>OX459028.1:0-1250000 GCA_949775025.1 Tricholauxania praeusta | reverse complement strand
AAACGCTGCAACGTGCAAGACGCAGTCCTAGAGTGACATAGGACGAAGATTTTGGCCACAATCGTTTGAAACAGGTAAATGAGGTAATTGAAATTTATATTTTTATTTCATATAAATTGTATTTATTTAAAAAAAAACGAAAACATATTCATGATTTCCATTTTCAGATCTATGCAGAACAGAAACCAGTCACCACGTATTACAAGATGGTGAGAGGGGCATGCAACAAAAGTAAGTCCTAAATCAACAAATATACAAGTTCAAAGATATATTTAAGATAAAAATAAAAAAACATATCGTGAAAAGAGGCTTTAACTTCAAACATAAGTAGAAGTAGCAAGGCAGCAAAGCAGGAATACACTCTGAATACACGTATAACTGGGCGGCAACCAATAAAACACAAAAAAATAGCATTGATAAACAAATGTGTGTGCTGCGATTAAAAATAAAGCAATTACAAGCAAATAAAAAAAAGTCACAACTCACTTTAATACTACAAAACTTAAATTTTTATTAAGTTTTTTCGTTCTCCTGTAAAGTTACAAAACTGGTAGATAGGGCCTTTCTATATTAAGGTAATGATATACACATACAATTTTTCCATCTCCTCGATGCTCATTGACAAATGTTATTTTTGAACATCTTAAAAAGTATTTCACACTGAGGAACTTGAAATTATCGACTTTCCATTAGTATATATTCCTACATTTCAACTAGTCCTAAGCTCAAAAAATTAAACAACAAGCAAATTTTTCTGTTTTTTTATAAATTTTCGTTTTTCCCCTGGAAAAATCACATTTACCCAAAATACACCCACAAATCAGGTACGATTCCATGTAAATTGAATTTTGGGCATACGGTACCTCTGTATCTCAAAATATTTGACAATCAATACGTGAGAAGAAGAACAAGAGTTTCCGGTCTAGTTAGTCTATGCTTGCAATTACATATTTTTGCAAAGTGATCCGGTGTAGGATAATGGATTGGGCTATTATATTGTAATTTATGGCTTTCATGTTCATGTAATATGTCGTAGCAATCCGGTATCAGTGCGTCGATGAATTAAGCCCAATTTCCATTTAATCTTATCAAATATCAGCGAGGACATCACATGCTATTAAGATAGTAAATGTATGCTATTCACTCGCATTCTCCAAGCGCATTAGGTTCTGTTCGCATGCATTTTATTTCTTACAAAAATTTGATTTGATATCCCTGATATGGAATAAGATAAGATAAGATCACAATAAGTCAGCGTTTACATGAGGAAACTTTTTCGGTAAAGTTTCCTTGTTTGTTGGCAAGAGGGGAAAAACGAAAAGGAATTGGCTGTGTTTGTAAGGTCAATTCTGACTCGGCGACTAAAATGGCGAGATAGTAGTGAACCATGAAAGGGTTAATATAGATTGCTACGAACAAAAAATTCTGCTTCTTTCAAGCAAGTAGGTAAAATGTCAAAGTTTATCAGTTGATCGACCAAAACTTTTTGTATATTACATTGTTACATTACCTGCAGTTCTCCAAGGAATGCGGTGCCGGTTCTCCAAGGAATGCGGTGCCGACTATGTCATAAATTAGCGTACGTATTCCTCAACAAGTTTGACAACTGAATAGGTGTGTCTGTTTACTCGCCAAAAGTTAACTCAAGGCGCCTTTTGTTGCCTAAAACTGCCTAACTCGTGTCTGTTTACTTCCAAATGTAGTTAAATATGAGCACGAAAATACCATGATTTAATTATAGTTAAATCATGGAAAATACGAGAAATAAACAGCTGTTCACTCTCTCTCCGAAAAATAGTTAACAAAAATCGCAAAAAGAATTTTTGTAGTTAAATTTTATCAAGTGTTAAAAAACAAACAGCTGTTCAAAAAATAAATTAATAAAAATTTAATTTTTGAACCTATTCCTCTTGTTTGTAAATGAACCAATTTGAAACTTTTACACACTAAATTAAAGCTCAATAAATAACCTACCATCTGATACCTATATTATTAAGATAGAAATATAAAATTGCTTAATTAAATCAAAATAAAAAATCTGTAGCGAATCGAAATTTGACGGTCGTAATAAAATAAATTATTCGTTTTTGACACTTGGCTAATATAACTACATTTTTAACTAATTCCTGTCTGTTTACTTTTTTTATTTAAATATCTTTTTGAGAACAATTGCGGTCTTCTCTCTCAAATTATTTGACTACGGATTTAACTACGTAAGTAAACAGACACAACTTATCGTCAGGCAAATGCTGAAACTTTTCGAGCTCCATCCTAACAGTTAGGTTCGGATTAGCCTCCTGCCTCGGATTTAGTATTGCGGTCAATTTCCAGGATGTACGGATTGTGTCTTTTGTTGGTGCGTTCTGTTGCTTCGGTTGCGGCACATTTTACTTTTAGATATAGGTTTGAAAATACTTTACAATTTCAAGTATTGTCTACATATTTAATACTCAGATCGTATCGCCAAGCTTAGAACATTTTAACTAGACAGACGTATAGCGATTTGTTACTAATTACTTTCCTAAAGTCAAAATAACCTTGCACTGGTTTGGTGAAATCAATAGCAATAAAAAAATTCATTGTACATAACTCAAATTATGCTGTAGCGATATAGATTCCTGAAGCCAAACACTTTCCTATAAGATATTAATCTCAAGAAAAATAAAACATGAAATGAAATCCTAAGCAAATGTTTGTTGTAAAATAATATATATTAGTACTGCAACCTAATAACGAGCCTTTATAAAATATTTTTTCTATAGGCATTGATCTCCTACATGCTGTATCCTATGGCAGAAACCAAATTTATGCACATTTACACCTCGGAATGGCAGCATATTTTATTGTTGTTTTATTCAGTTATGTCACAAATTTAGAACAAACTCTGTACCATTTTAAAACAAAATAAATTAAGCTTTCTTAGCATGCTAAAAAATTAAAGGTTAACACATTTTTTGGAAAAAATAAATTTTTTCAAAAAAAGAATTGGTCAAAATTTCAGAAAAATCGTCATATCTCCAAAATTATAGGTTGAATTTCAAAGCTTACAAAAGCTATATCCGCAACTTCCGATGGCTATATCTCCGAAACAATAAATGAAAAAAAACCTTTTATAATTTGAGTTTTACTTTATTATTTTAGAATAATAAATGAACATATATAATGTGTATCTTTAGATATATTGAAGGTAAATTTTTGACCGAAGAATTTATAATGCTTTTTTATTATAAACCAAAATGTATATCACACTATTCAGAAATATAATAAAGCTTTCATATAACATGCACAAATGTTGAAATACAATAGAAGTATTCATCTAAACGCTCAAGTTTCCTATTTGTGCAAATATGCAATAATGCGCGATGTGTTGAATATGGAATATTTTATGAAATTTGTGTGTAATATAAAGATTAAAATACCGAGGAAGTGAAAAATATAAATTAATTAAATTGTACTGGAATTCTTCGGAAAACACGATGGTAAAAGCTTTATTGAGTTGCACAATTAGCAACGCAAGTTTTCTAGTTTGTTCACAAAACTTTCCATACGATTTTTAACAGTTCGTTTGCGACAGTGCAAAAATGCACAGTTTGCGAGGGCTTTACGCGTTTAGTTGAATACCCATTATATATATATGCTTTGAACGTGTTATGTTTGAAAAATCGTCAGCAACAGACGAAACATTCCGTAAAAATTACCCGGTCAACAATGTATTAATAGACGTTGATTTAAATTCTATAGTTATATATTTAATTAAACTAAGTATATCTTTTATTTTAATATTAATTGCGCAATTGAATTTTTGCGTAATTGTAAAAATTTTAAAATACCATTAATTTAAAATTGTTGCTATTACATTGTAAAATGACACTGTCTTTATTTTAAAAGATGCAAGATTTTTCAAACTTTAATGTGTTTATGTCTTATAATGAAAAAAAAAATGACTTAACTACTAAACGAGCACAATTCTATTAAATTTATTTTGAGAATTTGATTTGGCAACAGTTTTATTTTTTAAAAACAGGCATTTTTTGCATCGCCCTTAAACTTTTTTAATATATATATAGCTTACATATATATATATATATATATATTATATTAAGAAAACATATATCTATGAACGGTTTTGAGCGATACTTTTATACTAATACTATTTCACATTAACTGCGCTCCAGTTTTGCATTCACTGTCAAATGTTTTTTAGTTGCAATCAAAACGACGACCAGTTTTTACTTATTAAGCTTTACTCAATAAAATGCCAAACGGATGCATGGCTGGACTGGTAAAATAAACCGGCAATAGACTTTACGAAATGGCCAGTTAGGAAATTTTGAGACCAAAAAAAAAAAAAAATATTCCGAAAAACGGTGCAAAAAATGAGCAAATAGGAAATAAACCTAAATTTTTAAATTTACAAATAGCAGTCAAAGTATCGGTCCGCCGGGCGCTTGCATATATACTATCTACATAAACTTTATTAGAAACACTCCCGTTGGAGCTTGCATAGTTAATAGGAATTCTATATAAAGTTAAGTGAGATTACGCAATAGGAAAAAATCCTGATTAAAACTGCAGTTAGACAAGTCACAGTGGTAGTGCGAGATTAAGAATAACGAAGTTCATAAAATCTTAATCTCTACGCCGCTGTGAATTATTATAGTAGAACTTGGATCGGTTGGATTCCGATGCTATTTGCTATTTTTTTTTATTTTTGTATAATCCATACGCAGTTTTCACTGGTTTGATAAAACATTTAAAAATCAGTTTATAACATCGCTGGAGTGCAGTCGAGGCGAATGATAGTTTACAAAAAGGAATTTTAGTTAAAAATTTACTTGATCTCCAATTTTTAAATGGTAAAAGTAGATTTTTAAGTCAAATACATACAATTATATTGTTTTTACTACAATTCTAAGAGTTAGCAACGTCAAAACCTAACATTTTTAAAATATAAGTTTGTGTCCACAAACCTTTTCTGATTGAAATTATTGAACATGTTAATAGAAAACCATTTTTATTTAATTCTTTCCGTTCACTTAATGAAGGCCAATTTGACAGTTTCAAGTTTATTTTATTCTTATTTCAAGAGAGCTTGTAGCAATTTAAGAAAACAGCATGTTCGAAATAATGCTACGTTTAAACAATAAAAAATTCTTATTTAGGATATCAGGATTGCGCTTTGTTGTTAAATGATAAAAAAATATTATGCTTCCAACAACAAATACCTGGCTTTATTCTCATTGACAGTTATATTAGTTTGTTTACCTTACTTTAGGCAGTTTAAGACATCTTTAGTATATCAATATGCTTGACTCAATTCTAAGGCGATGATATGGTCACAATTTGCTACAACTGTAGAATTGGACCAACTTCCACTATAGAAACCAATCTTTATGAGATACGACAGAGTCTAGAGAGCTCCACAGTTGACACTGCGGTTCAGTTCAAATACAAGTTGAGTACCTTAAAAAATTTTCAATAGAATACGTATTATTACGAGTAGTAAATGAGACTTGCAAAACTGTGTTCGTGTCCAAACTTATTAAATTAAATTTCTGCTGAAAACCAAGACTTTGACGTTACTATTTAATATTTATTGTTTCATTAAGAAGTTGTGTTTGTATATAATGAATTTTTATTTGTTTTTGTCGATGCATGTATGTTTTATATGCAATTCTTATTTTTCATATACATCGTTTTTTGTTGATTTTTTTTTTGTAGGCCGATACTCTCAGTTCGAAATTTATTTAATGTGAATTGGTATACATATGCATGAGTGAAAATACAAACTTTAAAACTTAAGCTTTTGATAATTTTTAAATACCGAGGTCCGATAGCATAGCTATCCCATGGCAATCATCATGAATTAAATCTTTTATTAAATCATTATAGGCCCGCAAAATAAAATATATTAAACTTATGCTAATTGGAAAACATATGTTGGAGAAAAGTCAATGAAACCCATTTATGTAAATTAGCCGTATACATTTTCGATACTTCGCATTTTTAAAATTGATCAAAACAAATACAAAACTGAGTTGAAGATACGACAAATTTATGTATATGGGTTTCATTGATTTATGACCCTCTTTATCTTCAAAAATCGATTCACATAAGTTCGATATATTTTATTATGTGGTGTTATTAGGAATTAGTAAAAATTGGTTCATAACTATTGCAAGGGACCTTAAAACTATGATTATATTGACCCTAGTCCTTTAAATTATTGTTCATACGTACAATTAATATTGTATTTTATTTTTTTAATCATTTATGTACATATGTATGTCAGAACGCAAATGTGCGATTAAAAATGGTTTTCCTTTTCAACTCTGTATTAAAAACAATTTCAACGTCAACTGCTAAATGATTTTGTGGATGCATTTGGCTACTAAGAAAAACTAGATAAAATGTAGAAAAATGTCCAAAAATCGGATTTTAGTAATTATTAGTAGTATTATCTAAGGAAAAGTCATTACTAGCACAATGCTATATCATTACCGAAACATTGTTACATGTGTTAAATTGAAACAACAAATATGATACCAGTTTAATTATAAATTTAACCCACTATGTGGGTTAAATTGAGTAAGTGGGTTGTGTATGGGCGTTTGCTTAGTTTGCAAAAATTTGATTAAGATGATGCTTTGACAGGAGCAAACACAAATAATATTTATACTTCATTTGAGAGAACGTTTTCAGGATTATTATTTTTCCAATATCAACACGTTTGTTATATTTGAAAACTTTAATTCGATATTGGATTTCTATTTAACTGCCTAAATTATATAGATATATTAATTTTTTAGTTTTCCGAAAGTACATTTAATGCAATTAATGTTTTCGTTAACTATGTATGTCAACTTTTTAGAATTTTGTGAAAGATTTCATATGACAAAATATTGTTCTGGTAAAACTCGATTCTCTTGAGTGCCTGTCATAAGTTTCATTTCTGCGACCAAATTGTATTCTATCATAAAATTGTTATGACTCCAAAAGTTAGTGTCTTGTTTTCGATGCCGTGGGGTGTTTTTTTCTTATTACAACATGACAGACCTTAAATGGCAGCGGAAAAAGAAGACCCAGCTCGAGAAAAAATATTTTTTCCTGAAACGCCATGATTTTCACTGTAATGTATTTTCAATATATTTTCTAAAATTTCAAAGCTTAAGGAATTAATTTGTAGTTGCTTTTGCAGAAGTTTATATCTGTCTCAAAACTATCACCCATATAATGTATAACATAAATTAAATAAATATTAAATAGCTTCTATTTACAAAATAATTTTTTAAAAACATTTTTAAGGATGAAGGTTTGAAGTTTCAGAAAATGAATTTATATAATGAAAATACACTAAAAAAAAAAGAATTTACTATTTATTTAAATTTTTTGTCTTTGAAATTAAAAAAAAAACATTGTTTTTATAAAATGGTGCACATGATAGACAAAGAAAGGTTTCAATATATTTTATCTTTATAAAGACAATTTTATTAGCTTTGAAACTGGTTTCCAAATTTTTTTTTTGACGTTTTTTAGCCCAGATAAGGCTACATTTGTTTTATTTTAACCACATTCTTCATACTGCGTACTTGTGCGCACGAATAAAAAAAAATTCGAGGAAATTCATAATGCGATGCGATATTTTCATAATGCTTTTCGAGAAAAAAAGTCGAAAAGTTTTTCATGACAAATTTTAGAAATTTTAGTCGTATAATAAAGTCCAATATTTAAAAAATGCATTCGTTAGTTAATTTTTTTATGAATTTTGATTGTTTTTTTGAAAGAAAGTTAATAGTGCTCTATGATCAAATTTTTAAAAAAATACTGGAACATATTTTTGGTGACTCAAGGCTCGATAAATAAAGCCATATTAACTGTTTTAAGTAATCGATTTTTGTACTGTACAGACAAAATATTAAAATATTTTAACTATAAAAATAAGTAATTTTTATTAAAATAGCCATATCTCGGCTAAAAAACGCAAAAAGTTTTGAAAATCAGTTTCAAAGCCCATAAATGCCTTTGAAATGAAATCCATCTTCGCTATCCTGTGCAGCGTTTAAAAGAAAAATATTTTTTTTTTAAATTTAAAACTCAAAATTAAAATTTAAGCTTTTAGTTCTTAAAAAAATAAAATTTAATATCTTTAAAATTAGCCAAAGGAGTTAATATTACAGTGGCTATGATATGGAACAAAAAAAAGAAAGAAGTAGGGTAACGTTTTTTAGTTCACTCTGCATATAGTTCTGGGAACATTTATGATGCTATATTTTTTAATATCAAAATTCCTCAGAATTGGTGTTTCACTAACTATAATTGCACGTGAAGTTAAAAACTTATTTGGAAGAAAAAAAAAAGCATTTTCTCGGGTCCTCTAAAACTAGATACAAGATACTTTTATTTTTAAGATCATAAGAAATGTTGGCGCAATACAATTTTGATCGCAGAGCTATTATGCTTGACGCCAATCGTCCGATATGTAGATAAGTATACACATATATCGACCATTCTTTAAATAATTGCTCACTGTTTTGAACAAAATATTTCAAAAACTATGTTGTATAGAATAAAAAACGTCAGATCGTTTTTGTTTAAAAATGCTTTAGTTTTATAAAAAACTTTAAATAAATTTGTGTAAGCATTATTTTATTAATGGAAATATTTCTCAAAATATCTTCGACATTACATGTTTTTTTTTATGTTATCTTTAAATCAATCCTAAGGATGTTTCTGTTTTCAAATTGCAATTTCCGACATAACTTTGGTATATATGAATCTTTTGATCACATGTTTTTTTTTCTATTCCCCATAGTTTTTGAAATATTTCGTTTTAAAAAATGTTCAAAAAAGTCAAGTGTGCAGTTGGTTAAAGAATGACCGATGTATATTGAATATATACTTATAAATATATATGTACATATACATATGTATAAAATCCTTAACAAAGGAAACATAATTGTTTTCCTTTGTTACTGTAGCAGATTTTGATTCCGATACCGATAATAGTTTCGTTATAGTCCACTGAAATTATATCATGACGAGGGAAATGCCCTTAAAGCAACTAACTAGAAGTGCAAAGATGACAATTTTCATTCCCTTGGCAAAATTGTCCTGAGGAGTTGATTGTAAAATTGCGTCTAAAGTAATAAAATATCCATATTTAAATATTTGGAAAACTTACTTAACAAACACTTGTATTTTCTTAGCACTTTGCCAGTTAACGTTGAAAATATTTTCAGATTTTATAAATAATCTTAAGCTTAATTATATAACTGTTGTAATTTTATTATAGGTGTATATAAATGCATTTTTTTAACTTGGAGTGTTTTAACTTCATTTTGGAAACTGCAGCAAATACGAATATTGTATGAAATCAGTTTTAGAATATTATTTAATTTATATTCAAGAAAAGAAATGTAATGAAATAGACCAGTCGAAAAGTCGCAAAAGATTATATAAAGAGGAAATAATTCAAAATAGAAACATTATTTTCGCATCTCATTTACAATCGTTAAATTATGCCCTCCGAGGGTTTGGTTTTACTGTTTTACAGACAAATTGGTGGTTTTTGTACCTTGAGTAATTTCTTGGTATTCACGCCTTTGAATGCTGCTTTCCGTGTACTTTTAACAGCGCATTTTCACGTAATGTATCGTCAAAAAAAAAAAACTATTGTTAATAAAAACATCCAAAATATCTGAATATGACGACTGACATACGTATGTTATTGAATGCTTTTATATAATCAGTTCAAATGAATAATAATAATTGAAACGCGCAATAACACATAACGGGCTAGCTTTTTCTGACCGGAACTTTTATACCATTAGCATTTTTACAAATTTTTTGCGTAGTTCAATGCCGTATAAGAACGGCGATAACACAAACCTGCAAGAGTTGTCTCTTGCATGGGATGCAATTTTTTACGTAATTTTCTATACTGAAACTGATCCGACCTCAGAATTTTCTTATCACGTTAAAATAGTACCTACAAAAATCTATTTTTTCATGTTGTTGAAATAAAATGACGATTAAACAAAGAGGAACACGTAAATTCAACTGTATCAATTTAAGCTGAGAAGATCTATTATCTATGTATAATTTATTGTATGTAAATAAAACAAAATGTTTGTTCAAAATTTTTTCAAATCGAAACGGCAAAAAATCGTTTCCTTCAATTTACGGGCTAGGAATCGCAGAAATCAAACATAAAATAACCTAACAATATTTTATGTAATTCGTTCTAAATGAGATATCGATTTAAAAAAAAAGCGAGTCATCTTTTTTATTGATTTAATATATAAATATATTCTTGTGACAATTTATAAAATTTCACACTTGTTTTTGAGTCAAAACTATTTCCTTCACAACGTATGTCAAATCGTCATTGGTGTTAGTAACTTTTTTATTTATGTACTTACAAGTACTTAATTATATAAGCGACATTTTACATAGAAACGGTAATACCAATTAAAAAATGTTATCTAACCTTTCGTTAGAATATTTCTTGACTACAAAAAAAAAATCTTGGACTATTACTTGAAAAATATCGGTACAAGAATAATCGTTTTGAGATGGAAATGAACCATTTGCAAAAAGTTTTCATTTTGAATTATTTCGTCTAGTAATTACGTTTCGCCTGGCCTGAAAATCAAAAAATAGAAAACAATTTTAAAATTACAGTCTCAATAATTTATATGTGATTTTTTTAAACATAATTATCAACTTATTAGTTGATTTCGAACATGTTCCATTATTGTAAAAGCATCCTGCTTCTAATTCAGGGGTCGGCAAAATTAAAAGTGTGATTGTGTTGGTGAGAGGAGAGAGGCTGCACCGCAAGAAATTTTTCGCAGAAATCGTTTGCGAAATGAATGTTGCGGCAGAAAGTGAAAAATAAAAAAAAATAGAAAAGGTATGCAGATTCTAAAATCTAGAGCGCAATGCATTTTTTGCTATATGTCGTCAAAAGAAAATAACGAATTGGCGACGAAAAGGCATTTGAAATGCGTCACAATGCCTTTTCGTTGTAAATTCGTTCATGCCATAGCTGTAAAAAAAATTCTCTATGTGCATAACAGACGATAATAGCTACATCCGCGCATGATCTTGCTCTGTCAATTATTTTTTCGACAACTGAATGAAAGAGCATAAGAATGCGTGTGATATTTGAGCGCACAATTGTGCTATGCGGTGCCGACCACTGTTCTAATTACTCCTGATTAATATTTCTCTTAATCTTGATCCGTTGCCCCAGGATAATAATATGGCGGTGGGCGTTCGTATTCTGAAGCTGGCGGTGCCATCGGAGGATTCTGGTATCTAGGAGGGCCACCATCCCAATGTCTAGGAAAGTAAAATATTATTATATTAAATATAACTAAATTTTCAATGTTTACAGTCAAAGAAAGGCGTATAACAGTGCGATAATATCTAACTGTTTTAAAAATGTATTTTATTCGGTATACGATTTTTATTAAAATTCGTTTATTCTGTTTTTGGAATATATTTAATGTTATTTAGCAGGTGCAAATGATAAATTACATGATGAACAGAGAAATGATTGTGTACGAAACAGAAATTTGATTCTTACGAGACATTATTTTTAATTATTAGAGGAAAGGATTAACCACCTTCGAGTCAAAAGGTAATTGGCAAAAGTTCTCCAAAAAGCTGATTTACTATATTTCCAATTTTTCGTTTAGCCCCAAAAGCGCAAAACGTAGAATTATGATTGATTAAGCTTTAGACGCCGCTAAATTGTTGTAAGGTTATTATTTCAATTCATAGTCTAGCATTTTTTATTTGAAGGTTTTCTCAAATTAATCAATTGTTATGTAAAATAAAGTCAAATAATAAGATTAATTCAACAGACGTAATTTTAAAATATCAATATTACAAAATCAACCCGATCTATGAAAATACAAAACAGACAAAAACCAGATTATTTTCATCCGTTTGCCATAATATTGACAAAAATTAAGAAAGCTAACGCAAAAAATAATTTAACAATGGATACTAACACAACACAAATAGAACTGGGTAAAAACCCAATGTGCACAAAAACGGACGCGAATTCGTTTGTGCGCATTCCGTTTTTTGTAAATATAACGAATTCGTAACGGACTTCAAATACGAATCCGTTTCGAATTCGTGTTTTAATCATAAACGAATCCGTTTCGAATTCGTTTTTTGTTCATAAAACAGATCAAATTTTTTTGATTTTCAAAGGAAAATTTTCAAAAAAAAATTTTATTCTTAATTGAATTCGAAATGTTTAAAAAGTTAAAAAAAACTAATTTTTTTTTTTAAATTTTCAAGTTTTTCCAAAAAAACTTGAGTTAAAAATTTTATAAGTTTTTTGAACTTTTAAGCAATTTTAAGTTGCTTAAAACATAAAATTTTTTTTTTTTATAAACAAAAAACGAGTTCGAAACTGATCCGGTTTATGAACAAAAAAACGAATTCGAAATGAATTCGTTTTTTGTAAATAAAGCGTATCAAAAGAGAGAAGATATCATTCGCCTTTGACATATATTTTAATATATGACAGGTAGCCTAGTAGGTAGCACGCATGACTATGAATCGCTGGGACATGGGTTCGAGCCTGAATTTGGAAATTTGTAAATCGTAAGTAAAATTTAATTTGATAATAAAAGTCTTAAATTTTGCAATAAAGTCTTAAAATTTGCATATTAAATAATAATTTTTTTTTTAAATAATAAATTTTTTTTTTTTTTTAAATAAAATTAAATTTTTTATGAACAAAAAAAATTCGTTTCGAATTCGTTTTATGAACAAAAAACGAGTCCGAAACGGATTCCGTTACGAATTCGTCTCGAACTCGTAACGTCCGTTTTTTCGAGAGGAATTTCATACGAAAACGAGTTCGAGACCAATTCGTAACGGAATCCGAAACGAATGAATAGTACGAAGAAACGAATTCTATTGGTATACTGGGAAGCAGACGGGTTCAGACAGGTGGGCGTGGCACCTCTCATAAGTGTTAAATACTAATATTAAATGTTAGATATAAGCAATATCTTACTTGACTGAAGTTTGGACGGTTAGCTTTATAAAGTCAACATCAGCGTTTATTCTTAATTACGAATCTAATTTTCAAAACATTTCTTTCTAAGTTTCGTCGTTTTGACGCACAGTGGTTAAATATATATAAATGCTGGTCAACAAACGTTAAAATAAAGCTAGAGTATTGAAACATATGGATACAATTAATACCTACTTATGCTTCTTAGGTTATTAAGCGTATGTCTTAGTCTCACTAAAATTGTCCAATGGACACATCCACCTCCCATACAACCGAATATAAGTAATGCATATTACTTGAAATTTATTTTTTGTATTGAAACAAATTTAGCTCAAAAGCTTGAATATGCAGTTTATTTATTCACTCCGAAAAAGGTTCTACCCTTAACACATTTACGCATATCTCACATATAAACTGTCTTTAAAAATGCCTTCCCAGAAATTTTTAAAGAGATTGTTCGATATTTTCGCCAAACTGGCAATAATTTATTATATAAAAGAATTAGAATTTATTTATAGCACTCTGTCCAGTGAAATTAAAGGAACATCGACTGATGTCAACATAGGATTATTGTTAATCTCCCTGGGTTCAAACTCCATTGGATGCTAAGTTTTTTTTTTTTAATAACAAATTGGAATAGCTGATTGAAATTTCCAACGCAATGGTGTGATCTTTGCATTCTGCCGCCACCTTGACATTCAGGGTGAAAATTTTAAAATAGATCACTTAAAAATTTGCCACTTTCCTTGAGATCAAAAATTAGGTTTTCGTTATGTTTGCGTTAATATGGCGGATGTAATTTGAGTGCTGACGAAAGCATCAACCAAAAATATACTGATGTTATTTTAAGAAACGAAACTTATGTCTATATTTTAGAGGTGTGGTTGTATTTTTCCTTTGTTATCAAAGTTTGCTAAAATAAAAAAAGCATTGTATCAACTTGTAAAATTTTACTTGAATGTTGATCGCTGCTAACTGGCTGTAAGTTCAATTATCATTTAATTATTATTTAATAATTTTATAATTTAAAGATCAAATTAATATTATTGCCGAATTCAGATAATAGCTTCGCAAATGCAACGAAGCTTTTCGGCGGCATTGATTAGTTATCACGATCTAAAAATATGGGATGATTATTAATTCATATACTTACAAAATCAAAAAAGGTCAACAAAAACCAAACAAGCACACACGGTTCGCTTCAAGCAAGATCAAGATCGGTAAAAATTGTCAACCAAATCTGACAATGCACAATTATTATATAGTGTCCGGAGATTCCAAATACTTAATACGCAAAATCGGAGCTGCTTATTTACTCGCTTTATGGCCATATTAAGGTTAGCACTTTGGCCGACACGGTTCGCTTCAAGCAAGATCAAGATCGGTAAAAATTGTCAACCAAATCTGACAATGCACATTATTATTTAGTGTTCGGAGATTCCAAAAATCGTTTTATGGCGATTTTAAGGTAAACGCTTTTACCGATAGTTTTAATAAAATTATGAAGCGAACCGTGTACAGTTTTTGATGCTTTTAAGGTGAAGTGAAATTTTCAAATATGCTATGTAAATTGTTTTTTATGTATTTTGAGTCGCTGAACACGAAGTCATTAATTTTTGAGAATATGCAATGTTTTTGTGTAGTTCACCATTTTTCATGGAAAAAAGTCGAAACAAGAAAAAACATTTTTTTTGTCTGCCGAAAAACAATTGAAAAAAATAATTTTTTTTAATTATGTTTTGTGGGTTTTAAAAGTATTTTTGACTACACAGCCCACAAAGAAAAAAAAAATAAAAAAATGTTTATATCTGTTATGTTATTCATCATTTTCCATGGAAAAGAATTGAAATGTTTTAGTATGGCGCTTAAAAATAATTGTCACAAAGTTTGAGGTTTCATGCTCAAACCTGTAAACTGCGTGGACAGAGTTTGTGTCTGATTTCGTTGAAATTTTACCGAAAAACCAGATATAGAAAGATATATGTAGCTTTTTAGATATTTTATTTGTATGGAAGGTGCCACCTCCTGTTGTCCAACCACGTCCACATTTTTCGTTTGGTTGAAAACGTGAACAACGTACATGTGTACATCCGGGGGGTACTTTTTTTAAAGTAGAAATTTTTGTTTTTATATGCAAGGAATAAGGTGAGAAGTTAAAAAGTTTGTTTAGTTATTGTTTAATGGTAAACATTTCTTACAAAAGAATGAAAATGTGCGTCTATGTGCGTAATATGAGTTTTATTTTCTAATTTGTCACATGAAGCTAATGTCACAAAAATCAAAATGATTTAGAAATAAATAATATAAAAGTCTTACGATTGGTTTATAATACGTATATTGTAAGCAGGTAGAAAGTAAGCAGGAAGGGAAGTAGCAGGTTAATGGTAGTAATTTCGAACACTGAATCCATCGAATGTATTTCTTTTTGTCGTTTGAGAATTTAATCTAAATATTGCTCGCAATCAAATTATATGTTGTTTTGTTAGTTTGCCAAACTTATTTATAATTAACACATATGTTTGTCTATTATATTTACAAGCACATTATGACTTTTGGTAAGTTATACCTAAAAGCAACCATCTGCCGTCAGTGTTTTTGACCTTGAATCATTATTAGCCCCAATATTAGCTCTAAATAAGTTTAATAAACAAAACAAAAATAGAAAAAGTTTTAAATCAAATCATAAAATGTTTATTGTACATAAAATGAGTGTTTTTCAAAACCTACTATTTACATCTTTTTCTCTTGTCTTACTCGATTTGAAAAATTTAATACGATCTAATACCGAGTTTAACAGTCAATTTTTCATAAAAAGTGCAGTAAAATCTTTGATTTGAGCAGAACCAACTTTTTAGTCTACTACAAAACTTGTTGAGTATTTATATTTTTTTTAGCTGTAATTAACATTTGCCTTAAAATTTGCCCGATAACCTTTGATTTGGTTCAAAATGAGATAATTATAATGCGTTAAAATTTTGCAGTGAAACCTGCTATCTACAAAATTAAAATGAACATGATAGGGTAATAAAACATATTAGTTATTAAGTATATGCCAATATTGATTCTTCTTCTTTATGTTTACATGCCTTATTAATTGTTTTTTCTTTCTTTTCAATTTACACCCTTAGAGGGAGAATATTTTGTTAATTTCCGAAAAAGTATGATGCAAATAATAGGTTAAGAAAATATAATTGTATCTAACTATACAAATATGGAGATATTATTCAAAATACTGAATGAGTTGATTATTTCAAGCTGTTATATGCAGGTAATTCTACCAAACAGGTATTTTCGGTGGAAATGGGGGAAAATTACATTTTTTAACAACTAGTTTACAATAGTGACATATCTTATTACAAATATCGCTTGACATAAAGCGTAGTGAAATATATCAGCTAAATATTTTTAATTTTTTTGAAAATCACGTCACAACTCAAAAAAGTCTCTCCCTTATTCGATTTTTCTTTTGCTAAGGCATACTTTAAATGCAGTTAAGTTTATAAAACGCACAAGTCCATGACATTCATATAAAAAGGACCTAAAGAATATTATTTTATCTGTAAAGCTTCGGCCGATACTCAGGATCCACATTCCATAGCATGAACAACTAGAATTTCACTAGACACAATAATTCTACATGTACATATAAGTTTGACGTACACTGAGGAGCAATACTGTAACATGGAAAGCATCTCATTTCAACAGGGTCTACCTTGTTAATTTCCAATTAAAGTGGCCTTTTCTGCTTTGGTGTTTTGTTGATGCGTTTATTATGTCTCTAGAATTAATTAAGGCCGCCTTATTACAAAAAAATGTATTTACAACAAAATGAAGAACAAAAGTCAAATGTTACAGTTTTGCACTCTTTGCACATTTATTGTTTTACCCATAAGAAACAAACAATTTATGTATTTAGTCCAGTATCCATTTGCCTTTTGAAAACAAATAAGAAAAATCGGTTTTTGGAAAATTTTTTCCACTCTCCAAACTCGAAAGAGGTAAGTTAAAGTTGACCCCATAAACTTTTTGGCATACACATATGCAATTTGGTGTACTCATATAAACAGGGTTTTGAAGTGTAAATATTATAAACAAAAATTAAAGTTTATAAATATAATAAAATATTTTAAGCTTAGTGTTTCAAATAAAATTTATCAAATGCAAATAAATTTAAAAAAATTAGCTGCATCCATATATACAAAAATACATATATCTACTTACTTAGGTGCCATATCATTGTACCGTGTATCACGCACAGCTGTTGCTGCTTGTGGTGGCACTCCGTGAGTGCTGGGACCCACCGCTTCCTCGTAATAATCACGACGGCGACGATCTTTATTCTTTCGCCGTTTACATTTGGGGCCACTATAAAATGAATGGTAAAGCAAATTTGCAATGAAATGTGGTACAGACAGTGAAGGATTAATATTGATAGTTAAAATAAGAAGCCACATACATTGAGCGACGAGAGTAATAAAATTAAAATCAGTACTTATAGTAATTAAACTGATATGAAGTGAAAAATATGAGTTATCACGGCATTCAAATGGTGAACTTAGAGAAACAAACAGGAGCATATTTTTGGAAAATGTTAGGATTAACGTTTGAGTCGAAGACCAGTAAAATTTAAAATTCTATCGTTGGCACTTTTCAAAAAACACTTTTTTTCTTAAAAGTAGGAGTTTCCTTGAATCATAAATTTTCAAATGCTTCAAAATCGAAATTTCCGAGTTAACTTTGGAAAATATGAATTTTATAATACGCGCACCAGTCTAAATATTAATTGTATGATAATTTCCAAAGTCATGGCGGGAATTTCGATTTGAAAGTACATAGATACATTGTTAGGATAACATATATGTGTTTTTAAATACATATAAAAAAGTTAAAAAAAGATTTTATGTCGAAGATATTTCTGTGGTGAAAAAAAGCTGCTTAGGTCGACTGAGCACGAATTGAGTTAAGAACACCATGATGATCTCCGTATCTAAAAGCAACCCTTAGCGGAATTTGAAGCATATTGGATAATTTTTCGGGAGTTTATGGAGGAAGGAACTTTGACTTATCTCTTTTATACGTATGCACGATGAAATTAGTGCACGAATTAACTCAAATAAGTTTTTAACTAGTTGACATTAAAACAAGAAATATACGTTTTTTTAACAGAAATCTTATTCATGTTTACTTTTAATGCAAATATATTAAACATTTTTGGTTGTTTATGAATAAATTGAGTTTTTCTGAAACAACTCCCATTAAACTTTTAATCGTATCTTCAGAGATTTTTTTACTCGATACTAACCATTTTCTTGAAAAATGTTTGGTGTTTTCAGCAACCTGTTTTGTCTTCTTCATAATCCTTTTTACCAAAGCCCAATATCTTTCGATGGGTTTGAGCTCCGGGCAGTTAGGAGGATTTGCATATTTAGGTACAAACTCTACTTTGTTCTTTTCATACCATTCAACTGCAGATTTGCTGTAATGGCATGAAGCCAAATCTTGCCAAAAAAAGTTGAGACCTCATGCTGTCTAATAAATGGTAAAAGACGTTTTTTCATGCACTCCTGGATGCATATTTCGGTGTTAATAGTCCCAGTTGAAACAAATGAACTGCTTCGCCTACCGCAGCTGCAGATTGCCTGCCATACCAAAAACTTCTTTAGAAACTTCGTCTTTTTTTGGCTCTTAAACTCTTTTTGAACATTTCTTCTATGATTTGCAACAGAAAAATCGACACCTTGAAGCTGCGAAAAGTCACCAAGTACGTAAGTCTCGTCGTCCTTAATGCAACAGTCAAATTTTTTAATGTATTGGGGGTAAAGTATTTTGGATCGCTTTTTTGCCTTGACGTTCTTTTCGGAATTTCTGTCCCGAACTTTCTGGACTTAATGAACTTAAGCCCTTCCTTCTTTTTAACTTTTCTGACAAAAGCCTCAGAGCATTGGACTTTCTCAGCTACTTTTCTTCCCGATATATTGGGATTTTTCTTAAAAGAAGCACCTTCTTGGCAGCATTAGCATTAGCATTATTAAAACCTTTATTTTTTCTACTTCCTTGATTTCTACTCACGGTCAGACGTTCCTTACAGGTTTTAATAACATGCGAAACGGTATTCCGCGAAATCTTAGCATTTCTAGCAATTACTTTGAAAGTCCAATTTTTATTTTCGTTAAATATTTTGGGAATTTTTTCACGCACTTTTATTTCGCTGCTCGTGGTGAAGCCATAAATTAACGAAAGAGTAAAAAAAGTAGCATGCACATTTGTACATATATACCAAAGCCAATTTGATTAAAATTTTTTTGAATTTTTCGAATCTGAACAATTAACAAGTAATAATGTGTGCACTAGTTTTATCGTGCGCAAGCCTTAGCTTAGCTTAAGTGTATTTATGATGAAGGGTATTTAAATTGTGGTAGGGAATAAGAGCTTAAAACAGTATAAGCTGTTTTTTAGTGATCTCCTGCAAAACGACAAAATCAGACTTAAGCATTTTTCCTTTTCACTACAGCATTATTTTCAGAACAATTTTTATTAATAAAAAAAATTAATTTCAAAAGTTTTTTTTTTATAAAATCAAAGCATTTTTAAACAAAAATTATCACATGTGTTTATATCCTATTCCCCATAGTTTTGAAGATATTTCGTTGCATAAAATTTCGTCACATATGTAGTTATTAAAAGAATGAGCGACGTACATACACACATATGACACATTTTTTGTCAAATGTCCTAAACCAAAAATCGAACATGGCCGATTGCAATTTTGCAATTTTAAAATTTTTGAAAAATAATTACGATCTGTCAAAATCAATTGAACTAAGATTTGTACGTTAGTTCAGGAAACAGATTATTTACACGAAACAGAGGGTTTCAACCAAAAATTTCAAATTATCAGCTCCCTACTTCATTTTGAGGTCAATCGGTTAAGTTCGATTTTTAGCTTGTGACATTTGACATGAAATGTGTCTTATGTAAAATGTGAATCTTAATTTTTTTCTAGCACGCCCTGTTTTGGCGATTTTCGTGCACTTGTATCAAGGACACGATTTGCTTGGAGCATTTTTGAGTACTAAAAATTAATTCGTGTGGTTGATTTTTAAAACGTATTTAAAAAAACGTAGTTGACTTGATATTTACTAACATACATATTGCTCACTTACTTCAAGACTGGCATACATAGTTCAAAAAACGTGATTTTTGAGTTAATGATGCAGAAATATCCGCCATGATTTATTTTGTGTGAAAAAATCAAAGAAGTATCTCATAAATTTGCCTTGTGAGAAGAGTTTATTTAGACATACTTTTCATCATTTTCATATACTGGGTGTTTTTTTTAGAGGTTTGTTTTTCGAATAGAGATAAAACTGGCATTTTATGGTCAAATCTGGCAACTCAAATGTCATTTATGTTCAGTTTGGTTTGCCATTTCATCATGAACAGGTTGACAAAAGAACAACGCTTGCAAATCGTGCAAATTTATTTCGAAAATAATGGTTCAGTTCGCGAAGTTTACCGCAAGCTCCGTCCATTTTATGGTCGACATAATCGTCCATCAGAGCAATTAATTCGGTTAACCATGGGTCGTTTTCGCACTACGTTTACTCTATGTGATAATACGCATCCGCAGAGACGTCGAACAGTGCGCACCGAAGAAACAATTGCCGCTGTAGAGCAAAATGTTGAAGAGGACCCGAATGAATCGATTCGCCACCGTGCACAGCAATTGGAGCTTTGTCCATCAACTTTATGGAAGATTTTGCGCAAAGATCTTGGCTTGCGACCTTACAAGATCCAGCTTGTGCAAGAATTAAAGCCGCGAGACCATGCAATGCGTCGTGATTTTGGTGTATGGGCCGAAAATGAGATTGATCTCGATGCTGATTTTCATCGCAAAATTTTGTTCAGTGATGAGGCTCATTTTTGGTTGAATGGCTACGTCAACAAGCAAAATTGCCGCATTTGGAGTGAAGAGAATCCACATGAGACCCTTGAGACGCCATTACATCCACAAAAACTGACTGTTTGGTGTGCTCTATGGGCTGGTGGAGTCATTGGGCCATACTTCTTCCGAAATAATGCTGGAGAGTCAGTTACCGTTAATGGAGACCGGTATAGAGCCATGATAACCGACTATTTTGTTCCCGAATTGGATGGCATGAATGTGGATGAGTTGTGGTTCCAACAAGACGGCGCTACATGCCACACAGCGCACGTCACAATCAATTTATTTATTATTTCGCGGAATGGACCTGTCAATTGGCCACCAAGATCGTGTGATTTGACACCATTGGATTATTTTCTTTGGGGATATGTGAAGTCGCTCGTCTACGCCAACAAACCAGAAACGTTAGGGGACTTGGAAGCCAACATTCGTGGCGTTATTGCCGACATACGGCCCCATATGCTCGAAAAAGTGGTTCAAAATTGGACCTGTAGAATTGGTTTTATTCGAGCCAGCCGCGGCGGCCACATGCCCGAAATCATATTTAAACATTAATGGCATAAAATTATCCTTCCAATAAAGCTAAATTGATGGACATTAAAACGATTTTCTTGTGTTTTATTTCAATTCGAAGCTCTATACCTCTAAAAAAAACACCCTGTACTTAAAAAGCAACTTATTGAAAACTTTAAATGCGTTTTTCTCCCACTTTATGTTTTTTGAGTTATGCCAGTCTTGAAGTAAGTGAGCGATATGTAAATACACCCAACACTCGTTTTACACGGTGCTTTTTTACACGATTTTGAAATAACAAGGCTCAAAAATAAGAACAAATAAACTTTTTTACAAAACTTTTTGTTCTAGCGCGAATCCCAAAAAAGCTTTTTGAAGTGAAACTTCTTTACCGACGATGTGATTTGAAATCTGTTATACTGAAACGACAATATTTTTTTATCGGTAATTTCATGTAGTATAGTTTTTTCCACGAAGGTAAGGCTTGGTTGACGAGATCTAGAAAATAATTTTTGAATTCCACGGTGAAATTTCCAGCTTATTTTGCATTTATTAACACGGTTTTTGGGAAAATACTTAGAAACTTATCCCCAAATTTACCTTATATCGCATGTAGTTTCTTACACATTTTTTTTTTGCACGGTTTTCTAAGGAACGTATCTACAGTGTAAAAAGAGGGTTGGATGTATGTATACAGTGGACATATTCAAATAAATGTCATGTTCTAGAATTCTTCGGGAACACTCGAAAATAGGGTTGCCAACACGGACTGATGTCTGACCCGGAGATTCAATAAGTGGACTTTTATTTAAGTTTTTATTTGAATTTTCTTAAAAACATAAGTAAAATTATTTAATACTAGCTGTCCCGGCAGACGTTGTTCTGCCCTTTTCGATGTGTGGGGCGATGTTGTATGAACACATGCGATGGAATGTAAAAGCGAAACCACCCATTTTCCCAGTGAAACTAACTTTTGTCCCTATTGTTATGTGGGGCGATAATTTTTTCCTTTGAAGCTTACTCTTGCCCGTACCTTTTATAAACATGTTTATGTACTAAGCCCCATTCATCTGCTTCCAGTAGTTGGTGATATATGTTGAATTTGAGTTTGAAGGGCGTGTCATCGCCCATTTTTGAAACCAAACATTGTAAAAACTTTTTATAGGCCACAATTATGAAATCTTCATGTAAATTCTATTTAAAAAGTTATTTTTTGTAAGGGCCACCCAAAGTATACACCCTAAATAAAATGTGTACGGTCTAAGTTGTGCCACTCAATATAAAAGCCATGTGGTGTAAGTTCCATGAGAATCGAATAAGCGGTCTTCGAGAAAATAATATTTTAAAAATGTTTTTGTATTACGGCAAACCTAAATATGCATTTATGCTTCTTATTATAAAAGACACGTGCTGTAAATTCCATGTGGTGTAAATTCGGTGGGAGTTGATTTACCGGACTTAGTGAAAATTTTTTTTTAAAAATATTTTTGTTTGTGGGCCAACCTAAATATTCTCCCTTAATAAAAGTCTTGTCTTAACATACTGTAAAATTTTCATCAAAATCTGCCGGATAGTTTCCGCGTCCATAAAAAACAAACAGATAGACGGACAGGCAAAAACTAAATTTTATAAAAACAACAAATTGCAGTTTAACTGTAAAAAGCAATGTACACTTTTTAAAAAATTTGGAGTCGAGTTGATGCCTAGGAGACTAAACGAGGCGCTTAAAGCCAAAGGGAAACAAACCAATTATTAAAATATTTGAAAAGTTTACTTTTTATAGTGAAGTTCTGTTCTCCAAATCTGGCAAAGTTGCTCAGAATTACCCGCATAACCTTTTCCTGCCATACCCTTTTTGAAAAAAAAAAAATCGACCCGCCCTTATGTATAGCCATCATAAGTTGCTGATATAGCTTTTGTAAAACTGATTATAAGTTGGGAACCCCTGAATGGATATCAAAAATATGGATGTCATAAGAAATATAATTTAATGGCCTGTAATTTTGACCAATTATTTTTTTTAACAAAACGCTATTTTTTCAAAAAAATGTGTTAAAAATTTATACTTTTTAACATGATAGGTATGCTTGATGATTTTGCTTTAAAATGATGTACAATTTGCATAGATTTTTTTTTAATTTTACCAATTTTTTTAAAAATGTTATTGGCAAAAATTTCAGAAAAATTATCATGTATCCAAAACTATAGGCTAAATTTCAAAACTAGTCTTACCAGTATAGTAGGAAATTCAATTATCTTTCTTATGACATCCATATTTTTAATATCCATTCAGGGGCTCCTAACTTATACCGCTTTTTATAAAAGCTATACTCTTCCTCTTCAAAACACACTTGGAATCATATCGATATATTTTTTTCAAATTTTTCATACAAATTTACACACAAAAGTTTGTATGGAGACCTATATAATAATTTTCAATTTAGGATACTTTGAAAAGCAAAAAAGATATCGATATAATTCCGAGTGAGTTTTCAAGAGGAAGAGTAGTTCTTTCGAAACTCATTAATGGATTCATAAAAAAAAATATGTTTCTATATAAATTTGCCCAAGATATCTAGAAAAATCGTGATTTTCGCACTTTTAGGTTAGAATACCAGCTTGATCAAAAAGTTTTAGGACTCGTCACCGTGTGGCGCTCTCGTTCGTCCGATTTCAATTCTCTTTTTTTTGTTGTGTTGGTAGAAGTGTCATGGACGTTATGTCAAATTTTCAGCTTGACAGCTTGACATTTCTTGAAGTGACGCCGTATTGTGTGCATCTACTTTTGTGTGTGGTTTCGATTTTTTACAAAAAAAAAAATGTCATCAACTTTGCAGCAACGAGTTTGCATTAAATTTTGTGTTAAAAACGGATTTAACGGTGCGCAGACGTTGGAAATGTTGGGAAAGTGTTTTGGCGACGATACTCTAACGAGATCGAACGCGAGTGAATGGCGTTCACCCAATGAGCCGCGACCGAAAAAACCACGTCGTTTTCAATCGAAAAAGAAGGCGATGCTCACGGTTTTCATGGACTACAGAGGTGTTGTGCATCATGAATTCCTCCCAGAAGGTCAGACCGTCAACAAAGAATATTATTTGGGCGTTTTGAGACGTTTGCGTGAAGCAGTTCGCCAAAAAAGACCGGATTTGTGGGCAAACAACTCGTGGATTTTGCATCACGACAACGCGCCGTCGCACAATGCGATCATTATTCGTGAGTTTTTGGCCAAAAACTCCATGAATACCGTCCAACATCCACCGAATTCGCCTGATTTGGCTCCCTGCGACTTTTTCCTGTTCGGCCACCTGAAGAAACCGCTCCGCGGATCGCGTTACAGCAGCCGAGAAGAGGTCATCGAAAAATCGAAGATGGCCCTGATGGCCATACCGACGGTCGAGTATAAAAAGGCTTTTGAGGACTGGGTCAAGCGTTGGAATAAGTGCATTGCAGTCGATGGGGAGTACTTTGAAGGAGACAATATCGATTTTGATGAATAAACTTGTATTTTTCATTTTAAAAATAAAGTCCTAAAACTTTTTGATCAAGGTAGTATCTCGAAAACCGGAGCTATTTGAGAAATTCTAAGCTTGGTGTTTACGCCAATAATGAACACCCTATGTCCTAATACCGGCATAGTGGTGTTCGTTAAGTTTTTTCTTCTTTTGGGCTGCGCTTCTCGCTCCCTCTCTTTTATTTGTAATAATGTAAGTTACTTCCGCATTGTATTTCAAACAATAAAGTTGTTCTCAAGTTGAAACGCCGTGTTTTCTTTTTAAAGTGTTTTTTTCCAGTTTTAAATTCAAAGTGAATTTCCCCCCTTTTTTCCCCCAAAGAAACATTTGGTCCTTCTCGACCCGTTTTTAGTTCCGCGCATTTAAAAAAAATAAAAACATTTTGAAAAAAAAACAATTTTTATATTTTTATTAAAAAATAAAAATTAAACTCCCGCCGCGAGTTTTTTGTGAAACACTAACACAATTTAAAAAAAAAAAAAAATTTTTTTTTTTTTTTTTAAAAACAAAAAAGACTTTTTGTTGAACAGCAGCATCATCTCCATCCTCATCAACTACGTCTGCAACATCATCAACAGCAGCAACTACACCTGCATCAACTGCTCCAGCTTCATCTGCAACTACAACAGCAGTTTAATTTTTTGCGTTTTGCCGACGGCATTTTGATTTTTTTTGCCTTAAATTTTTCTACGAACAGAAAAATAACCAAGTAAGTGGTTTCTTTTGAAATTTAAAAAAAAAAAGTGAAACTAAGTTGAATTCAAATTCAACCATTTTTACAAAAAAGTCTCGGTTTCGAATTCCGCCCATAAATTCGGTTCGGTTCGGTTCGCTAATTTTGAGTAATTTTTTGAAATTCGTGAGTTTTGTCAAATAATTTTGCGTGTGCATATACATATGTATTTAATTAAAAATTGCCAAAAAGTTTCATAAAGGAAAGGGGAATTCGTTGACCTTTCCAATTTCTTTTATATATATATGTATATTCATACATATATGTATATAGATTTATTTTGTGGCGCTATTTTTTGTACATAAATTGGTACATACATATATGCATAACGTTTCTTGGTTTCACCAAGGTTTTGCATTCTTTTGTGGTTTTTGTTTCAAAAAGAGATTTTTACTCTTTTGAACTACCGAAAATTATTTGTGCTAAGCAAAAATTTGAGAATCGGGTTTCAAGTAAAAGAAATTTAAAATCAGTGTTTGTTGTTTTTTATTTATTTTTTTTTCTTCTTAGAAAAACTGAGATTTATTGTGATAGAGTACAAGCAGCCTTTCTGCACTCTTCACCCACACAATTTTTTTGCCGCATAATTAACTTCCGAAGCCAAAGTTACACTCTGTGCTTGGTAAAGTGCAATTACCCACCCCAATTTTTTGTACAAAGAGATCTTGCTCTTGTACTTACTAGACTTTTTTTTCATTTGCTTTGTGTCGTGTCCGTTCTGGTCAAAGCCAACACAACGCTTTGTGCTTGGACATCAACACACTCACTTGTTAAAATTTTCAGTATTTTTTTTTTGCAAGTGAGAGTAAATCCGTTGCACAGTGGGAATAAACCCTGCAATTTCAGGCAAATTTAAAAGAATTTTATTTCTTGTACAAATCGCACAGTGGGCAAAAAATATTTTTTTTCGGATGAAAAAAAATATTAAGAATTTAATAAATTTATTTACATTTTGATTATTTTTGTTTTTTTTATTAACATTTTCAGGTACATTTTTTTTACCACTACTAAAGTGTGAAGTTGTGTTTTTTGTTTGCAGTAAAAAACTTTTACAATTTTCTTTTCTCAAATATTTTTTTTTTTTGTTTATAAATTTTTTTTTTTAATATAGTTTCTTTGAAGAAAACTATATTTTTTTCTATTCGAACTGCATACAAGGTATAATAAAGCAGTAACTATGTCTCATTTAAAGACATTTATTCGTCTGACCGATTCACTTATTGAATTCGAAATAGATTTCAATGCTGTTGAGTCACATCCAGTATTTTCTCTGGATGCTCAAAGTGAAGAGCTTAAGTCTTTGTGGAATAAAATCAAAGCTGCTTATGATACTTGCTTAGACAAGTTATCACCTCCAACTGAGCAAGCAGAAATTGACTCAGTTAAGAAAAAGTATCGCAGTAGCTACCAAACATATATAAGAGTAGCAGGAAAACTTTCGGAGCTTTCACAAGCGAGGCCTTCCCGTCATACAGTTGACGCAGAGCCAGAACCTGTATTGGGTCACAGCATGCCTGTACCCCCCTGCGATACTGAGGTATTCGATGGCGATTACCTCTCATGGCCGTCCTTTAGGGACATGTTTACGGCCATTTACATAAGTAACTCGCGGCTAACTTCAGTGGAAAAACTTTTCCACTTAAATAAAAAAACACGTGGCGAAGCAAAGGAGATTGTGCGGAATTCTCCTTTGACAAACGAAGGTTTTGTGCAAGCCTGGCAAAATTTATCTGACAGATACGAAAATAAACGTATCTTAGTCAATAGCCAGTTAAAAATTATGTTCAACTTGCCTCACGTGCCTAAAGAATCTGGCACAGAACTCAAGAAACTTCAGAGGGATATCAATAGCTGTATTTTCGCGCTCAAAACGCACAATATTGATATCTCGAATTGGGATGCAATCCTTGTGTACCTTTGCTCTACACGATTGCCAGAGGTCACGCTGTCGTTATGGGAGCAATCCATTCAAAATAAGAATGAAATTCCGAAATGGACAGACCTCGATAATTTTTTGACAAGTCGGTTTCAAACGCTAGAAACCGTTTCTGACATTCGCAGCTCAAGTGGTGCGATTTCTCGGCAAAATTCTATGCCATCCTCCTCCAAACAAATTACCTCTAATGCCAGTAAGCGATTAAATAACTATCAAGTTAAAATCTCGCCAGCAAATTGCAAATTATGTTCGTCGGAACAGCATGCGCTGCGCTTCTGCCCTCGATTTTTAAAAATGGATGCAAAAGAACGCTTAGCAATTGTTCGCAAGCATCACTATTGCATCAATTGCTTAGCAAACTCTCATGAAGTAAAAGAGTGCAAGAGTCTGTATACTTGTGCAACGTGCAAACAACGTCACAATACACTTTTGCATCGCAATTCGACTCCAGCCCCTTCTCCTGCTTCGAGTGTAAACTCAAGTAAGTCGAATTCGCGACCCAACCCCCCGGGCTCTAATACTCAAACCCACTCCACACAAATACAGTCCACTAATTGCGACATCCAATCATGCTTCGCTTCTAGTACCAAGCACGTATTGCTAGGTACTGCAATGGTGACCGTATGTCACTTAGGTTCGGCGTACACAACCAGAGCGCTTATCGACTCTGGCTCTGAAGGTACTTTTGTATCCGAACGTTTGCAGAAGTTGTTGAAGCTCCCTACTCGTGCTGTCAATGCTCAAGTGTCAGGGCTTAATAATGCGGTTTCAGCGCAAGTTACTAAAGCTTGCGATTTGATTTTAAGTTCCCCAAAAAATAGGCAGTTTCAAATTGAAGCTACAGCTTTTGTTCTGTCCCGCTTAACTGGTAATTTACCCTCAGTTTCTCTTGAATCTTCCTTGTTGAAGAGCCTGCCTGATTTTCAACTGGCAGATCCACATTTCTTCCACAGCGGCCAAATAGATGTACTTATCGGTGGCGATTTGTACCCCGCCATAATCCTCGATGGCATCCAACGCAACATTCTTGGGTCACTTCTTGCCCAGGAAACTGTTTTCGGTTGGATATTTACAGGCCCTATACCTCGTAGTGAAATATCCAGTTTTACTACTTGCCTTACTCATTTTAGTGAGGTTGCGATCGACAAGCAGATCGCACGTTTTTGGGAGTTGGAGGAACTTCCTAAAAAACAGTTTCTAACACAAGCTGATAAGTTTTGTGAAGAAAACTATAAGGAAACGACTAGACGAGACGAAAGTGGTCGCTATATAGTCACTTTGCCTTTCAAAAGTGGCTACCCCGATGAAATCAACTTAGGATTTTCTCGAGGAATCGCCTTTAAACAATTTCTTAAAGGTGAAACTCGTTTAACAAAAAATCCAGATTTCAAAATTCAATATGACGAAGTGGTTAATGAATATTTTAAATTGAACCACATGAAAAAAGTCTCTCCACCAAGATTCGAGATTTCGCCATCTCACTATTATTTACCGCATCATGCGGTCATCAAATCAGAAAGTACTACAACGAAGGTTCGTGTAGTATTCAACGCGTCAAGTCCCACTTCCAATGGAGTAAGCTTAAATGATGTCCTATACACAGGTCCAATCCTTCAAGCTGATTTAACGCTTCTGGTCTTAAAATGGCGTTTTTTCAAATACGTTTTTAATGGTGATATTCAGCAAATGTATCGCCAAATACTTGTGGATTCAAAACATTCCACTTTCCAGCGAATTCTTTTTAGAAGCTCACCCGATAACGAAATTCAAGATTACGAGCTTAAGACCGTAACTTTCGGCGTTAATTGTGCACCATATCTAGCGATTAGAACCATGCTGCAATTGGCAGATGATGTACAGCAGCAGTATCCCCTTGCTGCTCAAATTCTTCGGCACTTCACATACGTTGATGACGCTTTAGCTGGCGCTCACGATGTTGAAACTGCCATAAAAGCTAGAAATGAGCTGATTTCTGCACTTGACTCAGCAGGTTTCACAATGCGCAAGTGGACAGCTAATGCGTCAAGCATATTAGCTGACCTTCCTGTCGAGCATCTTTTGCGTGAAAACTTTTTGAAACTAGAAGATGAAAGTTGTGCAAAAGCTCTAGGAGTTCGTTGGAATGCCACTTCCGATTCATTTTATTTTTCTGCAAAACGTCTCGAAATTAAGTCGTCCTATAGTAAAAGGGAAGTTCTTTCAGTCATTGCCCAACTATTTGATCCTGCAGGTTGGCTGGCACCAATTGTTGTGACAGCGAAAATTTTAATGCAGCAAATATGGTTGGATGAAATAGATTGGGATGAAAGCATCCCCCCGCACAGTCTCCGTTCCTGGCAATCATTTTTGCAGGAATATGAATTTATTGAAGAAATTCGCATCCCACGTTATGTCAGCTATTCGCCAGCCTCAGAAGTAGAGTTTCACGCATTCTGCGATGCTTCTGAGAAAGCGTATGCTGCATCAATATACCTCCGCGTTAGGCAAGGTGACTGTATTGTCAGCCATCTGCTTTATGCTAAAAGTAAAGTTGCTCCAGTCAAGACGATCTCATTACCTCGTCTTGAGTTATGTGGCGCTACATTACTTGCGGATATGGTCGATTCCTTGATCTCTCACCTCGATATTGATAGGCACCGACTGTATTGTTGGACAGACTCCACAATCGTACTTGCCTGGCTTTGCAAGCCTCCTTGCTCCTGGACAACGTTCGTAGCCAATAGAGTTTCGAAAGTAGCGGAAATGGTTGGCAGTCGTAACTGGTTTCATGTTGAATCACATGAAAACCCCGCTGACTTAGCTACTCGTGGTGTGACACCACAAGACTTAAAAGATAGCTCACTCTGGTGGCATGGGCCGTCATGGCTGACAATTGAAAGTTCTTCATGGCAAAATAAACCTCAGCCTTCAGTTTTTGACACTGCGCTCGAGAAAAAGACTGTTAAGGTTAATTTCTCATATTTTTCAAAATATGAAGACATATTGGAACGTTTTTCATCGCTTCCACGTGGCTTACGGGTCTTGGCATATGTTTTTCGTTTCCTGCGTCATACCCGGCCACATACTAACTCATCTTTTTCACATAAATCACTACGTATAGATCATGCTGAAATCAAGTATGTCAAAAATCGTTTGATTTTGTTGTGCCAAAAGGTTGCTTTTTCGGATGAGTACCACAACTTGGAAACAAAACAACTCGTTGGTTCCAAAAGTGTCATAATGTCTCTTAATCCGTTTCTGCATACAGATGCACTATTGCGTGTTGGTGGACGGCTAGCCTCTTCACCCACGCTTTCATTTGATGAAAGATTTCCAATAATCTTGCCGTACAATTGTCAATTTACTCGTCTTTTAGTCAGTTTTATTCATGAAATTTCAATTCATGGAGCAAATCAGCTAATGCTTCGTCTTATTCGAATGCAATACTGGATTCCGCGTGCTAAAAATCTCATTAAAACAACTTTGCACAATTGCAAGACTTGTGTGATTTATAAAAAACAACAGCGGACTCAGATTATGGCTGCTCTTCCGGCAGAACGAACTGTGATCTCACGTCCTTTTTCGTCCACTGGTATTGATTTTGCTGGTCCATTCGACATAAAAAGCTACATTGGTAGAAGTTGTCGAATTAGTAAGGGCTATGTCTGCCTTTTTATTTGCTTTTCAACTAAAGCAATTCATCTTGAAGCCACTAGCGACCTTTCAACTGCTACATTTTTGGCAGCTTTTGCCAGATTCGTCGCAAGACGTGGCTGTCCAGCAAATCTGTTCTCTGACAATGGAACTAACTTTGTCGGAGCTTCTAAAGTTCTGAAAAAGGATTTTAAACATTTCTTAACCCAATCTCAAGATGCCGTGTTAGCACAATATACTCATCAAGAGATTTCTTGGCATTTCATTCCAGCAGGTGCTCCCCATATGGGAGGATTATGGGAAGCTGGTATAAAAAGTTTTAAGTCCCATTTCAAAAAAATGGCCGGAAGTATGAAATATACTTTCGAAGAATTTCTAACTTTACTTAGTCGAATCGAATCGTGTCTAAATTCGCGTCCACTAAGCGCCATGTCTGAAAATCCAGATGATTTCCAGTCTCTAACTCCAGGTCATTTCTTGGTTGGCGGTCCACTTTTGTCTCAAGTGGAGCCAGAAATTTTTGATCAGCCTCCGAAAATTGTCAATCGTTGGCAACGGATAAAGGCTATGCAACAACATATTTGCCATAGATGGAAAAGCGAATATCTTAAAGAAATGCACCGTCGCGTTAAGTGGAAATCGCCACAACGAGACCTCACCATTAACGATTTGGTCGTGGTTAAAGAAGATAATCTTCCCGCGAATGAATGGCGCTTAGGTAGGATACTCAAGACGTATCCCGGTAGCGATAATCGAGTACGGGTCGCCGATATTCGAACCGAGAGAGGTTGCATTACGCGACCTATAGTTAAATTAGTCGCTCTACCATCGACTGAATAAAATTGTTTCACTTTTTTTCCTCTTAATTTTTTGTTTCGTTTCAGCATGTCTACTGCCAACATCGTCGCCGATCTTATTGACGAAATGGTCCTCAGCACCGATGTCAGTGATGTTGAGACGGTCCGTGAATGCGATCCCGAGGTGCAATCCGCACTGCCAAATGTGGTGCAAACCGCATTGCCGAGTGTGATCGCCGTGGTGGCGCGCAACGACTCCTCCATGAGGTGTCGTTTATGTTTGTTTAAGCATAACCTGCTGTCGTGCAGGCAGTTCCTCGAGATGAATCTGGAGGAGCGGTTGCGAGCAGTACTCATGCATGGGTACTGCTCCAACTGTCTTTCTTCAGATCATTCGCGACGGGACTGTCGGAGCGACAGAAGGTGCCGCCACTGCGGAGACGATCACCATAGCCTGCTCCATTCGCATTCACGGAAGCGGCCCGGTCGGCGAGATAGCAAGAAGTCTCGCGGTAGACGTGGTTCCGTAAAGCAGCGTAGCAGTCCGAAGCAGCCCAAGCGTCATCAGCCATCGACATCAAGGGGGTTAAAAACAGGACCTAGTTCGTTCTGTGAGAGACCGCGACCAGGGCCTAGTTCGTCCTCGGTTAGGAACCAAGTTCCGAAGCGGGCTCCTCCCAATCCTCTTTCGGCAGCGACCCTCCAGCGCGTAGTCTCCTTATTCCCGACGGCCATAGTACGCGTCTTGGCAAATGGGCGCATAGTATCGGAGCGTGCAATTCTGGATGCGTGCTCACCAAGATCCTTGATCTCCAAGGACTTGGTTAGGAAGTGGCGCATTCCGACGAGCTTCGTTGATGGCGAAGAAATATGTGTTTTGTCGCTACGAGCCAAGCACGACACCAACATGAGTCTGGAGACTATGGCCAAGGTGGAAAAAGGGTTGGAGGTCGTCACGCCAATGAGAGATGTCGATGAGCGAGTGCGGGAGCCCTTCACTAATATAAAGTTGGCTGATCCAACATTTTATAAATCGGCGCCGGTTCATCTCCGGCTTGGGGTAGATGTGTACCCCAGGATCATGCTGGCAGGCATCTTCCCGACCGGAGTTGGTCAGCCGCTAGCGCAGAACACCATTTTTGGATGGGTTCTGTCAGGACCTTGTTCCTGGTGATCGCCGTTCTAGAAATGCTGCCGGTAGGCGTCTACCCGACCGGATGAGGTCTGCCACTGGCGCATTTTACCTATAGGGCTCCCGTTCCAGTTTTTTCATTTGTTTATAAATTTTTTTTTTTTTTCTCTTTCATTAATTTTTTCTTATTGTTGCATTCCTGCAAGGCGGGCGGCATGTTTACGCCAATAATGAACACCCTATGTCCTAATACCGGCATAGTGGTGTTCGTTAAGTTTTTTCTTCTTTTGGGCTGCGCTTCTCGCTCCCTCTCTTTTATTTGTAATAATGTAAGTTACTTCCGCATTGTATTTCAAACAATAAAGTTGTTCTCAAGTTGAAACGCCGTGTTTTCTTTTTAAAGTGTTTTTTTCCAGTTTTAAATTCAAAGTGAATTTCCCCCCTTTTTTCCCCCAAAGAAACACTTGGATTCGAGTTCAGCGCGTCAAAACCTTCGGTTAAGTAAGGCAACAAAATCATTGTTGCCCTGTGTTATTTTATAGTTTGTGTTTTTTTCGTTTTTTTTTTTTCTTTGAATTTATCAGAATTTGAAATTCGGGAAAACTGCTGACTTAGATTCGGTTTTTTTTTGTTGCTGTCGACAAAAATGATATTCAACCCGGAGGGATTGACTTTGAACCCGGAGACCCGGAAATCATACTCAAAACCCTGAGTCTCCGGGCGAAACCCTGAGTGTTGGCATCCCTACTCGAAAACTTGTTTACATTCGAGCATATCCTCACTTAAAAAGATGTTCCTTGTGTACACATAAGAAAGTATTAAAAAGTACCGCTTTTTTAAGCCTATATATTCGTTGTTTTCACTACATTCACTTTAATACACTATAATAATTTTTGTCATTAACAAGATTCAGCGCGTTTATGGGGTTGCTGATCACGAATCTGGAGTCAGATATGATAAATGCATTATCTATTATATAAAATTCAGTTTTTGTCTGTCTATCTGTCTGTCTGTCTATCTGTCTCTTATGCACGCGGAAACTATCCAGCCGATTTTGATGAAATTTTTACAGTATGTTAGTATCGATGAGGCGGGTGTCATAGGCTATAAAACTTTTATTTAGGGTGGCCCTCATACACAAATATTTTAAAAATAGCGATTTCTCAAACACAGGCAAATCGATTCTCATGAAATTTACACCGTATGGCTTTTATGTTAAGGTGCACAGATTGGATGGTAAAAATTTAGGGTGCATACTTGGGTGGTCCTCATATAAAAATATTTTTAGATATCATTTTCACAAAGACTGGTTAGTCGACTCACACCAAATGTACACCATGTAGCTCTTATGTTAAGAGGCACAGTTAAGGATACACAACTTTTATTTAGGGTGGCCCTCAGACAAAAATATTTTTTAAATATCATTTTCTCAAAGACTGCTCAGTCGATTCTCTTGGAATTTACACCACATGGCTTTTATATTAAGAGGCACAGATAAGTTTAAAAAAGTTTTATTTAGGGTGCATACTTAGGGTGGCTCTCACACAAAAATATTTTTAAATATCATTTTCACGAAGACAGGTTAGTCGATTCACACCGAATTCACACCACATAGCTCTTATGTTAATAGCCATAGCTTAGGCTACAAAACTTTTACTTAGGGTGGCCCTCACACAAAAATATTTTTAGATATCATTTTCTCGAAGACCGCTTAATTGATTCTCATGGAATTTACACCACGTGGTTTTTATATTAAGGGGCACTGCTTAGGTTGTAAAAATTTTAATTTGGGTGCATACTAAGGGTGGTCCTCATACAAAAAAAGTTTTTAAATAGAATTTTCACGCAGACTGCACATCGAATATACACCACGGTTGAGGTGAAGCGATGCGCACAGGGTAATGCTAGTAGTATTTAAACTTCAAAAATAGCGTTAAGTCGAACATCGAAAAAAATTAAAAAAAAAATTTAATATAAGAAAAAAGTTAAATTTTTTAACTCAAATTCCGAATAATGAAAATTTTGCGGCTATGGTAGCAACACTAGGACAATTTTTATTTTTTTTAAATGAAATATACTCGAATATGAATAAGTTTTCAAAATTCGAGTATTCCCGAAGAATTATAGAACATGACATTTTTTTAACATTTCTAGTATACAGTCAAATGCATCAAAAACTATACTGATACTGTACAAAAACAACACTGATACTGATAATAAGTGTAGTGTAGGCAAAATTCCAAGAAAAATAACATCTGCAAGAAAAAAATAAACCTTAAATTTTAAAATTAAATTTTATTACTTTATATTTGTGCATTCAGAATTACTATAAGGCAACTGATGTCCTTGAAGCAGGAAAATGGTCAACATCTGTGTTTTTGACATATTTAGCCCCATTTATTTCGAAACCGGATGTTATGGAAAAGAATGAATACCCTTTTCGGATGCAGCGTCGAAAATAACATAGATAATTATAAAAAAAAAACTTTGAGAATAAATTTTAAGTTTTGATGTTTCCAGCAAATTCGTATTTTTATGTGGTGGTATGGTTGTGTTAAAAAGTGTTAGTGATAGGATTTAAAATTTTACCAATATTCGATCCGAACGTTGTTCCTAAAGTATTCCAAACAAGAATGAAATGCTGTTTCTTGCATTTAAGTTCTCAACTTGAACACTCTGGTTTTATATATGTATGCACGTTAGACATGTTCAAATATTCATGTTCTAGAATTCTTCGGGAACACTCGATTTTCGAAAATTTATTCATATTCGAACATATATTCATTTAAAAAAAATAAAAACAGAGCTGCAAAATTTTAACTTTTCAGAATGTGGCCAAAAAAATGAAGAAAAGTTGATTTTTCTTATTTAAAATATTTTTTCGATTTTCCTTATGTATCTACACTAGGACGGATTAAATTGTATGGAGAAACATTTTTTAGTCCGGAAACTCTATTTTTCTGAAAGTTTGTCAAATTTTAAGCAAAAAAGTCCACTACACCATATAGGCTGTTGGCCATGTATTTTAATTAAGAACTAATTCGTTAAAGGTATTTTATTGTCTTATATGTTCAATTAAACCGTAAAAATGATGTAGCCAAAAATGCGATTAAATTAAGGCTTGGACTTCTGAGAGCGGTGCAAATTTGCCCATTTCTTATATTTTTAATTCTAACTCAAAAACTGTATATTTTTAGCACAAATTTGGACAAATTTGCACTGTTCTCAAAAGTCCAAGCATAAATTTTATCGCACTTTTGGATTTATCATTTTCAGGTTACAATTGAACATCTGAGACAATAAAATACCTTCAACGAATAAGTTTTTTATTCAAATACATACATAGTCAATAACGTAATGGCATAAAGGTAAAATCATACAAAAGTAGGCAACTTTGAACGACTGTATCTCAGTCAATCTTAATCTAAGATACTTTTACAGGTCATTATTTTGACGGAAACTACGTCACCTTTCTTTTTTGTAATCCCCTAAATCCACTCTGAAAAAAATGATACCATAAAATGAAAAAAAAAAATTCAAAACATTGAAATTTTTCGGTTTTTTTTTAATAGTTTTTTTTAACTTATTTTGATGAAAAAATAAGTTTTTTGATTTTATAAAGTATCATTTCGATAGGAAATTTAATTCTCTACAATATGTCTCCGGATGTGTATATGCTAAAAATATACAGTTTTAGAGTTAGGATTAAAAATATAAAAAGTGGGCAAATTTGCACCGTTCTCAGAAGTCCAAGCCTTAATTTAATCGCATTTTTGGCTACATCATTTTTAGGGTTTAATTGAACATATAAGACAATAAAATACCTTTCACGAATTAGTTCCTTACATCCCCTGTTATTTATGACATAGTCAATAGCCTAATATGGCTACAGTGAATTTCGAGCCTGCGAGTTTTTATTTGAAGTTGTTAAAACTATTCAAACTGCTTGTAGCACCATCTGGTGGCAGATTTCAGTACATTAAAGTTTTTCATTTTCTTCCTCAACTCGTAATCAATAAAACGACGTTTTCTCATTCAAATCGGTCCATTAGTTTCGGAGTTATTCAAGTTTAAACAAAACTATTGAGCAACTCATCCCTTCTGTTTGCCTAATGTTTTGTAAAATTTTCAATATGAAAAACTGAAGCTCGCTCGTAACAGCAGCAGAGATGAGTTGGTCAACAGTTTTGTTTAAACTTGAATGACTCCGAAACTAATGGACCGATTTGAATGAGAAAAACGTAATTTTATTGCTTACGAGTTGAGGAAGAAAATGAAAAACTTTAAAGTACTGAAAACTGCCACCAGATGGTGCTACAAGCAGTTTGAATAGTTTTAACTACTTCAAATAAAAACTCTCGGGCTCGAAATTCATTGTAGCCATATGGTGTAGTGGACTTTTTTGCTTAAAATTTGACAACCTTTTAAAAAAATAGAGTTTCCGGACCACTTAAAAATTTAATCCGCCCTAATCTACATATAAGGAAGTATCGAGAAAAAATTTGTATCTATTTTTTTAAACCTATATATCAGGATTAAATACATGACCTCTGCGCAAGTAGAGCTTTGGTGTTTCTTGTGAAATAGCTCAAATCATTTGTGGTTTTCACTACATTCACCTTAATACACTTTAATTTAAAATTGTCAATGCCACTACATGAATTTCCATGATATACATATGAAATATAATTTGATTTTCGGTCCAAAAATTTTCAAAGTATTTTAAAAGCAAGTACAGTGACCGAAAAAAGTCTAGATACACCCCCACTTTTTGCGAGATCTGGAATCCGAAAACATAATGGACAAATGTAATGATAATGAGAAAAAAAAAAGTTCTTCAATATAAATTTAAAAAGTTATCTGAAAAAAAAAACACAAAAAAAGAGTGCATTTGTGTGAATGTAATTCATATTTATATCTTGTAATTGATTACTTGAAATATTGGAAATTACAAATAAAAGTAATCCATTACAAATTTCGTTCAATTACTTTGCTTTTCAATTACATATTTTGGATTACAATAATTTCCGTCGAAAATATTTCAATTACAATTACAAGTAATTGAAAATACGTACACTTTCAATTACATTAACATGTAATTTTAATTGAAACATTTCAATTACAAAATTACAAGTAATTGTAATTGCATATGTAATTAATTACCAAATGTAATTGATTACTCCCAAGTCTGATTGTGATATGGTCATGTAATCTGATATGCATTATATTTCCTTAAATAATAGAGGTCTGCATAAGTATAATCGTTAACTTACGAAACTGTTACCGAAGTCAATTTTATTGATTTGAATGCGTATACATAGCGTTTGCTTGTGTTACTGTTACCATCATTATAAATTTCTCTTCTTACTCGTAACCAACTGTACGTAGATGAATGCGTCATGTGTACGGATAATATGCATGTATGCTGCGAGTACAACAAGTTGCGCGATTACTACGCATATGATATTTTGTACTACGCAGTAATGCACTTTAACATGCGTAAGAATGTTTAGTGAGGATCAGTGAAAATTTGATGTGTGCAGGCGAGTGAGGTCTTTGTTTTCTAAATAAATTTATGTTATATTATAAAAACAGTTTTTGTAAACAAATATGAGCCATGTAAGATTATACATATGTACACAAAGTGAAATATTATATTAAAGTGAACATGTTTTATTTGCTTCTCCTTTATTATAACTTTTGATATTGTTGGCAATGTTGCCACTTTGTTACTTTGTTAATTTATTTATTATTATTTTTTTTTTAATTTGGTCCAGCATTGGTAAATATTTTTAAAATGTGATAAGTACAGTGAAATTCGACTTTTAAAGTGATTTATAAATTTATTCATAAAGTGTTTCTTTGTGAAGCTTGAGCTTTTTGCATATACTTATGTATATATGTATGTATATCAAAAATCTATATAAATCTTTGTTTAATATTTGTTAAGGGCATTCGGGAGATTTTCGAAAAATAAAAAGACATTTTTTTAAATTTTTTTTGAAGCTGCATTTCATCTTAGACCAAATTTTTTTTTACATTATTAAAGTATAACTATTCAAGACTTATCTCTGAAATTTTGGTCCAAAAATATTTATCAATAAGTTAGAAAAGTGCAATGCCATGAACGATCTCAAAATTTGCGGTGAGCAAGATATCTGGAGACTGGACTGGTTCATCCGAAAAAAGAAAATTAACTTTTTTTCGGTTAAGCAAATAGTTAGGGGGCGTTTGATCAACCTTTAAAACCTTTTTTTTACTTTTTCACTCATTTTTTGAAACGAAAAAATCAGAAAAACTATGGAAAATAGCATGAAAAACATTGAATCGTTTTTGATAAAAAGTGATGTAATATAAGTACTTTTAAACGAAAAAGATTCCGGGTTTTTTATTCTATTTCCTATAGTTTTTGAGATATTTCGTTACAAAAAGCGTATGTGATTTATTTATGAATTATGTTTATTTATATATTTTGTTATTTCTTTTATATGGACTGAACTAACATTTTTGTTTTATCGTTGTGATTAATAAATTATTCTAAAAAAACTTTGGACTTTGTAAATGTAAATATATGGCAGTAGTTATAGTCATTTTTCTAGCATCATTCTAAAGATAAAACTACCAAAAAGTATTTTAAACACAACGATGGTAACAAATTAATATAATCCCGGACATTCGTTTTATTTTAGTTTTCAGATAAATAAATAAAAAAGTTGCGCATTTAAATCTTCTGGCAACGCCTTGGTGCATAAATGAATTCTCTCTTCCTCACTTTCATCGAATAAATTAGCGCGTCATTCGATTCATTACCTTCAGTTTTGTTGTGCGTACACATACACGAAGCTTATTCAACTTTTTTTACTTTACGCTATGGTACTCAAAGGAAATGTGTACTTGTAATTGGAGGAACAGAAAAGTGAACGAGTACTGAAACGAGTAAATTTTTGGTATCCGTGCAGACCTCTATTAAATAAGCAATTCTCGACAAAATTTTTTTTGTCAACATAGCAGTAACGGAAAAAGATATGTGCTCCAAGGTTTTGAACGTTCGCATTCACTGTTTTTGGTCTCAGTGCGGTGAAATTAATTTAGCCACAAGTCGAGATTTTATTTGTGTGCATTTCATGCATTTAAGCCCAAAATAAAGTAAGTATTATTGCCGAAGTACTAAAATTTGTTAGTAGATGAATATACTTTGTCATAAATAATGTGAATTCTTTATTTGCTGAAATGTGTTTTAATAAAAATAACCCGAGTATATTAAAACTGAAATTCGGGTAATGTGATATAGTCCAATTTGGTCCACCCAGCAAGGACATTATAAGTGCTTTTTGCAACAAATCCTTCCAAAGAGATACAAAATGTCAGACCTGAGTTCAATGTCTGCAATAAGATTTAATTTGGGCTCACAATGATTGTCTTCCAAGACGACAAGCAATTTGTGTATGTGGCTCATATTCTGACTTTAATATGTTCGCTTTTCGCTTATTGATTCAGTTTCCTTTTTTATGGAAATCTATTGAAAGATGTAATGTTATTGTATTATTAGTTCCTACTGTTTTATACTTGTTATACTATTCATGATGGTATATCACATTATCCGAAAGCTATATATCACATTACCCACCAATTTAATTTAGAGGTGCCACTTGGCTTTTTTTCCATCTCGTTGAAATAGCTTCAGATTGGCGTACGCCATAGAGCTGCGAAGTCGTAATATACTGCACAATGCATCAACAAACCATAATACATAAAGAAGTAGAAGCTATGTTATAAAAGTTACGTGTAATTTAAGATACAAAAATACCCATATCACAATACCCGAAGTTACTATATTGAAGTTTTTTCTTATAAGCTTATTAGTTTCTTCATATGTTCCTTGCATTTTGCAAAGAATTATTTGACACCATGAAATTACTACTGTTTTTAGTTTTGCTCCATAAAATTTTGTTTTTGTTTAAGTCAAGTATTTTTTTTGTTGTTTTCTAATGAGGAATGAATCAAAGAATTGAATAATAAAAAAATTTTCCAAAAAATATATATATTTCTTATTTTAGTTCAATATGAAAGTGAAAATTGTGTTTCATAATTTATTTTGCAAACAATTACTTGCAGATTGTATAAAAAAAACAGTGTTAAACCTTTAAGTGCGTTTTTCTCGAATATAAATGTCCGGTGGACACTGTAACTCAAAAACTACTTGACCGATTCTCTTGAAATTTGACACACTCTTTTTATACATATAAAACCAGGTAATGAGGAAAATTTTTTTTGCATTACAATTAGTTTTACAATAACAAATATACTGATTTTTGCATTATTTTTTAAAAAAAAAAATCCTTTTTTTGGTTTAAAAATTATGCCAAAATCTTAAAAATTGTAAAAAAAAACTCTTTGTCAATACCTTGAAAAACTCAGTAGTTGAAAAAATATTTTTAATTTCAGATTATGATTGTCCACCGCAAACTACCTTTTTTTTTGAGGCGTCCGCGGAAATTTTTTAATGAAATTTTCACAGAATACTCTTTAAATATTGTATTTTTATATGTTCTTTAAATAAATAAATTTACTATTGCCATATCACTAACAAACATTTTTAAACTTATGCTTAAAATGTAGCGCTCAGACCCTACCCCTACTTAATGGTGATGAAACGGACTAATTTTTCAAATTTACACCCTTCGCTTTAAAGGTGAGTCCTTCTTAGGTGGAACGCTTTCAAAGGAAAGAATAATCGTGCTTTAAGTGACAAACCTAACGGGCACAAACAGTGCATGTATGTATTTGTGCATGTATTACTTAAAGTGTGGCATTGACAATTTTAAATTATAGTGTATTAAGGTGAAAGTACCCAGCAGGCAAATGAGCAAGGCCTTACTCGGAGAAGGCCTGCTAGCACTGCTGCGATTATATAAGGACTTCTCAAAACTAGATTTTCATGCAAATAAAAATACAATCACAGAAGGCATAATATGCCTTGCCACAACAGGCGTGCTATCAGGCCTGATAATAGAAGGCAAAGAAGAAGGACTCCATTTACTTTAGCGCTTTTCTGTTTCTTTTTTATTTCATGTATTGCAATGTTTTATGATTCGGCATAACTTTTTTGTCATATGCATTGTACATATACGACATGAAAAGTATACAAATGGTTAGAAATTAAGAGAGGTGTGCAGGCTAGTCTTCTGTTGTTTCATGTTATGTTAAGGAAGTAGAGTTTTGTGTATTCTTTGTCAAATTGTAAAGTCATTAAAAAAATATCAACGCAATTAATATTTAAAGTCTTTAAATTTATTAAAATTAAATTTTTGTCAAGTACTTCTGAGAGTCCTTCTACGGTAAGCGGTCTTAGAAAGCCTGCTTAGGAAGGCCTGTTTTCTGCGGTCATTTCATATAAAAAAGAAAGTACGTTTGAAAGGAGGGTGGAAGGCCTTATACTTACCAAGGAAGGCCTTCTAGAAGCACTGTTAGCTCCTGCCCTTGCCTACTGGGTAGCGAAAAACAGCAAAGGATTTCAGCTGTTACACAAGAAACACCACAGCTCTACTTGCGCATATATAGGCTTAAAAAATAGTGGTACATTTTTTTCGATACTTCCTTATGTGTAAATAAGGAAAATCGGAAAAAAATTATTATAAATAAGAATTCTCTCAAATGCTCTTAGTTTTTTTGGCGAAGTTCCGAAAAATTAAACTTTGCAGCTTTAGTAGCAACTTTAGAGTATTTTTTATTTAATTTTTTAAATGAGGATATACCCGAATATAAATAAATTTTCGAAAATCTAGTGTTCCCGAATAATTCTACAACTTGCCATTTATTTGAACATGTTTAATGCACGTACATACATATGGAGCATAATTTACCAAACGTCCTAGGCCAAAAAAAAAGTTGTCCGATGGAGCTGAAAATTAGGCTATTTGATGGTACTTCGCACACCAAAAATTTATTTATTTGGACATACATATATGTACTGAGGTGGAGGAGTTACATTTTTTCAACTATTCTTGCAAAGCCTTATTTTTAAAAGTTTTGAAATTTTTCCGGATGCATAAAAAAAATCACCTCAGACGATTTCAATAGTTTCAGTCTCTATTTAAAAAAAGTAAAAAAGAAATTTATTTAACTTTTTTTCAAAGTTGGACACTTTTTTGTATATAATTTTAAAACAAAGGTGAACTTTTTTCATACAAGGTCACTAATTTTCAGAGTGACAAATACATTAGAATTTGAACCATTGACAGACGAGTAACCAAATGCGCCAAATTTTACCTTCTATCACATTTTTCTCTTAAACTATCAATTTTCAGTAAAAATCGCACTAAGTAAAAAGTTTTTAGAATCTGTCAAAATATTCAGAAAAATATTATTTAGTTTATTGTACGAAATTTTTTTTCTATGACGTCATACATTTTTTTCGTCTAAGCGTGATTTTCATAAAAATTACTAGAATACAAGAAATTTTTTTTTATTTTCTTTACATTTTTTTTCTTTAATTCATGTCGAAATTTTTTCAAGCATCCGGAAAAAAGTTATAAATAAATAAATTTTTGGTGTGAGAAGTACCATCCAATTTTCACTTTACTTTTGACCTGGGACGTTTGGAAAATTATGCACCACATGTATATATTAAAATGAGTACTTAGTTAAACTGATTTTAATTAAAATATATGTTGAAAATCATTTGAAAACAAGCAAGGTACCTTTTACATTTTCAACTGCTTACCGTTTTTAGGATATTTGAGGTTTCATAAATTATGGTAAAAAATCATGATTTAAGGATTTTGCATAGTTTGCCTCTACCAAAATAAGACTGATTAATTTCAAAGTTTCAGTTTTTTAACACTTGTAAAAGGTGGGTCAGAGCCATGACCCACTCCGAGAATAGAGGTTTTCTAAAGACGAAAAACTTAAGAGGTGACTCCAGAAGAAGTTTGATATACCTAATCTCCATAAATTTGCTTGAATGGGTGGGGATGGAAACTCAAAATGCAGCTACTTCTACCTGAAGGACTCTGGGTCACTTGATGCACAACATATTCAAGTTGGCTAAAAGCTGCACAAGAACAAGCTTTCGAACAATTCAAGCTGTGTTCTACGAAGAGGGACGTTTAATATTAATTTAATAAATTTATGAGGGAAAAAATTAAAATATTGGATTGAAAACAGGTCTGAAAAAAAATTTGTTATCAAAATGTAGCAATACAATCCTAACCACAATTCATTCCAGGCCCCGTACTCCTGATTCTAATTAATATCGCTTTTGCAGAAAGTTTTTCCTTACTTTGGCTTTTGGGTCATTTTCTTTATGATAGTTATTCCTTAATTTTTACAAAAAATCCACTATAGACAGATAATAAGCTAGCAAATAGGACAATACTCGTAGTAGCTAAAAAGTGCTTAAAATTAGACAATACAAAATAGAAAATAATTGCCAACAACAACTTGCTAAAAATGTACTAATGATTTTCCCAAATTTATGACAACAGCGACAACAACAAAGGTAGAAAACTTCAGGAATATCAACAACAATAATAGCAAGTAACGATAGTAAGGCAGCCTTTAATTGGCTGCCAACGACAAATGTCATACATTTTCACAAATGCAAACAGTGATTATTCAAGGGAAAGAGAACAAAAAACCTTAAGAATAAAATTTAAGAAAATTAGATAATAACTATGACTTCATTAAATTTACAACACATTTTTGTGTATATTTCAGACAAAATAGGTCATCATTTTTCGAAGACCACCTTCACCTGTTAGCATTCGCATATGCCTCTAAGGAAAGAGCACAGCGACTAGCCTCGTGCCCACTTTTATTAACGGAGATAACAAAGGTTATAAGATTTCTTATAAAGAACAAGGCACGTATTGTACAGTTGCCGAAAAGTTGAAAGCTTGCCTGGAGTTCACCGCTAGATTGTGTAGGTACCTTGTCCTTATCGGAATCTGGTAAGGACGATAGTGATAATACAAAACAGTTCAGTGCCATTTTACCTAATTGAGTATCATCGCTCCCAAAATTGATTGAACTCATTTTTTTACAAAAAAAAAAAAAAAAAAAAAACAATAGCTATGTAAATAATTTCTGTTAGTGTTAATATTTTTAAGAATGTTTTCCGAAAACCTTTTAGCGATTTTTTCAAAAATCGATTTTTTGCGTTGAGTCCGCGATGTGTGAAATATATCACCTAGAACGAACCTCAAACTATACGGCTTCTCATACTACCAGTTATACGACTAGGTAGTATGAAAATATCAAAATAGACTGATTTTTTCTTACGACTTGCTCTCAGACGCTACGACTTTTTATACGACTTGGCTAAGGCGTAGGAAAAGCCATATAGTCTGAGGTTTCTATGAAACACAAATATGAACTCCATAACTAACGGAAGTTATTTAATGTACTATATGGGCATCAATGCACACAATACCTTGCTTGAAACAAAGAAAAACTTAATAATAACTGTAAAGAAAATAGTTATAGAATGAACGATATACTTACTTCGCCAAAGGAATATGATCACGTTCACTATAAGCATCGTACAGATACTCCCTGAAAAGTGTGGTAACGGAAATACAATTTAAAGACTAAAGCTAGTACAGGAAAATTAGTGAGTATTACAAGACCAAACCTTTTAACATTAAAATTTCAGACGAGATGTGGGACGCCAAGAAAAAAGTTTCACTTTACCTCAATATTCATTGCACTAAATTATTCGGTTTATAATTTGTTTGAAAAAAAAAATTGTTGGGATCGTAGACAAAATATGGACATATCGTTTAAGACAGTATAAGCTTAGCGGTTAAGAAATAAAACCATGAATTTAAATTTTGGCGTGGGACAATTTAACAAATTGCTACAAGTCGGCAAACTGGTAACTCAGAATAAATGGCAATACACGGTGGTTTACGAGCCATCAAAAGCTTCGATTTCTGGGCAAAAATGTGAGTTTGCAGGGTTGTAAGAGAGCCGTTATTGGTTAAGGTCAGTTAGATATCGTCCATAAAAACTTTCTAACTTTCATATGAGATACATATTACTAGACACAAAAACATAATTTTCATAACACTTCGATTACAGCAAACCACCAAGAAATACTGCATGAGGAAATATTTCGACAATCTTTATGCATTTCGACGTTTACTTTTTTCAGGTCCAATTTTGCGATTACGTCCGACTTTTTTCACCAAGAAACTGAAACTTTGGATCGCTCATACCATCCTGAATATTTCCTTAGAAGTTCATTTTTCAAAATTTTTTTATACCCTACACTTAAGTTACATTGGCTTTGTCATTTCGTTTGTAAAGAATAAAAGGACACGAAAGGTACAGAAAAATATATATGTATATCGGTCATTCCTTTAATAACTGCCCATTTTGTTTTGACGTTTTTGAACATTTTTTGAAACGAAATAGCTCAAAAACTATAGTAGATAGAATAAAAAATCATTTAATCATATTTGTTAAGAAAGACTTTATAAAAAAAAGTTTAAAAAATTTAAATAAATTTTTTAAAACACAAATTTTTTTAATTAAAAATTTTTTCTCAAAATATTTTCATTATAATATCATGCGATTTTTTTTAATATAGTGGGCGTCACCAGAAAAAATTCGTAGTTTCCAAAGTTATGGCAGGAATTTCGATATGAAAGCACATGCATTCTTAGGATTGTTTGAGGAATACTCGTAATATATAAAAAAATAATTAAAACAGAAGATGTTATATTGAACATATTTTGAGAACATTTTTTTTAATTAAAAAAATTAGTGTTTTGACAAATTTATTTAAATTGTTTTAACTTTTTTTATAAAGTTATAGTCTTTCTTAACAAATATGATTAAACGATTTTTTATCCTATCTACTATAGTTTCTGAGATATTTCGTTTCAAAAAAATGTTCAAAAAAGTCAAAAAGGACAAAGTGTGCAGTTATTAAAAGAATGACCGATATGTATTCTTGATCGTCGTCGCCACCGGAGTCGATTAAGCACAATTCGTCTGCGGAAATCACGATTACGGGGAATCAAGCGAGATAATTGAAACACATATACAGTGGCGAACAGTGAAATCCTGAGATACAAAGAAAATTTCAAAAAGGGGTTTTACGACCGCGTTGAACCTCTATGTTTTATAGATATGGCTTTGTTTTATAGGTATGGTTTTGTTTTTTATGAACAGCGTAGCTACCTACGTAGGGCTTTGTTTTGCAGGAAGACAATATCTAGTATAAATGGCAAGATTGGCAAATTATAAAAAAAAATGAATGATGCGATAAAGCGCGATATTTTGGCGCTACGAAGGGAAAAATTAGCAGAACGAAGAATTTTTACTAAAGTAAGTCAGTCCTCAGTAGCCGCGTTATTGAAACAATTTTCTGAAACTGTGTCGAAAAGGATCAGAAGCGCGAAAAAGACTTCAGCAGCTGATGATCGACTTTTAGAAAGGAACACTCATAAAAATCGCTTCGCAACGGCTGTGGAAATTTGAGAAAAGTTTGTGGAGGAACAGAAATTTTTCCATTGACTGTACGATGAAGGCTTCAAGACGCTGGTATATCTACACATCGCTATGCTAAGAAGCCGATTTTGATCACTCAATAGTGATGCTGAGGCAATAGTGTCGATCTGAACGTTATTGAGAACTTTTGGCACTTAATGCAGGTAGCGAGCCAGAAGACCACTAATTTACGCGAGTTAAACAGAATTATTTAAAATGTTTGGTAAGAAGGCTTTTCACAAGATTTTTTAAAGAATTTAATATTTTCCATGCCGCAGCGAGTTACGCCGATCATAAAAGCGAAGGGAGGAGCAACAAATATTGATGATGGCTTTTATTTATTGATAAACATTATTCTTAAAAATACCTAGTGTAAATATTATAGAATTACAGTATTGTTCGAATTAATGTGAACACAAGTGATAATTTGAAAAAACCACATTTATTAGTTATAGACGAAGAATACAATTTTAATTGTTATAATAAGAACACGTTTTGGCATAGAATCCACAAGTTTTGTACACATTTCAGATACTGGCTGGTCTTGAAATCATATCTGGATTACAGTCCCAATCATTTTTGTTTTTGTTGTGAAGTCTATTTTACGAAGTCTAGCCTTTACAATAACCCAAAGATTTTCAATCGGATTAAGATCTGGGCATTCAAGGCATGATATCTTCGTGAAAGGAATTTTTTGGTGCAAGGACAGCATTGACAGCGATTTTTATATTTTTCAGCGGTACAAACTAACCATATAAGAGTTTTTGAAAATCTTTATTAAATAAATGTTCTGGAGAAATTGTTTCGTTTTGAACAATAAACTGCCTAAATTATGACATTCTGTCTGATTTTTGTGAGTGTGTTAAAAATTATGTTTTTGGCTGCTATAATTTGGATGTTATAATTTCTTAAGTGATTTTATGTATAATCTGGATGTTATATTTTTTGTTATTGATTTATGTTGGGAACACAAAGTTTTTGAAATTGAAGTTCCAGTCGTTAAAATTTGTTTTTTAAGTCCGATCAATGCGTATTAATATATTTTATTTATCATACATCTTTGAGTCAAATAATTTATGCGATTGTATTGCATAATATTTTAAAGTAGTGCATATCGTAATTTTAAATGTTTTTCCCTGGCTCTCAAAATTATGATGCATTAAAAAAAAAAAAAAAATGTTTTGCAGTCATATATGAGAATAAGCATTTGAAAATCGGAAATAAAGCTCTCATTAATATTGTCGAACGGTTAGAATGTTAACTGATGACTTAATATCTCGAAATCCATAGGACTGCTCAGTTTTTTAAAAAACTGCTTGTCAAATTGTCCGCATTAGGTTGTCATAATGGTTTTATAAATTATTTATATGCAGTTTTTCTAATTATGTTATAATTGACACCATTCGATTTCTGACACATGCTATAACAAAGAACAACCTACATATCCATTTTTTACTTTTCATGACGACACTCAAAACCACTCCTATAAATTTAAAAGCTTAATATATTCAAAAATCCGTTAAAAATCTACAAAATCGGTTTTACACGAGCCACAACTCTATAATTGTTTAATTTTAAAAGGTATGGTTTAACGAGCTTGTAACCATATGCATGCAATTTTTTCCTAATTTTTCTGTACTTAAAAACAACAAATATATGTATATAAAAAAATTAACAAAGCACAACATTGTGGCCTAAATAATGTACAAAACACTAAGATGTAAAAATATAGAGATATAAAATAAAAATGTAAAACAAGTAAATTTAAGCGTAGGAATACACATGTCCACAGCGATTGTGATGTTTTTTTATTTGAAATTATAAAAGTGTTCCAACCAAGCCATATGTACGTCATAAAAAATGTATGAACCGAAAATCTACAGCAGTGTATACTATAAAAACATATTTTCATTGAAAGTTTCATACGCAAATATGGTTTAACTTTTCAGTGTAAATCAGCGTTTCAGTTTCGTAACAAACTGTTACTGTCGATAGTCAGTTATTTCTGTCTGTTGCATAAAGTTCATATGCCGAAGTAACAGTTCACATAAGGCTGTCGCAGTCGATAGTCGCCTATTGTTGTCTGCTGCGTAAAATACAATAGTCGAAGTAACAGATCACGATGAGCTATTGCAGTGTGAAATTCAATGAACAGTTCATGAAGTACTGTCGCAATCGCTTGTCGGCTATTGCTACTATTGCTATAGCAGTCATTGATTTCTTATGTTATATTTTTCATTTAGCAAATGAATTTATTTGTTGTTTTGTATGATTAAACTAGTAATTTTGGTTTATCAAGTGTGTTACTCTTATTTTATATAAGAAAATAAAGATTCAATTCATTTGCAAAATAAAATATATATATAAAAAAAAAAAAAATGAACGGCTGCAATATAGCAATAGCCGACAGTCGACTGCGACCGCAACTCCTACGACTGCAATAGCAATAGCCGACGGTCGACTGCGACAGCTCTTCGTAAGCTAATGCCTCGACTATTTTATTTTACGCAGCAGACAGAAATAGCCAACTATCGACTGCGGCAATCCCTCGTGAGCTGTTGCTTCAACTATAGAATTTTGCGCAGCAAATAATAACAGCTGAGAATATTCTGCTGCTCTTACCGTTTATCGTTTTTACTATGACTGCACTGTCACAGCACAATTGTTACTAATTCTTACACAGCAATTCAAGCAGTGGTGTTAATCATATAAGCCGGCGTATTGAGAAACTATTAGTTTTGTAAATTAATTATGAATATACAAAAAGTGAAAGTTTCTAAAAAAAAATTATTCAATTTCTGTTTTTATTAAAATTTTTGCGCAATTTAAGTGTTTCTTTTAAAAATTAGTGACATATTGTGAAATTAAAATATATACTTTCAAAGTTCTTTCCTAATATTCACTAGTGCGGTAGGTAAATGATTAATTTTACGGTACCATAAACCTGCAGCGCTGTTTGAATACCATTAAATTATTTTTCTTAATAATTTAGGTGTTCGCAAGTATATTATTACAGTTTTTCTTCACGTCAAAATTCTAAGATATCCTCACTGCAAGGGCAATAAGCACAGTTCCGATACATATTTCAAGTTATCTCACAATTAATAAGAAATTGTCAGACGTAAGAAATCTTCTTCAAATTTCACCATTTAACCTATTCTATTCGAGATACATATAAAACATTATAGTTTTAATTTTTAATTCATATAATTATAGTTTGTACGCAGTCAAACGGTTTTATTGCAAAGGATCATGTCTCGGAATATAAATATACTGAATATTATTTACTATAGTGTCATAAGATGAAATTACTCAAACAATTTTCTGTAACAGCATTTTTTGCACTTTGAAATAAGCATATCTAAAAATTCTGGCCTGATGGAATTACTTCATTTTATTTAGAATCAACGCCCCGTTTTACATTAGGAATAATAGGTTTGGTCGAAACTGAAAGTTAAGGATTTATAAATCTGTGTACTGTTTGGCTCAAGAGCTCATTTTAGGGCTCTCATTTAAACGAAATGGCGGCCACTGACAGTTTAAAGCGATTTGAGAAGCTTGTCATAGAAAATTATACCGTTAAAGCATTTTTTTATATGTTTTTATACCCACCAGGAATCGAAACTATGCTAAAGGATATAATGCTGAAATCGCAATGCGGCGTTCAGTCGGTCGCACTCTGACAGCTGAAGTAGAAACAATGCATGCTTATGCTGTAATCTTAAATGCGACCTCAAGCGTTGCGTTCCGTTATATCGTAAATACGATCAACGCCATACCCGAAGTTCGAGTAGAGCTACTTTCTACTAGAACGTGCATTTAACACTTCTCGTTTACCCAGCGTTTCATGCAGTGATAAAATAAAGTCCACTAAATTATCTATTTCGTTCAAATCCATTTATTTTATGAAAATAACAATCAAAACTAACAAACACAACAAAATTAAGCAAAAAACTGACAAATAGAATTCCTTTCATTGATAATGTCGAAATGACAGACGCTCGCAACATTGTGATTTACAAAAAGTAAGGTCAGGCGTTTTGACAGTCAATATCGTACATTTTTGTAAAGTTTTTCAAACGCCGATCAAAGTTGGCTAAAGCGCGACCGACCTAGCTAGCGCCGCATTGCGATTTCAGCATAAGAGTTTAACCCCTACACCATTAACTAAATAGATATCAATAGATAAACATCTCTTGCAATCCTTAATTTTGTCGATATGCGTAGGTAGGAGAAATAATTATTAGGAGAAAACAATTATTAATTTCACAGGACCAAAAAAAAAAAATGGCTTGTAGTTGAAAGTTGAGGTACCACACATTTTTATTATTATTATTATTTCTTACATTATGTATTTTGATGTGCTAAAAACCAAACCGGGGTCAGAATTTACCCATCACCCATAGATTTTGACATAACCTCAAAATCACACTATAAAAATACGTTAAAAGGAAAGTCCCTCAAAAAAATCAAAATTTAGAAGGTAGACCTTGCTTATAATACGTATTTAGGTGTGCTAAAATAATGTCTTACAATAAAAATGAGTTTAAGTTGTCCACTTTTCTCCCAGCATCCCAATTTACCCCCAAAGGGTCAAAATTTAATTTATTATTAAAATTCAAAATTAATGCATATCCGCAGGTATTTTGGTGCACGAAAACTTAGAATGTCGATAAAAACCTTTGGGGAGGTGTAAAAACGTACTGGGTGGGTTTGGGGGGTGATTAGGGGGAGAAATGAGTTTTTATCGATATTGACAGTTTTAGTGCATCAAAATACCTACGGATATACTACATTAAATTTGAATTTTTATAAATAATTAGATTTTGACATTTTGGGGTGCTGGGGGAATAATGGGCTACTAAAACTCATATACGTAATATTAGTAAGGTTTACCTTCTAGATTTTGATTTTTTTTTTTATGGACTTTCTTTTTGACATATTTTTAAAGTGTGATTTCGGTTATGTGAAAGTCTAAGGGTGATGGGTAAATTCCGACATCAGATTGGTTTTTAGCACACCAAAACGCATACCGTACGGTACCTCAACTTTCAGCTACAAAACTTTTTTTTTTGTGGTCCTGTGTTTTTAATAGTTTTCCCTTTGATTTGATTCTCTAATGGGCACGTCATTATTACAGGCACTATGTTGTAGAGAGTTTTGTTTTTACTTACGACTCTACCAATGGTCCCGGGTAGGAATCAGATTTTTGATATAAGCTGGCCAATTTTATTGACACAATCAACGTTGGCAGAAATAGTAGAACGCACCAAGCAGCACCAGCCCAGAAACCATTCTAAAAACAAAACAAATAATATATTTTCTAAGATTGCAACTATATCGTAGACAACTTACCAAGGGGTCAACAATACGATTACAACTAGCCACAATTCCAGCATCGTACACACTCGCTAACGGCTGACACAGACCGATTTTTTTTTCTACTGAGTGAACTACCGTCAGCAGATATCGTTCAATTTCGCTTGCAAAGTAACGCATCAAATTTTCCGCAGTCGCTTTTACAAATGGGCGTCCTTCCTGATTGATAAAAGTTTGTGCACGCTCTATTTCAGTAACCAACAATGGGATAGATTCTTGAAAAGAGCGCTCCTTGTAGCGCATAGTCTGATCCAATTCGTGTGCCAATTTTATTAGCTGCAAGGATTGATTTTTCATGGGGATGACTAGATTCTGTTCATAGGTTTCTAAATGAAGTGCTTGGTTTCGCAGACTAACTTGAACGTCTTTCATGTCGTCGTTGGTAACTTTTTTGGCAGTAGAGCGCAGCTGGTCGGCTATTTCCACTAATGAATGTTTTGTGATTGTGTCGTTAAGGTTGTCTATGAATTGGCCGGAATCGTAATTTTTCAATGACGACTCGCCTAATTCAAGAATTCGGGTTTTATCTTCAGCACTAAGAATTTGAATGTCGTTGTTATTGAAATCAATACCATTAACTAGATTTTTAAGCGTGGTGTTAATTTTGTATTGAGAGGGTATATCGTTTATCTCTTGCATGTCAATACGGTTGTGAATCCGTAAAACTTCGTAGATAGTTTGATTTTCTTGACACGAGGTAATAGCGTGTGAAATCCGGAACGGTGGTAAGGTACCAGAGGCTGCTTGACCTTTCACTTGTGAAGGATACAGGATATTGTTGAGATCTATGGAATTGTCAAACAACTCAAAAATTTCATCATTTTGAGGGTTTCTGTAAAGCAAAGTTTAGAGAAAATAGTTTGTTAAAAAAAAAGGAAGCAGAAATAGGCAAAGGTTAGGTTAAAAACATTCATTCCGAAAATTCATCGATGAAAAGAATCTTATTTGTATGGTGCGATTCATCAATTCGATTTATTTTTGTACCCATTTATTTGTCGCATTCAAACTATTCTTGAAACGAAGCACGTTTAAGTCTGAGTCGAATCAAGTTGTGTTATTCAAATCATTTTATGAATAAAAATTGTAAGTAAAATAAAATTAAAAATAAGTATGTTTCCGGGTTTGAACCCGTGCATGCTGCGTTCCAGGCAAACATTCAAACAACTGATCATAACAAAAATAAATTATTACATGCATATGTAAATAAGGTTATAAAATTAAGTTTAAACGGTTGATACTATTGATACTTTCTGACTGTGATATTAATTTTAAACGGTAAAAACTATTAGCTTTAGGGATTCAATGTGATTGTCATTATTAAAACTAATAATGCCGTGACAATGAACTCAATGGTATTATTAATAATGATTCACGTAGTATTGGCTCAACAATAGTACAAATTCTATTAATTTTGCAAAAAATATTGCCTCAATGGGATTTTAGAATTATTTCCTTAACTCCGAAATTATTGGGACCATTATTGATCGGTTTTAGCATATTTTTCTCTGAGTGCAAAGTTATGTGTTTGCTTAACTTTTTCATACTTTTTATGTAGAAATGTAAGCAGTCTATCTGCGATCTGCTAACATTATGTATGCAGATATAGGTAACTCGCCAAACTATACAGTCACTTTTAAATCGATGGGCAATATAGCCCGTAGTTATAAACAAGCAGCTTTTGGCGACTGAGAGTGTATTTTAAAATTATATACGACTTAAAGCCTGCCATCAAAGTGACATAGGTTTGCAACATACACAGTGCAACAAATATTTGGAACATCTTTAATTGTTACACATAAGAAAAATAATTGGTTGTTGTTGCTGTTAAAAGTTGTTTTTGTAGATTTTGCTTGTTGATTGCCTGTTAATTGTTGGGTAGTCAGCTTTTTTATGAGTATTACTTTAATGTCTAGGTATCATTCTCTTCGGTTGTTTGGTAGTTACTCTCACCTTTATTTCAAGGTATATGGCTCTAAATGGACATCTAACGTCATTAGCAGAGTGGTTAGTTCCCTCATTTCCATTCTTGCAGTTATAGCATGAGAGCTTCAGGTTTCTCAATTTTATTAAAATGGCAATCATTTGCGTGGTGCTGATCAGCAGCGATCATGCATGCCGAAAGTAGATTACAATACTCTCCACCATGGCCAAACATTAAGCAGTTCCAGCATTGAATAGTTTTGTAATTTTTGTTGGGTATATGGTTTTTCCATCTGATCATAACATTATTTATTATTTTTATATTACGTAAATAGCTTGGATTAAATGTTTTCCTAGCAAATTGCACTTTATATACGGCGTAGTTATTTGAATTAAACTTTGTATTTACTTCATTTACCGATGTTTTACTCAGATTATAACTTTTTAGGTCGGATTTAATTTCGTCTGAGCTCATTGTTTGCGAGCTGCAGTTTCATATTGAACATTTCATACACCACTACCAACATAAACAGCAGCAGGGATGAGTTAGTTCAACAGTTTTGTTAGAACTAGACTAACTCTGAAACTAATGGACCGATTTAAATGAAAAAAAACCTCGTTTTATTGTAAATGACTTGAGAAAGAGAATAAAAGTTCTGAAATCTGCCACCAGATGGCACTTTAACTGCGGCCGCTCGGAAAAACTGATGCCATTTGAACATCAATTGTGTGCCGGAAAATCTGCGCACTTAAGGGGGCAGGTCTAGTCACAAGCGTGAGTAATAGAGCATTTTCAATAATTTTTTTTGATATTAATTTAATTAATTTAATAAAATTGATAATATGGCATCATTACATTATGTTTCAACTTGACTTCACGAAAGTTTAAAAAATAAAAAAAGTTATAGCTGGTTGTGTTGGACCCTGTCTCATACAGAGTGCCTTGCGGTGACCACCACAAATCCTTGGAAAATCATCTAAAATCCATCGGATGAGAAAAATTAGTTATTTAAATGAATAATCTAGTGCCTGATCGAAGGTTTTTTTTTTTAAAATCAACAAAATGGCGGCCTCAGGAAGTTTAAATTCAGATTTTCAGGAAAATACCAACAGTAAATTGTTGATTAAAATTCGATGTTTAAAAAAAAATAAAAAATCCTTCGATCAGGTACTAGCTTTTTATGTTTTTCAAAAACTGTGTAAGTTTCATTGAAATCTAATGAGCGGTTTTCGAGTTACAGTGGTCACCAGTTCCGAAAACATAGTTTTCAGAAACACAAATTTAAAGCTTTTCACTCACATGAATGAGAGAGAGAGAGCTCTCTTTGGTTATTGCCGAATAACTCTTAAAATAATTGTCGGATTGTCTTCAAATCTTCAGGATATATTTTCAAGATATTATATTTTAAGAAAATGCAAAAACAAAAAAATTGATTTGTTGTATCGGTACATAAATTTTTTCAAACTGTTTTTATAGTGTCGCAGACGCTAATACCAAAGTTTTATTTTCGTTCTCTGTTGTTTCATCACTGTTTTTTTATTTTTATTATGTGTTTCTATTTTAATGTTTTTGCCTAGCACTGACTAGATGCACGGCCTCGCGTTACTTTAGAACGCTTCTTCAAAATTCAAGCACAGTTGCCATATATTTTTGATTATTTTAGGTTTATGTCTATGATGCTTCAAACCTTAGCAAAGACAAAAAAAGTTCAACCAATTGAACTGGAAATCGAGCTGGTTCACGCATTTGTATGAAATTTTGGTTTAACCAAACCCAATAAAACACGGCTAATGTTTCTAATAACACTAGTTTACAAAATGATTTTTTTTTTCTGTTCCATTGATCTGAGTTTACTTTTCTTATGTAGATTTTCCTGCTGAGTTCGAAAATGAAAATTTTTTGAATGGTACAGTTTTCGAGATATTGTGGTTTTTTCACTTTTTCGACCTCTTTTCACTTTGAAACTCATATCTTAAGCCACAAATGCCCAATTTCCTTTTTCTTGAAGTCATATTAACGATAATGGCCCATATTCATAGTCGCAAAATAAAGTTAAGACTTAGTTTTTACCCAAAATCGCAGATACAGACTGACCCCATAAAAAAAAGAAAAACTTGCATTAAATTATGAGAAAATTTTAAAAAATGATTACCCTGCGTTATTGACACAAATTATTGTAGACACAGTGAACAAAAGGAATAATAAAAAAATCGAATTTATGAGGCAGCGTGGCGTAATGGTTAGGACTGTGAACTCATAGCCCTCAGGTCGGGGGTTCGAATCTCATCAGAAAATATGCTTTTTTTCTATAAGCATGTTTTAAATTTAAAAGCAGGAAAACGTGATTTTAAATATTTACAACCAGGTTTTAAAGTAACATTTATTTTCATTGATATAAATAAAAAAAAAACATTTACATTTACGAGAATCGAACTCACGTCCTGAGGGCTATGAGTTCACAGTCCTAACCACTACGCCACGCTGCCTCATAAATTCGATTTTTTTATTATTCCTTTTGTTCACTGTGTCTACAATAATTTGTGTCAATAACGCAGGGTAATCATTTTTTAAAATTTTCTCATAATTTAATGCAAGTTTTTCTTTTTTTATGGGGTCAGTCTGTATCTGCGATTTTGGGTAAAAACTAAGTCTTAACTTTATTTTGCGACTATGAATATGGGCCAATGAAATGAAAAATAAACGTGTGCAATTACATTTCTTATTAAGAAAGTGGTTCAAAAGATATAGATGAAAATAGACCAGACTTTAAGAAAAATCAAATTTTACATTTGATTCTGTGGCCACGAAAAAATAGAAATAAAATAAAAAAAAATAATTTTACTTTTTGCACGTAGAGTTGATACTTTTACGCAAATATTAAAACATTTCACAAGAAAATCGACTGTAAAATAACAACGTTAGAAGCGATTGAATGAATAAGTCTAAGTCCCACATTTTATGAATACTATATATTAATTTTTTCGACAATTTGTTGAGTTTAATCGCTGCAATTCTCTATATTGTTTGGTGTTTCAATAGCCCTGAAAATAAAAATGCACCGGTTACTGTGGAACTATGTCCAAAAAACCACATTTATTTGCACACACAAGCACAGGCTAGCACAAACAATCATAATATACGACACAAAGTTATATATATGTATGTACTTAGTTGTGGCTTTTGTTTTGTCTTCTGTTGCTTTTGGGATTCGTTTCTCTAGTAAGGAACCATACGTAGTCTCCCAACATTGCTTCATCCCAAAACCCTTGATAGCGCCGCTCAATAGTTTTAATTTGTTGGTGAAATCTCTCACCGTGTTCGTCACTTACGTCACCAAGGTTGTCGGGAAGAAATTTAAATGCGAATGCAATAAATGGATTTTCAGACACATATTTACGCCTGATAAAAATAAATTTAATGGTAAAAAATACACTAGAATATTAATAAGAATGAAATGACATTCCGTACCCATCTTTTTGTAGTTCTCCAGCGAATCGGTAATAATTGCCTCGTAGTCAGGGCTTTTATGGTTCCCAAGAAAACTAAGGACTGTCTCAGAAAAAACTTGCACTTTTATTTTTTAAGATTATACTCTACCTGATAATCTTATAGGTCTAAAAAGACAAAATATTTATTCCATATAAAGTGACGTTTGATATGATGTATAACACTTGAAGATAGATGGGCATTTCTAGCTCAAGATATGAGTTTCAAAGTGAAAAGAGGTCGAACAAGTGAAAAAACCACAATATCTTGAAAACTGTACCATTCAAAAAATTTTCATTTTCATTTTCGAATTCAGCAGGAAAAAGTACATAAGAAAAGTATCCTCTTATCAAAGGTACATGAGAAAAATCTTTTTGTAACGATTAGGCTCAACAAATTGTCGAAAAAATTAATATATTCATAAAATGTCGAATTTGGATTCATTCATTCAATCGCTTCTAACGTTGTTATTTTACAGTCGATTTTCTTGTGAAATGTTTTAATATTTGCGTAAAAGTATCAACTCTACGTGCAAAAAGTAAAATTATTTTTTTTTATTTCTATTTTTTTCGTGGCCACAGAATCAAATGTAAAATTTGATTTTTCTTAAAATCTGGTCTATTTTCATCTATATCTTTTGAACCACTTTTTTAATAAGAAATATTATTACACACGTTTATTTGTCATTTTATTATCTTTAAACATCAAGAAAAATGAAATTGGGCATTTGTAGCTCAAGATATGAGTTTCAAAGTGAAAAGAGGTCGAAAAAATGAAAAAACCACAATATCTCGAAAACTGTACCATTCAAAAAATTTTCATTTTCATTTTCGAACTCAGCAGGAAAATCTACATAAGAAAAGTAGATTACTGTACAGTATTATGATCATATATGATCTGATAAATGTTAAAATTACCATTGACAAACTTTTTGAATTACATATTATCACTTAATGTTTCATCAAGGTCGCTTCGAAATTTTGTCTATTTCTATATAAATACTAAAGAACAAACTCATCTCTTTCTTAATGTGCCATTAAATAGTTTCTTAACCTTTAAATAAAATAAAAAATTTAAATCGATTTTGAATGCCTAAGGATTCTTTTAAGAATACTTACTATCACTTTTGTTTGTTGAATATTTACTAATTCTTATACTTTGGTTCTTATAATTTATACTCGTAAGTGCTAAGTCTGTAAGGATAATTGTCTGTAGACGTCAATAAAAATATAAATAAAATACGCATATTTTTAATTTGGCTTTATTTAGGCCAAAAATATGAGTGAAAAATTTTAGGGATAAATGAAAAAGAATATTTAAGAAATTGGGTTTTAATAAGGCTTTTAGACTGGAATATTTCATAGATCTGACGTGCAATTTTAAAGACATATTTGTATTTTTTACCAAAATATGTATTATAAATTACGACTTTGATTTCAAATTCTGGTACTCAAAGCATTATCATCAATGTTAATAAATTTTTTCACTTTTCGGCAAAGGTTTCTCAATTATTTTGAAGCCAGATTCGGATTCCGCGTTCAAAAATACATCAAAAACAATTAGTCAGACTTGCGGTACAATTTTATATGTTTAAGCACATTTTTGAAAAGCTTCAAGTTCAACTCTTTGCCAAAAAAAAGGACAAAATATATTTGATTTGAGAGCATAGTTAGAAAAAAGATTTTTTTTACGATATCTGAAAAACCTATCATGTTGGACCAATTTTATAGCCACATTAGAGTTCTGCGCCGAAAACTACGTCAAAAATGTATGTACATATCAGAAGGGTAACAAAGGGGAGGAGGGGGGGGAGGGTGATTTTGGTAATTCAATGTCTAATAATATTTAATTTTGCTAGGGTTTACGAGGTCCAAAAGTGATGACCTTTGTTTTAGTAACAAAGTTTTTACAATTTCAAAGAGAATATTTTCTGTTGGTAGGGGGCGGCAAATTTCCACTTTTCCCCGGACGCCCAATGTGCACGGTATGACACTGGTACATATACATATACATAAAGCCATGTGCTTTGTATGGAATAGTACGTGTCTCAAAATACCACACCAGTCATGTAAGCTTTCGTGAGACTTTTAGAAATTGTTTACATTAAATTTTACCAAGCTTCAGTTACATTTCAAAAGTCTTTCATTTTCATTTCAGAAGTATTTCTACAATATGTCAATGTCCGCCTTTTGATTTCATTTGAAACGTTTGTGAACATTTTTGATCACGTCTTCGAACTTTTTTTTATTGTGTCACTTGCGCTGCTATTTTTTGCGTTATCGGGACTATGAAGAATTTTTTTCATCTTACCCTCGTCATCACTTGCATTGATACTTAATGTGCAGTTATTTTTTGACGTTTCTTATACCTCTATCATGAATAAGCAACATCTCGAAATTTTTCTCCCTGATTAGAAATCGTATGTGAAAAGAATGTGATGTGAAAAGATGCCCTGGAAAATGAGTCATCGGCAATAATTTTTGAAGGAAAGTTTTTGACGTTTCTCCAACTTTGTTAAAGAGGATAAGGTATTAATTTTATCTACTATTATTAAACGACCTAAAATTGTATGTACATATATAAATATATAAATAAGTATATAAATATTTAAATATATAAATAAATATATAAATAGATAAGTAAGTGTATAAATAAATATGTATACGACTGAACTTTATTTCGAAAATGGCTGCAGCGATTTTGATAAAACTTACGGATTTGGGGCATATGAAGACAAAATGAAGTTTGAGCTAAGTTTTAAGTTCTTAAGGGCTCTAACAGGGGCGTAGCACAGCCATAAACTTTAATTTTTATAACGTGATAACTCGGAAACTACTTAAGATACTTTGACGAAATTTGGTAGACTGATGCAAATAATAAATATTTTTAGTAGAACCAAAAGTGGGCGGAGTTGGAGAAGAGGGCGTGGCATCTTTCAACAATTCAAAATTTTGATTCAATATTACTCAAAAACGGCGACTACGATTTTCATAAAAATTTTGACGACAATAATGCTAAAAGCAGTCATCATAACAAGCTATGCCACTATACTAGCAAAACTCGTTGAAGGGCGTGGCACAGCGATCGAACAACGCAATCGTTATGAAATTTAATATGGTATCTTATAACCAAAAGTGGGCGCAATGGCGTCTGTGGGCGTGGCACCTTCCATACAAGCGAAAATTGTTAAATGTTATATTTAGTGTGCTATGAGAGTAATATTTTTTAAATTTGGCATAGAGATGTTGCTTACTATAAGCTTTAAAACTAAATAGATTTCGATGGGATTGCATCAGTGGGCGTGGCACCTCCCATACATCCAAAAAAATGTAAGTGTAATGTTTAGTGTGGTATGGGAGTAATTTTTTTTATATTTGGTGCAATGGTGTCGGTTACCATGAGCTTTGAAATTAAATATGTTTCTATGAGATTACATCAGTGGGCGTGGTACCTCCCATACAAGTTAAAACCGTTTAATGTTATATTTAGTGCACTATATGAGTGATCCTAATAAAATTTGGTACAGAGATGTCGGTTACTATAACCTTTTAAATTAAATGGTTTTCGATGGGATTACATCAGTGGGCATGGCACCTCCCATACATGCAAAAACGTTTATAGTTATATTTAGTGTGCTGTGGGAGTAATTTCATTAAATTTTGGTGTTAAGGTGTGTTATTATACACTTTGAAGTTAAATGAAAATCGACGAGATTGGCACTTCGCATATTAGCAAAAAACGTTAAATGTTAAATTTAGTGTGCTATTGGAGTAATATTTTTGAAATTTGGTGTAGAGATGTCGGTTACTATAAGCTTTAATACTATATGAATTTTGAAGGGATTTCTTTAGAGGGCGTGGCACCTCCCATACAAACTTATAGGTTAGGTTAGGTTAGGTAGAAGTGGCAGTCAGTTACAAAAACCGACTCACTTAGACCAAGTTTGGTCCATTGTGATACCACAGGGTACTTGACTATACCCTCTCATTGAACCATCCAGATTTCGTAATAAAACTAAATAACTGACCTATGCTAAAATGTCTAAGGTCCTCCAGGTCATCAAACAAAAACGAACCAAGTGTTTTGTGGCGTTTTCTAGCAAGTGCAGGGCAGGAGCAAAGAAAATGTTTAATGTTTTCCTCCTCCTCCACATCCCCACAACTTCTACAGTAGTCAAAAGACCGAATACCTAATCTCTCCGCAAGTCTGCCGATAAGCCAGTGGCCAAATATTACTGCAACAACTGACGAGACACTGTGTCTAGTGCGGGATATCAGTTCTAGAGATCGCTTAGCGTTCCATTCCGGCCAGATCTGCCTTGTTATATTGCAAGTTAACCCTTGGGTCCATCTTATGTTAGCCTTTTTTATCATGTCTTTTTTAAGCAGTAACTTGCAGGTAGCAAGTGGCATGCCAACACCTTCCTTGTCCTGAGGAATTTGTGCAGTAGTCCCCTGCCTAGCAAGTTCATTGTACAAACTTATGTGTGTATGTACATCATTTTAATAAATCTTTAATTGTTTTGTTATGCACAGAATTTTTTGGATAGTAAGCTGTTGTGTATGAGCAGACATTCTTCGACTCATACTCATTACAGTCAGTCTTCGATTGGTACTCGACAAGAGCGACCGCATTAACGACCGCATTGTAAAATATATTTTTTAAGTATAGAGAATTTAATAAAGTTGTTGTTTACTAAATTGGCGCAGTCGGTAGGATACCGAAAAGAAGAGAATCATTAGTACATAACAACTGCTGTCTTTTACATAAAGTCCGTTAGCCGAAACCGTTTAGCTTTTCTGCATTTAATCACGCGATACGGCATACACATTTTTTTGATGTTTAACCTTGGCGTACATAAAATCACTCAATCGCCGTTAAACAAATAAAGTTTTTACTACGCGTAAATGAAAAAGGAAGGAGACGAAAGAACTACTCAGTCGACACAGACGCTCGCAGCACTAAGCAAAGACAGACACAAAATGACCTCTGTTGGAAATTTGGAATCTTTTGACATAGATCACCCGCAGAATTGGATAACATATTATGCCAGGTTCGAGTTGTACTTGCTGGCCAATGACGTGCAGGGAGAAGACCGTCAAAAGGCTATATTTTTGACTTTAGCAGGTGCTCCATTATATGACCTCCTGTCGTCATTGGCGTCGCCGAAACAGGTGAGTACATTAAGCATAAAAGAAATCAAAGAAACGCTTACAAATCATTTTTCTCCTCGCCCTTCGGAAATCGCTTCGTTCTTTAAATTTCATAAACGCGACCAACAACCCAACGAGAGTTTTTCGGAATATGTGGCAGCGCTACGTAAGTTGGCCGTTGATTGTAATTTCGCCAATGCACTGGATCGCATGCTGCGTGATCGACTAGTTTGTGGCTTACGCGACGAGGCTTTGCAGCGAAGTTTTCTTGCTGAATCAGATCTTCAGTTACAAAAGGTTATCGATCGAGCCACCACCGCTGAAGCAGCTTCAAAGAACGCATTAGAAATGCGTCGCCAAGACCAAGTGTTTCACATCTCCAAACGCGAAAATAGTTACAGCCAGCAGCGCAGTAAATCACGCTCACATAATGCACAGTCTAAGCCATGCAATGGTTGTGGAGGTACGCATATCCGCAGCCAGTGCCCATATCGAGAAACGATCTGCTCAAAATGTGGCATCAAAGGACATATACAACGCGTGTGCCGATCATCGTCATCTCAGTCCACCACATCACATTCAACTTCGAATCAGCAGAAGTCATCACATCGGAGCAAGACTACGAAACCACAGTCGATTAATCAAATTTTACCATTGGTGGACTTGAAAAAATCAACTTCAATATTCATCAATGGCAGCTCTTGTCAATTCGAAATAGACTCAGGTTCGAATTACACAATAATGTCATCGCAAGCTTTCCACGATATATGGCCAACCACAAAACCGGCCATGCACAAGTGTGAACTCCAGCTCATGGATTTTCAAGGCAAACATATACCTATCAAAGGTGTGGTGGATGTAGACATTTTATACAACGAGCGGGAAATTTCTGGTTTACCAATTTTGATTGTAGACGGTAATAGGTCAAATGTTTTAGGTTGCAATTGGTTTGTACCACTGGGTATCAGCATCCATGGCGTCAATGCTATTGTCGAAGAATCTTCTCTTCAGAATGTATTAACGAAATTCGAACACCTGTTTTCTAAGGAACTTGGTTGTGTTAAAGGTAACCCAGTGTCGCTGCAACTCGATCCAAAGGTTCAACCGATACGTTACCCTCCTCGTCGTATACCATTGGCCACCAGAGGCCTGGTCGAAGCTGAACTAGATCGATTATGCGCTCAAGGCATTCTAGAATCAGTTGAATACTCAGATTGGGCTACACCCATTGTACCCGTTTCCAAAAGTGACGGTTCAATTCGGATTTGCGGTGACTACAAATCCACGCTTAATAAAGCGCTTAAGCCCCACAATTTTCAAATTCCAGCAGTCAGTACACTTCTCTCGTCCATAGAGGGTGGAAGCATTTTTGCAAAGCTGGATCTCGCTCAAGCTTACCAACAATTGCTTGTTGACGAGGAGTCATCTCTTTTACAGACAATTGTCACTCATAAAGGCGCTTTTCGTGTAAATCGCTTACAATTTGGTATTTCATCGGCTCCTGGAATTTTTCAGAATTTTATTGAAAAACTTTTGGGGAATATTCCAGGAGTTTTACCTTATTTTGATGACATAATTATCATAGGCAAATCCGAGACAGAACTAGCCGATCGCTTACATCAGATCTTCACCCGTTTCGATAAATCAGGACTACGGCTTCGCAAGGATAAATGCGCTTTTGGCGTTACAGTTATCGAGTTTCTTGGGTTTAAATTAGATTCTTTAGGGATTAGACCAGCATCTAGCAAACTCACAGCCATTCACAACGCTCCACAGCCGGTCGATAAAAAACAGTTACAAGCTTTCCTCGGTTTATTGAATTTTTATCATTCGTTTTTGCCGAACAAAGCAACAGTTGCCGAGCCTCTACATCGTCTACTCGATAAAAACTGCCGTTGGATCTGGACAAAAAAGCATCAGCAAGCTTTCGAAAATCTTAAAAAGCTGGTTGTCTCCGATCGTGTGTTGGTGCATTATGACGAAAAATTGCCATTAGTGGTCGTTTGCGATGCCTCACCATACGGAATTGGGGCCGTACTCAGTCATCGCATGCCTGATGATACGGAAAGGCCCATAGCATTTTACTCCAGGACTTTATCGAAAGCCGAAAGGAACTACGCCCAAATTGATCGCGAAGCTGTTGCTATAGTCGCTGGTGTGAAAAAATTTCACGATTACATTCATGGCCGAAAATTCACACTCGTGACCGATCATCGCCCTCTCCTGGGCATTTTTACCACCAATAAACCAGTACCTGCTGTCATATCTACACAAATGCTTCGACGCTGCATTTTTCTCAATGCATACGATTTTAATATCGTTTATCGACAAGGTAATAAAATGGGAAATGCAGACTTTTTGAGCCGGTTACCCATCACCACAGAGCACTCGTCAGTTGAAAAAAAAGAAGAACTCCTAATGATAGAAATGGTCACCAAACCTGTTATCGATGCCAAGCAAATTTCTATACAGACAACAAAAAATTCTGACTTCGCTAAAGTGCTCAGCTGGGCGTTAAGGGGGTGGCCAGAGGCTGTTAATCGGTCGGATAAGTTGTATCCATTTTATGTTCGTCGAAACCAAATCTCGTCTATGAAAGGGTGCCTCCTCTGGGGTAATAGGACCATCATACCTACTGAAAGTCGCCAGGTGATCCTCAGTGCCCTACATACTGGTCATCCAGGTATCGTTAGGATGAAGGCGTTGGCACGTAGCTATGTCTGGTGGCCGAATATGGAAACAGAGATCGAGCGCGTAGTCAAAGGATGCATGGCGTGTCAAGAAACTCGACATGAGAACGCACATGCACCAGTTCACTGGTGGGAAACAACAAAGACACCTTGGTCCCGACTACACATCGATTTTGCGGGACCATTCCAAGGCAAACTATTTTTAATCGTTGTTGACTCATTTTCCAAATGGTTGGAAGTTTTTGTTGTAAAGTCAACCTCATCCCAATCGGCTATCAAGCCCCTTCGCTCACTGTTCGCGACTCATGGGCTACCAGATGCAATCGTGTCCGACAATGGGACAGCATTTACGTCAGAAGAGTTCAAGACTTTCATGGAAGATAACCTTATTCGACACATTCGTTGTGCTCCGTTTCACCCATCATCCAACGGGCAAGCTGAACGCATGGTTCAAACAACAAAAGGGTTTTTAAGGAAAATACCGGATAAAATTGATATCGATCTTAAACTGTCTCGATTTGTGTTTAATCAACACATCACTCCACATACTTCAACAGGGCGCTCGCCTGCCGAATTAATGTTTAATCGTCAGCTAAAAACTTATTTCGACAAAATTCATCCGCATGAATTATCTTCAACGCCAAACACCAACATGTGTGTAAAAGCTTTTGAGGAGGGTGAATCAGTTTGGATACGAAATTATTCCGCTGGTCCGAAATGGATGCCAGCAGTTGTGATGTCAAGAACAGGGCCAATTTCGTATACAGTGCAACTTAAAGATTCAAGAACCATGAAACGACATCAAGATCAAATTCGTAGCCGTTATGTTGAAACAGCTTCACTATCTGATGAATCAGGCCCAACGTCTTTACCAGTTGCTGATAATGACGTTGAGATTACTGAATGTTGCCGATTATCGTTGCCGTCGGTGCAATCTCCACGCTCCGGATCGCCACCTGCTTTTCAGCAATCTCCATCGCAATCGACAAGTCGTCCGCTAGAGTCAAATGTTTCTCCAACACCTGATGAGACAACACCACGCCGCTCAAACCGAGTTAGACGTCCTCCAGAATATTACTCAATGGCTGGGCGTTAAGGGGTGTTGTGTATGAGCAGACATACTTCGACTCATACTCATTACAGTCAGTCTTCGATTGGTACTCGACAAGAGCGACCGCATTAACGACCGCATTGTAAAATATATTTTTTAAGTATAGAGAATTTAATAAAGTTGTTGTTTACTAAATAAGCCAAATTACTTCATTTTGGTAAATCTAGAATTCTTTTTTCATGCACATAATTTGTTTTACATAGTACCATTAATTTTTTGATGGTTAGTAGTTCTTGATCATCAATATCTTTGGCTCTTCCGGCCAGAAATTAACATGCCGGAGATTAAAAAATTAGGATTGTTAGCTTTATTTTCTTCCATATACATATATTTTTTTTTTGTTTAGGCAAATTAAAAAAGGTATTTCAAATTATATATAACTGTTAGCTAAGTTAAGCGAAATCGAGTTTTAAAGGAACTATAGTTGCAACTCAGTGTATTTGCGATAGTACGATGGTGTAGACCAAAACATCGGCTATGAGTTCAATCCCAGTAATACAAATATAGAAACATTTTTATAAATTTCGGTATCTGTTATTATTTTATCGTTATTGATTATTTGTTAACAAGGTCAATAAAAAATACCCTTGATATTGATTGATATTTTTAATTTAAGCTAGCATCATGTGAAAATTTCCCAAATTTTACATTATCACGAAAACCTCGTTTTTAACAAAAAATTTTTAATGTACAAGATTTTGAATTTGCCAAAAAAAAGAATAGATACCAACGTTATTAATAAGCAATATAGAGTGCATTTAAAATATTTGACATCTTAAGGATAACATATGTAATTGAAACCTTTTTAAAACCAATAACATAAATAAAACTTACCTTAGAGGTACACAAACACCGCGGTATAAAATGATTCCAATGAGAAAATGAGCCAATGCAACTAATGCAATGGTTGAAATCGTAAGAAATATTAAAGCAACAGCGCTGAAAAGAAAAAAAAAAAGATTTGGCACATGCTGACAGGTTAAAGTGCAGACCCAAAAATTTCCCACTCTTACTATATTTGGTTTTCATGTAGGAAATATTCAAATTAAGAAAATAACTAAAATCACGCACTAGCAGACTTGGGTATTACAAGTAATCATTCACTTGTAATTGAAAAAAGAAATTAAAAGTAATTGTAATTGAAGTTTTTTCAATTGTAATCCATTACTTTTGCCAAGTAATTTGAAACGAAAATGTAATTGATTACACATTTTTCTGCAATTAAATTTATTAATATTTGAAACAAAATTTTTTTTGAAGCGATAAAATTTTATAAAATTCACAAAAAATATTTATGTTATTCACAAAAAATATTTATGTTATTGCATATGATTTATATGGAATGTAAAATAAAGAACTTTCGCGTGACTGGCTTATTGAATCAATGACGTCGACCTCAGATTCCGCAAGCTATCGTAAAGAAGATTAGGTTTGTGGGCTCATCTTATAACGTAGAGGTGCATACAAACAATAATTTGTATTTATATGAATGTATTTATGTATATGTATTTAGTATTAATTGATTTTATCTTGTAATTGATTACTTGAAATATTGGAAATTACAAGTAAAAGTAATTCATTATAAATTTCGTTCAATTACTTTGCTTTTCAATTACATATTTTAGATTACAGTAATTTCCGTAGAAAATAATTCAATTACAATTACAAGTAATTGTAAATACGTACACTTACTTACAAGTAATTGTAATTGCATATGTAATTAATTACCAAATGTAATTGATTACGCATAAGTCTGCGCACTAGTGCATTAATTATCTTGCTTGTTAAAATGAACAACTTATTAATTGAAATACAGATTTTGGGTCGGCACTGTAGATAAAATAAGTGTATTCCTACAGCATTAAAAATCTTGAGCCTGAGCCCTTGTTACAACAGTCATCGCCATATCCATCAGGGCGCTTGCCACATATGCCACATAGAAGAGCTGCGACAAGGCAAATAAGAATCTGAATATAAACTTTTATTCAACAACGTTGGCAAAATAAATATTATTAAGACATACCAGAAGTAAAATCGAACTTACAGCAATACCAAGATAAAATCGGTACGGATTGTATTCGTCTAAGAATTCATCTACCATGCGTAAATTTTTTTCTGTTTGATTACCAATAGTATTTGAAACTTTTTCCAGTTGAATTTTAATTTCCGTTGAAGCTTTTTTAAAACCTTGTCCTATAATTAATATGTAAATATATCACACTGTTTAAGTAAAGGTTCTTATCACTCACCAGCTTTATTGATGGCTAACATAATCTGTGGTGTATATTGCGCTATCGTTTTATTTAAATGTGTTCGCATGCTATTTAAAGCATTGAGTCCACGATTGCCAGCTGAAGCAATGTTTTCGTTAATTAGTTTATCCAAGCTGTCGATAATTTCGGTAACATCAGGAAGCTTCAAAAATTATATTCAATATAAATTTGAAATGCTAAAATAAAATTCGTGAATTGCTTAAATTTATGTATCTTAGACTAGCTACCTCTTGGCAGATTGTGCCATTTTAAAGCTTGTACTTTCCCGAGCAAGGCTTAAATATAATCGTTTTAAATTTATTTTTTGTTTGTATGTACATTCTTTACATGGTTGAATAAAATCATAGAAAAAAGCTTTTTCGATATTTACATTATTTAAATTTGTGAGTGTCTTCTTTTATATTCGTCATCTTCTAGCATTTCTGTTTTATCAAAATCGATTATACTAAAAATTAACGATCTTGATTTAATAAAACTGCAGTTTTAAGAGAATTTTTGTCAAATTTTCAAAGAAAATTTACATACGAGTCAAATGACTGAGCATATTTTCATACATTTAATATTATAAAAGGACATACTTAAAAAGGAATTACGTATGTGAAGAAGAATGGGGAGTTTTTGAGAGATTTCTGGAGGGGTAGTTTTAATGAGAAAAATAAATTGTATACATCAAACCTCTCAGACTTGAAATAAAAAATTCGTAGAAAAGAATTTGTAATCGAGTCATTTACCGGTTAATTTACCCTTATTTCGAAACGCTGACGTGTACACAAAAATCTGAAGTCAGATTTCTGACCGACCCCAGACTACCCGAAGTTGACATCAGTCGGTTGTTATCCAATATGACTGAACAGTAGACATGTTCAAATAAATGGCATATTCTAGAATACTTAGAGAACACCCGATTTTAGAAAATTTATTCATATTCGAGTATATCCTCATTTTAAAAATAAAAAAAAAATAGTCATAGGGTTGCTACCAGAGCTGCAAAATTTTCAGTTTCCGGAATTTGGCCAAAAAAAAGTGAAGAATATTTGATTTTTTTCTTATTCACATTTTTTTTTTCAAGTTTTCTTATGTACACATAAGGAATTATCGAAAAAAAAATTTGCCGCTATTTTTAAATATACAGTGCAGTCGCGGTATCGTGAACCAATTGAAACCAAGCGAAATTGTTCACGTCAGCGAATATGAAAACTTAAGCCAAAATTTTTACAGCGCAGTCGCTGTAACATATTTTACATCAAATTTTTATTCTTTATATAATTTGTAACAACAAAAACTTTAAAAGAAACAAAAAACTAAAATAAAAATACATAAACATGTCTGAGTTCTGCAAAATTTATTTCGTTCACGTTACCGCGTTGTTTACGTTAGACGTTGTTCACGTTACCGCGACTGCGCTGTATATGTATACAGGAAAAAAATGAATTTTTATTAAAAAAATAAGTTAGAAAACAATTTTTTTCCATTTTTGGTCCAAAAATTATCAAAATCAAATTTTTTTTTGCATTTTTTTTAAAATAATGCATGCACTTTGGACTAATTACACTAGTTTACACTCAAAATGTTCCATTGATAAGAGGTTACTTTTCTTATGTACTTTTTCCTGCTGAGTTCAAAATTAAAAAAATTAGAGATAAATACACAGCAAAAGAAATGTGGGATGCGTTAGTTTCAACATTTGCTCTGAAATCGCCACAAAATCAGACGCTTGTGCGCAAAGAATTGGCAAATCTCAGGTTAAGAGAAGGCGAGGACTTGAGTAAACATCTCTTAAAATTCGACTCATTGGTGAGACAGCTGAAAACTGCTGGTGCGAAACCAGAAGAGGCCGATTTAGTTTCGAAATCGGAACTATACCGAACATTTAAGAATACTTTTTTTTTGTCTTAGCATAATAAGAAAAGAGCTCTTTTGCGAAACCCAATTATTTGAACTAAAATTATGTCACATATTTCATTGGCCATTTTAAGTTATGTCACCTTTTATGTCACCATATTTCTTTTTTAAACTATGTCACCATCAAAAAATTTATTTCACAAGTGACATGAATTATGTCACGGTGGCAACACTAATCCCAACTTTGTCATTTTACGGTCGATTTTCTTCCGGTTAGTCTAATTTTTTACATAAAAGTATCAGCATTTTGCAAATAAAATAAAACTGAAAGACTTTTACCGATTAAAGAAACCACAATGTCTCAAAAACTGTGCCATAAAAAAAATTTAACTTTCATTTCCGAACTCAACGGGAAAATGTACATAAGAAAAATAACCTATAAATAAACAAAATTTTTTTTTGTAACGACTAGACTCAACAAATTGTCGAAAAAATTAATAAGGAGTGAGATTGAAAAAATCTTAACACACTTTTTACCTAATAATTTTTATTGGGTGTAAAATTTCAAAATTTCTTTGATATAGTTATCTTTAAAAAATATGTCAGTTATTTTGGGTTTAATCAAAACGAGTGAAGAAAAAGAAGTACTTACGTCTTAAAATTATTAAAAATTTTCAAAAAAATCCAAATTGGACCTACAAAAAATTGGCTAAAGAATTGAAGGTCTGCCATCAAACTGTTTCCAATATTATTAAACAGTTTCAGGAGAATTTGACCATCGATAGGAAACCTGATTCGGGAAGAGAACAAGGACCACATGATATTGGGAAAGCCAAGAAAATTGAAAGCATATTGAAAAGATCTCCAAACACATCTGCTAGAAAATCTGCCCGGTTAGCCCAGTGCTCTGACTATTTGGTGCGAAAAGTTAAAGCCAATGCAGGTTTGGAAACATACAAAGTCCAAAAAGTTACAGACAGGAATGCTGCAAAGAATATAGACGCCAAAAGTAGGGCTCGGCAATTAAAGTCGAATTTCATACAAAAATATTCGTGTTGTATAATGGACGACGAAACATATGCACTGGCAGATTTTACGCAGCTTCCGGGTCAAAATTTTTATGTTGCTGATGCTCGAGGAAATGTCGAAGAACAAATTAGAATCCAAAAGCAGACAAAATTTCCTAAAAAATTTCTGGTATGGCAAGCTATGTGCGGCATAAGAAGCAAGTCATTTGTTATAGTTGGCTCTATAAATACCGAAATATACATCAAAGAATGTTTGAAAAAAAGACTTCTTCCTTTCATAAGAGAGCACAATGTGTCCACATATTTTTGGCCCGATTTGGCATCATGTCACTACGGCATGAAAGCTCTGGAGTGGTACCGAAGTAATAACATAGTTTTTGTACCAAGATAGGCCAATCCTCCAAATTGTTCGGAGCTAAGGCCAGTGGAGAGATATTGGGCTCATGTAAAAAGAAACTTAAAGAGCACAAAAAAGAAGAAGATTTTAAAAGAAGATGGGCAAACTGTTCCAAAAAGGTGTCTGAAACAACTATCAAATCTCTAATGGAAGGCTTACCAAAAAAGGTCCACGAGTTCATAAATAGTGGTTAGAACTATAAAAATTATATTTTTCTGTAATTTGTAACATATAATCAATTAATTAAAAAAAAATTCAAAACTCTAAAATCAACCGTTTAAAGATTATTAAATTTTATATGTGTTAAGATTTTTTCGATCTCACTCCTTATATTCAGAGAATGTGGTATTTGGATTCATTCATTCGATCGCTCATTTTATGGTCGATTTTCTTCTAAGTAGTATGTCTTAATTTTTGCGTAAAAGTACCATCTTTGAGTGCATGGAGTAAACGAATTTTTTTTTATTTTATTTCGATTTTTTCGTGGCCACAGAATCAAATGTAAAATTTATTTTTTCTAAAATCTGGACTGTTTTTATCGATATCTTTTGAACAGCTTATTTAATAAAATATGTAATTATACATATTAGTTGACCATTTTATTGTCATTAATTTGATGTTAAGAACGAGCAAATAGGACATTTCTAGCTCAAGATATGAATTTTAAAGTGAAAAGAGGTCGAAAAAATGAAAAAACTACAATATCTCGAAAACAGTACCATTCAAAAAATTTTCGTTTTCTTTTTCGAATTCAACAGAAAAAAGTACATAAAAAAGTTAACTCTCATCAAAGGAACAAACAAAAAAATCATTTTGTAAACTAGTGTTATTGAAGCAAAATATCGTAATTACTTGCTTATAAAATACTTTGAAAATTTTTGGACAAAAAATAAGATTTTATTTTTCTCATTTTTTTTATAAAAATTCATCTAGTGGCATTGACAATTTCAAGATATAATGTATTAAGGTGAATGCAGTGAAAAAACAAAGTTATTAAACTGTAACACAAGAAACACCAAAGCTCTACTCGCGGAGAGGCCACAGTTTTTTTCCTTATATACACATAGGCTTAAAAAATACTTTCTTATGTGTACATGAGGAAAATCAAAAAAAAAGTTTCAAAAAAATTATTGTAAATAAGAAAAAAATCAAATTTTCTTTATTTTTTTTTGGCCAAATTACGAAAAAATTAATATTTTGCAGCTCTGGTCGCAACCCTAGGACTATTTTTGTTACTATTTTTTTAAATAAGGATATACTCGAATATGAATAAATTTTCGAAAAGCTAGTGTTCTTGAAGTATTTTAGAACATGCCATTTATTTCAACATGTCTACTGCACACAGTGTAATTATCACCACATCCTCAGAAGTTTTTTGATATTCGAAATATTGGTGGCAAGAATTGACAAGTTTGTCACTTGTGTTGTTGCTACATTTGATGGATAGTTTTGTAACAATACCCTTAAAGCTTTTTGCTACAAAATAACATGAAAGAAAGTTGTTTCTGTGAATTTGATGCAATTTCAAAATGTAACCAGAAAGAAATTAAGTTTTTAATACTGTTGCAAATAGTAATTTCGATGTAAAAGTTACTTGTAGAAAAATTGCGTCATGAGTAACAATTGAAGCAAAGTATTTTATTCCTGAAGAAAAATTAAATTTTAACTGATTGTATTGTACGAATTGGGACATGGATAAATTATCGATATCCCTAGTAGCATAAGCGGAAGGTATAAAAACAAGCATCCAGCTTACAAAACAGTGATATCTTTAAAATAGCTTTGTATCGTAATTAACAAGATACTTTGAATTTGTAGTGAAATTTGGTTTTATAATTTCTTCATAGAACAAGACAGAAGAACATGATAAAGAGAAGTCTAGAAGGCAGAGCGCAGGACTACAAATCGCTGGGACATATGTTCGAGACTGACTTTGCAAATTTGTAAATCGTAAGTAAATATTAAATTTGATAATAAAATATGAGGCGCCCAGTTGCAAAACCGGCCAAGTTCAAAAAGTCAAATTTTAAGATATTCTCATATATCAAAATCTAGACCAGCGGTGGGTGTTAGAAATCTAACAAAAGAGCAAAACAACAACATCAAGCAACAACGAAATTTTAAAGTTTTTCTTACTTTCATTTTCAAATTTGCCATTAGCACAAAAAAAAACCAAATTGCACTACAAACAAAAACAATTGCTACATTCGTCAAGACACAATGCGGCGCCGTCGCTTATGCCTTTGTGTTTTGTTTTCGTTATCATTTGAATTCAAGTCAACGCTGTGCCTCGATAGCGTTGAAATTCTGCGAATTTTTTTTCGCTTGCTTGTGCGTCGAATAACGGTGAGAACAATGAGAGCAAATAGAGCCACTATGTGTCCATCACTGATCTAGACCAGCGGTGGGCACAAAAATATAACAAAAGAGGAAAACAACAACATCAAGCAACAACAAACGAAATTTTAAAGTTTTTTTTACTTTCATTTATAAAATTGCCAAAAAAAAACAAATTACACTACAAACAAAAACAATTGCTACATTCGTCAAGACACAATGCGGCGCCGTCATTTATGCCTTTGTGTTTTGTTTTTGTTTTCATTTGAATTCAAGTCAACGCTGTGATAGCGTTGAAATTCTGCGAAATTTGTGCCTCGATAGCGTTGAAATTCTGCGAATTTTGTGCCTCGATAGCGTTGAAATTCTGGGAATTTTTTTTCGCTTGGTTGTGCGTCGAATAACGGTTAGAGCAATGTGAGTAAATTGAGGCACTAAGTGCCCTTCCCTGATCTAGACCATGCTTTATCTTTCTACTATGGTTTTAGATTAAAAAAAAATGTTTTGACAAAAATATTGCACTTTTTAATTTATTTTTGATGCATGGATTTCAAAACCGGCCAAGTTCATGAGCTTGCTTTCAATACCAGTCCAACGCCTTGGAATCAAAACCGGCCAAGTCTAGTACATTGGTATCAAAACCGGCCAAGTCCACTTTTTTTCAAACAAAATTTGATAATAACTATGTCAAAACCGGCCAAGTCCAGTTCATTGGTATCAAAACTGGCCAAGTCCAAAATTGTTTTCTCAAAAACATATGCAAATAAGACTTGAAAAGTCTGATCTGACGTGAGTAAGAAATTTTATAAGCTATTATGTGGGAAATACCTTTTATTTTTTCAATTCGCATAGATGAAGATAAACGTTTTTCATTGTTTGTACAAAAGTATGAAAAAGGGACTTGGCCGGTTTTGCCACTGGGCGCCTGATATACTTATCTATTATAAATTAATTGAATTTTAATCCATTTTACAGTCAATTGCAGTAACCGATATTCATGTGAAATTTCACAATTCGGTTAATGCTTTTTAAACAAACATGACAAAGATAACAAATGGAACAATTTAACCTGTATTTTGTATTTTATGGGTGGTTTGTTTGTGTTGGTTTTCCTCCAGGATTTTTAGTTCTTCCATTGGTGAAGATTTCAGCTTGCATAATTTTTTCTCCTATAAATTTATCTCAAAGATATCGCGGAAAAACTTTCTACATTCACTTTTCAAGATGGCGGCCAAATGGGGAACTTTCAATCACGAAAACAGAGTTTTATACTCACACTGACCCCCTCTGCACTTCACAAAAAAATAAATAAATTTTGTCATACCCAAAATGCAAAGTTAGTTTCAATGAATTATACTAGTATATTATTTGACACTTCTTTCATTTTAAACTTTTTACGATCATATTCACAATAATTACCTAGATAAAATGTTCATTTACTTATTTCTTGGTATGAAAAATCTGAAACTTTAGAGTGTATGACTGAGTTCCTAAACGTCAGTTGCATTACAGTCGTACAAAGTCAACGTTCCTAAACGTAACCCTTTAATGTAATTTCAGGGTTGCTTTGATTTGAAACAGTTGCTAACCGTAACACTGTTTAGTATGTTTACGATTGGGAACTTAGCCTATTTAAGAAAAAATTGTGACGTGGAAATTACCTTTCAGAAAATATATATTTTAGTTCTGCCAATAAAATTTTTCTGAAAATAGTTCTACAGTGTTATTAACAATAATTTTTCCAATAGAAAGAAATTTGGATACGTTAAATTTTCTAGCTAATATGTATATAAATTATAACATATCCAAAAGGTTTGTTAAACAATAGTTCATAATTTCAATCGTGAAAGCGGTTTTTGAAGAAAGTCGTCATCGCAAGTAAAAAATTGTTCTATAAAAACGCTCTAGAAATTTTAGTTGCGTTGTGTATCAAGACAAAATCAATCGGTCTATCCCCTTAAAATTTTGAAGGGGCCTTAATTATATTATGTCTAAGTACCATACAATTATTTGTTTAAAAGAACAAGTCACGTTAGCGTTTTAGAGTCAAAGTAAAAATGATGAATACAAGAAATATTTTAAGATAATATTTCTAAGTAAATGCCTTTTCATTCTATATACAGCTGCGGTAAAAATAATAGCACCGCGGTGTCATTTATGAATTGAAAGAAAATATTTCGAACAAATGACGTTTTTTTCTTCTAATATTTTAAAGTATAGTTACTTGATAAGTACACAAGATAAGCACATGACATTTTGTTCCAAAAAAATAACGGTACTTTCTAGGTTTGCTATTATATTGAGTAATTTGTAATTTGGAGCGGTAAAAATAATAGCACTGTTCAACGCCTTTACTTCTCAAGATTAGGTATTTACTCTTATTAAAAAAATTTGATCGTAACAAGTAACCTCCATTATTTTTGTATAATACTCCAATGATTTTTTCGAGTTTTTGCATTTCGCATATTCGACAGAGCAAAGTAAAATTATTAAAAATTCTCTTTCGCAAGGTAAAACTTTTAATGAAATTTAAAATTTTATCAGATGTTCTGCGAAAATGGTTTCGGATACGATAAAATACACAAATAAACGAAAAACACGAGGCCGAATACCTTCCATGTCCCCTCGGGATATGAATTGTTCGATACGAGTTTCGATATGACTTTCAATACATAATCCGTTTTTGACTGCTACGGAAATAAAGAAAGTGCTTAATATAGCAGCGAAAGTAGAAACCGTTAAAAAAAGACTCAGGAAACCAATATGGGTGCCCAGAATCCACGACGAGTTTCATTCTTTAAAAAAATGCATATCAGAAAGATACCGGACTTTGCGCATGGGTACTTAAAATGGCCACTTGCAAAGTAGAGTGGAACGATGAGAATAAGATTATTCCAAGTATCATATTCTGTGTTTGGGCTACGATTTACATATGGATGAGTGCCTTTTCTACCAAAAAAACGATCTTACTCTCATCGCTCCACATAATGCTTATCTACTTTGCAAGCGACCATACTAAGTACCCGTGCGCAATGTCCGGTATGTTTGTGATATGTTTTTTTTTTTAACAACGAAGCTCGTCGTGGATTTTGGTCACTCAAATTGGTTTCCCTGAGTCGTCTTTTAACGGTTTCCACACTCACTGCTATATTACGCACTTTCTTTATTTCCGTAGCAGGCAAAAACGGATTATGTATCGAAAGCCGTATTGAACAATTCACGTCCCGGGGAGACATGGAAGGCATTCGGCCTCGTGTTTTTCCTTTATTTGCGTATTTTATCGTATCCGAAACCATTTTCGCAGAACATCTGGTAAAATTTTAAATTTATTAAAAGTTTTACCTTGCGAAAGGGAATTTTTAATAATTTTACTTTGCTCTGTCGAAGAATGCTTTCCACGGCCGATTTAAATGCAAAAACTCGAAAAAATCATTGGAGTATTATCCAAAAATAATGGAGGTTACTTGTTACGATCAAATTTTTTTAATAAGAGTAAATACCTAATCTTAAGAAGGAAAGGAGTTGAACAGTGCTATTATTTTTACCGCTCGAAATTACAAATTACTCAATATAATGTTTGCTATGTTTTGCTAGAAAGTACCGTTATTTTTTTGGAACAAAATGTCATGTGCTTATCTTGTGTACTTATCAAGTAACTATACTTTGAAATATTAGAAGAAAAAAAAACGTCATTTGTTCGAAGTATTTTCTTTCAATTCATAAATGACACCGCGGTGCTATTCTTTTTACCGCAACTGTACATATGTATATCGAAAATTGACTACCCAAGGATGATGTAGCATAGTGTAATAAGAGCTCATTAGTCTCACGCGCTTATTTTCAGTTATTATTTATCAGTTTGACATACCTTTGGAAAATATCTATCCATCATCTGATTGCATTTGTTTAAATTTTAAAGAAGTTACAGTTTATGTTACTACATATGAATTGTCCTGAGTTACCTGATCATAATGAATTCCATTAGCATCTAATTTGCCGATTTCATATTTAGTCAAAACGTCCTGACAAGCCTGATCATCACATTTAGTTAGCATAACTAATAAGTCTCGTTTAACACCACGTAAGCCTTAAACAAACATAAAGCAATTAAAACCATGATAGTTAAAATTGACCCATAATAGCTTGTTACCATCGCTCAACTGTGAGGCATAAACACGCAACTCGTTTGTAATCAGCTTCATTTGCTTTAACTTTTCCTTCATTTCCGGCAGCTTGGCTAAAAAATCTGTCAAGTACGTTAATGACACTGCCATTGATTTCTGTTCCAACTGATTTATGATAAACGCGGATGTTTCTAAACATAAATTTTATAAAAAATTTGTTATATAATATTTTTAAAAGAGATTTACAGACTTACCTCTGAGTATGTCATCCAACTGATTTGATAATTGATTATAGTTTGTCACTAATACATGATCTACCTGTTCTGATGTGACACTCAAAAAGTTGCGGGTATCTGAGCTGCCACGACTAACCGCGGCGGTGCCACTATCTATACCCATCTGCATGTAGCTATTAGTCGCAAAAGACACAATAACACCAAACCTAATATCAGTTCAAGGTAAAAAAAGGGTTCAGAAGTTATAAATAAAATTTAATGAAAAGTATTAATACTAAGGACTTACAAAACTCCAGTGGAAAGTATTATTAAAAGTAAACCGAGAAACACGCGTTTACAGGTATCATGTTTTTTATCGAAGGGCTGCGAACGTCCACCACAGGCACCGGCACATCGACAGCAACAGAAACACAATCTAAAACGAACGTTTAATGAAATTCATTTTAGTGGTAAAAATTAAACGAATTAAATGGATAAACAAAAACTAAAATATACCACTCTATATATTCTATTTAGGCTCTTCGATATCTATCATTTGGCACAAATTTCAAGCTATTATCTTCATTAATGAAAATTGACCAAAAAAACGGTGGAAACCCATTTTTGGGATAGGAATCAGCAATGCAATCCCAGGTATTATATTCAGGCCTCTTCGAGTTCTATCACTTGGCATACATTTCGAGCTGTTATGTGCTACAGTTTTGATTAGAACATTGGCTAAAATTCGGGCATTTTCGGCCATCGGGACAGGCTTTGGCAAGGCAACCCTAGATATTCTATTTAGGCTCGTCGAGCTCAATCATTTGCGATCCCATCCTGTAATCTTATACACTCGAATTTTCTACTGCCGGCTCTTGGACTAAAAGGAGTCGCAAAGTTTAATAGCGTCTTTTCCTGTCAAAGCAGCAAACCCTTCGGCAGTTGATATTGCCTCAGGATCTATTGATGAAGAAGCAATCTCGTCACATAATGCACTGAATATCTATAACAGTAGTGATAGTGATTTGGAACCAGTTCACAAACGGTTGCACGTATTGTCAGAAAGCTAAGATAATGACCAAATACATATCGATCTTTCTTTTAATACCTGCACACTTTGTTTTTTTTCACGTTTTTGAACATTTTTTGAAACGAAATATTTCAAAAAATATAAAAAATAGGATTGAAAATCACTTAATCATTTTTGTTAAAAAAATTAAATAAATTTGTTAAAACACTAATTTTTTTAATTAAATAAATTTTTCTTAAAATGTGGCGACACTTGAACATTCGTAACTTTTTTTTTACGAAACGTACTAAAAATTTTTTCAGGAAAAAGTACATATGAGAAAACGGTTAAAATTCTGTTTGTTTATTAAAAAGTTAATTTTTTATAAGTAATAAATAAAATTTTTGTAACAATTTTAATTCATATAAATTGTAAAATATTTCTTGTCCTCTCACGACAGTTTCATTCATTTTTTCCCAATATTTACTGAGAAATCGCAATTTAAAATCGTACATAAAAATTCACTTGTTCATAAGTCTTTAAAAACTCCAAATTTTGCAAAACAAAATGTAAGGCCTTAATATTGATCAATAAATCTTCAAAGTTATGCAACAAAAAGTTTAAGTTTAATAAGTTGGTTTTTACTGTGCCCTCTTGAGAAAATTTTACTCTGTATAAAAATTATACCAAAGTAAAACTTGACAAAAGCATAATTTCAATTTCAAAATCAAATAAACATATTTAAGTGATTTAGAGAGAGAGGCATAATACGAAAGGCTATATAAAGCGAACAATAGATACGCTTCACATTCCACTTCTAATTTAAAAATAAAAATAGTGAATATAACAAGTGCTAGTGCTGAACGTTCTTTTAGTGTTCTTGCTCGAATAAAAAACTTTCACCAATCATGCTGCACACAAGAGCGAGTATCAGGACGTGGGACTCTTTGTATAGAGGCCCCGTTAACCAAACAGATGGATTTTGATACACTTATAAAAAATTTTGCAGCCCAGAAAGCAAGAAAAGCGCATCTCTAATAAAAACAAATTCGAAGAGAGAATGAAATAATAATAATAAAATGAATAATTTGAAATTTAATGTTTTATTGTGCTAAGGTTCGAATTAAAGAGTTCAAGCCAAATATTAGACGACTTTTTCACTTTTTCCCCTCTATTTACAATTGACACCTGGATGGATAAATTCATATTAATTGTGACTAATGACTACATATTTCAATGATTCAATAAAAAAACAAAGCCTAAAAATTTTGATAAAATTTTCCCTCATTTGAGCATATTTCAACCTTTTTCAACAGTTTCCCTATATTTTCGATTTTTTTAACCTATTTCAACTTTTCGTCCTCATTTAAATTTTTTCTATTATTTTCAAACTTTTCAATCTTTTTCAACTTTTTCAACACTTTTTATATATTATTGACTTTATCAGTCTTTTTCATACTCACTCAACATATTATTTTCAAATATTATTGATATTACACATTTCTTGTCGAATGTAATATCAAAGGGATTACATAAGCAATTACATGTAAAATGTAGAATTTTGGCAGCTCGTTGCCCATTTTAATGCATTTTGCGCTTGTAATTTGTTTGTGGGTTTTGCACTAAAAGTACTGAACAAAAAGCTCTGTACAAAACATAATATTATGAAATATTGTTCCAAAAACACAAATGAAGAAATTTTTCATATTTTATCAGCCTCTTTTAACATATTTTCGACATACATACGCAGTTGCATATTTTTTTGACTTTTTAAGCCTCAAAATTAAAAACCGAACTAAGTTCGGTCTCCTGCTACTACTACTACTAACAAACGTTGAACTAAGATACTACAGATTGTACCACTTGACCACACTGCTTGCTGCAAAATAGACGTTTATTTGACGCTAAGTTATTCTACCAACAATCTGAAGTAGAGTGCTGGCCGCCGTCCGCGTTGCTCTAGCTATCCGCAGTTTCCGATATACCTGCGTCCTGTCTTTTACAATGTATATACAATTTTTGAAAAAGGCGTGAATTCTCTTTTGTATCTATCCCAGCGGCAAATCGATGAAGTACTCTGAATTTTCATATATGAAAAGCTATACCCTTTGTGTTGTATGTTTCACAAATGAAATTGTTACTGTGATATTTTGTTTATTTGTTTGCTCGCTGCCTGCTTTGTATATGAAGCTGTAGGCAGTCCGTTTGCTGGCTGCCTCCTTTGTATATAGAGTTGAAGGCAGTCTGTTTGTTGGCTGCCTGCATTGTATATGGAGTAGTAGGCAGTCTGTCTGTTTGCTGTCTGATTTGTATATGGAGATGTAAGGGGTCTTGCCTGTTGGCTGCATACTTTGTATGTGGAGATGTAGGCAACTCGGTAAACAATACAGGCACTTGGTAAGCAATGTTTTAAGGCAATCTGCCTTTTCCTTGCTACACATTGTATATAGAGATGTAGGCAAGCTGCCTACAAAGCGGCCATCCCTTTGTAAAAAGCATTTACAGTTGTGGCTGGGGTTGTGAGCATTACTGCCTACAATGAGTATAGCTATTCATCGATGTTGTTAATAACATATTTGCCGCTGGGATAATCTTTCAAAGTTCGTTCATAAATTAATATCGGAAAAATGCTTTAAAGTTGTTGGCATTAGTTTCTTCATAGTTTCTATAACAGTTGTGGTCTTAATTAAATAAAAAATTATGAAAAAACTCTATGCTTGCAATTTGAAGACACCCACTTAGTACATTTTTTTCAAATCATAATTGTTTTTATGAAAACTACGTGTTTAAAACATATTACGTATTATGCTGAAATCGCAATGCGGCGTTCGGTCGGTCGCACTCTGACAGTTGAAGTAGAAACAATGCATGCTTATGCTGTTATCTTATATGTGCGATGTCACACGACAGGCATTTGAGTGCGGGCAAACAATAATTTTTTACTCTATTTCACTTTTTGAGTGGAGGCCAGTCCCACAAAAGCGAAATGAGTGCCGGTCAACTTCTGACGTTTATAATAATTTATTAATTTTTCTACTCCGTTTTTAAATGCGTTTTTGAAAAAGGAGTTGTGTTTCACTCGTTTTCTTAATGCTATTCAAAATAAGTAGTTTTTAATGTACTTTTTTCGCTCCTTAACACAATACTTTTTTTATTTACTACATCGCAACACTATTTTGAGTGGTGATTGCGGTCATGTTCGCCACTCAAAAATGAATTATTTTGCCCGTTCATTCTCTCTCGTTGTCATAGTATTTTTTATTTATTATTTAATTTTCTATAGAAACAACAACAAATTTTGCTTACGCGCACTCAAATGCCTGTCGTGTGACATCGCACTATGCGACCTCAAGCGTTGCGTTCCGTTTTATCGTAAATACGATCAACGCCATACCCGAAGTTCGAGTAGAGCTACTTTCTACTAGAACGTGCATTTGACATTTCTCGTTTACCCAGCGTTTCATGCAGTGATAAAATAAGGTCCACTAAATTATCCATTTCGTTCAAATCCATTTAATTTATGAAAATAACAATCAAAACTAAAAAACACGACAAAATTACGCAAAAAACTGACAAATAGAATTCCTTTCATTGATAATGTCGAAATGACAGACGCTCGCAACATTAGTTGTGTTTGTTTACTTTCGTAGTTAAATTTTTAGTTAAATAATTTGAGAGAAAAGAGCGCAATTGTTCTCAAAAAGATATTTAACTAAAAAAAATAAACAGACAGGAATTAGTTAAAAATCATTAGCCAAGTGTCAAAAGCGAAAAATTTATTTTATTACGATCGTCAAATTTTAATTTGCTATAGATTTTTTCTTTTGATTTGGTTTAGCAATTTTATGTTTCTATTTTTACAATATAGGTATCAGTTGACAGGTTATTTATTGAGCTTTAATTTAGTGTGCAAAAGTTTGAAATCGGTGGATTTATAAACAGGAGGAATAGGTTCAAAAATTAAATTTGCACAAAAATTAAATTTTCGTTTATTTATTTTTTTGAACAGCTGTTTTGTTTTTTGACGCTTGACAAAATTTAACTACAAAAATTCTTTTGGCGATTTTTGTTAACTATTTTTCGGAGAGAGAGTGAACAGCTGTTTGTTTCTCTCATTTTTGCGCTCATATTTAACTACATTTGGAAGTAAGCAGACACGAGTTAGGCAATTTTAGGCAACAAAAGTTAACTTTTGTCGAGTAAACAGACACACCTATTAGTTGTGTCTGTTTACTTTCGTAGTTAAATTTGTAGTTAAATCCGTAGTCAAATAATTTGAGAGAAGACCGCAATTGTTCTCAAAAAGATATTCAACTAAAAAAAGTAAACAGACAGGAATTAGTTAAAAATGTAGTTATATTAGCCAAGTGTCAAAAACGAATAATTTATTTTATTACGACCGTCAAATTTCGATTCGCTACAGATTTTTTATTTTGATATAATTAAGCAATTTTATATTTCTATCTTAATAATATAGATATCAGATGGTAGGTTATTTATTGAGCTTTAATTTACTGTGTAAGAGTTCCAAATTGGGTCATTTACAAACAAGAGGAATAGGTTCAAAAATTAAATTTTTATTAATTTATTTTTTTGAACAGCTGTTTGTTTTTTGACACTTGACAAAATTTAACTACAAAAATTCTTTTGGCGATTTTTGTTAACTATTTTTCGTATTTTCGTGCTCATATTTAACTATATTTGGAAGTAAACAGACACGAGTTAGGCAGTTTTAGGCAGATTTAGGCAACAAAAGACGCCTTGAGTTAACTTTTGGCGAGTAAACAGATACACCTATTATGATTTACAGAAAGTAAAGTCAGGTGTTTTGACAGCCAATATCGTACTCTTGTAAAGTATTTCAAACGCCGATCAAAGTTAGCCAAAGCGCGACCGACCTAGCGCCGCATTGCGATTTCAGCATTTGTTTTATTTATTTATACCTTTATTATTGACAAGCAAAAATTAAAAAAAATCTGCGTCTCATAAATAAGAAGTTAACATCGAAGGAACATTTTAAGCCCATAAACTTAACGGACAAAACTGAAGCACCCCCATTTTTATAGTAGATAAAAACTTTTAAGATTAGTACTTAGTTGCGAATCCTTTATTCTTGACGACTTGCGCACCTCTTTAAGGCATAGCAAATATAAAATTATTAATGATATCCTGCGATATCCTTCCCCAGGATATTTTTAAGGAATGAATGGATCTTTCGTGGTTTCGCAATTTTTTCTGATGATATTCATGTGAACAATATCCCACAGGATCTCAAGAGGATTCAGATCGAGGCAGGCTAATCAAAAACTTCTACCCTTTTGCTCTGAAGCCAGCCCTCACAAGCTTTAGAAACATATTTTGGGTCATTGTCCTGATGCAACCTCCATTTAAGTGACATCTCTACATCGGCATATGGCAACATCACATCTTTTGTATGTCAACGTACACGAAGTGATCCAAAGTTTCTTAAATCCCATGAATTGGCCCAATACCTTGACCAGAGAAGAGATCCCAAACCATAACACTGCCACCTCTATTCATTACAGTGGCTTTGCAATACATAAAATTCATTCTTTTTTCTTTTGCTCTGCGCACACGTTTGGATTTTTCTGTGCAAAGGCTAGATCCATTGTAACTCGCTTGTTTATACTGTGCTCGCTACATTTAAAAAGTTAACTCTTTAAGGTTAGGTGGGATGAAAACTGTTTCACCTTTTGCATAGCTATTTATGTATTTAACCCACGTCGAAAAGCCGAAGGTACCCGTAGTCAAACAATTTGTTTAACGATTTTCATTCATTTGGCAATGCTATGAAATAGCGGTAAATGCATAAATAAGTGAAAACAATAATTGATACAAAAAAGAATTATATTTTTTTCAGTAATATTTTATATTAAGTCCGTGGCGGTCGTAAATAAGCGAATATGTCAAAAATTTCTATATTTCACGAGGATAATATTTATATATAAAATAAATGAAAAATTCCAAGATATCTGAAAATATGTACATATCGCTGTATCGAGGTTTCTATAGGGCTTTCGAGTTAACGACTTCTACACGACGTAAAACTACAAGGAAACAATCCATTGCTACTGGTTGTTCATTTTCCAGATAACTCAATAAGTAGGTACTTATTTACTGCTACCAGAGATATAATTGAAATTAATGTTTTTTCCCATTAAAAACATTTTCTGCAGCTACAGTTGTTATCTCTTTAAAATGGTGTACCTCAAAGAGTTAAGTGTTTTGATTATATGTACTTACCCAATGATTGGCATCAATATGACTAGAAAACCAGTTAGCACAACAACCAGCAAAATTCCCCAGTAATGTTTGAGTAAATCTCCCCATTCATTGCGTTCAACTTTTGGACCGGGATGCACTTCCATATCTTTAATCGTTATATATCCTGTAAAAACAAAAGTTTTATCAACATATTATTCAAGTAGTTTTCGAAAGTCTTGAAAGCAAGCACTTTATTGTTTGCAAGTTATTTTGACGTGATTTTTTTTTTATTAGTATTTCATTGTAATTTCAAAAGCCGGTAAGGCCAATAAATAACAAAATTACAGGTAGGTAATAATAGTGCGAATGAAAAAAAAATCAAAATATTACAATATTTTAGCTAAAATAATTATAGAATTACAATATATAAAGTTAAAATAAATTATATATGACCAAATCCATTTCAAACCATGCGGTCGGATTATTTCATATTCCGGAATTGATTGTCGATTAAATATGTTGTTTTTCAAAGGATATAAGGGGACCCATTTTTCCCCAATTTGGTTAAAAAAAATGTTTATGAAGTTATTCTCATTTTAAGTTTGGTGTCAAAAATTAAAAAACCGCTGAAAATTTTTTCAAAAAGGCGCCATTTCCATCCAAATCAAAATAATTAACTTTTGTCTTTTGATTCTAATAGAACTTATTATCCTCTGTCAGAATCTTTAAAACGCTTAAAGACATTTGAGGTCAGGAGGATTTTTTTCTCAAAATAAAAATCTAAATTTTTGTTATAACCCTGCCAAGCCATCTGTGATACTACTACTTTCAGCTTATTTTTAATAATAGCATCATTTAGTACCGTTCTCTTTCTTTAAAATTAGTTTTCAAGTGATAATCTGTGATGTTTCCTCGCAAAGTTACAGCCATTTGAAAAAGAAAAGATTTGATCCCCTATGAACAATCAATATTCACGGTGGGCTTTAACCAACTTTGAATGACAAGTTGAGTTACAACAAAAACTTGAATGAGGAATTATTTGGATATTATTTATAGTCGAACTACACTTAAAATAAAAAAATCCTTAGAGCTTTTTATTTTAATTCCATATTTAGTAATATTATCTAGTATAATATGTGTATAACGTACGTACGAAATTTAAAAATCATCCGAATGTTTCAACTTTTGAAACGTTAAAGAACCTAAAGAGACAGTCTCAAGGGCCAAATTTCAGCTCCCTAGGTATTCGAGTACTGTTAGGTCAAACTTCGAAAAAAAACGCAATTTTTGCGAAAATAGCCAAATTTAATGTTTGATATCTTTGGGCCTGGTCAAACATTTTTACTATATGGTATCTCATTTAAAAGCGAATAGATAGACAAACATAATAAAATCGGCCTTTAGTATTTCGAATAAAACTACCATTTAGGACACCATTTTCAAAACTGTAATTTTTTACAAAGACTAATTTCACTTAATCGAGTAGCAAAAATAGGTCTTAAGGTCTAGAAGCTTAGATTTTTTTAAAAGCATATAAGATGACATAATAAAAAAAATCATATCCAGAACTTTAAATTTGGATTTGTTGGCTTTTAGAACTAAAGTTTTTAAAACATGCTAAAAAACGGCTATTTTCAGGCTAAAATATGAATATTTCTCAGTACCCCGACCCCCTAGGGAACTGAAATTTGGGCTGTGGTGCCATCTATTTAGGGTTTTTGAAGTATCAAAATTTTAATAAAATCGGATTTTTTTAAATTTCGTACTTATATTATGCAAATGTCATATCATTAAAAAACAGTAAATATGAAATTAAAAAAAAAAGTTCTAAAGGTTTCTTTTGTTTTAGCATATATCGACTCTAACTTACATCCTTAACAATCCCCAGTTAAAGTTTTTGTTGCAACTCACACTTTTATTAAAAGTTGGTTAAAGCCCACCGTGTATTAACCAACCGGTTACAAATTTATATCATCTTGGTCGTAGGGGATCAAATTCATGTCACTGACTTGGCAATGTTGAAACAAAAATTTAGATTTTTATTTTGAGAAAAAAATTCTTCTGACCTCAAATGCCTTTAAGCGCGCATTAAACTCATGTCATTTCTTTCTTATATTAGTACAAATCCAAAATTTTAAGCAAAAAAAAAGGTGGGATTTTTCAGAAAATCAGCTCTGTTTTTATCTCATAAAAAGCGCTATAGTTTCCCAATTATAAACCATTTTGAAATTGTTTCAAAGATTCTGACAGAGAATAAGTTCTATTAGAATCGAAAGACAAAAGTTAATTATTTTGATTTCGATGGAATTGCCGCTTTTATGAAAAAATGTTCAACGGTTTTTTAATTTTTGACACCCATTTTTGACAATGGGCACAACTTCGTAAAAAAATCTTTTTAATCAAATCGGGGAAATATGGGTCCCCTTATTTAATCTGCAACCAATTTCGTAATATGCAATAATGCAACTGCATGGTTTGAAATGGATTTGGTCATATATAAAAAACGAATTGAAATTAAAACTCTAAAAAAAAAAAATAAAAAAAAAAATTCCATAAATCAGCTTTCCCTAACACACTAATCGAAACAAAAATTAAAAACTATTAGTTATTGAGTCCCACAGCAAGTAATAGAAAAATAAAACCACCAGCAGAAAATTAATAACTAAAATGAGCAAGAAGCTTTCTCTTAAAACCTTATGGGCATCAGAGAAGTTCCTTAAGTTTTTAGGTAAACTATTCCACAGTCTACCTACCTATTCTGATTGAAATCGATCTTTTAAATTGAGATGATGAGATCTTTGGGTAAACGATCTGCAGGTGAGCAAAGTAAACATGAGTCTGACATTTAATAATCTTATAAAACACAATCAGAAGTCTAAAGTGGACAAAGCAGGAAATGAGTAATTCAAACATCGTATAACATGGTTAGAAATATGATCGCTACGAGAAATATTGTACGAATACCTTATAACTCTATTAAATAGCAACTGGACCCTACGAAAGCAGTAGGAGTAAGTGCCAGTAAAGACTTCTAAACAGTAAGTAGTTCTAGACATTATAAGAGCATGTACCAACCTTTACTTGATTCGCAAAGGCAAATACAAGTTAAGGCTACACAATTTCCTCAAAGTCAAATTAACAATAGATGTGTATAACGTAATATCATCCGATTGTGTTCAAATTTTGAAACGTTAAAGAACCTAAAGAGACAGTCTCAAGGGCCAAATTTCAGCTCCCTAGGTATTCGGGGTCTTGAGTACTGTTAGGTCAAACTTCGAAAAAAACGCAATTTTTGCGAAAATAGCCAAATTCAATGTTTGATATCTTTGGGCCTGGTCAACTGATTTTTAAAAAAGTCAGATTTTTTTGGACTTTGAGCGCTTGTAACTCCATCAAATCTTATGTGATTCAAGGAAACAGCATACCGTTAGAAAGGGAGTAAAAATATCTTTGGAGTGCTGAAAAGCGTTTTTGAGTCAGAAAAATTAATCGAGATATAGTCAAAAAAATGAAAAAACTACCGAAAAAGAGTTTTTTGGGGATATCTCAAAAACGATTCTTAAGAAAAAAAAATGGTTGTCATTTTTGGAAACTACGCCCCAAAATACATGGAAAAAAGTCTATGAGAAACCCGATCCTTTTTCTTGTAAACAAGTGTTATTGATTTTTTTGAAAAACAACAAAAATTTTATGTATTTCTCGTCCGCCCGGTACCACTATAATATTTATACCGTCAAAACTAATTGAGACTCCACGATTTTTTTGACGAATTATAATTTGGAAGGGTTCAATGCATCTCTGTAATTTTTTTTTCAGATTTTTTCGAGGCGGAGCACATCATTAAAACTCAATTGTTGATGAAAAAATTGCTAATTAATAACAAAAATGCATAATACATTACATTGCATTAATACATAAGTTCAACTTATTATCTACAGAATTTAACAATTTCGTCACGATCAGTCAAGCAGTTCAAAACTTATAGCATTTTGAAAAAAAAGTTAATGAAAACTTTGATTAGCAATAATTATTACAAAAACAAATTTTTTTTAAAAATTTTTCCGTACACTAATTTCTACCACTTGCAGCTACTGATTTGTATAAAAAATTTTGAAAAAACATGTCGTTTTCACGTATTCTTACCCTATATTGAAAATATTTTGAGATAAATTTTTTTAATTAAAAAAATTAGTGTTTTAACAAATTTATTTAAATTTTTTTAACTTTTTTTATAATGTTACAGTCTTTCTTAACAAATATGAAATATATAAAAATGATTACGTGATTTTTTTCCTATCTACTACAGTTTTTGAGATATTTCGTTTCAAAAAATGTTCAAAAACGTCAAAAAAAATAAAGTGTGCAGTTATTAAAAGAATGACCGATGTATATACGTGTGCAGTTTGATAATCGGATTCTTTGAAGGAAATGTGGAGTGCATCGAGATCTCGCAAAGAAACACATTCTAAAGTATCATAAAACAATAATCTAACCGGTGTTATAAGAAGCAACACATTTAGATTTCGTTAGTTTCAATTTTGATTAGTTTCAATGGATAAAATTAAACTTATTTTTTCCGAAATCCTACAGCATCAAAAATAAAAGTATACCCGGTATTAAAAGATGCAGCATTCTTACACTACGTTAGTACAATTTTGATCACACATCGGATAAGCTCAAACTTATTTTTTGTTACTAAGTACATAGGCTTGGAAAATAACCAAATCCGATACTGCTAATTATAGGCAACCTCAGCTCCAACATCCGTGGCAGAGATAGCAGCAGGATCAGTTGCGGACACTGTCACGAATGTTGCAGCTAGATGCACTAAAGCCGTGACCAAATATAGGACCGTTACTACGGATAATAAATTTTCAGCGACTCATCATGAATTCAACCAATTTACTTGGATAAAATACGGTAGTAATGTTAGGAATCCGCAAAGGACAGCAAGCTGCACCTTTACATCGGAATGTTTTTGGTGGTTTTGGATGGAACTTATTTTATAATTTGGTTTTACTTACCTTCTGGTAATGCATCCTCGTCTATGAAAAACCACATTATTTTATGCGTTATGTTGTAGAGTGGTTGCATTCCTCGGGCATTGTACTGCGTAGAGCTGAGGTAAGTAACATTCTTCTCCCACTCCGTATATTTCGTTGGCTTTAAATTTAATTCATTGCCCACATCAAAAGCCTCTGATTGTACTGGCATAAGTTCGAATACAAAAGCTAAAATACAGAATTTTAACATAGTACTTAGAACGTGACTCTGTTGGAGCCATCGGAGGGCTTTAGGTAATGATTTGTGGAATGTTTTGGCCGATACTACTGAAGTTTTAATCGAACATTTCAATTTCATTGAAGCAACAGATAATACATTTGATTTAACACTAACAGAATTCGAGTTTGCGATATTTGTCAACAATGAATAAGTTTCAGTAGTTCGCTTAATGTTAACGCAATTGTAGATGACGTTTTTATCCATGTAGTTTTTCCTTTCTTTTGATTGCATCGCAAAATTTTGTCTATCTTTATTTTTGTTGAAATCTTTATGATTTATTTGTGTGTGTCTATTTGAATGAGTTGGTTTATTTGATTGTTGTGTAGCAGACGTAATAAGCACATCCATGGCCAAGTGTAATCTGAGAATCCGCACGACGTAGAGATTTTCAAATAATATAGCAATGGCTGAAATACAGAAATTTGTTTAGTTAAAAAAAAAATTAAAATGAATAATGAATAAAAAACATAAAACTTTTTATTGAAAGTTTTGTATGGTCAATTTTTAATAATATATATTAATGCTTGAAGAGTGTGCCAAATGATAAAGCTCGAAAAGCCCAAATAAAATATATAGAGTTTTCTTATCGAATCCGGTTTTAAACATGAGTTGCCACCCGTTCTTAGGGCCAATTTGTCTTAATAATATTATCTTGTATAATGTTATACAGTTTCAATTAAAACAACAAAGTTGGCTAAAACTCGGATATTTTCGGGCATCGGGACATGCTTTGGCAAGGCAATCCTGGATCGCTAGTCTCACCAAAATGGCTCACTATCTTTCCCGTACATCCCATCCTGTAATCTTATACACTCAACTTTTCTATAGCGGCCTCTCCGCCTATTACCTCGTTCTCTTTCATTGTTGTCGAAAACCCGTTGACAAAGCGACATCGTGAGCGGGCGTAGTTCTATTGTCTTTTATTTATATTTACAACTCCGGCAACGCCTCCAAATTCAAAATAAACTCTTTTAATGATTGCTTTTCTACCGTTAGATCTTCTACCGGTAATACCCACTCGGTTTCAACATTACGTTTCATTATTTAACGACAAAAATTAAGTGAAAAGTTAATTTTACTTCAAAACCGTATATTTCGTTGGCTTTAAATTTAATTCATTGCCCACATCAAAAGCCTCTGATTGTACTGGCATAAGTTCGAATACAAAAGCTAAAATACAGAATTTTAACATAGTACTTATATCACAAAATATGCTACACGTTCAATATTTATTGACAGATTTGCGATCTATGATTCAGATTTCAAAATATTTAAATAATTTGTGATATGGATCGCGATCCATCAATATTGAATGCTAAATTTTTAAGAGATTGTTTATATTTTGAATATATTTTGGATGACACAATAATTTGTTTGGCAGATTTGCGATCCGAGATACAGATTTCAAAATATTTAAATAATTTGTGATATGGATCGTGATTTTCTCGAAACTCAATTCCACTGAAATACCGCTTTTGTGCTTCTGCGGCTTACATTTATTATATTTTTCTCTTTTGTAACATCACGTTCTAAATGGTAAGAAATGTTAAAAAAAAAAAATAGTTCAACAAAATTTTCTCCATTCGCCCTGGCCATAGCTTCGTAAAAAAAATTTTTTAATCAAATCGGGACATATTTAATAGGCAACCAATTCCGTAACATGAAATAATCCGCGTGCATGGTTTGAGATGGATTTGGTCAGTAGTTAGTACATTTTCATTTTGATCTTATTTTTGATGAAGTATTGCTAAGAAAGTAGGCAAATTTACTCTAAGCTTTTTAGGGGAAGAAAACACCTCTAAAAGTAAATAAAACAAAAAAGAATATTGAAAAAAAATTTTTTGTTTTTAGCTTAAAATTTGGATAAATGGGTATTCTTATTTCGATTTAGGTGTTTGTTCACCACCCGAGAGAGTTGAAACAAATTTGCCAACATTTATCAAATCCTAATTCAATTTAGAGGAATGAGTATAGATAGGAGGGTAGAGTGAACCCCTTAAGGGTTGAAAATTATTTATTTTTTGCCTAACAATACCCATTCAATCAAATTTAGCAATTTTTTTTTTTATTTAGGAATAGGAATGAGGTTAACCTATTGAGCGACGGTTTTTTTTTTTTTTTAATTATTGTGTAATGCCTTTGAATTTCATTACACTTCAGTTATTGATGCTTTGCTGATATAATGTACTTTTCTTACCACAGCTGAAAAGCTCAATGTGGTGCTAATGTGATAAGAGCTTGAAAAAATCTCCAGAAAATTAAGGAGAGCAGAAGGAAATAATTGAAAAGGAAAATTAGGAAATATGGAATCGGGAATCGAACCCGGGACCTCTGGGTTGTAAGCGCAGTACACTACCACTGCGCCACAATGCCGACAACATAGGCGGCTTTAAGAGCGCCTAATTAATTTGATTGTACGGGGTCTCGCGGTCCATATTTGTTTTTTCGAAAATGCCGATAAATTGCTTTTGAACTTTTTTTATAGAGTCGTAAGCGCTTGACACCTGAATTTTTTTTTTTTGTTTTCAGTGCGTGGAAGAAATTTTAGGATAGAAGGTGAAGAACAAAACTATCTACCGTTGTATTAAAAAGAAAAAATTAAAGAAGAGTTAAGACATAGGTTTTTATTATGTGTACTGGTTGCAAGGGGCCTCGTACCTACTGGTTGCATGGGGCCTCGCACTACCTAAAGCCCGCTCTGCCGTATCGAATTATCTCTTATTATAAAATTTGGCTTATTTTGGACTAAGCAAACCACATGTACAAATTACTATTAAAAAAGAGAATTTCATTGGATGTTTTTAGTATTTTTGAAATTATCGTGAATAAACCTACCTTTAAGAGGGTTTTTTTTTGTATTTTTGTGGGTGTTGCAGGTGGGACCTTAATTTTGGTAATCAGCGGCCTAAAGAGATAATAAAATAAGTCTCTAGCCGTTAATCATATTTGACACCCACAACTACGTTTTCAATAGTGTTGAATGCTTGTGACTTAAAGTTCTGAAAAAATTCATACTAATTTCGGAGGACAAATAGAACAACATACATACATACTTACTAGAAGAACGATTTTTCTAGACTTTCTTAGTATCTAAATCACTCTAACGTAAAAGTTACCTCTTGGTGTGATCCCTTCAAATCGTCCTAACGCCTCTCAAATTAAATAAATTTAAGAAATGAGCATAGGAAATTGTTTGGAATGAAATGGTCTAGAAAAAACGTGTGGAGCATTTTTTTAATTAAATCAATTCTAAGTTATAGCCCGAATATTTTACTATTTTTTTTTTTTGTTTTCAATTTAATTTTCTACAGAAAAAAATCTTAACAATCTTTTGTGAGACTTACGGTCCTCAAGATAACGCGAAAAAAATATTTGCACCCATTTTTAAAAATGGCGGCCAAACGGGGGGTTTTAAACCCCGCAAAATTGAGCCTTATACTAACACTGACACCCCCTACACAACAAAAGAAAAAAATCTTGTCCTGCCCAAAATGCAAGGTCAATGTAGCATTTCAATGGACTAAAATGAGTATGTGAAAGTATTGCATATCTTTATTGTAAATGGCAAAATGAATTCTAAAAATTTTGTCAATAAGGTTAATTATAGAACAGCTGCAGAAGGCCTCCGCGAAGCCGGAGTTAAATTTTTGGGAGTTTTAAATCCTAAGCCGCGGCCGAAGTCCGCTCACTTATCCTTTTTTTTTTTTTTAGTAGGATTACTTTTATGTAGCATTACTGTGGCCACCGAAGCCAGTGTTGGATACGTTATAGACTGAATCGCGGCTGAAGGCCGCCGCCGTATTGGATTTTTGAGAGTTTTGAACAATTACAATTACTTTTATCTAGAATTTCTGGGACCAACAGTTCTGTCTATAACATATGGTTGTTGCCCATATATATTTTATTGTTTTCAAAAAAACGAATATTTTTTTTCTTGTCCGGTAAAAAATAGCATATCATTTTAAAGCTAGTGAATTATACTTTCTAAATGTAAAGGTATCACTACAAGTTAATAATACATTTTTTGGAAAAATAAACGGTTTTTTTTTAAAAAAAAATTTTAAAAAACCTCATGTCTCGAAAACTTTTCAACGTATTTAAGTTTTTTATAGCAAAATTTTATGCCTCATTAAATTAACTTTGATATGATATCCAAATTTTAGAAATCCATTCAGGAGTTCCCAACTTAGAGCGTTTTTTATAAAAGCTATTTCCGCAAGTTCCGATGGCTATATCTCCTAAGCCAGATCCGAGCGATAATTTTTTTTCCAGATTTATTACTTATTCATAATACGCTACTTCTTAAAAAAAAATAAATAAAATCGGATAGTTGCCCCTGAAGTAAACCTGTCCCATTTATTTTGCGCTAAACGTTATGTTTTCATAAAACTCATCATATTATGAATAGTTTAAAAAAAAGTTTGAAAATCCGTTATTTATTAAGGAAATATCGACAATTTGAAAAAAAGTCCTTTGAGACATTTTTTTTATAATTTTAACATACAAAGTTAAAATGACGATAGCTTTTCAGCGAAATGTAAAAAATATGGCCTTCTTAGAAATTTTAACCAAATCGATGACTTCTTTGGGGTCTACCTTAATCGATTTGAAAAATAATGTGCCGTATATATTCTTGATCAGCATGCTTAACTCTAAGACATATTGAAATTTCAAGAAAATCGAAGAGGTGTCCTTTAAACTAAACTATTGCTCAAAATTTATATGAAACAGCAGATGAAGTTATAGTTTTTGAGGATTTTTCCCTGCTTCTTATTGTTGATTTCATATTTCATTTATTTTAATTAGATAGTTTCAATTCAAAATCAATTTAATTGCAAAATACAAATAAAAAATGACAGAAGGAATTCCACTTAATGAATAACTCCCAACAGAGTTGATTTTCTTTTTTTATATCTACTTCTTTGTTGCAATAAACACAACAAAACGGCCGTAGTATAACTACATACATACATATGTAAATACCAACCTTAAAATTCAAAAACCCCTTACAAAAACGCCATAGTAAAAAAAGAAAGAAAAAAAATTCCACTTACTAACACCTCTAACAAGTGATGTTGCATAGCACAATTTAAAAGGTTTTATAACCTATTAGTTAAGGAGCGCCTTACAAAATCAAATAGATAATGAATTGACTAGTCTATTGTATATAAGATAAAAATCATTCCACAATAATTACAACAACAGATCTTAAATTTTATACGTTTCTTAATTTTTATCAACTCACAATTTTAATAGGTATTTTATGTTACAAAAGAACGCGCGCTTCGCGTCGAATCCTTGGATAACATGCAAAAATATACTTTATTTTATTACAATGACTATCAAGCCGAATTGGACTGTGTTTTAATTTTTGTTGAGCAATTTATATAAAAATACATGGCTTTGTCGCACCTTAATTTTTGAGTTCACCATTTAATTATTTTAAAAGCAAATGTATAAAAATATATCATATCGCGCGTAAATAGCTTTTGGTAACACAAATAATTTTAAAGTCTTCTCTACCTTTTCCGTACATCCCGACTTTTCTACAGCGATCTTTCCGCCTATACAGCTAAAAATAGCTATAAAACATCATTTAAGGTACATATGTTGGACGAAATTAAAAAGTGGCAGGTGAATTGACACGATTACTTTGAATCACTTGCAACGGACCACACGGAGTGGCCCCATTTTTCTAAAATCACCCTTTTAAATACCAGTTATAGCTTAAGCCGTTACTTTATTACCGTTCAGCGGCGCACAGTGGCGACATTTCTAAAAAGTGGTTGCGAAAATGAATTTTGGTGTGGTGGAAATCCGCAAATCTAATGATGCAGTTTGATAAACAATTGTTTTAAGCTCGCGAACGTAAAGTTTTAATTTATGTGGAGAAATGTTTCGCTTTGTAGAGCTGTTTGTTTTTTTTCAAGTTTTTTAATTTTATTTTTATTTTTTTTTTTTTTTTGTAGTTTAAGATGAGGTAGGTGACTGTACTTTTCCGAAACACTATTTTTACCCATTTTTTCAACTTCGAATTTACTTTCAAAAAAAAAAGTTCGCAAAAGTTCCAACTACAAAAACAAAATGTTTTGAACAATTCTTAACACAATGCAAACATTTTTACTGTCGGGAAATTTCGGGAAAATGAGTTATAACGATTTTATCAGAAAACCTGTAATTTTTTTCATGCTCTTACAGTTGCACTTGCATTGCATGTGTTCTGACATTTTTGATGATAAAGTTCATAATAACTGAACGGATTAGAATATTTTGATTAATATTTTTATTGTGTACACACAAATAATATAGGAATCAACATTGCAAACTTTTTTTTTTCTTGTTATGCCAACGCGAATTTATAGGGTGTCATGAATATATTCCTTATTAGGCAATAAGTGAAAATATTCTAATAATGATTTACAAAGCAGGTAAAAAATAAAGGCAAAGGAGTTTTTTTTCTAGGCTTGTATAATTCCACAGGTAAAAAAATTTAAGACTTTACACCTAATGAGTGCGTACGTAGTTTGTATCCGGGGCAATAACAATATTATGCTTTCTTTAACAGGTAAAAAAACTTAAAGAATTCGAGTACCGAAGGAAAGTAGTTTAAGAAGCTACGAATAATGGAAACACAGCTAGGACATTGTTCGATAGAAATGAGATATCCGCAGAGATAACGGGTGTTGACGGAGAGAATATCAAAAGGTTGCAACTAAATCGTAAACCCAAAAAAGTATGAGATGAATGCAACAGAATCAACCGATTTAAATCCATAAAATATATCCTGAAAAACATGTTCACACCAACACTGCATAAAGTTCTGGCGCACGGTAGAGACATCATAGAATATCAGTCATTACCAATTGGAGAATTGTCCGAAGAAGCACAAGAATCCAAAAATAAAGACTATAAAAATACAGATACCCAAATACCTGCAAGATTTCTCGAAAACGGCAAAACGAGGATCTGTTGAATATATTACCGCATCATCAAATCCGAAGATTTCATCATTAACCCATTAAAAGCCAAGACCTTTTTAAATTAAATATCATCGCCTTCGTGTATTTCATGTTTATGAGAATAACATAAAATAATAAAAAAAAAAACTTAATCAGTAGGTTTTTGAGCCTAAACCGGGTACCTAAGAGGGTACATTGCAGAATATATGAGCATTCGTTAAATTTTTTTTAATTTTTTCGATTCAACTATTTAAAACTAGGAAAATACAAGTGTTTTGTATTTCAAACCAAAACCCAACTTTTTTAATTTAATTTTGATTTTTAATTTTAAAAAGACTTATGAACTCAGATCTCCTCAAAATACGAAAAATTGACGAATTCGTTTTCCCTTCATTATATATATGGGGATTTCCGCCAAAAAGCCAACCGTGACAGAAAAATTAAAAGTAATTATAAAAGCGTTACTATCTGATATAATCTAAGGAAAATATTCAAATTTTGTTAATTTAAGCAATTTACACCAGAATTCATTTATCACATTGAGCAAACCACCTGCAAACTTGCATAAATGCAGTTTCTCTTTTTTTGTAATATTGAATAGTGTTTTGCCTTTAATATTTAAGTGTGTAAGAGAAGTGATACATGATGATAGTCTTTCCGAAAAATCTCTCTTCGAATGTCAATTAGCTAAAAACAATGCAAGAACATCAAACCAATCTCTATTAACTGTAAAATTTTAATTTGCTTAAGTTCATGTTATAAAGTCACAAATAAAATAGAAAAACATAATTTGTTCTCATTTCGAAATTGATAACAGCAGCAAATGTGTCAAAATTTTTGCACGAACAGAGTTTCATGTACATAATTAAAAAAAAAAAAAAACAGGTGCAAAATAAATAAAGTTTTAAATTTTTGGAGCTGTTTGAAGTTGGTCATGTTTGAAAACATAAGTTTAATAAATAGGCAGTTCAAAACGGTTAAACCACTTTTTCACAGCCATAGCACAACATAATCGCATAATTTTTTTTTGTTGGAAAGGTTGTGAAGAGAAGAAGGGACATGTATACTTTTTTTTCAATAGTAGGCGGTGCCACGCCCCTAATGGGAAAAGACGTTTCCACGGCTAAACTAATGGACCGATTTTGATGAAATTTTTCTTCAAGATAGACTGAAACCCAAGAAAGATTATTAGAAACTCTGATTCCTTAAAGCGGGCGTGGCATTGCTCCAAATGGGGAAAAACGGTATCACGGCTGTGCCACTACACCGATTTTGATGAAATTTGGTATGTAGATAGATTGAAACTTGAGAAAAAATATTTTTTTTAAGTGGGCGGTGCCACGACTCTTACAGGAAAAACGTTTTAACCATATATGTAATACTTCCATATTGCTACTAACCTACCTGCTCAGTGTGTTTGAAGTTCACCAAGATTGTTGACATATCTAAAAGCTACAGTTTGTTTTGCGCATGCGCTAGTTTTGTATGTTTTGATTTTTAAAAATATTTGTAAGCAAAATATATTAAATGCCAAATATACTCAGGGGCGGCGCAAAAAAAATTAGATCTAATGAAGAAAATCAATTTTTTATTAATGGGAAAAAAGTTTTGGTTTTATTTCGCAAGAAATTAACATCAATCTATAATGGAATTTTGATATTATTGATTATTAAATAAAATTAGTTTAGTAAATTTATTCCTTACGCAGTGCGAAATGCATATTAAAATTTTACTCACCCATGAAATTTTACATTTGCGTTTGAATCTTTATCTTTTAAACATAAATAACAGTACCGCGACATTTTTAATTTAATTTTCGACTAATCGAAATTATAATGTTTTGAATATGTATCAAAAATCAAATCTTGCGAGAGGAAAAAAAAAAATTTAATAAATAAAATCAACCGCTACTGGTTTTCATAAAATCTATTGTCAATTTTCGGTCATGCGCAGTAGAGTTGATAGCATTTAACATGTCATATTCTGGTTGAACAAAAATTGGCTATAGTAGCAATATAGAAGTATTACATATATGGTTTTAACAGAAAAAAGACAGGTTTTATATTCTTTTAAGAAAACTATCTACTCCTTCCTCTTTTCTTTGTTAAAATTGATCTCACTAATTGATTTGATAAATATAAACATTAAATTTGTTTTTTTAATTACTGTATATATCTTAAATATTATTATTTATATAAATATTAAAGTAATTTTGAAAAATTGCCCAAGTGAACATAAACGGAAAAATATGTCCCGTTCGAATAGATTATTATGCCTTGTAAGAAAAAAAGTAAATAAGATAATTCAATCAAACGAAATCTATTAAAAAGTAATATTATTTCATAACATTTTAAAATTAGTCGCATTAAAAAATGTTGCCAGGTTTCGCTGACTTCTGCTTTTCTATAGATGGCCATGAAAAACACTTCCGTTTTTTGTCTCGTTCGAATGGCTCTTTAATTGCTTCTATCTTGGAACCAGTACTACGTCTGGCCTCAACTTTACCACTCAATATAGTGCTATCAAAGGGCTATTCCTTAAAGTACAGAAAAAAATAAGTGTTTTACTTTGGCCCTTATTCCACTTTAAAGAAAAACTTCCGTCCCGTTCAACATGAGAGAAATGCCAATGCACAATGTGCATGATGAAATTGATAATAATTGAAATAAACTTTGCAAAAATTTTTTTCTGATTGAATTTACAGCTGTTTAAACTGTACCCAAGCAGGTACAGTGGCTATTAATGGGTTAAGGCATGTCCGAAGTCAAAAATATTTTAAAAAAATATATTTCCCAGAAATGTTAGATTTTTTAGATAATTATATAAATATCGATGAATTTTTCCAAAAAATTTAGGTTATGCTTTTAAATTATAGATATTCATATAAAACTGCTGAGTTGTTTAAAGCTGGTGGCGATGAATTGATAAGGTGCATGCATCATTTCATCAGCAAAATATGGCTAGCGGAAAGCATGCCCGACGATTGGAATCTCAGCGTGCTTTGTCCTGTAATAAAGAAAGGAGACCCGACAATCTGCGCCAACTACAGGGGTATCAGTCTTATTTCCATCGCATATAAGATCCTCTCGAGCGTATTGTGTGAAAGATTGAAGCCGTATACAGAAACGCTGATCGGATCCTATCAGTGTGGCTTTAGACCTGGTAAGTCCACCATAGACCAGATTTTTACACTACGCCAAATCCTGGAGAAAACCCATGAATATCAAATCGACACTCACCATCTCTTCGTCGATTATAAAGCTGCGTTCGATAGCCCAGTGCGGGATTGCCTATACGCAACAATGTCTGAGTTCGGTATACCTGCAAAGTTGATAAGGCTCTGCAGGATGACGTTGAGCAATACGTTTAGCTCCGTCAAGGTAGGGAATGACCTCTCCGGAACTTTTAATACCGAGCGAGGTTTCAGACAAGGCGACCCGCTCTCGTGCGATCTCTTCAATTTCATTATGGAGGGGATCGTACGAAAAGCCGGTGTGCATCATAATGGCACCATTTTCTTCAAGGGTGTTCAGCTCCTTGCGTACGCTGATGATATTGATATTATCGGTCGGAGTAAGAGAGATGTTACTGCTGCTTTCACTGCTATTGAAAAGGAATCAGCCAAAGTGGGTTTGACGGTAAACGAGGGCAAGACGAAATACATGATGTCTACTAACAACAACAAGAGAGCACGGGATCTAGACTCTCATGTTACAGCGGGCAACTGTAAATTAGAAGTTGTCAAGGAGTTCATCTACCTTGGCACTGCCGTAACCAGCAACAATGATGTCAGTCTGGAGATTAAGCGGAGAATAACAATTGCTAATAAGTGCTACTACGGTCTCAGTAAGCAATTACGTTGCAGAGCTCTCTCTCGATCGACAAAGCTAACACTCTACAAGACGCTCATTCTACCTGTGCTTCTTTATGGCGCTGAGGCATGGGTGGTTTCGACAACAGACGCAGCCGCTCTTGGGGTGTTCGAGAGGAAAGTTCTCCGCAAAATCTTTGGTCCTGTTCGAGTTGGCGACGACTATCGCATTCGAATAACCACGAGCTGTATGAGCTCTACGCCGACATTAACATAGTTAAGCGTATAACAATACAGCGACTACGCTGGCTGGGTCATGTCCATCGTATGGATAAAGAAGCTCCAGCGAAAAAGGTATTCGATGGGAAGGTCCCCGGTCAACGACGAAGAGGGAGACCATGCCTCCGGTGGATAGACCAAGCTGAGGAAGCCCTAACCGCGCTTGGCATTAACGATTGGAGAAGGCGCGCGCAAAACAGAGGCGCCTGGCGAGAGCTAATGAGGTCGGCCGTAACCTGACAACGGGTTGTTATGGCCATCTAAGTAAGTAAGTAAGTAAGTAATATTTTTTTTTTAAACTTTTTTTTCTAATAAATAAAGTTATACGGAAAATTTTGTTTTTATAGATTTTTACCCTTCAAAAATTAATTCCTTAGCATCCTGTACGTCTATTTAAATGACAATTTGAAATGTTAGAGCTGTTTTATTTTTTAGTCTAAAGAAAAAAAAATATTGAGATACCTCAATTCGTTTAGAAGATCAAAAGAATTGAATTTCCGGTGTTTTTAAAGTTTTGGGACAATTTTTTTTTTTCAGTGTAGAAAAAAATTTTTTACTTAAAAATTTTAATTATTAATATTTAATATTAATTATTAATTCATGGTTTTAAAAATTTTTTCTAAAAAACACTTCGTGTTCATATTTGTAAATATGTATGTCTATTACAAAGTCTAACTTTGACCATGAATATCATAGGATCTCTATTGTGAATTCAAATAAAATTTTGTGCAGTAAAAGCTCTATTATTTTTCTGTCCAGAACAAAAAATATAGAGATATCTCAATTCGTACAGAAGTTATGATTTTTGCAACGAGAAATGCCAGATGTCACCACTGTGCGGCATTGCAATATCTGACTGGTGCGCCTTCCATAAAAAAAAAATCATATTTCTCAAAGTTATGTCGGGAATTTTCATTTGAAAGCAGATATATTCTTAAGATTGATTGAAGAATAACATATAAAATAATTAATAAAAAAAAATTTCGAAGATTGATCGAATATCGAATTTTTTGTTTTTTTTTTAAATTTGTATGTATGCTTTTTTCAATTGATTTGGACTGTTGGTTTTCCAAATAATATTTACGATTTTTTTTCGTTGTTGTAGGTATATCGATTCTATAATTGGAATTAAAACTAAAAAAATACTGGAAAAAGAACTAAGCCATAAAGATTATTTTGCATCACTATCTCCTTGTTGCCTTATTTCTATGATTCGTGCGAGGTTACGAGTATTTCATCTTCATTTTATTATAAGAATTGTTTTATAGTACGAACGTTAATAGTTATGTACGCACGTATTGCAAGTACGCTTAGTGCGAGTTTACAGTGGTTTTGTTTATATACATAAATCAGTCATTCTTTATATAACTGCACACTTTGGCCCATAATTATAGTCGCAAAATTAAGTTAAAACCTGGTTTTTACCCAAAATCGAAGATACACTAGTTAAAAATTATAAATTAAAACTAAAAAAAAATACTGGAAAAAGAACATTGAAATAAGAAAGTAAAAAGAACTAAGCCATAAAGATTATTTTGCGTCACTATCTACTTGTTGCCTTATTTCTATGGTTCGTGCGAGATTACGAGTATTTCATCTTCATTTTATTATAAGAATTGTTTTATAATACGAATGCTAATAGTTATGTACGCACGTATTGCAAGTGCGCTAAGTGCGATTGTACAGTGGTTTTGTTTATATACATATATCAGTCATTCTTTATATAACTGCACACTTTGGCCCATATGGCCCATAATTATAGTCGCAAAATTAAGTTTAAACCTGGTTTTTACCCAAAATCGAAGATACAGAGTGACCCCATAAAAAAAAAACTTCCATTAAATTATGAGAAAATTTTAAAAAATAGAATACCTTGCGTTATTCACACAAAATATTATAGACCCAGTGAACAAAAGGAATAATAAAAAAAACGAAAATACAAGGCAACGTGGCGAAGTGGTTAGGACGGTGAACTCATAGCTCTCAGTGCTCGGGTTCAATACTCGTAAATGTAAATATTTTTTTATTGATATCAATGAAAATAAATGTTGCTTTAAAACCTGGTTGTTAATATTTAAAAGCACGTTGTCCTGCTTTTAATTTTAAAACGTGCTTATAGAAAAAACAAAAAACCTTTTCTGACGATAATCGAACCCACGTACTGTCAGCTATAAGTTAACAGTTTCGTCACGCTACCTTGTAAATTCGACTTTTTTATTATTCCTTTTGTTTTCTGTGTCTATAATATTTGTGTGTCAATAACGCAGGGTATTCTATTTTTTAAAATTTTTTCATAATTTTATGCAAGTTTTTCTTTTTTTAATGGGGTCACTCTGTATTTTAAATTTTGGATAAAAACCAGGTTTTAACTTAATTTTGCGACTGTAATTATTGCCTTTGTTTTTTTTTTTTTGTATTTTGAGTAAATGCAAATATTTTTTAAACGGAATTTTTTAAGAATTATCGGGAACAAAATAAGAAAAAAGTCTGTCTTTTTTGTTTAAAATGCTTTAGTCTTTTAAAAAATAAATAATTTACTTTAAATAAATTTGTTTAAACACTAATTTTTTTATTTTTAAGAGTTTTGGAAAATATCTTCGACATAGCACACCTTTTTTGTTTTTTCATATGCTATTCTTCAATCAATACTAAGGAAGTATCTTATTCAAATCGGAATTCCCAACTTTGGAAACTATGAGTTTTTATTAAAGGCGCGCACCAGTATAATTGCATGAATCATGATACATTGTAAGAACGAAATGTGGGGGGGGTTTGATAAGTGAGCTTTACACCTCCCACCAAACCAAACATTTAAGACGCTATACGCACAAAAATATTTCATAATGCAAGCAAGCACTGGAAAAAAAGTTAGGCCCGATTGGACAAGGCCAAAAGAGGCCAAAGCTGGCAGCTGGAGCTCAAAAACAAATTAAGACCTGTTAACTTTTTAAAGCCCTAGTAGTCATACTAAATGTGTTATGGGCAAGATTAGTCCCTCAAATTTGAACAATGAATACTTTTGCACTCTTCTGGAAATGTGTTTTGAATCCACTACATTAACATGTCACGATTGTTTTTATATCCTCAGTAGTTATATTGAATGCGTCATGGACTTTCACTTTGGTTGATGAAAACAAAACCACACCCAGCCGCGCACACTATAAATATATACATAGAATTATAGAATTTTTAAAAGAATTAATAAAATTTATCCGGACATTGTGCGATCGGCCTATAGTGAATTGGCAATCAATGTGATAGCATCTTTGGCTGTCAGGCTTAAATCAATAGGAGCCAGATTGTCAATAAATACAAGATGTAAACAAAACATTTTAAACTTAATTCTCGTTTACACTTTGAAACGGATTTGAAAATAACGACACACAGAAATGTATGAAGCTAGTGATTGAATCATGAGATTAAGTTACTTTTATTGGGACGGGTGGAATCGTAAATAATAAAGTATAAATATATATGTATGTACATATGTATGCATAAAGACATATTATTCGGTTTGCTCTGAAGGAACATTTTTCCCGTTTTATGTGACTAGTGATAAAGAAATTCTAAAATTAAGTATAACTATTGCTTATTGAGGTGAAAAATCATTAAAGTGCAGCAAGCAACGACCACCAAATAAACGCAGCAATAACAATGTAAGCAGTATAGAATACAAACGCATTGTTCTAAATTTATAATTTCATTTTCAAGTCGCAACGGAACAAATTTCCCTTGAAAGCAGTTAATATGAAACCAATTTTTTTTGTTTGTTTAAGTTACATGTTATTACATTTAATTTATTTATTTTATCATTATATTTTTGCCACACCATCGATTTTGTTTCTAGGCAATTCACAAACTCACTTGATTTTTTTAACACTTGCTTCAATATACTACTGAAGAAATTTTTTGTTTAACTTTTTTCGAATCTTCATTTCTTTCAAACTAGTTAAGATTGCATTAGATAAAAAAAAAATTGCAGCAGTAGAACACCAAAAACGTCTGCACCGACGCCCGTTTTTTTTTTTTTTTTTTCAACAAAACAAAATTGATTAATTAAGAGCTCACATACACGATAATTTACAAGCTAGTCAACCAACAATACATTCGACAAACAGTTTCACACTGAACCACAATTAACACCACACAATAATATGTTCAACTACAATGCCAAATGCAAGTTGTCAAACTCATCCTGGAAGTTTCTAGTCTTGAAATGTCTAAATGGTGCGTTTATTATCAACTAATTTTGACATAAGATGAACTAAAACGTTATGAAGAAGCACTGGGCCTCATATTAGTCACCATTGAAAAACAATGCAAGGTCGAGGATAAAGCGACACATGTGATTAAAGCTTTATGATATAGCTTTTAATACCGGAAAATAAGAATTAAAGTCATACGTAAAATGCTTTCTAAAATTCGATAAGGGAGGTTCACATTATCACACATGTTGTCCTTCATTGCTTGACAACATGTGTGACTGTCAATATTGCTTTGCGTTCACATTATCGAGCATGCCATCAAACATCAATTGCAGAACAATTTATTAGCGTCCAGCGTTAGTAAGCTGCCTGAAATCTTATTTAAAATGAAAAATGTTCACTAGGCTTGACAGTCAGTTCACACAGGTTGTTTAGTTCGACAAGCTAACGGAAAAATCAAAAATTTTTGAAATCCATCCAACATGTGTGTCAAGCGGTCCATCCTACCGTTCACATTATCGAACATTGATGTTGTCACACCATGTTGGACAGCATGTGTGATAATGTGAACTGAAAAGTACAAAAACGTGCGTTGAAAAAACGCGATAGTTAATGCGCGTTGAAAAAATGCTCGTGTGGACTTAGCCAAAATCGTTTTTCCCACGTGCTAAAACACGTTATAGCGTAACTCCGCTGTTAATAAAACCAACGAAGCTTGCAACCTGCATTGAGAAAAACGCGCGTTGATCGTGTAGCCCATCACATATAATTTTGTAGAATCCTAAATCGCGCGTTTACGCGTTGATAACACTCATGTGGTCGTAGCCCCATGGTACAATCATACCATAACTGTACCATGGTCTTAGCCAAATATTCTTAATAGCTTTCATTTATGAAGGGTAATGAAATAATGTATTAAATCGAACAATAAATATTTGAAATTTGTTGTATAATTTTCGAGATATGATGAGTTTTGTAAAATTTTAACCGTATACATTTTGTGAGATCTTAAGAATGTTTAATTATTTTCCTTGAAGATAATAAATTTTTTCACATTAACCCATTTTTTACCTGATTTAACTCATTAAATTTTTTTGGAAACTATGTATTTATGGACTACAGTAAAAACGACAAAAAAACTACTATATCAACAAAACCAACAAGGCATTGTTGCGCTATCACTGCGGCGCTAATTTTCATAAAAAATATCTGAATCCAGATAGACAAATTATACTCATTTAATTTTTTGTAGAATAACTGTGACTAACGAATCAGGAATTGGATGCAATATAGACTGAACCGCCGTGAAGACGATGTTGGAAGTTTTGGGGATGGAAACCCTGATCTGCGGCCAACGGTCGCCCACTTATCCTACTTTTTTGTAGAATTACTGTGGCTAGCAAAGCCGCAGGCACTTATGCATTGCAAAGACGAAGTATATATATTCTATATATCAAAGCAAAAGTTCGTCCTCGTATGCACTTCAATATCATATTTCTTTTTTAAGATATAATTTGTAAAAATTTCTTTAAATAAAGTCCTAAATTAAAGTTTTATACCATCGTGTTTTATAAAGTTTTATACATCGCTTTTCGAGATCAAAATGATAAATTTTCATAAACTTTAAATCTCAAATTTGCAGGGCCAAAACTAAGCGAGATTTAACAATAAAACACAGATTATTTAATTTTTTGAAGCTAAAATCCATAAGGAAAAGTTAATACGAATATTTTTCAAATTGGTTTCAAAATTGAATTGTTTTTCAAAGAGTGCGCACTGCTTAGCATGTTTTCCCAGTAGGAGCCTAAGGTTTTTTTTGCGTTTAAGTTGCCAAAACTATGAGTACGATGTTCTTTCCAAGCTCAGTTGAGCGTTTAAGTAACACTATTGAAATCCTTTGCAGACAACTGAACATCTGTAGCAAAAAAAAAAACTTTTGTCTTACATAAAAACGGTTCCTTTATACCAACCCAAAAAAGTCGCTGTGAAAAAGTATACAACACAAAAATTTTCGTCAAGCAAAAATTACTGCTTGAATGTTATAAATGTATCTACTATCGAAAAACATTATCAGGCCTGTCGCGAATTTCACTTATACGACAAAGTGAAATCGAGGTAGATTTGAACCGTTTTAAAAAGTTGTAGTCGATTGCCGAACTTTTGTTAGACGTTTATGTTATATTGTATTATCAAAGGATTTAACTTCAGATAAAATGATCAAGAAAAAATCTTTGAAATATTTTCTGTCTAAAAACACTAATATTCCACAAGATTCTTATGCCTAATTTCCATGTGATCTTTCTTGAACTTATATTATCAAATATCAGGGAGGACATCACATGCTATATAGATAGCAAATGTATGCTATTCACTCTCGCATTCTCCAAGCGCATTAGGTTCTGTTCGCATGCTTTTTCTTTCTTACAAAAATATGATTTGATATCCCTAATATGGGATCAAGAAAGATAGAATGGAAATTAGGCTTTAAGCCCAATTTCCATGTGATCTTATCTTATCAAATATCAGGGAGGACATCACATGCTATTAAGATAGCAAATGTATGCTATTCACTCTCGCATTCTCCAAGCGCATTGGGTTCAGTTCGCATGCTTTTTCTTTCTTACAAAAACTTGATTTGATATCCCTGATATGGGATAAAATAAAATAAGATAAGATCACATGGAAATTGGGCTTTAAGAAAAGACCAAATATATCGAAAAAATAAGTAAATGTTATCTGTTCACATTTTTTTATTCTGTGGCAAGCAAATAGCGAGAACACAATTGGAGCAGCAGCAGCAAAGCAGCAGCAGCAAAACGCTCTATGGAACACACTTGGGGCAGCAGCAGCAAAATCTGTCACAACTCCAAAAATTGTAAACAAACAAACGAGTCAAAATAAAGCTATGAAATTTTCAGACGTTAATTGTGAAAGAAAAAAAAACAAGAGCCCATTGATGAAACAAGCAATATAATTAAATCCTAAAACATTGCATTTTTGCTTTTTTTTTATAAAACCACAGAGTTTGGCAACATCATTATTTATAATTATATTTCTTGTTAATAAGATAATAGATAAATTAATTTAAATTCTTTTTTATTCAACGCTACTCTTCTTAAAAGACTTTTCATACTCACAACGAAAATTAAATTGAAAATTGCTGAACTTTTTTTAGTAAAAAATTAAAATTTTGCTTACTTTTTGTAATTTTAAGTAACTTTTTCATGTTCATTTCGAAAGTACATTAAGCATCTAAAAAGTACATTTGAACTCTGCATTCAGTACATATCTAAAAACCCAAATGCCATCACTGGTATACATACATATGTAATGGTAAAAGATTTCGCAAGAACATACCTAAAAAAAAGAAAAAGAACAGAACTTCAGCAAAAAATCTAAAAATTTAGATATTTCATACGATTTCAACAATTTTGTATGCATTTTGACGTTTGATCAAAACATTTGCCGATGATGCGATTGAAGGCCATGCGATCTGACAGTACAAAATAACAATAACAATAATCGTCTCAATTCGTCATTTTCGTTTTTGCCTTTGCCTGTTCCTGGTAGCTTGTTTTAAATTTTTGCGTAATTACCCTCTTTTTTGCCGGAAAATAAAAAAAATATTCAATAAATTCCTATGAAAATTCTCTATTTAAGGACACAAACAATAAAAAACCCAGAACAACAACAATTATTATAAGACCATTTTCATTGTAAAACTTAAAAATTTTTATTAAAAATCGCGCGCTCTTTTCTTTCATTGAATATTTTCTTGTTTTTCTTTAAAATGGGGTTAAACTCGCAAAAATTTACAGCAAACTATATAACATTTTAAAGGGAATAAAGTGAGCTTTCTTATCATGCTAAAAAAGTTGCGATTAACGTGTAAAATAAAGTTTACTTTAGCTGACATTCTCTCTAAAACTGCGGCGCTCTTTTCGTTCAACATAACCTCACGTTTTAAAAATTTTTTAATTTATATGATAACATTATTACTTTACAATGAGAATCGTCTAATAATAATAGTTGAAGGTGTACTAATCGTTGTTGTTTTTCATTGTTTTTGTCCACAAAAACATAGTTGTCATAAGAATTCATTGAATATTTTTTGCTTTTCTTTAAAAAGGGTGTAAATATAAAAAAATTTACAGCAACCTATATATCATTTTAAAGGGAATCAATTAAGCTTTCTTAACATGCTAAAAAAGTTTTAGGTCATTAACACGTTTTTTGGAAAAAATAAGGTTTTTTCAAAAAGCTATTATTTTGACCCAAGTCTAGAAACTACTATGAATATGCGCCATATTATAAAAAATGCGTTCAAATGTAATAAAACAGAAATTTATTTCCAAAAATGATAATGCTTTGGTTTTGCTGGTATAAATGTCAAAGAAATTATGTTAAAAGGGTAATAACATTGCTTAAATCTTAAAATGCAAACATTCAACATGAAAAAAACTTAACAATTAAGTAAGCGGAATAAATTTAAATTTTTGGCTATCTTTCAAGGGAAAAACCAGCCCTTATGGACCGAGATCCTTTAACAAGTCAATTAAAATAGCAAGAAAGAAAATATTACAAAAGTATCATTAATTCAATTAAAATTTGTATAAATAAAGTTGCTTATTTCATTGATGCACATTATTTTTATCATATAAAACCGTAAATATACAACACGTCATTAGATAGTGAAAATAAACAATTCCTTCCTTATAAATATGATTAGAACCGTTGCAAAAAAAAAAAATACTAATGTAAGAAAATATAGTTACGTATTTTAAATATGTAAACATCATTTTCTGGTAAATGGTGGGTTGGAAATATCTACGTTTTGCTCTTGTGTGATAGTTTTACTTTTTCCTAACCTTAACAAGATGATCGTTTACCGAGTGCAATAGTGCAATATTAAATAAATTCAACCTAATAGTTTTTTTATGAAAAAAAAAAAAAAAAAAAAAATAGTAACTTTAAAAGTAGGTTGACTAAAATAAAAATTGAATTTGGAATTACAATGAATGTAACTTTATAAGTTACTATGAAATTAACTTCTAAGCCCATAAATTAAATTTTTTATTTTGAAAGGGGTACAAGTCTAATAAATATAATTTTTAGGAATAAGTCTGTAATAAAAGCGCTTAAATTTTTACTGTATGGACCGTTTATTTTGAAAGTGGTTTTCAATATGCCATATACTTTGATCAATTTAAAATTCGTCAATAAATGAAATTATGTAAAGATTGATTATGAAAGTGGTGAATATCTTGAAAGAAGAAAAAATGGACTTACACTACTTTTAAAACAAAAAAATTTAAAGGACCTTCATAAAGTGATATATTATTATTTAATATATCGTCGACTAAATGCTATTTTGATCTACACGCTATTTATAGATCTTTAGGCTAGGCTAGTCTTCAACTTTTTTATATTTAAGTGATAAAGAGATTTATAGCAACTTTAGTGAAATGTGCACTTTTATTTGCTTTACAAGTTGAACATTGTATGACGTAGTAGCAGCAGTTTTGCATATCCAGGAATAGTTAATGTAGTTAGTTAGTTATACGCTTTTGTTAAAAATACTGAGAACTTTTGGCATCAGCAAGATCGCAATATGATCACTCTACTCTAACAGCTTTGTTCATAACCATTTATAATAGGTTTAAAGTAATAGTTTCCATCCTTAAAAAAATGTATAAGCCTATTATACGCTATTAAGAGCACGGTAATAAGCTTTGAATGAGATTGTTACATACAATTTCACTAAAGGCTAAAACAAAATCTTTGTATTTTTATAAAAAGATGTTACTATAAGTGGTAAATCTTATCAACCAATTAACATATGCATAGCTAACGTGACCAACTATTTTATAGTAAATACAGTTACGTGCACATAATTAAGAACGATGCCATTTTATTCATATTTCATCCAGAATTTCAATTAAAGTAAAGGAAAACTCCACTTTTTTATTATCCCTACTATAATCAAGATCACTTAAATTGGTTTGAATGTGTTGTGCTACCAATAACTTATTATAGACAATTAATTGATTTTAATAAATGTTTAAAACAAAAAATAAAACGTGGGAAAAAATAAATCCAGTGACTTTAAAACTCGCGAATTAATTTTGGAACTTTTTGATCAAAAAAACTCTTATAGTGTAATCGCTGAATTTGCAAAATGTTCAAAAACGATGGTTTCCAAACCTATTCACAATTTTCGAAAGCATTCAATAGTAAAAAACGTATCCATAAAATGTAAACATCGTATAACGATTGAAAAGGAAGACAAAATGACTGTTCGTTAGGCCAAAACAATTTCCGCATAAATCAGCAAGGCAGGATTCCGTAGCTGTTTTCGGTGAAAACGGCTCTGGACCTTCCGTTGATACCGTAGAACGTCGTTTGAGAGAAGCTTAACTGTTAGGACGTGTTTACAGGAAGAAACCTTTAGTATCTAAGCGAAATCGAAAAATAAAGAATAGAATTTGCTAGAAAATATAGACGTTGGACCCTCCAGGATTGGAAAAATGTGTTTTTTACTGATGAAACCAAAATAAATAGACTATGGTCGAATGGCAGATCATACGTTAGGTGCCCGGTATGAGCTGAGTTTAACCCTAGGTACACACGCCCAACACTAAAGTACGGCGGAGGTAGCATTATGGTGTGGAGCGGCATGTCATGGTGTGGTGTTGGCTCAATCGCAAAAATTGAGGGTCGCATGGACAGGTTCTAGTATACAGGCATATTACAGACATATCTGATTCCATATGCCAATGAAAACTTAGCCGTGAGTTGGATCTTTCAACGAAATAATGATCATACAAAGAAGTGGTTCACGGACAACATGGTGACTGTTTTGGATTAGCCATACTGTAGTCCGGATCTAAATCCGATTGGGATCCTCTGGCAAGTAATAAAGGAACGTATTGGTGCGTTAAAAATTACAAATTTTACGCAACTCTATGTGGAAGAACGAAAGGTGTGGATAACCATTCCTAAGACTGTCTGAAGACTGTGTGAGGATCTAGTGGCTTTAACTCCTTGGCGTTGTGAATCAGTTCTTTCAAGTAAAGCATTTCCAGCCAAATATTGATAAAACAAAAACAAAATAAAGATTTTTCAGACTACAGCTTAAAAATTGGTAACGAATTTGTTGGCAAAAGAATGAAGGAATACTCTATCATAAGATTGCAAAAAGAATTTTTTGAATTAGTAAGATATTTATATGAAAAAGTTAATTTGAAGTGATATGTATGAATCGTTCCTAATTATGTGCACGTAACTATAGATGTATAATAACTCGAATTGAAAAACAGTACAAAACATCCCTCACAAAAATTCATCTTAATATCATGAAAAAATCAATTAAAAAATTCAATTCAACTGGGGTAAACTTGTAGTGTCGTAGTGCAATATTGCATTTCATGAAACAGATAAATAACAGTTTTTTTTACGGTTTAAGTAGTAAAAATCAGTACATGTGTTAAGTAAATGTGCTGCAAATTCGAATCGCATTATTTTGCGTTGCGCTGCTCATTGGCTATGGACGATGAAGTAAGAAAATGTGGATGGACCGCAGAAGCTGAAAACAACGAATTTGGTTTTGCTAAAAAAAAAAATAGAGTAGAGACCAATATATCATTCAGTCGACAACATATAAACAGTATTATTGAAAAAAAAAAACGATGTTTTGCAACTACAATTGAGCCTGAAACACTTAATTTTGGTAGTTTGAATACTAGTAGTCAAAAAAAAAAAAAAAAAAAAACTTTTCGTTACTACTGGTTTATTCAATTTTGTGGGGCTTTTGCCCCTTTTCAAGATAAAATAAGTTACAAGTCGTTGTATTTCCAAAATAAAACAGTAATTTACACCATTATTGGATATGACATGTGAGCACTATACAAAAAACAACCCTATATGTTACTACGATTGACAAAAATATTTGGCTTGCGCCCATCTCAAAGTAAACTATTTAATTATATATTACTCTACACATTTCTAAATATTTGTTTGCGACAACTATGGAACTATTGACAATCGCTTGCAACTTAACAATAAAATTCATTCTGCATTACTTGCATTTAGCAATAAAATGCTTACATTTAAAAATCTATAAAATATACATTTTCTTAGTTTAAACTACAGTAAAAAACTAAATTATCTTTTGCTGTCTGTTATATAAAACTAAAAATAAAATGTTTAAAACGAATGAATCGCTGACACTACAAATTTGTATTTGTGTTATAAAATAAATAGTTATTCTCTTTAACAAAAATTAAATTATTTATTTTCTAGTGTAAGGTAAGAAAACTACAGTTGCGCCAACGACTCAGAACGCATAAGTGGTGACAAAGGACTCGCAGATTTGTGACCACTTTCGATTTCATACTGCACATCTAGAGATACACCTGCAAGGATTTCTCTAAAGTTAGTTTCAACAAAAAAAAATATATGTAATAAGACATAAATACAAATTTTACAAACAGAAAACAAACCAAAAGCATTCTTACGTTTTTTTTCACTGGGCGCCCGGCTTAAACTGCTGTCGCCATGCACCTCCGGAATGAAAATAGCTACAAAAATGGCTAATATGACCATAAGCGCACCAAAGGCAAACGGAGGGCCTGGTATGGTTTGTGCATACAATGTGTGTTCAGTTTCATTTTGTACAGAGGTCACATGACTATTTTCGTCATTAAGATCCACATTGAATAAATAGAATACAACACCAAACATGGCAGGACCCAAACCATTGCAAAGGCCACGCATTCCTGTAACCATACCTTGAACAGCACCTGTGAGCAAAATGTCCTAATTAGACAAAGCCTGCAAGCCAAGCTTCATTCTTTTACAAACTTACCTTGCTGATCAGCATTTGAATGTATTGAAACAAACGCACTTATTGCCGGATATGTTATTGAACCAAGAGCTGCCAATACTCCAGCTGCCCACATCATCCTGATTTAAAACGTAAGATTGAACTTATATGAATCTATAAGAATTCAAAAAATAGATACCATTTTTGACTGCCGAAACCATACCACAGTAACTGCATCATTTCTAACACTAAACCTAAAATAATTGTACGCTTCGCACCTAGCACTCTGTCCTTGATAAAAGTGATTGCAATTAGTTATGTTATATTAAAAACTGTTCAAGTTTATTTTAACTTACCGCATTAAATAACCTAATGTAACCTGCACGCTTATACTTAAAATCCCCACAACAGCTATGAAAATGGCAACCTCCATAGAATTAAAGCCCATTTTTAACTTCAAATATACAAATATACACGAATATTGACCAGCCTCAGGTAGATAAGACAGCAAAACAGTAACACATTGCATGAGGATTGTATGGTCGCTTCCTACTTTGCGCAACGCCTGTGAAAGTAAGAACAAAATTATGTATGCATAATAAAAAACTTTTGTTGCATGTATGTGACCTGTAGCTGTACAAAAGTAGCTGATACACATGTAGCTAGTACACAAGTAGCTAGTACACGAGCAGCTATTACACAAATAAGTGGCAAAAATATAATGTTATATTGTAACAGCTACATTCATTATAATTTATAAAAGGTTAACAAGCCTATTATAAACTAATATGAATAAGATATAAGTATCGGACATGTAGCAACCCAAATTTTTTAAAACTAGTTTTATTATGTACTACGTTATAGTTATAGTTAAAAGTGCATGTTTACCGCAAATGGATCTGCTTGCTCCCAACTGATTGGAGCACCCCAAGACGATGGACGCACTTTTTCTGGTAGACTTTCGGGAACAGCAACTAATATAAAGAAAACATCCAGCACAGCAATGGCGGTAGCAAGAGCAACAACCAGAGTGTCGCTATACATTTCCATGAGTGCAGCACCAAGAGCGGGGGAAATCACCTTGAAGTTAAATAAGTTCTCAATTTTTGACTTTAACATATTTATAAATGTTTTCCTAATGTAAATAGTTAAAACTAACATTAGGCATTAGATTTTCTTTATTTTCGCAACCATTTTAATTTTTTTATTCGTGTTTGTGTATTGCATTTGGTATTTTGTTTTATTTCGTCCAAATCTATATTTTCGTGAAAAAGAATTTGATTTGACTGTTAGAATTAACATAATCATTTATATCAAACATTTCATGTCTGTTAGGTGATTTCTGGCAATCAAACCATTTTCTGGTTACGTTAGTTAAGGCGAAAGCTTAGATGGAGTAAAGAAAATAAGTAATACATAAGCCCATAAGAGTTTTTTATTCTGAAATTTAAGGATTTTGTTAATAAAAAAGATTTGATATTTTTCCTCACGTCTAACTTACTTTGATTTGAAAGCAGGTTTAAGAAGTTTATAAAAAAAAAAACGATACTTACGTAGTGCCGTTTCTTAAAATAGTGGTATCTTCTAAACTATGGCTTATGAAATTTATTTCTTATTTCATACCAATATTATTAAAATCGATCTAGGAGTTCTCAACTTCGGTTTGTGCACTGGAGAAAGGACAACATCAACAAGTTGGAAACCTCTGGATTGATTTGATAAATCATTAAATTCGTCAATAACTTTAACCGATTTTATATTTCAGTGAAAAAAAGCGGTTGGTCTTTCTTTATTTTCTAACAAAATTACAGGTAAGCAGCAAAACACATAAAAAAGAAAAAAATAGTTAACATTATTTGACGGAAACGAATACGAAATCAATTAATTACCCTTCATATACATAAATATTTTTTAAATCGACTCAGTGGCTTTCAGCGATTTAAAAAAATATATATGCAGGATTTCGGATGACTATCTTCGATATTACCTTAACTTTTGAATTAAAGTTTTTTCTCATGAAAAGACAAACATTTATTTTATTTCTTTTCTCTAGCGTCTCTAGTTAAATTTTCTTTTTCTTTTTTATGAGGAACAACTTTTTATCAGACACCAAACCTCTCAGACTTGAAATAAGTCGTAGAAGAGCGCTTTTTACCGTGTCAGTTACCGTTACTTCGAAACCCTGACGAGTAGACCGAAATCTGATGCCATATTCGAGCTCAGCGACCCCAATTATTCTAAGTTGATATCAGTCGATGATCCTCTAGAATTCAGGTTTCATTTTTGCACTTAGTGTTACTATTAATTCTGCACAAGAACACAAGCTTTGCCAATATACTTTCAAAGTAGCGAAGCTTAGAAAAATTCACTTAATTAGTGGCCAGTATTTCGTTAGATATTTAATAAATCGTTATGAAATCTAGCTTACGAACGTTAAGTTATGCAAAGATAGATGTACCAGAAAAAAAGTACCATTGTACCGGTTTGTGCATCCTCTTTAAACACTAATGCAATGTATTGGTATAAACGGATTAATAATTTCAAAGTCAAATTTTAAAAATGTTTCCCTACCAAACTAGCCGCAAAAGTAGCCGACACCAAGCCGTATGCTCGGGATCTTTCCTCCACCGTCGTCACATCAGCCACATAGGCGAATACGACTGAAAAAGTCACTGCAAAAACACCGCTGATTGAGATCATCGCAAAAAACCACCACGTGTTTATTGTCATAAGTGGAATTGGAACACATGTGAAAAATACTGTTATTAGGAGGAAGAATTTTCGCCCCCAGATGTCGGAGAGTGCTCCGATCAATGGAGCGCTGAGGAAAGAAAGAATTCCTTTTATACCCATGACGAGGCCATTCATCAGAAACGTATGGTCCGGAAAGGTTTGATTAAGAACCTGCAAAATTAATACAAACGTTATTTTATTTATACGCAAACTGTAAGCAAAGTTGTCTAAAGCTAAATCGAATAAAATATAATTAAAAAAATTAATTTAAGGCGCATTTATGTTTTTCACATTCATTTCAAATAATGAATAAAAATAGACCCGAAATACACATTCTTTGTAAAATTTTAATACATGATTTTCGAAATTTAAGCTCTTTTAATTATTCTCGAACGAAACTGATCTTCTGTTTTTACGCGACATTGCGGATATTTATTTCGATTTTTGTTTGGATAATTTTGCTTACATAGTAAAAACATAAGGTAAAGGAATACTTACAGATATTAAAGGCATTGTAAGCAGACCCCAGGAAAAAAACTCTAAAAAAATTACAATCAAGGCATGATATACGCTAGGTTCACCAATACCGGAGCTCTGCAAAAGATAAAAAAATTAATTAAATTATAACAATTGATAACATTAGGGCGACTAGTAAAAATCGGTTGCTTGAAATGTTTAGGTCTCCTATTCTGAAACGGTTCTATAACACCTTAAGTAAACCTCAGTGAAATTTTAGATAACTCTATTACGAATCAGAGGTCACGAGTTTTGTGTTAAGTTCTTTTTTTTAAAAAACTTTTATTTATTTATAAGCTCTTATTTCTATTGGTATATGTATTATAATAAGTAACTACAAGCTCTGCGGGACTCTAAAAGTTTAGCTAGTCTGAAAATAGACTTTTCCGAACACCATGCCTGGTCATTACTGCAATTGCGGTAGGTGAGAATGGAGTAGTTGAAGCAGTGGCACGGCGACGGATTCATGACGACCCATCTACAGTTGCAGTTGTGGACTATTGTGTCCTGATCCACCATGAAGGTAGCTAGTTCCTCGATAATGATTGTGACATGGTAGCCAAAACGAGCTAGGTCTCGGTCTATCACGTTCGGGAGGACTATTGCAACGAGGACAACTTTGAAGCGATATCCGAGCTGAGCTAGATACCGGTCTAGCACCCAAAAGCGGTCCAAAAGCCCACTGCTCCATGACTTCTGCTGACGCACTCCTCACTCATCGGGCAGCGGTCGAGACGAGCTAGCTCCGGACCAGTGCCCTTATTGGGAGATGAGTTGGTGACGATGGGCTGTCGTGTCCGGTTCCAGTACAAAGTCCTCATCTGATTCATAATGTAAGCCGATTTAACAACTGATTTTGTGATGTGATATTACGGAGCTCTATTTAGTCGCGAAAATGGCAATGTGTTAGAGAGTCCTGTCCAATTGACTGACATGACCTTGTTATTTTTATATGTATTTTTGTCGTAGTCTTTCAAACTCGGCTTTTACCATTGGGATGTACAGATCTCTCTAAATGCATTCATTTCTAATAAACCAAGGAACTGCTGTAATAGTTCTTAATATTTTAGATAGAGCGCTTTATAGAATTTCAAAGCTTGATGCACTTGCATTACCATACAATTGTATGCCATAAGTCCAATTTTACTTTATAACTTGGTTGTAAAGGAGAACTTTATGCTCTAAACTTAGAGGGGAGAGCCTATTTATAAGCCAATGGCTCATCTTGGCTTCTATGTGCTCACGCCATGTCAAACGCTTGTCTAGATGAATGCTAAGGTATGTGACATTATCTGTTTGTGGTACAAGGATTCCATTAAGCGATATTGCTGGAGACAGACTTTTGTTGAAGGTAAAAGTAACATGGAGACATTTTTGTTCATTGACTTTTATTCGCCATTGACAACTAACTTTCGACTGACGACAAGTGGGATTGAAACTGAAGTGATGCTGTTACAGCGGTTTTATGTGGACTCAAAATTGCCGTATCGTCAGCAAATGTAGAGATAACTGATCATTTGTGGGAATATTTGAAGTAAATAAAACATATAGAAAGGGACCCAAGAGACTGCCCTGTGATACTCCTGCCTTAATTGGAAAATTAGATGTAGCAGAAGTTTTATGTTTAACTCTGAAAAGCCTATTTGCAAAGCAAAACTCTAACACGGCATGAACATTTTAGGGAAAAAAACAACCTTATCTTATAAATAAGCCCATCATGCTATACTCTATCAAACGCCTGTTGAACATCGAGGAACATAGAGGAACAGTACTCGCGGTGCTCGAATGCTTTTCTTATTTCATTAGTTATACGGTTTACCTGTCCAATAGTTCCATGATTTTCCCTAAATCCAAACTGATGAGAAGGGATAAGATTTTGTTCTTGTGAGTATGGCATCAATTTTGCTAGCAACAGTTTTTCAGAGTTTTGAAAACAAAAAAGCATACTAATGGGTCTATATGAAGATGCGAAGATAGGGTCTTTACCAGGCTTTTGCACCATTATGATTAGAGATTTTTTTTCAATCAGTAGGGAAGTGCCCAAGCTTTATTATAGCATTAAATAGCCTAGTAACAAATGTTAAGGCTTGAGAAGGTAGCTTTTTAAGCATTATGGGTGTAATACGATCAAGTCCAGGAGATTTTTTACTTACTTGTTTATTTTTGATAAGACCTCGATTGGAGATATTCTTGTGCCAATAGTTTGTGTGTTAAGGGTTTGCTGGGGTAGACATACCCCACCAATGGCGGAATTTGGTTGAAAAACCACTCTAGTCTCTAATGGGTAGATCTCGTTCAGTAGGAGTTTTAAGACTTCGGTTAGCTTTTCAAAGAGATGAGCATTTTGCTCCGTTTGGGGTCAGTTTTTGAATCAAACTACATATGAAGAGCTGAGATGCAAAACCCGCCAAGTCCATATTTTGCGTTTTTGGGAAAATCGAAAAAACTATTTTCCACTGAAATTTAACTACAGTAAAAAAGTAGATTGATCCATTGTAATAGTTATCAAAAGTTATTAAAATTCTGATTTTTCATTACATTTTATGACCTAATCTATAAGGTCTATAATAAAAAAGAGTTTGAACTTGGCGGGTTTTGAAACAAAAACTGTGGACTTGGCGGGTTTTGAAATTGAAAACGTGGACTTGGCTGGTTTTGAAAGTGAAACCTCGGGACTTGGCGGGTTTTGAAAAATAATAATAGTAAAAGGTTTCGAAATCATGTGGACTTGGCGGGCTTTGATAAAAATAATTTATCAGAAATTATTGCAATCAAAAGTTTGTGAAAGAAAAATTTTTTTTTTACAATTTAGAGTATGTAGGCTTGTAAACAAATATTTTTTCTGTCCCCTCCTACAATATCTCACATTTTCATTTTTTTGGACTTGGCGGGTTTTGCATCTCAGCTCTTCATATATTGATTTCAAACCTTTTCACTTAGAAGGGCCAGTTTAAAATTTTTTACAGCCTGTTTGAGTCTAGTTTTACTTGCTAGAGATCGTTGCTGCTGTGATTTCTTTCTTAGTCTTCGTATTTTTAGGACTAATCTTTCAACTTAAGCATTTGTGACAAAAATGGTTGCATTCCAATTTATTTTATCTTTAAAAGTAGAGTTTTCTGCTGCTGTAGTTATATTGGAGTAACAGCGTCATCAATCCCGGTGGAAGCAACATCTAAGTTATAAAGTTGCTTACCTTTAGGGTTACTAACGCCGAGAACATGTGTATTGCATTGTAGCCCCCAGCTGCAACAAACTTTTCGCCTATAGTTTTGAAAAATTTATAAGCTGAGCTTTAGTCACGAAAAAACGGAGTGGACAATATATTGCCGTCAAAGTGAGATTTTACCATGACTTTGGAAACAAATTGAAGTTGTTTGAAGACAATTGCTTGCATAAGACTGTTGTAAATACTTTTAAAAATGTTAATTGTCATTTGATGCCTGTAAAATCAAGCGAAATGTAGGTTTACTTTTAAAATACGCTCTTACTATTTTAAGAGTATGCACTTTTTTTGGTAAAAAAAAAATTGTCTGCCTAGAAACTAATGAAAAAGCATTAAAAAATTTTTGTATTTCTTTTTATAATTATTCACGGAAAAAAATTATTAAAAAATTATTTTGGGCATTGGGTGAAAAAAATGTGTTTTTTATTTTTTGTTTTATGAACTTTAAAAGTATTTTGGTTACGAAGCCAACACAAAAAAAAAGGAAATAAATCAAAGAAATTTTTATATTTGTTGTAACTAGTGAACAATTTTTTGTTTTGTGGGCTTTGAAAGTAGGTTTTTACTAGAAAGCCCAAAAAAAAAAAAAAACAAAAAAAACAAAAATAAAAATTATTTTTATTGTATTCTTTACCATTTTTCAAAAACAAATTAGTATTTTTTATTGTTATGTGGGCCTTAAAAGTATTTTAGACTACAAACCCATAAAAAATTAAAAAACTTTATTTTTAATGTCTTATTCACTTTTTTTCATGGAAAAAAATTAACGAACATTTTTTTTTTTTGTTTTGTGGACTTTAAAATTATTTTCGACTACAAGTCCCACAATACAAAAAACAAATTATTTTTCTTCAGTTTTTAGACTGAAGAGATTTCTTTTTATTTTATTTGGTAAATAAGACATTAAAAATAAAATTTTTTAATTTTTTCTGTGGGCTTTGTAGTCATAAATATTTGTAAAACCCATAAAACGAAAATATATAAAAATTATTTTTCACTAGTTTTTAAGCCCAAAAGATTTTTTGTAAAGTTTTTTCCGATTTTTTTTTTTCATGAAAAGTGGTGAATAACACAACATACAAAATATGTACTTTTAAAGCCCATAAGCGAAAAAAAAATTAACAAATCACTAGTTTTTAAGTTCAAAAGAATTTTTTAAAGGATTTTTCGTTTTTTTTTCAATGAATAATTGCTAATAACACTTTGTGGGCTTTGTAGTTAAAGATACTTACAAAGTTCACAATTGAACAAAAAAAGTTTTAGCTTTTAGGCCAATAAAAATAATTTCTTTCGAAGTTTTTCTATGAAAAATGGCGAATAAACAAAAAAAAAAGACGTATAAATTTGGGCAAATTAGTAGATTTAACGTGTTTAGCGTTTTATCTCAAATTACATGAGAAACAATAGTCAAAGCCAATTGAGAATTTTCGCACGTATGTTTTTATTGACAATATGTTTTCACTTATACTTAGGTATAAAAGGTGTAATACTTAAGGTAAGTGTATCACCTTAAGTATTACACCTTTGACTTAGGTACATACATATGCATGTACAGTGGCTCACAGCTCATTTGGCCTATATCATTTATAAAATTGTTTAGTTACACAAAACGGTATTTTTATACAAAACGAAAAAAAAATTGAATGTAGTTTTTTTTATTAAAATCTTTTTATTTATTATACACAAAAAAAAAAAAAAAAATAGAAGTATATATTCAGTTTTCACAAAGTTACATGAAAAAAGAAAAAACTTAAGCAAAATTCATGTCACAGCTTAAATGGCCCATCAAAAAAATAGTAAAAAAAGTAATTATTTTGCATAAAATTTGTTAAAAAATTAATCGCTCATATTTTATAGGATAACCTTTTTGATTTAAAGCGCTTTTGCATCGAATTCAGTAGGTACTATTTTTGTATATTCAGGAGAAATTTTATTCCATTCGATCATGAGCACATTTTTGAGGTCCATCTTATCTCTTATGTGGCGATTTCGAATACCTCGTTATAGTACAGACCACAAGTTTTCTATAACAATCAAATCTAGAGACTGTGGAGGTGTTGCGAGGACATGGGGGCATTTTCAAATGAGCCATGTTCGCACTGTTGATTTGGGTTTTTGTCTTGATAAAATCGAAAATATGCTTCTATATTTAAATTTTTAGCACCCTGTATCAACTTGTGTTGTAGAATTTTCAAATACATATTTTTGTCAATATTTCCTTCAGCAAATATGAGATTACCAACCCCATTTTGAAAATGGGTTGTTTACTTAAAACAGAGGGCGCTAATCCAGTTTTCAATATTAACCTTAATCCTAGTAATGGGGCTTGTCCAGACATATAAGGCTATTGTAATCCGCTGACACATCGTGAAAAAATCAAAAAGTTTTTTTTTTAACCGCTCTTATGTACATACATACATCTTGTTTTGTTTGTTTGTTAAAAGAAAATCAATAATTTGTTGAACTTCGATAATAGAAGGAGATACTGTTTAGACAAATGTGAGACTTGCTGAAAAAGTTTAATTTTAAATGTAGCTTCTAGTTTGCGATTTAAATATGAAGACGATTGAATCATTGATAGTTTATCGTAATCATTAATTTGCTTTGCCTTCATTCAAGATGTTTTCATTCGCCAATGTTTCAAACTTTGATTTGGGTATTTTTTATACATTTCGATGCATTTTTTCGAAAAAATGGTCAAGTGTGGATTGTATATTAAGATTTTGTTGACATTTAAGCTCATATTTGGGATTGAGAGGAATCTGGAGAACCAGATGACAGCTTACGAAGTTTTTGATTTGTTTAAAGAAATTTTAGCGAACAGTAGCACTACTTCGAGTTTTCACGGGTGAGACAAAATCCGGGTTTTCTTGACACACACTTTCCAAAGTACATGAAAAACTAATGACAAAACCAATTGTCGAATATATAAATAAAAATAAACTTCTTGCCATTAATAAGTCAGGGTATAGTGCTGGAAACAGCAGTGCCACTGCGATGAAAAAAGCAATGGAGGACATACCGCCTGCTTTCGATAAAGTAGAGGTATCAGTATTAAATTTCTTAGAGTTTTGAAAAGCTTTCGATACAGTCGACTACAAAATTCTTAAGCGAAAACTTGAAGTATTTCTGGTTTTCTAATAGTGCTATGAAATTTATACAAAGTTTCCTATATAATCGTTGGTAAAAGGTCAACCTTCGGAGTTGAAGACTCTACTCTGGATTTTATATAGATCTTTTTTAATACACATGTATGTAGATTACGCCTAAGTTTACTTATCTAGACCAATTGGTTTTAAAGATTTGTCCTTCCGAATTAATTTCATTTCATTCATTCCATTCAATTTAACTTAATGCCACAAGATAATTTATTTTATAAAAAGCATAAAAGAAAATTTAACAATTAAAATTTTGATAAAATAAATAGTTTGAATTAAAAACAAAAAATAAAAACTAAATAAACCTAAAAAAGAAGTCTAACTTGTCTGAATATGGTTTAATAGGTACATCCTGAATTGTGAAAAAGATCTTATAGTTTGCAAATCGAGTAGAAGGTTATTCCACAGACGAATTGCAGCAACATAAAAAAATTAATGAACGTCGCGGCAAAATTAATTTCAAACCCCTAAGCGATTGCGCAAAGCAGAAAGTTTCAAAATGGTATTCCAGGCAATTATTATAAATAATGTTTCGCAACTTAATTATATTACAGAATTTAAAGTATTGATCTAAATCTAATAATCCTAACATGATTTTTTAAAATGAGCCACACTTTCATATCTCGGTATACTGAAAACAAATCTTAAGCAGTTGTTAAAAGGGACATTCAGTTTATGGTTACATAAAATATCAGGACAAGGGTAAACCGAGCCGTTAAACTTAAAATAAGGCAGATTTAAACTTTTTACAAGACGGAATTCAAACTGCCACTTATCGAGTTTGTTGGATCTGATCAGATAACTTTGAATTTGGTTTGCCAAAATTTTGTCCAGAACTTTCGACAAAAATGAGTTAGTTAGCTAGTTTATGGTAACTTAGACTCTCTTAGTTTTGTGTGAAAATACTCAATAGTAACCTAGCAACTTTTTTAAGTTTTCGGAATTTGGTTTTTTTCCATAGACTGATTTTACCCAGTCATATATACGTTACGTCATCAAGAATGTTTTTTGTTAGAATTTTCAAACTTTGAAATTCTCTTCCAAGTACTATAAAAAACCAACGCAACTAGAGTTGCCAACACGGACTGATGTCTGACCCGGAGATTCAATTAGGGGGGTGGGTGAAATTCTATTAAAGTTTTTATTTGAATTTTTTAAAAGCTAGATTTACACTAGATTTCATTGAATCCAACACTTCGTTTTTCTCTCGGTTTTCTTTTTATTACATAAAAGCTATCTTGAAAACTAAACGTGATATCGATTTTTTTTATTTAAGATTTTCAATATCTGTTTTATCGAAAACCATTCTCAGATTGCGGCCAATTTGTGTATATGTTTATTGTGGTGACCAAAAAAAAATCGAGTTTTCGAATTCTATGTTGCTTATATGAAAAGTAGTTAGTGTTATGTAAAAAATTAAGCCCTAAAATTTTATTAAAAAATATTGATATTTAGAGGTCGCTAGCGTCCAATTTATGAATTAAATTCATTCTTTTTATTTGCGAGTGATTATAAAGTTTTATTTTAAATTTTATATTACATCTTCTACACTCTGCAGTGTGTGTGTCAATTTTTTTTAGCCAGTCCTTATACTCGTTCTTTACCATCCATTCATCAAGAAAGAGGCAAAAATATTTGTTTTTCTTTGGGGATAACGATTACAATTATTTAAATTTTGCTGCGTTGACATTTTTGTTGAGCAATGCAACAGTCAATTTTAGACTGAAAATTAGATATTAATTTTGATGCAGAAAAAGGGGATTAGGCCTATGAATAGAAAAAGCTACTTACAAGTTTTTTACAAAATAGCGATTAGCCGTTCTCAAAATAACAACACTCTTGACTGCTTGAAATTAAAAACAATTCAAAGGTATGAAGCTGTTTTTTTGGGTTTTAAGGTAACTCTGTCTGCTACACAAAATTGTGTAAAGGATTAGATATTTATTTGGCCAAACTCAGAGTTATAACAGCACCACCAATTAATGTTAATACTGTTTATTTATTGATATTTTATTTTCAATAAAAAGACTTTATTTCAAGAAGATAGACACTTTTTTAAGAAACTATAGTTATCTTTTCTTTAAATTATCAGAATTTGAAATTCGGGAGAACCGCTAACTTAGATTCGATTTAATTCGTTGCGGTCGACAAAAATGATATTAAACCCGGAGAGATTGACCTTTAACCCGGAGACCCGGAAATCATACTCAAAACCCTGAGTCTCCGGGCGAAACCCTGAGTGTTGGCATCTCTAAACGCAACCCCAGGTGAAGAGTTGCTCAGTGGTTGAAATTCAATCATTATAGTGACAAAACAAAAATACTTTTTGGTATTAAAATAACTTATATAAAAAAAGCTATTTTTTGACATAAAACTCATGGTATCATGTTGCCTTATCCCTATCTTTTCCTTAGAGTGCAATACACATGTCTCCATACAAAACTTTATCAAAATCGATTAGTTTAGCTAAATTTTTCTATCACAATTTAGTACTTAAATTGAGGTTTTTCGTCCTTAAAAAAATCAGCCTTGGCTATGAGTATTTCAAAATTTGGCGGAAAAAATTTTTCAAACGGAATGTCTCAAAAACTATGGGAAATATAATAAAATACCTAACATTATTTTTGTTATCTTTAGCTAGCATCGATAATTGTAAGGGGAAACAAAAACAAAATCGCAAAATTAACGAGTAAAATTATAGTTGGTATGCATACATAGCAAGTTGCTTAAAAGCCAAGGCTACTCAGCAGATTTGTATTTTGTCTATTGTGCTTTTTGAAATGCAAAGAAGAAAAACTATTTCGCGGAAAAGCCATTGTTTAAAACGTCAGACTGCAAAAATAAGCAATTTGAAATGAAAAAATTATAAAAAACAACAAACGTGCACTCTTATAAACAACGAGTAGGAAACTTAGCGACTTGATCGTTTTTTCGTACATAGCTAATAACTTGGCAAATAAAACACAGTAATTATTAGATATTCAGAATAAGCCACCTTTTGGTAGATTAGATAATATTGTCAAAATAAAAAAATTTTGTGTTTCTATATATATAAGCAAGCAAATATAGCTTAGTGGCATAGAGCATTAATTTTTTAATTGTTTTTGAATCGAAGTGTTGAATAAAGTGAATGCTGAAGAATTTCCTTCCGAAATCTGTTTTTTTTTTTTATGAAGAAATGCAAAAAAAACTTGTTTGTTACGGTCATCGAGCTCTTAAGAGAAAACAACACTCGAAGCACGAATTTTTGGAGTTCATTTTTATATTTTTCTTAGCATATCGTCTGGATTTTGAGATAAGCATAAGATGTGCCAAAATCACAGAATTACCTGCATATGCACCAAAGACATCAACCTTTTTGGATCATTTATTTTAGTGGATTTTAAAGAGAAAGTCCTCAGCTTAATTTCCGTGCACTCAGATGTGCTACAAAATAGTAAGTTTTCCTTTCCCACCGTTCTCAAATTGATGATGGGAAAAAATCCTTACTTTTTAACTGATAGACAGACAATTAACAATCCGTAACAATTCACGAAAAGCGATCAACAATTTTCTAGGTCTGGGTCTGTCACCGGATATATAAATCAGTTGGTTTTAAAACTTTTTTATAAAGAAAATTTTTTAAAAATAAACTAATAACCTTAAAATGTAGACAAATCCATCGCAACACAATCAACAGCCACCTCCATCTTTTTGGCTTAAGCGTATGTACAACTGGTAATGACAGTGATGACTGAGAACGTGAATTTCCTGAACGATACGAAACTGATGATGTCCGCCGACGATTTTTGTCAATCTTAGGAGTTGAATATAAAGATTTTGACTGCACATTTTCAGTATTCGCTTGACGCAATGATGCCTTTGAACGTATATATGATTGCTGTTGGAGACGAATTATACGTTGAATGGTGCTCGGACTTACAGAAGCTAGAGCGTCTAGATCCATTTCAGTAATAGTAGTTGCAATTGAAGAGGAAAGATTATAGTCAGCGATTGAAGTGATATCTTTGATATTCGATTGATTTTGTGCATCACGTGGTGATAGTTTTTCAATAATGAGTTGTTCAGAGTTTGCATGTGCATTACACGCTTTCAGTGAAAAATCAGTAACATCTGCAGTTGTAGGTGTGGATGAACACGTGTGAGTGGCAACAGAAACATCTTCTTCTGACTGTGTGCCTAAATTGTCTGCATCTTTACTGTTAACAGTGGACAACATACTTTTACATGTGGGCGTGCTTTGTGAACAAACGGGACATGATGCAACATTTGCAGGTTGTACTGAGGAGTTTAAGGCATCACAGGTACAGACGGCAACTGTCAGTGAAAAATCAGTAACATCTGCAGTTGTAGGTGTGGATGAACACGTGTGAGTGGCAACAGAAACATCTTCTTCTGACTGTGTGCCTAAATTGTCTGCGACTTTACTGTTAACAGTGGACAACATACTTTTACATGTGGGCCTGCTTTGTGAACAAACGGGACACGATGCAACATTTGCAGGTTGTACTGAGGAGTTTAAGGTATCACAGGTACAGACGGCAATTATAGAAGTTGGTGAAGAGATAGGTAATTCAAGAACACCAATCGTTTGACCAATATCTCCGATAGTGCGCCCATCAAGACAGATGTTAATACTTTTGTTCATAAGGTTTGCGTCACTGAAGATCTCGTCGTCTTCTGGTTCATCGATTTCAAAACTAGAGTCGCCATCATCTGCGGCGACGAGCTCGTCATCAATTGACAAATAAATTTGTCAAATAAATTTGTTAATTTTGTGCTCATATTGGAAAATACGTTATGCATCAATTTATTTTTCTAAAAATCCTTTGAGCACTTCATACACATATTGTTAATAATTTATTTTTTTATTGGTAATTTTGAAGGGTTTCTTACAATACTTTTTAATAGCACAGAAATTTGACTTAGTTATCATATAACTTGGCTTTAAATTGTTTTGTTTTATATTTTAGTGGGAGTTTTTTTTAATTAAGAATATTTCTTGTTAGTTGTCCTGTACTTCCTGCAACAGATTTATTAAAATTTACGTAGTCTTTAAAAACGCGTTCACATTTTCAATTTTAACACTGTTTTAACTTTACAAGCATATACAGTGTGTCCCATATATAATGGATAACCTTCTAACAGCAGATGGGCGACCACAAGACGGGTTAGAAAAAGTAATATCATGTTCAGTAAAAGTCGCACCGTTTTCGAGAAGTTTGGTCTTTTTCATATTTTCGAAAAACTGCGACCTTTGGTCAGTCGCTTTGGTACCACAGCCACAAATTAACGTCTTTTTAACCTATTTTTTTTTTACATAATGTTCTCAAATAGTCATGCTATTACATAGATGTGTTTTAAAATTTAGCCGTTATTATAGTAATTCTTTAAAAAATAGATGTTGAACTTAAAATTTTTGTTTTGCTATATGTTTTCTTTCTTTCTTAGTGGCAAATGGGCTGTTTGTACGGAACTTAAATTTCAAACCAAATCAGGTCAGTTTTGAATTTCGTTGTATACAACAACAGCTACCCCAACCGTAATTAAGTAATATGATTTTATAATTTCATCTTCTACCTATAGTGTGGGCACGCGCCTTAATATATTGTCATATTATGAATAACACTGTGCGACAAATGGTAGGGGTCAGTGATCGGCGGGGGTTCTGACTACCGGGAAAAGTTATATCGGTCAAAAAAAAGTTATACGTGTCCCGTCGTTTCGCTGGATCACGTCTAGGAATCAAGATATATCAATTTGAAGTTAGTAAGTATCACATAGGGGAATTTGTCACGTTTGGGCCTCTTTTTTTTGACATAACTCGAGAACGAATGGTTCGATTTTGCTGCAACAAACTTAGAACAATTAAGAATTACAATGGCTTTAATCTATTTATATGCTGTTTCCCGACATAATCAACAGTTTTGCAGTTATAAATAAATTTATGAAGAAAAAAAATAATTTTTTGTTTAAAAAATTGAAATTTTTTAATTTTAAAAATCATGAAAAATCTAAAACGGCAAAATGTGTCTAGTCTTATTACTCTCACGTAAAGTAACATAACCTATGAAGAAAATGAGACATGGATCATAAAAATCTATGAACGCGTTTTGCTTTTATTCACAATTAAGTGAAGGTATCTTCATTGAAACAAAAAATCAATATTCTTGGGTAAGAATTTTTCAAACGGGCCACTTCTCAACCGCATGTGCTATTTTTTTCACAAAACTTTGTTATTTAGATAGTGGTATATGCTAGAAATGGAACTGTGATATTATTTTATTTTTATTATTTTTTTGTTGTTGTTATAGGCAATTGAAATTCGGGGACAAAATTTTTTCAAGAACTTATATCTTTTGAATGAGTTCGACGATTTTTATAAGTTTAACGGTGTTCGATTTGTATTGAACTGGAGTATAAGTGAAATTTTTTTCAATCTTAAGTGATGTTTTTTTCAGTGATTAAAATACGTTTATTTATTAAAAGTAAAAAAAAAAACAAAGAAAAAAATTAAAAACCAAAAAACCGGTGTTCAGCCATTTTTTCAAAAAATTTTGAGGTTAAGGTGAAAATGATCAGGACAAAAGTTGTAGATCTTCTTATTTCTTACAACTTTTGTATTAAACTTTTTTTGATAGGATGCACAGATTAGCCAGAAATAATGTAAGACTGTGTTCGACCTCTAAAAATGCACCCCATTCAACCCCGGATAGTTAATGTCAGTTCGATTTATTTTGTTCTCTTTTACAAGAGCTTTTTCGACAATATTCCGCTGTCAGATTGCTGTAACGAACTATTTTGTTGTTCAAACCCTATTTCTGCTGAACTATTATGTAGAAAAATAAACAAAATTTAAAGAATACAGAGTTACAAATATATTAATAAAAATTACGTCAAGGGCGATCCATTTTTTTTCTCAACGGAATATTGTACCTTAATGTTTGTTACATTTATATATATTTTTTTTGGTTTTCAATCGGACAGGGAAGGCTGTTTTTTATTTACTTTTAATAAATAAACGTATTTTAAACACTGAAAAAAACATCACTTAAGATTGAAAAAAATTTCACTTATACTCCAGTTCAATACAAATCGAACACCGTTAAACTTATAAAAATCGTCGAACTCGTTCAAAAGATATAAGTTCTTGAAAAAATTTTGTCCCCGAATTTCAATTGCCTATAACAACAACAAAAAAAATAATAAAAATAAAATAATATCACAGTTCGATTTCTAGCACATACCACTATTTGATAATAAAGTTTTGTGAAAAAATTAGCACATGCGGTTGAGAAGTGGCCCGTTTGAAAAATTCTTACCCTCTTGTCAAATTGAGATACCTTCAATTAATTGTGAATAAAAGCAAAACTCGTTCATCGACTTTCAAGATTTATGTCTCAATTTGCTAATAGGCTACGTGACTTTACGTAAAAGTAATAAGACTTGACACTTTTTCCCGTTTTTGATTTTACATGATTTTTAAAAATAAAAAATTTTAATTTCTTACACAAAAAATTATTTTTGTTTTTCATAAATTTATTTATAACTGCAAATCTGTTGATTCTGTAGAGAACAGTATATCAATAGGTTGAAGCAATTATAATTTTTAATTGTTTTCAGTTTGTTGCCGCAAAATAGGACTAGTCGATTGAATTTTTTAACAATTGACAAAATTTTAAAGTTCGAGCCCCATTCTGTGTCTACACTACAGTTAGATGATGAAATGAGGTGGTGCACAAGATCATAAAATTGCATTTCATAGTTACGACTAGGGCAGCTGTTGTTGTAATTGAGAGTTCGCATACATTATTTCCTTAAAAAATTCGAAATTGAGCGGATTTTGTTGGAAATTTAAGTTCCGTACAAACAGCCTCTTCGCTACTAAAATAGCAATATCTTTGTACCCATAAAAGCTATAGCTCATGTTTTTACTATTTTAGAATCAGTATTAAATATGCAAACAAGTTGGTCACCTAGCTTGTCAAACATTTTTTTACACCGCACCAGCTTAAAGTTTGAAGAAAATAAGGCAGAAAGAGAAAATTAAGTTCAACATCTATTTTTTAAAGAATCACTGTATCTACGGTTTAATTTTAAATCACATCTGAAGCATAACTATTTAAGAATATTATGTTAAAAAATGGGTAAGAAGAAGTTAATTTGTGGCTGTGGTACCAAAGCGACAGACCAAAGGTCGTATTTTTTCGAAAATATGATAAAGGCCGATTTTATCGACAATACTTTTTCAGACCCACCCTGGGGTCGGCCTTCTGCTGTTAGAAGGTTATTCATTATTTATGGAACACCCTGTATGTACATAAATACGCACATAGTAAAAAATTTTAGGATTTTCTAGATATCCCAATCAGAAAAAAGTTATGGAGAAGGAAGAGGTAGTTTGATAAAAATATTACAACGTAAGTATGTAAATGTAGACTCAAGTATAGAATTGAAATTTGGCGACAAAAATTTATTATCTCGCCAATTTACAATGAAATTTGGCGCACTTCAGTTTTCTTAGTTGCTAAATTCGATTCTGCTCCATTAATTTTGATATTTAAAATCGAGCCCCAAACATAATTATCTCAAGGAAAAAGAATCATCATGCAAATAACTTCATATACGAGTAACTAATACATACTTCTATTGATTTAAATCCACTTTTGAAACACAATGTTTTGATAAAGAGAATGGTATTTAAATTTATCGAAATACATATGAGTCATTCCATCTATAATTTGCCTATTTTTAACCTGAGGTGTTTTAAATTGGCTGAAATTTTTAGAAGATAGAAAAAAGTGAGATCAAATTTTTTCGATCAATAGTTTTGATAAGAAAATTAATTTCTTAACTCTGTTCAAAACCGCTCATAAATAACACAAAAACATACATTTAGCCAGTAGAATTAGTCGAAAAATTAAAAAAAAAAAAAATAATTCATTACAGCAATCTGACAGCGGAATATTGTTGAACAAGCTCTTGTAAAAGAGGACAAAAAAATCGAACCGACAGCAGTTATCCGGGGTGGAATGGGGTGCATTTTTAGAGGTCGAACACGGTTTTTCACGATTTCTGGCTAAACTGTTCATCATATCAAAAAAAGTTTAATGCAAGAGTTGTAGGAAATAATAAGATCTACAACTTTTGTACTGATCATTTTCACCTTAACCTCAAAATTTTTCGAAAAAATGGCTGAAAACCGGTTTTTTGGTTTTTGATTTTTTTCTTTGACAAAAAAGTATCTATGAAGCTGAAACTTGGGCAAAAGATACTTTTCAGTGTTACACAAAAGCAGTAATTTTTTCAGGCGGAAATATTTAGAGGTTGTTGTTAAATTTAATTTTTAAGCTAAAAAAACCGAAATTTTTAGATGCGATTGTCGATTGTAAATATTTATTGTGCATAAATTATACTGGTTCAATGTTATTCCATATATGGGACGTTCTTTTACAAACCGAACGAATTTGGACGAAAATTGACCAACATCTCATTTTTTTCTATCTTCTTCTTACTTACTTACTTACTTAGATGGCCATAACAACCCGTTGTCAGGTTACGGCCGACCTCATTAGCTCTCGCCAGGCGCCTCTGTTTTGCGCGCGCCTTCTCCAATCGTTAATGCCAAGCGCGGTTAGGGCTTCCTCAGCTTGGTCTATACACCGGAGGCATGGTCTCCCTCTTCGTCGTTGACCGGGGACCTTCCCATCGAATACCTTTTTCGCTGGAGCTTCTTTATCCATACGATGGACATGACCCAGCCAGCGTAGTCGCTGTATTGTTATACGCTTAACTATGTCAATGTCGCAGCTTTATAATCGACGAAGAGATGGTGAGTGTCGATTTGATATTCATGGGTTTTCTCCAGGATTTGGCGTAGTGTAAAAATCTGGTCTATGGTGGACTTACCAGGTCTAAAGCCACACTGATAGGATCTATCTTCTTCACTCAAAAAAAATTTAAAACACCTCAGGGTAAAAATAGGCAAATTATAGATGGTATAACCCATATACAAAATCGAAGTTCTAAACATTAAACCAACTTTTTATTTTTAAAAAGTAAAGTAAATTTATCTTATCACTTTACTACAGAGTCGCACACATTGCTTTTCATTGGTTTGCTTGCGGTTCACCTCATCTTAACTTTAAGACGAAAGATAATTTCTTAGAAATTAAATTGAATATTTTGAAAATAGGTGATGGGACTAACAAACCCACTGACTCTAAAGAACACAAGAACCGTCTAACTCAGAGTGGACGGCTTCCTGTTCAGAGTATGACTTACAATTGGTGACTAAGTAATTAAGAGCGTCCGGGAGTTTTTCGAAAAATAAAGAAATTTTTTTAAAAATTTTTTTTAAGCTGCATTTTATCTTAGACCAAAATTTTTTTTACATTATTAAAGTATAACTATTCAAGATTTATCTCTGAAATTTTGGTCCAAAAATATTCGTCCATAAGTTAGAAAAGTGCAATGCCGTGAACGACCTCAAAATTTGCGGTGAGCAAGATATCTGGAGAAAAATATCCGAAAAAACAAATTAATTAAATTTTTATCGGTTAAGCAAATAGTTAAAGGGCGTAACAGCAACATAGATATGCTTAGGGTACGGCCACGCAATGAGCGGAAAACGGCAAAGCCAGAGCGGCAACAAAAAAAATTATAACATATGAAACACTATGGAAGCGGCCACGCACTTACTGAGCGGGAAAAACTTTTTTAGAGCGGTAGAGCGGCAACGCACAACTTTCAATTGTGTTTAAATTTTTTCTGAAAATTAGAGCGACAATCAGTAAACATGTCCTAAATTTTAACCTTTATGCCGTCGTATCTCGTAAATCGTGCAAGATATTGTGATGAAATTTGGTAAACGGATACCTATCATATATATCTTTAATTGTAATAAAATTGGGCGGAATCGTGGGCGCGGCACTTTACAACAATTAAAAATTTTGACTCTATATATCTCGAGATTGGCACACATGATTTTTACAAAAATTAAGAAATGAAAGCAGTCATAGTAAACTAGTACTAGCTTAGCCACTTTACCAAAAAATGTCGTTGAAGGGCGTGGCACAGCCCACAATAATTATAAACATTATATTTAGAGATCTAACAACGTAATCGTTATAAAATGAGTTAGATATACTTGCTATAAGGTCTCTCATTACAAAAATTTATTCCAATAGTTACTGTGGGCGTGGTACCTACCATATAAGCAAAAAACGTTTATTCTTATGGATAGTACGCTATGAGAGCAATCTTCATGAAATTTGGGGCATAGATGTCAGCTACTATAAGCTTTAAAAATAAATGAATTTCGACGGGATTGCATCAGTCGGCGTGGCACCTCCCATATTAACATAAATTTATAAGCGCTGTTTTAAGTGAACTATTGCAGCAATTAGTATGACATTTAATGTAAGTGGCTCAGTTGCTATGGAGTACATCTGAATCAAAAGTGGCTGAAATAGCATCAGTGGGCGTGGCACCTCTCATACAAATAAACTACGGTAAGTGGCATATTTATCGAAATGTGAGCAATCATGCTAAAAGTTGGTTAAACAGGTTTGCTAATGGAAAGCTTTTTCTGGAACAAAACTGAACTGGATTGTACCAGTGGGTGTATCACCGCCCTAAATTTTAAGGCTAACTTCGGCATACATCGCAAACTATAAAAACTATTGTGGTAAAATTTGATATGCGGATTTCGATAACGAAAATTATTTATTGAACCAAAAGTATTAAGCAGAATTAGAGAAGTGGGCGTGGCATATTTAAACTTTTTCATTTTTATTCGATTTTTTTCATTATTTTCCATACATATTCTTTCGACTTTTTCAACCTTTTAACTCTTTTCAATATATTCCATAAGTATTTGTTTGACTTTTTCAGCCTCTTTCAACTTTCTTCACTAGTTTCGTTATTTTTTCGACTTTTTCATCGGTTTATGTTCTGCAGGAATTCTTTTTCTGTGTTTTTGAATTTTGCTACCAACTTTTTTTAGCAGCAAATCGAACGTTAATATTGCCTGAATCGGTCAGGATGTTTCCGAAGTTGTTTTAATAAATAATGAAATTCACCATAACTTCATCTTTTGCAGTTAATTGGATGCACACCAAATCTTCTTTTTCTTCAAAACAAAATAAATTTCCAAACATGAAGCCGACTTTCAAGCAAATGGCTAAGACAAACAGCACTTAACAACGACATTTTTTCAACTAACGTCAGGAATTTAATTTTGTTTTCAATTTCAACTTCATTTGTAAGAAATAAAACAACTAACGCTCAAGAGTTGCCGCTGAGTAAATGGCCACTTGCCACTCTGCGATTTGCCGCTCTAACGCTTCCGCTTGCCGCTCATTGCGTGGCCGTAGCCTTAGCATTTTTTTTTACATACAAGTTACATGTAATTAACTATGAAAACTTACGTAAAATGTAAGAAACGTAACCTTCTGGCAACACTGGTCTCTAAAGTACTAACTAAATTTACCTATAATCGCATTTAATGCAAACTCGAGAGACAATAAGCCGGCGTCCATACAAATCGCTAATTTACTCTGTTTTATCCTGGAGTAAACATGCGCATGGCCAACAAGCACATCGTTGACTTCACAATTGCCTTCGATAGGAACATACTGGATACAAGATATGTTATGACAATTTTCGCTGGGCCTGATCTTACGTTATAAAGGGTGGACCATTGAGTATTTCACTTATGAGGGACGAATAAAATCTAAATACCAAAAAAGCATTGTTTCATATTAACAAGTCATACATGAGACGTTCTTTTACAAACCGAACCGTTTCTGACCGCCACATTTTTAAATCACTCCAAATTTTTTACGTATTCTATGAGTTATATTAGTGGACACGTGTGCCGGGAATTAATTTATTATTGAAGATATCGAGAGATATCGAGCTGTAAAGATCGAAGGTTTTACGTTTTATGGTGTTTTATGGTCATATTAAAATTGTCATATCTCCGGTAAATTTTAAAGGGAAAAGTTTCTTTATATAGTTTTAAAGCTAAAAAGATAAGCTTTTTACAAAATTTTTACTTATGACATTAAGTGAAAAATTAAAATTTTGTGTAACAAATCAATTGTTTAAAGTTAGTTAATCAAATTTCCTTTAAAATCTTATTTTTTCAGAGTGGTAGGCGAATACGGGCTATCCCAAATAAATTAACTCTTGCGCCCACCCCTGAAAATACTGCGTGTCGCTGCACAGTGGTCTCAAATCGAGTTTTGGTTCAAAAAGCGCTACAGAGTGCAAATCTTGTCGGAAATGAACAATTTTTTTTTTAAATAAAAGCTAGCTAACTAAAATGCTAATAGATTGCTAGAGCTCTACATTCTAATAAAAGATTTCGTTTTTTATTATTTTAAGTTAAATGCCAAAAGCATTTTTTTTAAATTTTTTTGTTTGTTTAAAAATGGCTAGACAGTGCAAATCTTTTCAGAAATTAACATTTTTTTCTTTAAATTAAAGCTTACCAAAATTCTAACACATGCACAACACAATTTTGAAATAAAAATATTGTTTCTTGGAAAAGTCAAAAAAAAAAATATATATTTTATATATTTATAATTACTCTAAGACCGGAAAGAAAGAAAAGAAAGCTAACTTAAACGCCAATTTTGAAGAAAATAAATTCGTTTTTAGTTATTTTAAGTTAAAAGCCAAAAAAAGATTTTTTTCAAAATATTTTTGGGTTCAAAAAAAGCAAATTGCAAATTTAATTTTAATTTTCTTGTATTTCGTTTTCCTCGTATTTTCATATTTAACTAGACAATTTAAAAGTCTTTGCATCGCAAATTATATGTCGACGCATTTTTCATCGATGTGCACTGGCCCTTACTTATCGATGTGAGGTAGTCCTAACTCATCAATGTGAAGCAGCCCTTTGCGTTGCAAGTGAAAAAGTCGATATAATACCCTGTGTCCAGAGTTTGGTATTAAAACATCCAGAAGATTTCCATTCTAACTTACTGATGAAACTCGGCAATTTCATCGTTTTGTTTGGCATAAAATTGGAAATAATTATAATTTCCATAATCATTCGAAATTATATAAAATATTGTGGGATAATATATTTCAGCCTTTAAAGTATATTTTAAATTTTGTAACTATGCTGCTTTAAATAAAAACTAACACAAATATTTGCTTGTGCTGCATAAATTTACTATAAATTTGCTCCTTAATTTCCTATGAATAATTAATGCCATCTATCTCTTAGAAGTGAATATGTATTTCGAACAACAAAAAGAGAAAAACTACGGTACCGTTCACTATGAAAACCTAGGACACCAAAAAGTTAAGTTTGGCCTAACGAACTAACGACGTAATCGTAATGAAATTGAATATGGCAGATATAATTGCTATAAGGTATTTTACTACAAAAATTTGGCGCAATAGTAGATATCGGCGTGGCAACTCCCACACAAGCCAAAAACCTTTAATGCCAATCACGAATATAACTTATTGAACCAAAAGTAGGCGGAAATGGAAAATGGGCATGGCATACTCAGATTTTTTCATTTCTTTTCGAGTTTTTTCAACATTTTCCATATTCATTTGACTTTTTCAACCAATTATTTTTTTCAATATATATATCCCATATTTGTTCTTTTTCATTTTTATTTTTTAACCTCTTTCAACTTTTTTTGAGTTTTTTTCAACGTCTTTCAACTTTTTTCAACGTTTTCCATATTTTTTAGACTTTCTCAATCTCTTTCAACTTTTTTCGAGTTTTTCATCAATTTTGAATTGTTCAACATTTTTCAACCTCTTTCAACTTTTTCCAACAATTTCTATATTTGTTCGACCTTTTCAACATTTTTTAACTTTTTCCAACATTTTCCACGTATTTTCGACTTATTGAATTTTTTAAACTTTCTTTAATCCTTAGCGGCACCACGGGGTCGTGAACGACGCAAAAGAATTTAATAAGGATACATGAAAGTTTTCATTCTAAATTTTCAAAACTTTTTTTTATCAAAAGTACGGTGAGTTAAGTGGACTTTTTCCACACTTAATTTTTAGCCAGCTTCCTCTTAGCGCTCAAAAACTCAGGCGGTCGTCAATATCTGTTCCCAATATGATGATGCCGTAGAACTACAATATACATGTTTTCCAGCATAAGCCCTTCGGAACACGTACCATAAAACGCTCGTAAACAGCTGGATCGTTGCAAAGACTATACGGCATAACATAAAACTACCAAATTACGTCGTCTCCATTAACGAAATTTACTCCTTATATTTGTTTCCATCTGCCACTAGAGCCTTGCAAGTCTAGAGTGGAGAACCATTTCGCTTTTACACATGTCCAGAGTATCATCGATTCTGGATAATTGGTTGCTGTTCTTTTTACTGACGTTAATAATTTCCTGCAATTTTTTTTTTTGACAAGGATGATTAGTGAGCTTGACAGACTCTCTAATTCCTGATCCATTTTGTCGTGTCTCTTGGCAAGTGCTATTTCCCTTGGATCTTGGCGAATTGGTCGAGAGCTACCTGTATTAATGCAATGTTTTAGTACTGATTTTTTACACTGTCTTTACTTTGGGCTCAAAAATTTGACTAGACTTTTATAAAAACCTTCTTGCTTTGTTTCTATCTTTGTTAAATAGCTCAAAATAAAGCAAAAATGTAAAAGTTGTCGTAAAAATGACGTGTCTATAACAATAACACAGGGTCAATTGGGTAAATTTCGAGGTCAATGAATTCGAATACGCAAACCGCTTTTTCAGAATGGCTCTGGATATTGAGATATTCAACCCCAGAGTGCCGAAATGTCTATTTTTTCTGAATGAAATTTAACATTTTTATAGAGTTTTCAATACTAAAATCAAAACTGCCCACAGCATTTAAGTAGTACGTCAGGTACTCTATTCTACATTTGACAGTGAGAATAAATGCCGTAATGCCATTTTTGACACATATGGGTTTAATGTCATTAAGTCCTGACGGGAATAAGAAGTTTTCTGTGCAGATTTGGATTCAGCGTTCATAAGGAAAAAGCTAATTGATCTATCGTGTACGAATTCATTTCAAGCAAAAATATATTTTTTGCCTCATACGGTAAATTCAGGATAGAATATTTTTAAATCGGAACGTATTAAGTAATTTTTATGGCCAGATCTAGATTTAGTAATGAAAAATCTATCTAATGACAAACGGCTAAAACTTTTCTGATGACGGTCGAAATGGAATTTTTGAAATTCAGACATTTTAAAACCCAGGGCGAATCCAAAGACAATCTGCGCCAACTACAGGGGTATCAGTCTTATTTCCATCGCATATAAGATCCTCTCGAGCGTATTGTGTGAAAGATTGAAGCCGTATACAGAAACGCTGATCGGATCCTATCAGTGTGGCTTTAGACCTGGTAAGTCCACCATAGACCAGATTTTTACACTACGCCAAATCCTGGAGAAAACCCATGAATATCAAATCGACACTCACCATCTCTTCGTCGATTATAAAGCTGCGTTCGATAGCACAGTGCGGGATTGCCTATACGCAACAATGTCTGAGTTCGGTATACCTGCAAAGTTGATAAGGCTCTGCAGGATGACGTTGAGCAATACGTTTAGCTCCGTCAAGGTAGGGAATGACCTCTCCGGAACTTTTAATACTGAGCGAGGTTTCAGACAAGGCGACCCGCTCTCGTGCGATCTCTTCAATTTCATTATGGAGGGGATCGTACGAAAAGCCGGTGTGCATCATAATGGCACCATTTTCTTCAAAGGTGTTCAGCTCCTTGCGTACGCTGATGATATTGATATTATCGGTCGGAGTAAGAGAGATGTTACTGCTAGTTTCACCGCCATTGAAAAGGAATCAGCCAAAGTAGGTTTGACGGTAAACGAGGGCAAGACGAAATACATGATGTCTACTAACAACAACAAGAGAGCACGGGATCTAGACTCTCATGTTACAGCGGGCAACTGTAAATTAGAAGTTGTCAAGGAATTCATCTACCTTGGCACTGCCGTAACCAGCAACAATGATGTCAGTCTAGAGATTAAGCGGAGAATAACAATTGCTAATAGGTGCTACTACGGTCTCAGTAAGCAATTACGTTGCAGAGCTCTCTCTCGATCGACAAAGCTAACACTCTACAAGACGCTCATTCTACCTGTGCTTCTTTATGGCGCTGAGGCATGGGTGGTTTCGACAACAGACGCAGCCGCTCTTGGGGTGTTCGAGAGGAAAGTTCTCCGCAAAATCTTTGGTCCTGTTCGAGTTGGCGACGACTATCGCATTCGAATGAACCACGAGCTGTATGAGCTCTACGCCGACATTGACATAGCTAAGCGTATAACAATACAGCGACTACGCTGGCTGGGTCATGTCCATCGTATGGATAAAGAAGCTCCAGCGAAAAAGGTATTCGATGGGAAAGTCCCCGGTCAACGATGAAGAGGGAGACCATGCCTCCGGTGGATAGACCAAGCTGAGGAAGCCCTAACCGCGCTTGGCATTAACGATTGGAGAAGGCGCGCGCAAAACAGAGGCGCCTGGCGAGAGCTAATGAGGTCGGCCGTAGCCTGACAACGGGTTGTTATGGCCATCTAAGTAAGAAAGTAAGTAAGAATCCAAAGACAAGATTTGCATATTCGGATTTAGCTGCTTCGAAAAATTCCAAATTCATTGATTTAGGTCCCCGCACTTCAAATATAATTGTTTGTTGTGCCCCTGTGATAATATTTGATAGGATTTTACAATATATCTGTGTACATTAGGGTGCTTAAGAAAAAAAAATTGGGGACGTCATAAAATAAAAAAAATTAAAATTAATTTAAAATTTTTATCTTTAACCCCTACGGACCCTATTTCAAAGTGAAATTTAACATTTTTTATTTGGATTTTTGCGAAAATCAAATGGGATGCCCCCTGAATCGGTTCGAAATAGGATAGAAATGTTTTAAAATTAATCTAAAATTTTTATCTTTGACCCCTACGGACACTATTTCATAGTGAAATTTGCCCTAAGTCGCCATTTTTTAAACTATTTTTTCTTGAAAGGCGTTTAGTTTTAAAAAGTATCATTTCGATCTAGTTTTCGAGACATAGTCATGGAAAGTTGCGGATATAGCTTTTCTAAAAATCATTTTAAGTTGGGAACTCCTGAACAGATTTTACAGATATTGGTGTCATATGGAAGGTCATTTTACTGTCTATAAGATTGATGCATAAAAATTTTAAATAATTTCCACGTGTTTTGAAGTATGGAGGTTTTTTTTTTAAATTGTCACCATTTTTTTTTTAAATAATTTTTATTTTTTCTAAAAATTGTATCATTAATCTGTAATTTTATTAACATATTATGATAGCCCAATTGACGGACTTTAATTCCATATAACATCAATATAAGTATTTAAAATCTGTTCAGGAGTTTCCAACTTATAATGACTTTTAGAGAAGCCATATCCGGAACTTTACATGACTTCATCTCTAAAACTAGATCCAAATGATACTTTTTTTAATATGTATATTCTCTTTAAATTAAAAGCCTCTCAAGAAAAAATAGTTTAAAAAAATTGCGGCTTATGTCAAATTTCATTTTGAAATGCGGTCTGTAGGGGTTAAAGATACAATTTTTAGATTAATTTTTTAAATTTTTTCACCTTTGATTTTCGCAAAAAAGGGGTTATAAGAACCACCCTAGTGTACATACATACTTTATAATAACTTTTGACGCTAAAATTTAATATAAATATAGGGCGCAGAGTAGTAAAACTTTTTACACTAGACGCATACCATAGCTCATCATATTCAAAGGTGTATTCACTCACACTTCAGTAATTGCATTTTTCTAAATTTAATTTTCCAAGATTCAAGACGCCCTCAAAATAACAGCGCGACGAGACAGTTTTCACTTTATTAAATTTTACAAAATTTTGATCAATGTAACTCTTATCATACACTTTACATTTGGAGTCTCTTTGCACTCGACTTTAACCTATGAACTTTGAAAACAAGATCAGTACACATTTGAATATTTGACAAAAAAAAAAAAAAATTTGGCAGAAATATTTTTTTTTTTCTTTTTCTTCAAATAAATAAACTAAAACCATTTAAATATTGCGTCAGAATCATTCAGGTTAAATTTTTAATCTGCAGCACAAACACAAATAACTCCAAATATACCGCACTTTCAAGTTTTCACGTCAATGTCCAAAACGTTGGCCCGCCAATCTCAAGCGAAATTAAAAAAAAAAAACAACGTGAAAAAAAAATGACAAACTGAGCCTAACAATTTACAAAAAAAACAAAAACATAATGAAAAAGTCAGACGAAGTGTTTTAAATGTAATAAACATACATGGGAAAGAAGTAAAAGCATTGAGTTTTTTCCAAATAAACCTCTAACTGTTTTGTAACAATCGTCCTCTAAACCTTAATTTTAAATAATGATTTTATTGATGAAAAAGATTGCTAACGAAACCTTTGGAACTCAATATGCAACAATATATCATATAGTCTTCCTCTTCAAGGGAAAAATAAATTTGTTTTGTAGTTTGTTTTAAATTCGTCAGTCTGACTCAATATTTTAAAATCTAAGCTGAAGACTATGCAACTGTAAGCCCCTACAACAAAAATATGAACGGAATGCGAAGAAAGAATGAAAAGAAAACGCTGCTTAACGAAATTGACATGATAATTTCTAGAACCCACCGCAGACAAAAATGTTGGTTGTCATCGTCGTCAAATTCCAAGATTTCACGAACACTGCTTGAGTTCGTCAATATGCTTTCTAGAAAAAGTTCGACAACAAAGAAAAACCTTTAACAATCATAGTAGCTTATTATTTTACGATAAATAAAGGTTTTTATAAAAAACTAGCTGACCCAACAGTCGTTGTTCTGTCAATTAATGCAAGAATCTGATATGGATAGAATATTGTTTAGAACTCACGATAGATCAGTGAAAATAAAAACACTTCAATTATTGTGGAAAAAGGAAGCATTGTAAAAATATCTCTGTATGAGGACCACCCTAAATAAAATTTATAAAGCTTAATAATGGAATCTGAGTAAAAGAACCACGTGGTGTGAATCGATGAAGCTATCTTCAAGAAAATACGATTTTAAAAATATTCTTGTATGAGACCACCCTAAATATTCACACTAAGCGCCTTGAAATATATGTAAATCCTACATGGTATCCATTCCATGTGAATCGACAAAGCGATCTTCAAGAAAATGCGATTTTAAAAATTTATATGTATGAAGACCACCCTAAATAAAATTTATAGAACTTAGTAATGGTCTTTGAGTATAAAAACCTTGTGGTGTTAATTTCATGTGAATCTATCCTTAAAAAAATACAGTTTTAAAAATATTTTTGTATGAGGACCCCCTAAATACTCACTCTAAATTTAAAAAACATAACTTAATAAGAGCCTCCAAATATAAGTCATACGTGGTGTCTATTCCATGTGAATCGACAAAGCAATCTTCAAGAAAATGCGATTCTAAAAACATATAGACCAAATCCATCTCAAACCATGCACGCGGATTATTTTATCTTACGTAATTGGTTGCCGATTATATATGTTGTTTTTCAAAGAATATAAGGGGACCCTTATTTCCCCAATTTGATTTAAAAAAATTTTTTATGAAGTTATGGCCATTTTAAGTTATACCCATTTTAGGCTGAAAATTGTTTCAAAAAAGCGGCATATCCATTCCAATCAAAATAATTAACTTTTGTCTTTTGATTCTTATAGAACTTCTTAATCCCTGTTAGAATCCTTAAAAAAGTGTCAAAATGGTTAAAAATTGGCAGAGCTATAGCGATTTTTATGAGAAAAAACAAAGCTAATTTTCTGAAAAACCCCACCTTTTTTTTAGTTTAAAATTTTATTTTGGACTTATACTAATATAAGAAATAGATGATATGAGTTTAAAGCGCGCTTAGAGGCATTTGAGGTGAGGCGAATTTATTTTTCAAAAAAAAATATTTAAATTTTTGTTTCAACCTTGCCAGCCATCTGTGATACTACTACTTTCAGCTTATTTTGAATAATAACATCATTTAGCACCGTTCTTTCTCTTTAAAATGAGCTTTCAAGGGGTAATCTGCGATGTCTCTTCGCAAAGTTACAGCCATTTGAAAAAGACATGAATTTGATCACCTACGAACAAGATGAAATAAATTTGTAGCCGGTTGGCTAATATTGTTCGGTTTTTTGCTGTTTTAACGTAGTGTTTCGTTTTTAAGTTTTTTAATTTATTTAAATAGTGTAAGTTTTTTAATGTTTGTGAAAAGTTATGTTTATATTTAAAAATGTGTATTTCATTTTTTAGTTGAAAAAACCCTGAAGATGACTTCCAACGGAAGTCGAAGTATCGGTATCAAATACAATTAATTAAATTGAAAATTTAAAAATCACTCTCTCATTTGTAAAACGACCTGCAGCTCATCAACACAACTTAAATTTACTATAAAAAGGTCATTAAATATCAAAAAAAAATTTCAGGTTACAATTGAACATCTGAATTAGTTCAAATACATACATAGTCAATAGCCTAATGGCATAAAGGTAAAAATTGGTAAAATCATACAAAAGTAGGTAACTCTCAGTCAATCTTCATTAAAAATACTTTTATGGGTCACCATTTTGACGGAAACTACATCACCTTTCTTTTATGTGAACCAAAAAAATCCCTAAATCTTCTCTAAAAAAATGATATCCAAAGATGAAAAAAAAAATCAAAATATGTATTGAAATTTTTCGGTTTTTTTTAAATAGTTTTTTTAACTTATTTTGATGAAAAAAATAAGTTCTGTGACATAGTGACATTTCGATAGGAAATTTTATCCTCTACAATAGGTTTCATAATGTGTATATGATAAAAATATATAGTTTTTGAGTTATGATTAAAAATATAAGAAGTGGGCAAATTTGCACCGTTTTCAAAAGCCCCAATTTGATCGCATTTTTGGCTATATCAATTTTAGGGTTCAATTCGACATATAAGACAATAAAATACCTTTAACGAATTAGTTCCTTATTCAAATACAAAATCAATAGTCTATACCAGTGAAGGGCACTCAATTTCCTCACATTGCTCAAACCGTTATTCGACGCACAACCAAGCGAAAAAAAATTCCCAGAATTTCAACGCTATCGAGGCACAAAAATCGCAGAATTTCAACGCTTGCGAGGCACACAATTCGCAGAATTTCAGTCGAGGCACAGCGTTGACTTGAATTCAAATGAAAACAAAACACAAAGGCATAAATGACGGCGCCGCATTGTGTCTTGACGAATGTAGCAATTGTTTTTGTTTGTAGTGTAATTTGTTTTTTTTTGTGCCAATGGCAATTTTGGAAATGAAAGTAAAAAAAACTTTAAAACTTCGTTTGTTGTTGCTTGATGTTGTTGTTTTCCTCTTTTGTTATATTTTTGTGCCCACCGCTGGTCTATACATACTATTTCCAAATCAACGACAAAACTTGAAAGAAAAAACTTTCTCGTTAGAGAAAAAAGGAGAGACGACTAAGAACATACGAAATTGTAGCCAACAAAAGTTTAGAAACGCAGTACATTTAGTTAGTTTTCGTTAGTACAAAAATGCATTCAAATCACGTTATTAACGTTCTATCTTAGTTTAGGTCCAGAAAAATTCAGATGTATCAGCTCCAAAAATAACTACTAACATAGAACGCAAAACTTCTTGCGTACAAACGGTTACTATGCTGGTTGTGGCCGTCTTGCAGGAAGAACAGTTTTTCATCCGAAAAAATTATTTCATCTCCACCGTGCCAGTCAAGTAGCTCCTTACTTTTTGTAACAGGTAATTGCTTTTGCTTATTTGTTAGCCCATGAAGACATTAGCTTTTATAGGTCATTCCTGATAAGAAGCTGCTTGGAAGTTTTTTTTATTTTCATCTTTTTCTACAGAAGAGGCTGATTGAGCAGAATATCGTCCTCTCACTTGTTTTATGACGTCATTTGTTCCCACAGTCCGACTGCGTCCAACTTTTTTTTAATCTTCGAGCCTCCCGTGTCCTTATATCGTTTTATTGTCTTATGTATGAATTTTTCTGCTATTCCGAGTGGTTTTAGTGTTTTTATGATGTCACAATTTCTTTAATTTTTTTATAAAAATTTATAACTAAGTCACGTTTACCTTCCATGGCGCTTCTGAGTTTGATATAAAGAATATTTTTTTTGCCGTGTACTTTCGTTGTGTACAATTATATTGTGAAAATCAATGCATCCTTAGATTATAAAAAAAATCAGGTTTTCAATTTTTTTCGGAACAGTGAAATTTAGTGCCAATATTATGGGCCACACTGTGCAAACTAACATAGAACAATGTCGTACGTAGTTCAAAATTACCAAAATCTGCGAAATGTGCTTCCTAAAAGCTAGGTATAACGGAAAGGTGACAGGTTAAAAACCTTTCGTAGTTAAGGGAAACGCTAAAAAGCGCTTGTAGTTCGCAAAACCACGCCCATCTGATCCAAAAATATTATATTTTGATTCGTCACTAAATATTACAATATCCTAAAATGTGTTTGGCTGATTAATGTGGTTTTGTGATTTTTAGGCGCTTTTTAGCGATTCTCTTAACGACGAAAGGTTTTTAACGTGTCACCTTTCCGTTATACCTAGCTTTTAGGAAGCACATTTCGCAGATTTTGGTAATTTTGAACTACGTACGACATTGTTCTATGTTAGTTTGCACAGTGTGGCCCATAATATTGGCACTAAATTTCACTGTTCCGAAAAAAATTGAAAACCTGATTTTTTTTTATAATCTAAGGATGCATTGCTTTTCACAATTTAATTGTACACAACGAAAGTACACGGCAAAAAAAATATTCTTTATATCAAACTCAGAAGCGCCATGGAAGGTAAACGTGACTTAGTTATAAATTTTTATAAAAAAAATTAAAGAAATTGTGACATCATAAAAACACTAAAACCATTTGGAATAGCAGAAAAATTCATACATAAGACAATAAAACGATATAAGGACACGGGAGGCTCGAAGATTAAAAAAAAGTTGGACGCAGTCGGACTGTGGGAACAAATGACGTCATAAAACAAGTGAGAGGACGATATCCTGCTCAATCAGCCTCTTCTGTAGAAAAAGATGAAAATAAAAAAAACTTCCAAGCAGCTTCTTATCAGGAATGACCTATAAAAGCTAATGTCTTCATGGGCTAACAAATAAGCAAAAGCAATTAGCTGTTACAAAAAGTAAGGAGCTACTTGACTGGCACGGTGGAGATGAAATAATTTTTTCGGATGAAAAACTGTTCTTCCTGCAAGACGGCCACAACCAGCATAGTAACCGTTTGTACGCAAGAAGTTCCGCGAATGCTCCAAAAGATGAATTGACTGCTGAGCGATATCAAAACGTGACCAAAATCAAGGCGTAGGGAGCAGTACCTCATATAGGAAAAGGGCCGATAAATTCGACTGATTTCATCTCTGCGGAAGATTGGCCAGCATCATCACCGGATCTCAAGACATTGAATTTTTGAGTATGAAGCCATATGCTAGGTAAAGTAAGGTCAACAAAAGGCTCAACAATTGATGGGTTGAAGCAGCGTTTGACAAGGATTTGGGACGAAATGGAGCAGAAAATGCCGCCTGTGAATCCTTTTTCAAACGTTTACGTCTTGTAAGCAAAGAAAAGGGTGATAGTTTCGAGCTTCATCATTAATTTAATAAATTTTGGATTGTTATTAAGCGTTTGTGATAAATAAAAAAAATATTGTAGACGACTTTGATTTTTATAACACTTTGTTTTAGTGACAGTTATTATGGGCCACACTGTAGTTATTTTTGGAGCTGATACATCTGAATTTTTCTGGACCTAAACTAAGATAGAACGTTAATAACGTGATTTCAATGCATTTTTCTACTAACGAAAACTAACTAAATGCACTGCGTTTGTAAACTTTTTTGGCTACAATTTCGTATGTTCTAAGTCGTCTTTCCGTTTTTCTCTAACGAGAAAGTTTTTTCTTTCAAGTTTTGTCGTTGATTTGGAAATAGTATGTAACAAAGAAAATCATGGCAGAGTAAAAATAAATTTTTTTAACTTTTAAAGTGCATTTTTTGTTAGTTATTAAAAATAAATCTTGCTGTTTTTAAACTTGTTTGTCTCACTGTATATGAAATTTTTTCAAATCATCGAATACATTTTATGTTTGCCTGGAACAACTTCTCCTGTCGAACGTATTTTTGCTGCCTTGAAGAGCATTCTGCCTATAAAAGTTAACATGGAGTACAGCTGCATGGAATTTCACGAATTTTCAAAGACACAACATATGATACGTCAATAAAGGAAATGTTGTGCAGCTAGAATTGGCTTAGTATAAAACAACTGATTTTCTTTCATAGTATCAAATTTGTATACAATAAAAAAAGGGAATTTTGCCTGAATATCTTAGAAATAATGTTTAATTAAACTATGAAGTGCATGATAGAAATACAAGAAATAAAAATAATTTTAAGTTACCTCTGTACAAAACAGAGTCGGAGAAAAAAAAGTCTATATTAAGTATAAAGGGTTAAAATGCTAAAATGATTTACCTGAAGATATCAAAAACTAAGTATGATGGTCACTTATTCAAAACCAAACTATATAATTACGTTAAAGCTTTAGAGATTAGATAAATAACATTGTGTTACATGTTTTCATACGTTTAGTAGATGTGAGACATTTTACTGTAGTTTTACTATATTTTTAAGGCTTATTTTAGCCGTAGTAAATAAATAACCACAACTTCTTCGTCAAATCGGCAGTCAAGAAAAATATTTCTTAAAGATGATACGAATAACTAGATGTTTGATTAATTTGTTTTGGTCCAATTTAAAATAAAATATTATACATAAATTAATAGTATTTTTCCATATCGATAAGATCTACTTTTGTTTTAGGCATTTCAAAGATAAATACTGCTTTTTGCCGGTCCAGAGTTGGCAGCATTAAGCATGACCATGGTTCAGAGCTGGGCTAGCCACCATTGGGCCAAGTTTTGATGCCATGCCAAATAATATTTCAGTCATGGGCCTGGATTTGCTTTTTCCAGTATGATAAAACATTTAGAAGGCTCATACCCAAATACACTTCAAAATAATTTGTTATTTATTATATAATATTCTTTTCCCTTTTGGTAATTGTTTGATTGATTTACCAAAGTTAGTTTCATAGGATTAACGTCAAAACGTCGGTTCAGAATTTACATAATCTACGGCCAGTGCACGTGCCCTTAAGGAAACATTTATCCTTCATCCATTTTATTTATATTGTTTACCCTATTTAATATTTATGACCGCTGACCACTTCATATAAAAAAACAAAATATAGTTTTAGCCCAAAGGCATTGTAGTAAATGTATTGCAGACTACTATACTTCATTACTTTCAAAAATATATTAAGTAACTTAACATTTAAGCCAGGAAAGTAGCGTAAATTTATTGATTTTTCTAGATGCGGTGTTAAATAATGTTTTGTAGTTTGCTAAGGATTTGTCAATTTTTTAAAATTACATCATTACCAAATTATAAAATTTTACGAAACAAACGCTTGTATTCTGTTTTTGGTTTTGAACTTATTTAACTACTCAGAAATTATAAATTTGCAAATTCTTAACACTTAGCCAAACAGATATGTACGTATTGTTCTTGTAAAGTTAAAATCCACTTGTACTATAACACAAAAATCTTTTATCGTTTATTATTTAATTTTTCAGCTGCTTTTCAGTATTTACTGGGCTTTATAGTGTTTAAACAATTTGGACTTTAATAATTTTACTTATTTTTTAAAGCAACTTCACGTGCGAGGTTTCCCTTGTTTAATTTATATACAAAAATAAAAGGGTCTGTACGAATTTTTAAGCACAAAAAGCTTTCATTGGAACCTAAATTGGCTCTAAGCCAAAAGTAACTTTGAATCCTATTTAAAATTACAATAACAAGGTAATCAGAACTTGAAGACTCGCAAATATAATTAATTTAAAGTTTTAAGGGTAATTCTAAGCTAGATCGATGCTTTAACGTTAAAAAACATACTCATGTAACAAAATGAAAGGAAAATTATTTTTAGTGAATAAAGCTTCGAAATTGACAGTTTTCAAAAGCTCAATAGGGTGGATGGAATGTGTATGCATTTCTTACAGGGTAAAAGAATGTACTTTGATGAATAAATGAAATTTAAAATTTTCCATTCGTTTTGCATTCTTATAATTTTTATTCAAGTCATTGAAGTTTCACTGGTTGTTATTTTAAAAATTTCATCGGAAGTGTCTGAAGTAATTCTTTATCTAACGACGTATTTCTAAATCCTTGTTGGTAAAAATGACTTATTTGTGCAAGAATTCCAAATAGTTTGAACTGTTTAATTTTGTCATAACAATGTTTCATTACAAACAGAAAGTTCATTGAGTGGAATAGGTCGCTAAAAAGTAAATTGGGGTATTAATTAAAGCAAATTCATACCTGGAAAAGTGCGCGACTTAATTCAAAACTTGATAAAACCACATTTCACTACGGTATGTTTGGAAAGTACTGCAACTTAAAAAAAAAATTTACGTTGAAGAGTGATAATTCTGAGCTGAATAAACGGCTAGCAATAACGGTACCAATAAAATATTTGTGAGTTAATTAACTAATGAGCTTCACTCATTTTATTGCTTTAGTTTTATTAATTTGGAAGTTATGAGAAATCTATGTTTGTAAGTACTACTCTAAGGGAGCTTTGTTAAACACCCTGTGTTCAAGATGGTTGCCTCTTGGACCTGGCTGTTCAGAGCCGGACCACCCTGTGTACGCAATTAGAGGCAATACGCTGCGAATTTTGATGAGTTTCACTTTAAAAACAGTTGAATATAAATTGCGAAAATCCGTGCTCCTTTCACAAAATATTTTTATGATATTTATCTATGCTGAGAATTTTCCTATTTTTTTCTCCCACAGAAACGAACAACAATAATTGATTTTTTCAGTTGTGTTTTTTGGAACAAAATTTTATTATAATTTGTTTTTGTACAGAGTTTTTATGTTCAGTACTTTTAGTGCAAAAAACCACAAAAAAATTACAAGCGCCAAGTGCATCAAATTGGGCAACGAGCTGCTTACACTAGTTTCAATGACCGCTACGTCATATCATCAGTAAGCTTTGTTAGCCGAAGTATAGTAGTCTGCAAGCCTACTATGTTCCCCTTCTTGCGTTGATCTGTTAAGAATCACAGCAAAAAACAAAACAAAACTTCTACATTTTAATGCAATTTGACCTTGTAATCTCATTGAAACTAGTATAAGCAGCTTGTTGCCCAATTTAATGCATTTGGCGCTTGTAATTTTTTTGTGGTTTTTTGCACTAGAAGTACTGAACATAAAAACTGTACAAAAACAAATAATAATTGATTTTATTTTTACATAAGCTGTAAAAAATCGAATCGATGTAATAAGTGGATATATAAAATTTCAAAACTTAATGTAAACCGTTACGAAATAAACGTCGATTGTGCATATTTTTGTGTTCGCACAAAGTTTTTATCTTGCAGCCTACCCTAAATTGGTGCGCATGCAGGGTTGCCAGATGGCCGTTTTTGACCCGGCCATCATGACAATGGAAAGTTTCGAAAAAGTTATATGCTTGCACTTCGCCAAAATAAGAGTAAGATCGCAGCTCGAAGATAAACATGTAAGTAGAACAGCAGATGAGTAAAATAACTCTACATCGTCGACGTTAAAATTAACATTAGAGATATATTAAGGTTAAAATCGCAGCTCAAAGGTTAACATGTAGAACCAGCAGATGTGTAGAACCGTAGGAACTCGAACTCATCAGATTTTGATTTGTGAAAGGTCACTACGTCGCACTACTTCCCGTCAGAAAGATGAGTCAAAGTTACGTATTGTGCATATAACCCATACAATTTCAGCTTTAACAAAAAATTGATGATGGTACCGGGTTGGTGTTTACATGCGAACCCGTAAAAAATGTGTAACTGCATATATTCTTTCCTTCGTGTCTGATGCTTCTTAGGGACTGTATAGAGATATAATGCACATGGTATTGGATTTTTCTTACGGATTCTTGCGCGATACCAAACCTCGTTTTTTTTACATAAGATATGACCCAATAAACTGAATTTGCTTCTCCTGATTAGCATATTTACATCACTCTGGTTTACTCTACTCCATAACATTTCTTTATACGAAGTATAATGCGAAGGCAACGGTTCTCAAAAACTGGTGCACGTTTGTTAATCCTCACGGTAATCAGTCACGTTTCACAATCGTACTGTATGTTATCCACGTAAACGCATCACCATCTTTCGTAAGGGTATAATAAGGGATGTTTTCCAGAAGTTAGGAACAAATGCTGTTTCTATGGAAACGTAAAAGAAATGAGCAAGAGCGTCATCAAGCTCAACACAATAGGATCAAAGAACAAAGTCTGATACGATTGAGACGGTGGGTTTAGGTTTCCTAAAAAATCAAGTTGTTGGAACGAATATTTTTAATATGGGTCATAAAACAGATAACATTTATGGAAAAATTTCTAATTCACTTGTTTAACAATAGCATAGCCACATGAAATAAGATTTGGATGCATTGTAATTTTAACGCAGTTTAAATACATGAAACGTTAAGTTTGGTTAAATTTATGACTATAGGCTTTATTGCGATATCAGCCAATATTTTTTCTGACAAAAAAAAATCATGAACTGAACGCGGAGTCAAGAATCAACACATCCATAATATCATTCCATTTTTGCTGGGTGTTAAATATTGATTTCTTGAAATTCCCCTTATTCTATTATAGATAATATGCGGTGATATATTCTTGTGAATTGGTGGATTCTTCGGTCTATTATTTATAAATAAAGATGGTTTAATAACAGCTGTTTAGGAAAATGAGTACACAGTGTTCGACTTCAGCCATAGAAAACACAATGGCAGTGCGATTTGCTTCGAAACCAAAAAAAAGGCACTGCGTAAAACATCGTTACGCTACACTTTCGAAAGACCCCTAGCCCCTGTCACACTTCCCGAACCTCTACCCACCACCGCCTCCCCCCTTTAAGAGCGTTACGTAATATATGAACAGCCTCTCATTGAAAAAAATAGTTTGTATCCACCTTAGCAAAATTTTTGTACAAGCATACAATATTGTAGCGAAATTTGGTTTATGCTAGAAAATTCTTGAAATAAAAACCAACAAAAGAAACTAAACGATACTAGCTAGCATTCTGGCTGTATAAATACTTTTACACCATCTAGCGGCAAATAATAAACCGAACAGACGCTGCAGTACACTATAAATAAAAAGTCGATAACCGAGAGAAAATATCGCCGTCGTACAACACCATCTAGATTCTGGATAATTGTGAACTCAACGTCGATACGCCATACTGGTAAATTGTGGATTATGGTAGAATGCACGCCACTTGGAAGCTCTGGTAGATTGTGGATGGTGGTAGAATACACGCCATATAGGAGGTAGCAGATTATTCGAGAAAGTGATGCCTGTAGTATAAAAGGGTGTCATTTGAGTTTTCGGACAGAGTTGTATTTAAACAGTGAAGCAGAACACTTGAATTTAAGCAATAAAGTGAATACAGTGTGATCCGTAGTAAAGTAAAACAGTTTTCTATACAGTGTTAAATTAATGTTAGAATTTGAATGTTAATGAGATAAACAATTGTACCGTGTAAAAACTAACTATTGTGATTTAAATAAACCATTTTATAACTAAATAAGTTTGTGTGTTTTTAATTATTACACAATCCAGTGATCGAACTCAGAAAAGTGTAAGAGATCGAAATTATCGTCAAAGAGACAGAAATTTCGTAACAATATGTTTTATATGTTTGATATGTTTTTTAAATAAAATAATATTTAGAATATATAGACCCGTTATTATAAACAAATTAAAAGGAGCTTTTAACAACTAGAGCGTATTTTAAAATAAATAGGCCTGTTTAGGCCTATACTGCCGTACTAAGCGAAAAAGACTTATCTCAACAAAAAAAATATCCGAGATTCTTATGGCATCGGATAGCTTAAGAAATTACGCGTCTAATGAAATACTCCAAATGTCGGCATCTTAGCTCAATCATATAAAAAATCTACTAAGAAAATTTCCTATATCTCAATTTTACAGGTATTTCAACAAATTGACTTAAACAAAACATCAATTATCTCGAAACGAATTTTTTTAAGATGCTTTTAATCTTAAAACGCGTTGTAAATTTAAAACAATTGAGAGTGGTTTAAATATTTAAAATCAGCTACTAAGCGACATTTCGTATGAAAATTTTTGTAACAAATAATTTTTTGCTAAAGAAAATGTCAGCATGTTTAAAAAGTCGAAAAATTTATTTACATAAAAAAAATACAAAAAAAAAGGCTCATCGAGTATCGGACTCAAGCACTAAGGATTATGAGCACAGAGTCCTAACAATTTCACTTCACTGTCTGTCACTTTTATGTAATTATTATTGTTATTATTCACTATGTTTATAGGCTGTTTTATGGCCAACGAAAAAATTTGTTGGCTCAAAAATGACTAGAGATCGCACTGCTTGTCAAAAATTAACACGTTTTTTTATATGAAAGCCAACAAAACCTCGGAGCCCGAATTTGAAAAAATAAATTCGAAAACAATATTTTTTTTAAACTTAAAATAATAAAAAATTCATTTGTTTTTTAAAATTCGGGTTCCGACGATTTGTTAGTATTTCGTTAAGCTTTACTTTCAAATAAAAAAAATTGTTCAATTCCGACTAGATTTGCGCTCTCTAGCAATTTTTTAACCAAAACTCGGCTTAAGACCAGTGTGGATCACTCTGTACAACTCTTTTATAATAAAAACCTGGTTTTATACGACTATGATTATCAAATACATGAAATGTGCTTTTGATTTAAGATTCGGGTTTAACTAGAGCGCATTTTATTTTGCGACTAAAAGTATGCGCCTTGTCCTTTTAAAATAATTAATTCCCAATTTCAAATTGTTTTGTATGTAGTGAAAAAATTAAACGTGGTAAGCTTTTATTCTCTATTAAAATGAAAAAGCGCAGTTGTTTTAACTTTTACTTTCACAAATGCGAAAAAATGCTTTTAGAGAGTGAACTCTTTCTAAACGTGTGAAAAAGCATTGAAAGTAAAAACAAATACTGATTCTCTTGAAGGTAACTACTAACTCGAAGGACGAAATGCTTAGCAGTTCGATGAGGGTTTTACCTATCAAAAAATTTTCTAATGTAGTTGGTTTTATTTTTTGCAACATTGATATTATCAATTTCATTCGTTAATTTTTGTTTCATTTGCACGTATAAAAGCTTTGATGAATTCAACTATTGGAGCTTTAAAATTGCTGTATTACGGTGCAAATGCGACTGCGCCTGAAAATTATGAATGAATATGAATATCTGACATGGAATTGCTTCAATAACATCAGTGACACTATCCATGAGAACCGCCCATGTGTCATGAATGTAGTTATATATAGGGTGTTAAGAGATAGATAAGACCTGATTATGCGCTCATATCATGAAGTTACGTAATGTTACCCACGCTCAAGAAAAAACCTATGAAATAATGCGTGTAAGTGATTACTCAAGTTGTATCCTAACGTCTCATGGCATAACATTATATTCCCAATATATTTTTTCGAACAAACAATTTTATGTACTACTGAAAAATAACTTAAAAGGAAAAAGTAATAATAAACATGATTTTTATGCAGTTGAATTCTACGATACTTGCAGAGTAATTACAACGAAGTCGGTTACAATACGTTACTATCCGGTAGAAAATGCCACTATACAATGAACATCGAATGCTTACTAGAGCATCGACACTAATTCTCGAATATTGGTAATTACAAGAAAATAACGACAGCGACCACATATTTTTGTCTTGCCTTTTATCCTAGAGCATTTCAGTTATTGAGTTTTTGTTTTATTAATTATGTCTTATCATTTATGGATTTAATATATCAATTGCGCATTATATCGTATTGAAAAATGGGCTAATGCCCAACGTTAATACGTTGATTTAATTTTTAATACATACACTGTTTGAATATAACAAATGTATATTAATCAAATATTAATTTGAGTCAAACATATTTTATTTTGACCAAGTAGTAGCCAATCTTATTTGAAACATTATTTTCTTTGTGTACATTAGACTATTCCAAAAAATTTTTTTAAGAGGTTTTCAAGATATCCTAACCTAAACTTTTTTTTTTAATTTTTAGGTACAACAAGGTATTACAACTTCAAGACTTTTTTTATTTTGGGCCTGTGTTATTATTAACAGTAAACTATAATAAGAAATGATTTTGTGTTGTAAAAAGTTTTGTAATATTTTGGGAAACACAATAATTCACTGTCTTAAAATATTTGAATGTGTTGAGCTGTGACTTAATATGCTTCAAATTGTTTAAAATTTTGCAAGACAATAATGCAGGGTATGCGAAATTAAAGTTTTTTTTGTTATAGTTGTTGCGTCATATTTGGATGTTAAAATTGTCTTTATACGTGTTATTCAACGTAAATATAAAATAAAGAATGTTTGAAACCAGACCATTCGATTTCCTTAAAGTAGATATACATTTGGGCCCACTGAATGAATTTCGATTAAATGGGTATCATTTCAAAGGTAATTAAATAGGTACGAAGTTGTTGGTTAAATCATTTTGATCTTTGTAATAGTTTTCAAGTTATAAATAATATTCTTAAACGGTAGCAGAACAGTTTCCACTAATGAATGTGGCTAAAACAGTCGAAATTCGCTCAAACCCAAGCTAGGGGGCAGACATTTTCGACATGTTAACTTTACTCACAAACAGCAAACTAAAAGAGGCTTTGGGAATAGGTTTCAGAGGCATAGCCATTGTATTTCGCTTATATGTAGAGGTAGAAAAGAAAGAAACTTCATGTATGCTTCATTGACTTCACTATTGCCTTCGATAACATGTATAGAGAGTCAATTTTGAACGGACTGGGAACAAAAAAAGTTCCATGGTTGGGCATCGTATTAACACTGCAAAAATTGATGTAAAGTCAAAAAGCACAAATACACCGTTATGCTATCTTGGCAGCATTCTCACTACCAAAGGCTATTCCACAGTAGACGTATCAGCTCGAATCGACAAATTGAGAAGTGCCGTTGCACAACTCCTGAAAAGTGTTCTTGTACAACATATCACACTGCGAATATTTTAATCAAATGTACTTTATGTTTGCAAATCATGGTTTTCACAAGTACGCTGAAGCGACTTTTAGAAATTTCTATTTAAGGGGGATATTGAGAATTTAGTGATCCGGCACGCTATAGAGTTATGAACTTCATTTGGCTACCTATCCTGTATTGTCTATTATATATTGTTTTTTGATACTTTCTGATGTTTTTCGATACTGTTCAACTTCTATCGAGTTTTTTTAGTGGTATTCTATATTATTGGATACTTCTCTACTTCTATCACGGTTACAAAGCGGATTCCGCTTTATCTCAAGACCAAATTTTATGCCCTACAACTTTTCTAATAACTCCAAGTGTCATTCAGAGCGAAGGAAAAGAAATGCATATTTACATAAAAAAACGGCGTTTGCAACCTTTGACCTTGAATGTTTTGACTCCCGTGCACGATATTCTGAGACTTTTGATTCAATTTATAAAATGTCAATACAAAGCCTTGTACAACTTTACAGCTTATTCGGAGAATAGTTACGTTAAGTGACAATTGTATCGGTTTATTAACACACCAAAAATATATTACAGTCAACTCTCCTTAATTCAAACTTAATAAATAATAATTCGAACTTCTCTATAATTCAAAGTTATCACGAGTTCCCTACAAAATCTCTTTATATTTCGAACTAAATCCATACATTATTTGTATGCACTTGGTAATTCGAACGAAAAAATCATTGCTACGTAACAAGACGTTGCGTTAATTCGAACTCATCGGCGTCAAACACTCGACAATTCAAAGTTGCAGAGAGAAAGAGACAAAGATTGTAAGTACATTTTGAGACAAGTTCAAATTTGTATCATCGTACACGAGCCTTTGTTTTTGTTATGATTAGTTTGACACACACTTCTTCACGAATTGGTTTGCTTAGTTACCCAGTAGGCAAGTGCAGGAGCTAACAGTGCTTCTAGAAAGCCTTCCTTGGTAAGTATAAGGCCTTCCACCCTCCTTTCAAACGTACTTTCTTTTTTATATGAAATGGCCGCAGAAAACAGGCCTTCCTAAGCAGGCTTACCGTAGAAGGACTCTCAGAAGTACTTGACAAAAATTTAATTTTAATAAATTTAAAGACTCTAAATATTAATTGTTTTTTTTTTTATCCGCGCCATTTCACTTGCGTTGATATTTTTTTAATGACTTTACAATTTGACAAAGAATACACAAAACTCTACCTCCTTAACATAACATGAAACAACAGAAGACTAGCCTGCACACCTCTCATAATTTCTAACCATGTGTATACTTTTCATGTCGTATATGTACAATGCATATGACAAAAAAGTTATGCCGAATCATAAAACATTGCAATACATGAGATAAAAAAGAAACAGAAAAGCGCTAAAGTAAATGGAGTCCTTCTTCTTTGCCTTCTAATATCAGGCCTGATAGCACGTCTGTTGTGGCAAGGCATATTATGCCTTCTGTAATTGTATTTTTATTTGCATGAAAATCTAGTTTTGAGAAGTCCTTATATAATCGCAGCAGTGCTAGCAGGCCTTCTCCGAGTAAGGCCTTGCTCATTTGCCTGCTGGGTATGTTTCAGTTACTGTTACTCTTTCGTTGGTACGTTGGCAATAATTGATCAACACTTAGGGCCGGTTCCACAGTGTTTAGTTAACTTAATTAATGTCTGTTAGTTAACTACCAAATTTAAGTTGTTCTGTTTCACAGTGCATTGGTTAACTAATGATAATTTTTTGTACAAAATTTGGAATCACTGCACAAGACATTTGTTTTTTATTTGACATTTCATAGTTTGCGAAATGGAATCAACAACAAGAACTTCGGCAGACGCAATAAATTGCTAATTGGAGCTGGTCGGCCACTTTGAAAACATCATCCAATGCAAAAAAAAACCGATAAAGTTAGTCTAGACGAGAAGGAAAAAATACGGGGACCAATGTGGACGATTTTAACGGCTTGCAAGAGACCTACCGAAAGTAATATGGACGGGATCTTAATACCTTTTTTGGACGAACAATTGCAATATTCCATACAACTTCAATATCTGAATCACTATGAACGTTGCAATCGCAATCTGAATCCATATTTATATAGGTACTTATTTGCTTTTTTTAAACTTTGTGTTTCTATTTCTTATGTTCTTTTTCGTTATGATAGCAATCAGCTGTTAGTTAACTCTTAGTTAACCTGCGAAATTTGGTTGGTTAACTTATTGCTATGAAACTGAAATTGGATAGTTAACCTCAAATCTCGAGTTAACTAAACACTGCAAACTCAATGCCACGAGTCTACTGCGATGTATTTTAAAATAGTAGGCCATGATTCGTGGAACAAAAATACAGTTCGAATAAATTTTAACGTTGCTTAGCGTTGTGGTCAGACCACAACAATAAAATCGATTAATTTTCGATTTTAGAGACGCAGTGGGAGCTTGTAGCATCATCGCTAGGAGTTTCGAATGTTGTCTTGATACAAAAACATCTCCTTACTCCAGTAAATATTACATTTGGAGGTAAATCAGGGCCAAAGGGTAGTAATGGATATGGTTAAAAAGTCCTTTGGAACAGGTCGAAAAATATATGAGGACAATTTCTTTTCGTCATTTGAATTAGCCAGTGAATTGATGTCCAAGAACCTGGCTTACGTCGGAACAGTGCGTAAGAACAAAAAAATTGTTCCGCCACAATTTTTGGCATCCTCTACATGCCCATGGCAGCAATCTAAATAATATATGTACTCGTATACAGTATGTGTGTACGTATGTCAATTAATATTTAATTTATAAAATAATGAATAAAAAAGATAAATTCAACCACTATGGTATACAATGTAAGAGTTTACAGATACATATATGCACTTAAACAATATTATGCACTGTTTCCACACATTATATAACTCCTGGATAGACCACACCGCGATTTGATAGTTTATACCTGCAAAATGGATTATGTGGTCTGTCAGACCACAACGTATGGTTTACCGCCTTTTGGGTTACCGTTAATCGGAGGGTAAATAATTTGTTCAGATTTGATGAAAAATTTAATCATTTAATATTTTAGCTGTTTGACCAATTTGAAAGTGTCAACTCATTTGCTTAACAATTTAATGAAAAATTAAAGAAAAATTAAGAAAACCACCTTTTACGTATTAAGAAATTAACCATTACCAAGCGCAAATCATAAAAGATATCTAGTTACGAGTACAAAAGGAGTAAAATATTTACATACTTTTGTAGTAATACCCGATTATTTATAATTATTCATATTCATAGCGTAAAGGGAGAGAATTTAAAGTTTCGAGTTTCTAACTTCATATTTTCGAACCTCTGTTCAAACAATTTATTATTAATCTTCATTGACAAGCAATGTTCTTAAGAGTACAAAATACATAAAGCTCGGAGTAGCAGGGTGTAATTTGTTAGTACTCCTGGATTGCTTAGGATTACTCCAGGGAGCATTGCCTTTCTGTGTAGTTACGATGTTAAAAAATCTTAACTTAAATTTTCATACTACTTTTTAATTTTTCAAATAGTTATCTTCATGGGAATTAAGATTATAAAATGCTTTAAGTAAATTTTTTTTTATCTTCAGTATTAAGTAATTTTGTCTTTGAAACGTTAATGATTTTTTTGTTCTACCTATAATTTGGTTGCTTGAAGTGTTTTTGCTTCACACGGGTTTTGTTTTTAAGATAAAACTGTTCACGAATTTACAGTGAAAGTGAAATTATTCAAATAATGTAGTGACTCATTTAAAAGAACAATCAAATCGAAAACAAACCATTCTTATTTATCTTACCGTAATGACTACATCTTTGATTGCACCTCGATTCTTCCTTACAATACCGGCTAAGGGTTTTTTCATGTAAATTTTCGGCATCCTGTGGGATTACCGTCTCACCGATAATTTGCTGCTTTGGTTAATTGCTGACTCAGCTATAATCAGCGATTAAGAATCTGACTGATAAGTCTTACTTTTTTGATAGCACGTAGTTTTAACTGGCACGATGTTTTTGGGTTCTATGGGCGCTAACTTTTTTCTCAAAAGTATAGTGACATATACTATTTAATTGATTAGTATAGTATACTTTTTAATTGATTTATATAGTCAATTAAGCGATTCTTTTACTTTTTTTTAGATAAAATTTCAAGCGCTGTGGCTATAAAGCGCTAGCCCTCTCTTTCCTTATTAGCTTAATTGTAGAAATTATGTGCTCCCCACGTTGCCTTTTGCATAATTATTTTTTATTCTACCTTTATTGAAGATTTATTATTTTGTACTTAGGCAATCTGCTGAAAAACACTTTTTCTCGTGGCTGTTGTTGTCGACATTTTGCTCCACTATTTATGCTTGTTCCAACTGCTGCAGCGCACAGTTTTAAATATTTATTTTTTAATAAATTTCACTTTTATTCAAGCTTAATTCAAGCAAATTAATTATAAATTGTAATTAATTTTAGATTCTAGTTTAAAGAACAAGAAAAATCAGCGAATGACGAACAAATTGACATTTAGTCCAAAATGTTGCCACAGTTGAAAACTTCGAATAAGTGTGGTGTAGTGTTGTTTTTTAATTTGACACATACGCAAATTTGACTAAATGTCAAATCGTATACCAAAAATCGCATGTGTAATCGCTTGACCTTGGATAGTACGGATCTTGAGTCCAAAATCCATACAAAATACATGAAATCGTATGAAATAATATCAATTTTTTTGCAAAAAAGACATGCGCGTCGTTGCTAATTTTGTATAAAATATGACCGAATAAATGAAAGTATCAATCATAATAACGAGATCACGACGGGACGAGAGCGCGACGAGAATCGTTCAAAATGTCAAAATTACACGTCGTCATATTGTGAAACACAATGGCGGCGTGACGAGATTAAATCAATTTGATTTTGTTAGTCATAATTTTCGGAAAATGAAATTTAATCGTTGCGCCAAATAACATTCAAACTTTAACTTTTTTATTTATCTTGTTGAATATGTTTCATAAAAATAAATTCCTTCGTTGTAGCTTGCTGGCTTGTTTGATAGCCATATATGTCATAGTCAGAACTCTCTTCCCGTAAGATATTCAACAATTCGAATTTTTCACGTTGCGTCATCAAGTCGTCAAGAGTTGCTTGTGTTTGAAATATTTTTGACAGCACGCCTCGCTCTCGTATCGTTGTCATTGTGATTGAGGCTTAAAGTCTAACATATGTGGCAGTGCTGCCAGACAATAACACATTAGTATTTGAATTAAATCCAATTAAAGCACCCTGTAAATTTTCACTAGACTGTTCCTTATTTATCACGTATATAATTTAGCCTATATTATATAGGAGATCGGTGTGTCATGTTGTTAAAAACGAAATTGTTTTTGCGACCTAACAAAATATTTATTATAGCCCTGTATAGCGAGCATTTATTTCTTTTAAATTTATGTCATTACTTCTATTATAGTAGGCCTATAAAAAAAATACCTTAAGCTTTTTTCCCAGTATAGCGTTCGACAGAGCCATTAACGTTGATTTCATATTTATTTTAGTACTCGAGCACTACAAGACTTACAAAAAAATGGTCAGATTTTTTTTTTTTTAAGTCTGAGATTTTAAAAGAAAAAAAGGTGAACTTAAAAATTACTGTGCGAATTTTTCAATGAATTTAATTTTTGGTAAAAGCTCAAAAAACAAAGAACCTGAAGCTTTCAATAGTTTTCTGTTATCCTACAAATTTTCGAATAAAAATAAATAAGAAACCTTCAAGTGCGTTGGGCCACACTAAGCCAAGATAAAAAGAATTGTATACACCCATATCGTAAAAGCTCAGGAAACAACAGACTAACTACTCTTCCCAAGTTTGGCTTAAGGTTACCTTAGCTCCCACAGGTTTTTTTGAATTAAACTAAACTTTATGTGCTTTTTAATTTTAAGAATTCATATGCAATCAAAATTTTTCGGTGTTATCTACGTTTAGACAACATCGAAAGCTGCAGGTATAGTTTTTCCAAAAATCGATATGAGCTGGAATGACGTGCAAAATATGGCTGACACTCGAAAGATAATTTAATAAGTTACAATAATTGTACACTTATGTAGGTTTAAAATTTATCCAATGATTTTTCAGGATGAAAAAATTTTGATATTCTCGAAAAAAATTTTGTATCAATACAATATTAGGTTATCAAATTTTCTAACAAAGAGGGTATGGTTTTCGGGCAATTATCGAACGGGGAATTCGATAAAAAAATTGAAAATTTACCGGACAATAGTAAAAAAGTACCGATTTTCAACTTTTTAGTTGCAACACCTCAAATATTATTTAATCGCCGATCCCGTGGTACATCACGGTACATCTCTTTGCTTAAGAGAATGCCGAAACCGTATATCATTATCTTATTTCAAAACCAAGATATCTAAATTTTTCTACATTAAGAGACCTGATTTTTTTCGAATCGGAGTCGACAAATTTACTTATTAAGGTGATTCAATTTTTTTTTTTTGTTTCAAACAGTTATTATTTATCGAGGAATTTAAATCCGTGATTGATTTTTCTTTTTTTTTTCTTATAAAAAAATTGAAAATTGACCGGAAAAAAATATTGCGAATTTGTACTTTAAAGTTGCAAAATCACCCCATATTATTTTGCTGCCGATCCCGTTTTACATCATTATTTATGTATTGTTATTTGCTTAAAAGAATGCCGTAAACCGCATATCATTTTCTTATTTCAAACCAGAGATATCTGCCTTTTTCTACATTATCAGAGCTGGCATAATTTGAAATTTTGAAAATGGTAGAAAAATCTATAGAATAGTTCAAATTATGCCAAGTCTATTCAGAGGATCCCGATTTCGGAGCATTTCTTGTTTCAGCCTTTCCAAATCTATTGGTGCCCTACTGGTAACTGGGGTCGTCCTTGGTGGTATTAAAAATGCATTTTACACCTTTCCTCGATTGGTGCAAAACGGTATCTAGTGATGTCTAAAATTAATTTCCGAACGTTCATCAGGAAATCGCGCCAAGTAGTAGACTAAACTATGTAGGAAAACCAGATTAATCCGCTCAGGTGAATGAAGCTTCATCGAGAAGCATTAGGACTCTAAAAGGAAATGAATCCTATATTAAGGTTATAAAAATTATGTTACATAATTGCATAAAAATACAATTACAAAAAATACAATTTACATTTGACATAAATTTTATTTTCAAATATATTATTGAAGCTATTGATAGTTGATCTAATCTTAAAGTATTTTAAAGTTCCCAAATCCACGTTTTTAGACAAGCGATTTACATATGATTACCATCATCGCTCAAATCCCCACCATAAGCAGGCGACCATAAACATATCATAAAAATATGCGTGGCCATAGGAGTAAATACTTACACTTGGAAAATTTCCATAAATGTTTAAAAATTGTGTTTTAAAAATTTGATTTAGGGATTTTAAGGTTGAAAAATTATGCTGCGAACTATTACACTATAGAAATAAAACGCCAGTTTTTTCTGTTTTGATAATTTTTGGTATGACAAAATTATTATATTATATTTTAAATTTTTTAAGTTTACTTTTATATTTAATTTCATTGTGATTTTTATTTTTAAATATTTTTTATTGCAATTAATACAATAGTAGTTTTTTTATAATTGTTAAAGGTAATAATTTGTTATAATAGAAATAGTGAATAATTAAATACATAATGTACGATTGCATTATTAAAAATAATCGTTTATACTAATATATATACGGTATATATAGAACTAAAGAATAAATATCTTGCTTTTGTTACTGATTACTTTAAATAGTTTAGAATAATTACGTTATATTTTGTGGTATAGAGAATATATCATATAAATATTTTATTATTTATGTTCAACTTCTTAAACAATATCATTTTAAATCATTTATCAGCGCTTGTTACAGATAAGATGCTTGCATGATTTTTGTAACATTTCAAACTAATAAAATTGAAATTTTTCAAGTTGCTATAATTCAATAATACACACACATATACATTTATACGAGCTGAAAGGAAAATTTAGTAGTGATAGAGAGTAGACTTTTATATTACTATTTGATAGAAGTATGAATTCAGTTTTTGAAATTTTATTTGTAGGTCTTATTTCCTAATATTGGCTTAAATAATTTGGTTTCTAACATACGAATACTTTTATTTTTAATTCGTGTTAAACTTAGAATCTAAATCAACACTTATATTTTTTACCAACTACAATTTTTAATTGATAAATTAAAATCTTTTTAAATAATTCTATAATTATTTACGTATTTTAAAGCAATATATAATAAAAGGTTTTCTTCTTTATTCTAAATAAGTTTCTATCAGACTAAAATCATAAAATCAGTGCATTTATTTGTAAAAGTATTAAATAAATTTAGAAATTATGAAAATGTTATGTTTAAAAGAAAATGCATATGCTGTCTTTTTGTTGAGTTTTACAGAAATTTAAATCTTACCTTACAAGACTTTTTGAATAAATAAACTGCTAATAAATTTCTGAACAAGTGTCCAATCTTTGTATTTAAAAATTATACAAATATTTATAATGCACTGTTTGTTTGAATATTCGTAAATTCATTGTTTTAATTGTATATCAGTTATTCTTCTACATTCCGAATATTATTTATATTTTTTGATTTAATTTAAAAGTACAATTAAATATCTTTGGGTATTTTTCACAAAAACCTGCTTATTTGATTTACTTCCTTCTGACACTGTGCAGCATAGCTTTGAAATTTAAATCATAAATGACTACATACATACATATCTTACTCTAATTTTATTGGTTTTGTAATGTGTTTATAAAAAAAGTAGCAAAATAAATTTAAAAATGTTGACCACAATTATTTTACACATGTTAAAAAATGTATCCTTTGAGTTTATTTTTAATTATTTTTCAACAACTGTTTTTTATGTTAAGCTTATAGAAAAATGTCTTGAGTTTTCTATATAAAAAGCATAAAAACGTGTACGACTAGCAATTTAAATTTAAAAGCATTCTCCTTATAACAATGCTCAACTTATGCATTCCCAATATATAATATGCTTTAGAGATTATAGATAATTTTTTGTAAAAACGTGTTGATTTTCGTGTAGCCATTATTGTAAACAATTTATTAAACATTCTTAAAATGACAAAACTTCTACGCCAGCTATATAGAGTAATTCAATTAAAAATAATAACTTTAATGTCGATTAAAATGTAGTGTATGTATTTTGAAAAACTGATGATATTTGTTGAACATTGCTATTATACATGAAATATTATATTGACGAAATGGTCACCGTGAGCAAAATTACTAACTTCCGTCTATTTTATGAAATGTTTCAATACATTCCAGCATAAGTTCTGCGACGAATCTCTTCCTTTAATTCTGGAAACGTTTATGGGCCATTGGCATAGAACATATACTTTACATAATCCCACAGAACAATTTCACAGGCATGACATTATTCGATTAATTTTTTAGCCATGGCGCGAGGAGATAAATTCTTAATTTTCTCCATTTTGGAGATAGATTTTTAAGAACTAAAATAGATTTTTTCTGTTGCATACGGCTCCATAATTAAAAATGTAAATACTTAATAATACCAGTTTACAAACATCAAGCTGTTTATTTTTGATAGGAACAAAATTTTGCCAGATTTAAAATGTAACCACCACTTCAATCACCCTTTATATCTGAGCTGAATGTAAGAGTTATATTTCAATAACACTTAATACATGTAATTGAAATTCAAAATGTTTTAAAGTTCATGTAGCATAACCTAAAAACTCGAATTTTCGAACGTATCTCAGTCAGTTTTGTTCATTTCTAAATTTGTTACAGCAGAATATAGGAATAATATATCACTCCTACGAAAAAAGATAGGGGCATACTTAATAGTACAATTTTATTAATTTTTTTTTTCGTGTTGCAAACGTCAAGTATTTTTTGGTACAAAAATTATTTGTATATCTTTCATCCTTTAAATAACTCCACAACTTCTTTTTTTTTTTTTTGACATTTTTTGGAACGAAATATCTCAAAAGCTATGGGAAATAGGATAAAAAACTTTATATCATTTTTGTTTAAAAATTATTTAATATTATTAAAAAAAAACTAATTAAATTAGTTTGAATATTCATTTTTTTATTTCTAAAAATGTTATATTTTATTCTTCAATGAATCATAAAAACGTATCTGATTTCAAATATAAATTTTTCATGGAAGACGCGAACCATTGGAATTGTATATGTTCCAAATTTATATCAGGAATTTCGAGAGCAAATACATCATTACTAAGCGATGTTAAAAATTTTTTGAGAAACATGGTACGCGCGTTCCATAAAAAATTCATATTTTCCAAAGCTATGTCGGAAAAAAAAGATATTATTTCGAAGATATTTTGAGAAATCTTTTTTTAATATTACTAAGATAATTTATTTATAATTAATTAATTAAGATATTTTGAGAAACATTTACTTAATTTAAGTTTTTATTTTTTTTATAAAATCAGGCAATCAAATCAAGCCACATTTTGTTAAAAATCTAGAGTTATTATATGTTTATTTATTCCATTCCCTATTCCAAAAAAGTTAAAAAAAGTGTGCAGTTATTAAAGGAATGACCGATACATATATTTTATTTAATACAGCGTTTAAACTTTAATAAGGGAAAGAGTTAAAGTTTATGATTTGTATCTAATTGAATTTTCATTTAATTCTTATCTCTTGAATGTTTGCTGTCATATTATTTTCCAGAGATTTGTGTTGATATGCATCGAAAAAAACAAAAATTTACTAGTTTCGCAAACCAAATGTCAAATATGCAACAAATTATGTATTTATTTTAATTTGTCGATCTATAAATAAATAAAATTTACATTGAAGAGATTCATTTCTATTAAAATGTTCAAAGACACTAGTTATTTTAAAAGTATGTTTTGTTCAATATGTTGTATGAGTTACTATTTATTGCTCTTTGTTTCGAAATTTTAGACAAAACCAGCTAAAGTTTTTTACTATAAAAAAAAGTCCAGAGCTTGTCAAAAGTGTATGCGTTTGATAAAACTAAAAGGAATAATACATATTTGCATCAACACTGCAAAATATTGCTTATTGATTCTCTTATATAATAAAACAATATGGGTATTTATACGTTAAAAAATATCAGTTTTAAGAAATAGAATTTTATTAAACAAAAAACTATTAGTTCCACAAAATAATAAATTTAAACAAAAATGCATGTGTTGATGTAGTCGGTTGTGTGTGTGGATGTTCCAAAATATATCACAGACATAAATTTATGGAACGAAGGTAAATGTTCTTCAATTTATAGTTTCAATGTTTTTATATATTTTAAAAGTAATCATGATTTTAGAGCTAGCATACATGTACGCATATGAAAACGATTGTGTGTGTGCTGAATAATGAACATATGACACATTAAATTATAACATCAAAATTAAAAATTTGATTTGTTTTTATAATCAAATATATCTTAGCTTAGGCTGAAAAAAATAAATAAATGAATAACAAAAAGTTTTATGTAAAAATAGAATACTATGTAAGCCAAATTAAAATATACGTAAGAGCAGGCATGAGGGAAACAGAAATATAACAATACTTTGAATTTTAAAAAGCTTAAAAATTACGAAATTTATTTTGTTTCAGGGAATCAAATTTTTATCATAATCATTTTAAGTTTTTCTAATGTGACTAGACTCTTATTTATTAGCTTTTTTATTGTTTTGTTTTAGAAAACACATGTGCAAATGCAGTGAATGGTGAATGCTTGAAGCAGCGTAAAACCACAAAAATTGTACTTTCGACCATTTTATGTTGGGAAGGCCGGTAATTCCTTGTTTTCAACTTGGCAACCCCTATTCACATGTGGCTGGCACGACAGTAACTCGCAAAATTATACTGTGGGGGAAAATCGGAATATCCACATTTTTTCTTCTGACATTAGATCAGGTAAAAATCTGGAGCATGATGAAGTTTTTGAATGTGATGTTTAAATTTTGGTCGATGCCTTTTCTTACAATATTGCAAGAAAGAAGTTAAGCTCTTTGGTTGAGGATAACTTCAAACATAAATTGGTGTCGTGGAATCCATTACCCGATAAAATTTTTAATTAGTATCTTGGGAAAGCTCTGGTGTAATTTATTTGAATAAATAAATTTAATAAAGTTTCTATAATTTCTATTAATTCTATACAGAACTTTGTTTTGCTTTATTCGTATTTATTTGTTGAGGTCAACTCCAAATTTTACACGATATGCAAAATGCTCCACGGTCGATAACATTCAGTGTAACTTGATACATGGAATTCTACGTGTATTTGGCCACCGAAATGTGTTTATTTTTTTCTCGAGCAGATAACAATCTATTTTCATAATGAATACAGTTTTTTTTATAGAATGCATTGGCATTTATTAAAACGAGGAGTATGATGGGCAATGCAGTCTTTTTCATGCAATGATATCAAAAAAAGTTAAGGCCATCCTTGTCTTGAGTAATTTTTTAAGCGATTTTATTCAGTTTTCATCATATGTCTTCAATAATATTATTAACAAAACAAGATGTACCACTCACAAGATTAAAATTTTTTTTTCCAAAACTAATTTTTGTTTGTAATGAAGCATATCGTCACCTAACATCCAAAAAGACGTAACCACAACAAATTCAAAATTGATTGATTATGATGCATTAACTACACTAAATGTCAATAAGCCGCTAATTTTTAATAATTTTTTTAAATTTGTTTTTTAAAAACAATGTCACAATCTTTAAGAGATTAACTATATATCTCCAAGTCCTGATGTGACGAAAAAATTGACACATAGAAAAATCCTACAAAGTTATCATATACGATCCTTGGGCTTTTGGATTTTTTTGTGTGAAACAGATTTCTCTTAAAATTGTTTGCACACTGAAACCATGTTGAATAACATTGATAATAATACTCTAACTAAAGAAAACTTCAAAAAGCACAAAAATACAAGTGAATCGAACATTTTGTTGTGGTAGGTTCTTTGATTTATTACAAAAAGAAATCATTTCTAAATAAAACTTACTTTTCATCTTTTACGGAAAAGAAATATCTGGAATTTACACTAAGTGTTACGACCGAGGAAGGTTTTCTGCACCTTATGTACAATTTGAAAATGTGGAGCTTTTTTCGAGGTGAACGATTCAAATTTACTCGTATAGCAAATATAGACAAATCATATATGCAAAAGCTGAATTGGAAATCCCTACTCTGCTTAATTAATTCACCATTCACGCTCCCGATTTGGATTTCGTTTTTCACATGGCATTTCTATTTTCTTTTTACAAAATTTCCTTCTGCATCTAACCACCATACCCTTGACCCGCCATATCGCCCACCACCACCATTCCCCACATTCGCCTCCATTTACCTATGCAGTGCATTCGACAACTGTTTCAACGACTGACCCACCTCACTTACAAGTCGCTCATTGTCCTGCATATTCTTATTACCTGCGGTGCGCAACGAAAGAGATTGACTTTCAACGCGCGTTACTAATTCTCGAAAATGAAATTTCGAATGCGGTGGCATCGATTCATTGTCTGCAAAGACAACACAAGAGTTTTGCAAAATGTTTAATTTATCACTTAATTGAAGCCACTGTGATGCAGAGATAGTGTTCACAGGATGTTTGAGCGAACTTTCGAGTAGTCCTACTAACTCGAGGATGCCCTCGCGTGAGATCTGTTGTGTCGTATTTGTGGAATTGTTCGTGTTGGGTGAAGAGCTAGAAGTAAGCGTTGTTGAGTCGTGCAGATTATTTGCATTACCTACTGTAGTGCTGTTAGTGGTGGATCCGCTTAATTTTTGAGCAATAGGCGTTGCATAAATAGTCAATTTTGTGGGTTTTAATGGAACGGCGGGTTTGTTATTGCTGCTGCTGCTATTGCTGTTGTTCAATTTCGTCGTTGTTGTTGTGGTGTTGTTGCTTGTGTTATTGCCATCGCTAGTGAAAAGCGATTGTGTCATCAATTCGTTGTTGGTTATCGTTGTTGTTGTTACAAATGTTTCTGGCTCTCCATCTGTGGAAAGATGAGAAGTGGTGGATGCAGTTGATAAATTGTGATGTGTGTTGGTGGAATTGGTACTGGGTGGCGGCGGTGGTGGTGCGGCTGGCGGGGGCTTATTGGTAATGATAGTGCTGGCATTAAGTGCTGTGTGGATTGGGTGAACAGGGCCGATGGCACGTGGTGAAGTGCTATTATGTGTTGGAAATTTACTTTGTTGTTGATTTTGACACGTTGCGGTAGTGATGGATGTGGAATTCGTGCCAGCATAAGGATTGGGTTTTAAACCAAATTTTGGGGAAAGTTGGGTATTGCCACTATTTGACTGATTGATAATGGTATTGGTGCTGGCATAGTCAGCACCGCCCGGTTGCTCCCAAAGCTTTTTCAAGCTACTAATACTACCTGTACTACGTCGTTTACTATCTTCGGTGGATGATGAATCACACCCGCCGCCATCAGAGCCTTGTGTATTGCTTGAATTGTTATTGTTGGCCGCTAATGAGTTAGAAATATCAATTTTAATTTCAGTCTTTTGTTGGGGATTTGTCAACGAAGCCGTCGTCGATGTGACGAATTTCTTTGTTTCGTCTTTTTTATTTTTGTAATTCAAAGAATTTCTGCACTGACCCTCTTCGTCGGGCTTATTGGCGGTGCAACCATCCTTTTGTTGTTGTTGCTGTGGATCCTTGTCTTTTTCACTACCGCTACTATTGTTGTTTACCTTACGTAAATGGGCTTTAAAATCAATTATCGTTGTCTGATTTTCTGCTTTTTGCGCATTTGGTGCATTGATTTTTTTCGGTTCAACTTTCTTTAACTGTGCCTTAAAATTATTTGTCGAATTGGTTGGAGAGGCTTTCATTTCTGTTGGTGATTTTAATACTTTATGTTTTGGCAAATTCATGCTTTCAGCCAATTCGGTTACTAACAACGAGACAGGATCCACATTAGCGCCATTAGTGCCGTTTTGTGTATTGGCATTGGCAGCTGAATTCTCCTTGGAACGTTCTTTTATTTCAGCCATAAGCTTTTCTTTCATATTCAGCTCTTGATGTGGCTGTTGCGGTGGTTGTAGTGTCTGTGGGGGCTCTGGAGGACTACCGAGTGAGCTACACGAATCAGTGGACGGTTCACGTTTGCGCAAACTAACTCCGAAACGTGAGCTGGCTTCTTCAACACTTGGCGCTGTGTTGGAAACATCGCTTGTATTGCTTTGCTGCATTGGTAGCGGTGGAATTTGTGGTGTGACCTGTGTCTGATGATGATGAAGATTTTGTTGCATTTGCATTGGCGCCACTGGAGCTGGCGGTGGTGGTGGCGCTGGAGTTTCAAATTCCTCGGGTGGTGGTGGTAAGTCCGATGGAGGTGGTGGAAACTCCAAATTTGCCAATGCTGGCTGTGGATGCTGATGCTGACGTTTTGGTGAATTACTCGAAGTACCACGGAATGAGGAAAATGTCATCATAGTGCTACCGTCTGTTGTAGTGCGATGGCGTTGTAGTTTATTAAGACTAGCAGAAGCGTTATTTGCCATAGTAACTCCACTTGAAGAATTGCTGCGTATCATCTGCTGTGGCAGCGGTGGTGGTGGGTTAACCTGACTCACCGGTGTAGTTGTGGTGACTGATTTATTTGAGCTGGAATTTGGCGGAAGCTGTTGCCTTGACTGATGATGTTGCTGTATTACATGACCATTTGTTGTAGATGTATTTGTAGTAAGCGGTGTGTTTGGCGTAGTAACAGCAACACTAGAAGTTGAACCACCACTGTTGCTTGTTCCATTTGAGTCTTCTAAGCTGTCTAAGAAAGCACCAATGCGTGCCACCTTTGGCAGTGTGCCATAACGGTTAACAACTCGTTTGACATTCATTACTTCCAAAGCACCCACTGTAACGGGATGTGATGCAGCAGTAGTAACGCCGCCTCCGCCACCAACAACACTATTATGTTGGACTGTTGCTGCATGATGCTGTGTACGTTTGCTTTGACGTGTTTCCAAACCGCGATTGCCCATAACAGGTGTGGGCAAACGTTTGAATGAGCTGTGTGTAGGTGCTGACCTCGGGCCAATGCTGCTACTACCGCCAGTATGCAGTGAATGTTGCATCTTATTGGAAGTTAGGTTTTGTTCCAAACTGTCACCAGTTGCATCAGTGTCGGGATCACCAATGGCGTTATCATTCTCTGAATCATAACGTTGTGTGAGATTGTTGATATCCCTTGTTAGACCTATTAGTAGTTGTAAAAGAAGTTCAATATCGGTAAAAGTGATAAATATGTATTAATACTTCAAAAACTATTTTGAAAGATAATTCGTTCTGTGTATGTTATGTGTTAATGAGTGTATGAGTAAACAATCGTATACCAATTTGTCAGCATTTGTCACAAACAAATGTTCCAATCAGGCATTTGCAGGTAAGATTATTTATTGAAATGATGCAAAAAAAAACCACAAAATTAAAATTAAAATGAGGTGAGAAAAGAAAATTCTTAGAAAATACACAAAAGCCCAAATTTTTAGCACATTATTCCAAGCTAGCTGACTGTTGTTTTCATACTTTCAGTTTAATTGCATTCGCTACCTTTTTTATTCTTCTAAATGAGTGTTCAAGCGCATCTGACACGAAATACTTCTTGAAAAAAAAAAATTTTAAAAGCTAAATTTATTGAAAACATTTTATTTAATTATCCATTCATTATATTTATCTCGAAAACTGCAAAAGATAGAAAAACATTTGAGGCACAAGATACAGAAAATTGAATAAAAATATGCAAAAAGTTTTCGAAATTTTTTTTTCAAATTTAATTTTTGTAGGAATATAATTTTTCACGTTACACAAAAGTAATTATATTAAGACGCTATTGCTCAAAAATATCATAATTTTTTATTTGCTTAGGCTTTCTGCTATGTCCACTTTAATAAAATGACCGGACCTAGAGTTCAATGCTCGAAAACCTGGAAAGCTCCGTAGGAATCGGTGCTGAATACTTCGTATGAAATCGGAAACAAGCGTTTTGTTTTTATGCTACAAAACTACAATTTGACATCATTTTATAGTCAACTCAAGTCCACTGCCTAAGCAAAAAAAAAAAAATATATAAAATAACACAAGATGCATAGGAACAATAGCTCAATATTGTTAGGTTCATGTTATTCGTAAACCCAGGAAAATTTCTATTACGGTAATAAAAGCAAACAAACAGAACAAATTGCTAAAAATACATGAGAAAAACAAATTCAAATAAACAAAAATGATTAATTATGACAAACAAAACAAGAAAAATATGAATTTGGTACAATAATCTTACTCCGGTGACAAATACCTCGAAATAGTATATCAATCAAAAAACTACTGCAGGAGGATGATTTTTTTATGCTAAAGGAACTTTGAGTTGGAGAAGGTTTTTTGTTAATTTTTATAGAACTCAAGTGTCTACCGTTTGTATTGAGTTCATCGACAAGAAGGTTACGGCTATCATCCTCACGATAGGTGGAATCACGACTTGTTGAAAGTAAACTGAAATAGAAATTTATAATTTTATCGAAACAAGAAAAACATCGGTATTTAATGACGGCCACTACCTAGTACGTTTGGGTGGTGCAGGTGCTTGCTTGCCTTGTTTGTTGGTAGTACGACGCATTTGCACATTACCCTTGCCTTGACTGGAGAATGTGCTCAACTTTGTTGACGTTGTACCAGTTTCTGCGTTAAAATGAACATTAATGTATGCTTTAATTAATAAATTAAATTGTGTGTACCTGACAATGGTGTGCTAGCTTGTGGGTCGTGGTGGCCACCCAATGTTAAGCCAGTACCTCCTGATCCACCGCCGTTTCCTGTACTCTTTTTACCCATTTGCGGCGTTAAGCTTTGTGTCGCATTCAATTGCTTCTCGACCGCTTCTGTTATTGATGATTCCTGCGGAGCGAAGAAAACGAGACGTTGTCGTTCATTATTATTATTCATATTAACATCATCTTTATCATCATTATTATCAACCAAAGGTTGATTATTTCCCTCTGCCGTTGAGGGTGCTACTACACACGAGTATATTCGTGGTACTATAATATAACGATTGTTTTTATTGATGTCATTGTGTCTGCAGCCATGATCTTTATTATTAAAATGTTTCAATCAAAGCTCAATGCCATCATCATCATCATCCTCATCGTTATCATTATCTTCTTCACCATAATACTCATAGTCATCAATTTCATTATCACCATCACCATCATTATAATCACCATCACTATCATCATCATCAATTACATCACCCACCTGAAACATATGCTCCAGAGCATGGTGAATGCTCTTAAATGTCGGCCGATCCGCAGCATTCCATTGCCAGCATTGTCGCATGAGATCGTACACCTCTGGCGGACATCCTGGCGGACGTTCCATTCGATAACCCTTTTCCAGTTTATGAAATACATCAGTCAAATCGATACCCGGATACGGTGACATGCCATAAGTGGCTATTTCCCATAAAAGCACTCCAAATGCCCAAACATCAGATTTAGTGCTAAATTTATTGTAAGCTAATCCCTCGGGGGCGGTCCATTTGATAGGAAATTTCGCACCAGCATGCGCCGTATAGGTATCATCACGCATAAGACGCGCCAAACCAAAATCGGCAACTTTAACAAGCTTGTTATCGCCCACCAAACAATTGCGTGCCGCTAAATCACGATGTATGTAATTGCGTGATTCAAGATAACTCATACCCGATGCGATTTGTGTTGCCATATAAAGTAAAGCTACAGCATCGAGAGTTTCGCGCCCCGCTGAGCGAAGAAAATCGAGTAAATTGCCATGTGACATAAATTCGGTAATAATGTAAAAGGGTGGCTCACGCGTACAAACACCTAAAAAGAAGAATAAATAGTTTATAACAGCTACAAAAAATAAAAAAATATTTTTATGTATAAGAAAAGCTAAAAAAGAGCATATAGCTCTAAGATCTATCTAAGCACTGTTTCTAGATCTGATACTTCCATTTTGCTCAAGCGATTATATTAAGGAAGAAATTTTGTTTGACTTTGTTTGAGCATATCGTATAAATATCTAAGCGCTGTTTCTGGATCTGATACTTCCATTTGCTCAAGCATTTATTTTAGGGAAGAAACTTTGTTTGACTACATAGTCGCAAGTAACTAGTATTTTTTTTTAAAATTACCTATTAATTGTCCTGATACGATTTTTCTTTTACCAGAGAAAGCGTATAAAAAAAGCATAGCAAACTTAACAATAACTTTAACAGGGCTCTGCTGCAAATAAATTTGAACCGTCATAATAAAAAATGGAGTTTGAAGTACACGACTAGCTATTTACAATTATGTGGTATTATATTATTGGTGTCTCTAAAATAACTCCATGAGCTTTTGGCTTTTAACATGTTTAGCTTCACATATATCAATATATACATAATTGGCACTGTCGGATACTTTATTGAAAGAATTTATGAAAATGTTCGTGACCTGTGTTCATTGACCTTCTGTTTCTTTACAGAGCGTAATAAATTTCATCACTCACTCTATACACAAAAGTGATACGCAAATTATATAAAACAAGGTCTGTTCGGTAACTCCTCTAAAGTACTGTGAAGCAAGTTACAACTCTCAAAAGTGTCCGTATTTTGACAGTTCTTAACTAGCTCTAGAGTAAGTTAGAGTTGTATAATGAAACTGTGTTTTTAATGGGTTTTGATTAAAATTATTTTAGTGAAAATCGCTGAGATTCGTTAAAGACCCAATCAAATGATTGAGAGACGACGTAACAAGAGAGTTGCGTGGGAAATTCGCCATCATGAACAAATGTTTACGGCATTCATTTCGGCTCTTGTTACCACTGTGATTTGGCTTTATTGAAGGTATTTTGAACTTGGAAACAACCGTGACAAACTTTAGTCATTTTTAACATAGTAGCTGCATACATTCAGTGCCAACTATAGCTCTATCTTAAACTTTTGCTACTTTTTGTTTTTGAACCAATAAAGAAAATATCCCAACTTCAACTAAAGCAGCAACGGAGTTACTCTGCTGAAACTTTAATTTTTTCATTAAGTAAGCAAAAAGACAGAATCAATCGTATGACTAAGGATAACGAAATGTTCTAAAATATTGAATTTGCAAGTACACAATATGTAAATTTTAATTTTAAAAAATTTTATATAAAAACAAATAATTAGATCGAAGGACAGAACCAGTCTATTCATTAAAAATATAAAGGTGCTTACTTTTTGAAGTATTGGAGAAGTTGACCTTTATGTTTTTCGGACTAATAAAAGCTTTTAGTAGAAAACTTCTTAAATTCAAAATTATTTTAAATAATTATAGTACCTATAATTTGTTACAAAAAAAAATTAAAAGAGTTTTTGGAAGATTCGTTATATTTTAAAAATGATAAGTTCTTTTCATTTCCTATATTTCTTCAGTTTATCTTTATTTTTTGCAGATCATAATTCTGAAATTTTCCCTAATAAACGATTTACTTGACTAAATAATTAAATAACTTGTAAAAATTTAATTAATCCCACTCATCATTAAAACTCATATAAAAAAGGGCACTGCAGCAACACGCTGTACCCTGCCTTCGCCTTTTTCGTTAAGTTACTACTGCTTCTCTACTTTTGCATTTTCTACCAGCGTTAAGCTCAACTCAATTACATACCAATTAGTTGCACTAAATTCGGATGCTTCATCTCCTTCATAATGGCAGCCTCTTCAAGAAAATCCTTAAGGGCCATTGTATCTTCTTTTAAAGTCTTTACTGCTACCGTATTGCCATAACGTTTCCAAATGGCCTCATAAACTTCACCATACTGTCCACCGCCCAATTTGTGCTTCATTACAATGTCAGTGCGACAAATTTCCCATTCATCTGGCTCAGGGCTCAGTGGGAATACTGTGGGTTTATTTTGTTTTGGCGCTGGATACAGCAGCGGCGTAATCAGTCCATGTCCCTCGTGTGGTACACTATGATGATGTACCAATTCAGCGAGAGTATTAAACTTGGCTTCGGCTGTCACAAAAACTTTACCATCAGGATCCTCTGAGATGCGATAGTGATAGACGCGTCCTTCATATCTAAATAGAGAATTTTTTGAATTAAAAAATACAAATGGAATTCAAAAAATACAAAAGAAAATTATTTAAACAACTTTACCTCAAACTGATGCTGCGTTGTCCGGGTGAGCTTTCACTCTCACGAACCAAAAAACTGCCATTGATGCCAGAGCTAAGCAAATATTCTGCCGCATTTCGTGATATGGGACCATGGTACCATGAATGTTTCTCTAATGAATTCAGTGGCGTCACATAGTTTGAAGGTACCCAACCGACATTGCCTGAATCTGAATGCGCCTCACACCACTCACCCGATTTGTTGTATGATAGTATGCGCACCTGCTCACCCTTTTTGAGACTAAGTTGATTTTCACCGCCAGCTTGAAAATCATACAACGCTACAAACAATTGTGGGTCGTCCTCTTCGGGACCGGGAGCAAGTAGATTTTCTTTGGATGTCCAGCGGTGCGCGGATTCGAAGCCGGATGTGTTTGAGCTATGCCCTTGACTGTGACTTTGTGTGTTTAGTGAAACGCCATCCTGACTTTGTTGTAAATGGAGATCAGATTCGGGGAGTAACGTTGTACCAGGTGGAATGTGTGGCAGGGGCCGGGATTGCAGGAGAGCTTCTGCAAGTCAAGAAAAATAGTTATATTACAATTATTTAAATTTATAGCGACATTTCTTAATAATTTTTAATATGTGAGCATCATTACAGGTGGTTAAGTGTAAAATTGCTAAAATTGTTAAAAATGCAAAGTTTTTTCTGTTTTTGAACTTTGTCTCAGGGGGCACTGTAGACCAAAGAAAATTATTTGTAATATGTATGTAGGAATGCAACCTGACAGACAAAGAGGTACTAGAAGTGGACGAGAGTACTGACATGAAATGCAACACTGAATTAGAAAGCTAGATTTGACGAGAGACAAAACGAACAAGAAGAGACGAGCGACAGTCATAAAACTACAGTCGTATTGTTGTATTAGTCGCTTAAGTTTTTACTATTATACAATAAAACACTTTTTATTAAACTATAAAAGGAAATCTTTTATTGGCAGTAGTGCAGTGTAATTCTTTTCCTAAATGAGTCAAATCAAACATTCAACTTAGAAAATCCTAGAATCCAAGTGAAATCCTACATCTTGGGGACTCAGACCGAGATTGAACAATTGAGCCATAATACGTGAAAGTGACTTAAATAGTAAAAGTGTAAAAATAGTTAAAACTCAATATTGAAAACGTTAAGTTTTATCGAACAAAATTAAATTTGAAAAACTAAAACTTGAGCATTGTGAAATGCAAGCGACGCCAAGTTCGAAAATTTCCGTTGACGAGTAAATTTTTAAATTCAACGAGTAAATGACTGAAGCAGATGAAGTTTGCAGCAACCAGAAAACATATTGACCAAGAAATGTGTTAGAAACTTTTCAGATCACAGAAAAGACGAAAAGTGCAAGCAGTTTAAGAAGAAGCAGATGTGTGAAGATAAAATTAGAAGCCAAAGTGAAGCAGAATAGTTGAGAAGAGCGAAAAGCTAGTAGTGCAGAGCGTTAAGTTAGTAAAGAAGAGCTAACGTTCGTTAAGAAAAACAGAAAACTGGAAAAGAAGTGTACATGCCGTGTACAAGTAGAACGAAGAATAAAGCTGACTGATGGAAAGCAGTGGAAAAGAAAGAGCTGAGTAGTTTTTATCTCATTTTTATCGTATGTTCAAAGTAGAGAAGTTTTTATTTTTTTTAAAGTTGCTTTTGTTCAGACTTTTTTATAAAAAAAAGAAGAAGAAATTGTCAAAGTTGTTTAACTTTTCTTATTCGTTGTTTGAAAATGAAACTGTTTCAATTGATTTTGTTTATTTTTCTGATCTAAATTCCAACTAGAAAACGCTAAATTTCTTATGGTTGGAAAAGAATTGCAAAACCAAAACAAAATAAAGAAGACACATTTTTATGCACACCTAAAATAAGTTGTGATTAAATTTTGATGTTACAGTTAAAAGCTAATTTTTATGTTTTGAAGTAAAGAATTGAATCTAAATAAGAATTAAAGTAAAATTTAAGAATTATTTTCAAATAAAACAAGATTGAAGTGTTGTTAGCAAGATAAACATATTAAACTGTTGTTCATATTATTTGGAAGTATTTTACATTTTATGTAATAAGATTTAAATTGATTTTCTTATAAACTATTTAATATTGTAAGACAAAACTATGGACGCGCAGGCAATTTTATCAATGACAGTAGCCACTTTAAAAGAAAAATTAAGGGAGGTTGGGTTGAATATTGTCGGACGAAAAAATGAGTTAAGGGACAGACTATTACAGCATCAGGGCTTTTTAAATGATGAGGATGAAGAAATTGAATCCGTATCTAATGCGACAGAGTATGAAGACGTTGAAACAGGATTTGAACGCAATATGGTTACACACTTTACCCTGAGGGATATGGAAGACAGTCTTTCGTCATTTAATGGTACTGAAACACCTGATGTAAAGCAGTGGATCCAAGAGTTTGAAGACAATGCTGTTACTGTTAATTGGAATAATCTCCAAAAATTTGTGTATGCTAAGCAGCTGTTAAAAGGAGCAGCGAAACTTTTTGTTAGAAGTCAAAGTAATGTAAGGGATTGGCCAACACTGAAGATTGCGCTTATTGGTGAGTTTGGAACAAAAGTGTCTTCAATAGATGTTCATCGCACATTGAGAAATCGTCGTAAAAAAGCAAACGAAACATTTCGTGAATATTTATACAGCCTTGTAGAAATTGGCAAAGCAATAAATCTTGATGAGGAAAGTTTGATTGGATATTACGTTGAAGGAATATCGGATTCCAGAGTTAACAAAACCGTATTGTACCAAGCAAAAACCATTGCAGAGTTGAAACAGCAACTGGAGGTATATGAAAAAGTGCATAGTTCTCGTCAGTCGCTAAACAAAGAGGGTATGTCACATTCTTCGAATACAAATGCAGGAGAGCAGCAACCTGTATCACGTTATGCAAATGCAAAAAAATGTTTCAAATGCGGTAATGTTTCTCATTTAGCCAAAGATTGTCAGCAGAAGTAATTCAGATGTTTTAAGTGCAACCAACTAGGTCATCGCTCATTTGAATGCAATAATGTTGCGCGTAATGAAGATGAAAAATTCAAAGCTGAAAAGAATAAACTAAACACAATATTTCACAAGCCTTGTGGAAATCTTATCTTCAAGGACATTACAATGAACAACTTAAAGTTTTCAGCATTAGTTGATACAGGGTCAAGCTTAAGTCTAATGCGATACGATACACTTATGAAATTGGGTGATGCGGATCTCAGTGCAGACAGTCGATGCTTAGTAGGAATTAAAGACAGTGAAATTAATACAATCGGCAGCTTCATTGGAAAAGTTGAGGTTGATGGCATTCCTTTTGACTTAAGATTTCATGTAGTTCGAGAACGCGATTTATGTTACGATGCAATAATTGGAAGCGATATTCTGAAAATAGTTAATATCTTGGTAAGAGAAGGTGAGGCTGACTTTAAGAAGAAAACTGACTTAGAAGAAAATGTCGAAACTGATATTTTGGAAAAAACTCAAATCGAAACGAGATATAGTGCCGACAAAAATAAAGAGTTTGAATTATTTGAAGAATTTCATTCCATTTGTGTAGCTGCAGAATACAAAGGAGAAAAAAGGGTACCTGAGCTAAACCTAGAACATCTCACTAAAAATGAATCTACAGCAATAGAAACTATGGTTGAGCTATATGTCCCGGAAAAGAACAAAATGTCACCTGTTGAAATGAAAATAATCCTTGCAGATGATGTCCCAGTATATCAAGCTCCGCGAAGAACATCTTATTCTGACCAACTTTTAATTGAACAACAGGTAGATAAATGGCTAGAGGATGGAACTATACAACACAGTACATCTGAATATGCAGCTCCTGTTGTTTTAGTGGCGAAGAAAGACGGTTCAAAGAGGTTATGCGGAAGGATCCAGTTGACCAGTTGTTTCACCCCATTCAATACATGAGCAGGAAAACGACACCGATTCAAGAAAAATACCATTCGTATGAACTTGAGGTACTGGCTATAATAGAAGCACTAAAAAAGTGGAGGATCTACGTTATAGATATGAGATTTAAAATTGTCACCGATTGCAATGCATTCGCGCTAACCATGAAGAAAAAAGATATCCCACTACGAGTGACACGATGGGCTATGTTCTTACAAGGTTTTAATTATCAAATTGAGCACAGATCTGGTTCAAGCATGAGACATGCTGATGCACTGAGCAGAATGTCGTGTTTGCTAATGGAAGATTCTCTTCGTCATCGTTTGAAGGAAGCACAAATGGGTGATGAATGGATAAAAGCGATTCGGAAGGTATTGCAAAAGGATGCTTATGAAGATTTTTACACTAAACATGACGTACTGTTTAAAGATCCCGTTAAGGAACTTGTAGTAGTACCATCGTCAATGGAGGAGGAAATCATAAAAGTGGCGCATAGGCAAGGTCATTTTTCAGCTAAAAAGACCAGTGGATGTGTAGAAAAATCGTTTTATGTTCCACAACTGTATAAAAAAGCAGAAAAGGTTGTAAAGAGTTGTGTAGAGTGCTTGGTGACTGAGAGAAAATCTGGTAAAAAAGAAGGTTTTCTTACGCCGATTGATAAAGAGGACAGACCTTTAGGCACATACCACATTGATCATGTAGGACCAATGGAAGTTACAAGCAAATGGTACAATCATATACTGGTCGTGGTGAATGCATTTTCAAAATTTGTCTGGCTATATCCAACGCGAAATACAGGTACGGAATCGGTCATAGACAGACTTCAGAAGCAGGCCGCTATATTTGGAAATCCAAAAAGAGTCATTTTCGACAGAGGAACAGCTTTTACATCCAATGCGTTTAAAGAATATTGCGAGAGTCAGGACATACAACATTTATTAATAGCAACGGGAGTACCGCGTGGAAATGGGCAGGTAGAACGTATACATAGAATAGTAGTGCCCATGCTTTCTAAATTTTGTCTTGAGAATCCGATGAATTGGTATAAACATGTAGAAAAAGTTCAGCAAATAATAAACAATACCCCACCGAGGAGTACAAAGGTGTCACCATTCAAAATTTTATCTGGATTAAATATGAGGCTTAAAACCAATTTAGATATGCAGAAGTTTTTGCAGGAAGCCGAAATTGAAGAATTAGATGCCGAGCGAGAAGATATACGAAAAGAAGCCCAAGAAAATATTTTAAAGATACAAAAAGAGAATCGAAGAACTTTTGATGCTAATAGAAAGCCGGAAACCGAATATAAACTGAACGAACTTGTAGCCATTAAGCGGACACAGTTTGGATCAGGACTAAAATTGAAACCTAAGATTCTTGGACCGTACAAAGTCATAACTAAACTTGGCTATGGTAGATACGAGATTGAAAAGGTTGGTGACCACGAAGGCCCACACATAACCACCACTGTCGCGGAGTTTATGAAGATCTGGGATGCCACATTCGGGTCGAATGCTACATCAGGACGGCCGAATGTAGGAATGCAACCTGACAGACAAAGAGGTACTAGAAGTGGACGAGAGTACTGACATGAAATGCAACATTGAATTAGAAAGCTAGATTTGACGAGAGACAAAACGAACAAGAAGAGACGAGCGACAGTCATAAAACTACAGTCGTATTGTACAGTCGTATTGTTGTATTAGTCGCTTAAGTTTTTACTATTATACAATAAAACACTTTTTATTAAACTATAAAAGGAAATCTTTTATTGGCAGTAGTGCAGTGTTAATTCTTTTCCTAAATGAGTCAAATCAAACATTCAACTTAGAAAATCCTAGAATCCAAGTGAAATCCTACATGTATATTAGAATTTGCTCCTAAGATACGGTAGTGCGGTTTTCTTTTGCTTAATACATTACTACTGAGGCATCAAAGTTTAAAAAAATTTTACATAGGAGGCACTGAAAGCAAAGGAATTATTCTTTAGCCAATATCCTTAAAACTTATTAAACGATTTTTATGAAATTTCGTGTGCGTACCTTTTGAATTCGTTATCACAAGAAAGTTCAAAATTTGACCTACAGAGGGCGCTATATTCAATGTAAATATCGATTTAAAAGGCCTTATTTTTCGATGTTTCTGGATTTTGAAAACACCTCGATACTATTCAATTCATTCCCTTACTACGTTAATTTAATTTTATCGACTTATCAATAAACTTTCATCGACTTTTATGCACTCTTTTAGTTACAGATCTATATCACATTTTGATAACGACAGACTAGGGACGACGGACCATAAAACCTTAAGTGATCAAAATTTGTGATACACCGACAAATTTTTACGTTTAAACATCAAGCCACTGTTACTGCACTTATCCTCATTATTCCTCATCAAACTTGTATTCATTATTCATTCAGCAGAATCTGCTGTATGACATTGTGACTGACTGTCATTCTGTTGGCCCGTCTCTCTGTTGGAATGTTAGCGTGTCTGTGAAAATCTGTTTTGTTCCACTTCATCTGCTGTCGTGCTCTGTTTTGTCTCAAACGACACATAGGCAAGATATAAAGAAAACAACGAGGAAAACAAAAATTTATTCCTCCAGGGGAATTGCATTGTGCACTACGCCACGTTGATGAATCAGAGAGCATATCATGTGGCAATTGATTGAATGCAAGATCGAGCTGTTCTCTATACTGCAGTAATTTGTGTTGTAGTTGTTTTAGTCATTCTTTCATTGCTGGCAAAGAATTGAAAATTTGGAATTTATTAAAATTTGTTTTATCTTTTTGGAATGTATACGAAAAGAATTAAAAATTAAGTAAAAAATCTTAGTCCGTGCAGTGCCAACTAGTCAGCAATGCAAATAAAATTTAGAGCCATGCGCAAACCAAAGTCGACAATAAAGTGCAGTAGAGTATATTATTCAAGAGGGAGCTGCACGCGGAAATGCCGTCTCGTTAATTCATGCCCTTATTGGTAGGATTTAAATATTATGTATCGCTAGAGCTTTTTTTGCGAAAGAATCACATATCAATAAATTCATTGATGGATTATAATGAAAGAAAGGAATCAAATAGTACGATTTGCTTGTATACCATACGGATCAATCTCAAATCATAATTATGATAAAAGTGGACCAGGGAATGTGCTGTAGGACAAACTGAAATCTAGCTAATCAGAAATACAAAAATACGTGTAAGTCCTTGACTATATGTTACAAACAAAATATTCCCATTAATGAATGGTTCTTACTAGGTGTACAAATATGAAACCGGTAATGACATCTAGCGATCGATAGCAGTATATGTATGAGCTTGCGAACCGCACCAAATGTCTTAATTGTTCATTCTGTCATCTGTCAACAATATTCAGTTCACAATTTGTCAAGTTTCATACAACAACGCATTTTTTCCGCTCGTAAAGATGTCGAATTTTGTGCCTAAAAACTCTCATTTGCGGGAAGCATTGATTTTCTGTTTCCATTTGAAGAAAAACGCTTCTGAATCGCATCGAATGCTTGTTGAAGCTTACGGCGAGCATGCTCTTGGTCGTACACAGTGCAATGAGTGGTTCAATAAATTTAAAAGTGGTGATTTTGATGTGATAAATGAGGAGCGCGGCCGGCCACCGAAAAAGTTTGAAGACACCGAATTGCAAACATTATTGGACGAAGATGATGGTCAAATGCAACAACAGCTCGCTGAACAACTTAATGTGACACAACAAACCGTTTCCTTGCGTTTGAAGGCCATGGGAAAGATTTTAAAGGTCGGTAGATGGGTGCCACATGAACTGACCTAACATGGCAGCAAGAAAACCGAAAAACCACTTGTGAGTTGCTGCTCGCCAGGAAAAACAGAAAAGGTTTTCTCCATCGAATCATCACTGGCGATGAAAAGTGGATTTATTTCAACAATCCCAAACGAAAAAAATCATATTTGAGCCCCGGCCAACGACCCAAATCAACGCCAACGCTTCCCGCAAATGAGAGTTTTCAGGCACAAAATTCGACATCTTTACGAGCGGAAAAAATGCGTTGTTGTATGAAACTTGACAAATTGTGAATTGAATATTGTTGACAGATGACAGAATGAACAATTAAGACATTTGTTGTGGTACGGAAGCTCATACATATACGGCTATCGACCGCTAGATGTCATTACCGGTTTCATATTTGTACACCTAGTAATGTATAGAGTAATATTGCAAATACGAAAAAAAACTTAGTTTTTTAACAAAATTTTTGCCAGGAGAAAACATGTTGACACATGGACTTTATAGAGAAGTACTCGTATACATAACTACATGAAATATTTAGTTTTTTTTTTCTCACTTCCAAATCATTTAAGATATTCATTTTGAGGAAATTTGGAAAATTTGCCATCTTGATCAACTTCGATGACTTTGATTTATGTTATAATAAAGTCAGTGGCGGAATATCTGGAAATATAAGCTACTGAAAGTTAAGTTTTTTATATAAGTGATAGCCACTTGAAATAACGATTCAATAGAGCTCAAATATTTCCCTTGCAATCGAAGATAAAAATATATAATGTTCAAGCTTAAATTATTTTCAAACAAAGAATTTTTAAGTTAAGTAAATTTAGATTTTTCTTGATTCAGATTATTTCGTAAAAAATAAGTATTATTGCTCTGTCTTTTACAATTCTCCAGAGCAATCAAACTTACTCCTTTTTGGGCACCAGAGCATAGAAAAGTGAGGAAAATGAGAAAGCTGACGAGTACGCTAGATACAGTATATCACTGCTTTTACTACCTTACAACAAATGGGTGGGAAAACCATCAACTTGCAAGTCAAATATTGAAAACAAATCACAAAAGCTTGCCCTAGAGGAAGAGGAAGTTTATATCAGATCAGACTGTTACATATGTAATTGCTTCTCAAAATGACGGAATGAAATAAAATATCGACGAAAAAGATGACAAAAGGTAGTAGAAAATTTAAAGTTAGGTCTGCTACTGAGAAGCCCAACATCATAATGTAATGAACCTATTTTTTAGTGTATAATAGTTTAAGTGCGTTAGCGACCTGCAAAATGTAAGTTTTTTGTGGTCAAACCTTGGATACTGGCGAACCAAGATACCGACGAAAGGTTTGTTATACGCGTAAAACGACAAATCATTTTAAGTATTAGTTGATTTTATTTTTTAAACAATTCTTTATTACTTTGTAAAATCCTTTCAAACAAAATTTGACAAAAGAAATATTTTAGTGAAAAGTTTATTGAGGATTTTTAAACTGCACATTATAAGCTCTGAATATAAAAATAAACACAGCTGTTGACTTTATAAATTTTAAATTGACAAATTTACTACCGTTTTTAAACAAATTAAAATGAAATTCATTCAAATCAAGATACAAACAACAACCTAAAATTGAAAATAACAACCACACCATCATATCTACATACATGCGGCGAATATCTTCTGTGAATGTCACACATCCCCAGTCATTAATATATTGCCATTCTATCGCCAGTCAGTTGCATCCGAGAAGTGTCATCATTAATTTTCTCAATTTTTAATGGCTTCATGTAATCAGGCGTAGTCATACGAAGTTGTTGCATTGGGCGATACTTTTTCTCTTATAGAGAATTTCTCTCCCCTATCATAAACGCATGCACACGTAGGGCGTCATAAACTAAACTATATTTATGTATACGTATCTGTATAACCATATAATTTTCAACAATTCATTAAAGAATTTTAAATTTGGACATAAAGAGGAAACTTCCGGGAGTCGTCTGATTAAGTGGCGGCAGGCATAGAATTATACTAAGCAGAAAGCCATACCATCACACATTGGCAGCAACAAAAACAATTATTCAATAATAAGTTTTTTTCTCACTAACGACCTCCTAAGCTGAAAATTGTTAAGCACATTAACATAAAAAGAAGTATGTTTTTTTTCAGGGAAAAGAAGAAGCTTTCAATATTCTTATGTCCATGTGAAATAGTTATATGAAATACGTAAACTTTATGGTTCCGAACAACTGTATCTGCCAAAAAAAATTTCCTATAGAACTATGCTTTAGAAAAAATTAAAGAAATTTTCGTTTTTAAAAATATCTAAAACATCCTAATGAAAGTGTAACTGTCTATATTATAAATAGAGTGAAGAGAATTGTTATATCGTGTCGTAAGTGTTTATTTGCCTTATACCTTAATCATTTTTGTCAAAAATGAGTTATTAATGACTTTTCATTGATAAAATTACGTAAGTATTATTGTTTTTTGTGGCATAATATAGTTTTTGTCCTATAATGAGCATGTATGTATATAAATTTCGTTTTTTTTTTGCATCAGATTTGTATTTGTATGTTAAAGTATAATTTCCTAAGTTTTGATAAATAATGTGATATTTTTTTTAATAGAAAAAATGCTAAGCTTCAGACAAAAGTATAAAAAATAAACCAACAAATCAAAGTTTTAAGTTGCTCTACTGTAAAATAAGATTTTTGTATATTAATATAAGATATATCACTTCAATTATTAAATTTCAAGAAGAATAATTTTTTCAATATTTTTACTTAATAAATACCAGTATTCTCTATGGTTAAGAATTCTGCAATAAATATTTTATGACAGCCATTACTTAGTTAGTACCCATGATATTATTTTCAAAAAATTATGCAAATTAGATGACTTGTTAGTATTCATTTTATCAGATATTTTTTGTGTTTTAGTGTTTACAACTTTATTCAAATCGGTGAAACCAATTAACAGATAGTTTTTAGAGATTAAAGCTTGCTGGCGTCTCCGATTTATATCAAGGGAATGCAACCAATAGCTTTTGCTCACTTTTGTGAATGTGTCATTTTGATACAATTTATAGAGTGTGAGATACAGGTGGTTTAAAGTCAAGCTATTTTTCGTTTACAAAATTTTTAAAGTTATATTTTCCAAAAAAAAAGGATTAAAATAATAAAAATGTAACCTTAGCTAAGTAGAACGACCTTTATCTCAAAGAAAGAGTACTTAATTCAAAAAATAATATCTGGTTTACTAGAATACCACTGCGTTAAAATCAGTACATCTATTTCGAAAAACTTTTGATTGTTACATTTGCACGAGTTACCAGATGACAAGAAAACATGACGCAAACTAATGCGAGTTAAAATATGAATTCAAGAATTAAAGAATTTTCGCTTGTGCGCTGAGCGGTAAAAAATGTTTGATCAAAATACATACATATGTACAAATAAATAAACATTTCTGGCGGTTACTGCACTTGTCAATTAAACGAGTTTGAGACTTTGTGCATGTTATGCTTTGCACCACAAGAAAACGGAAGTTAACTTGGCAGAAACCGGACGGTGCTTCCGCAAAAAACGTTTCCTTTATGCTATGGCACAACAGTCAAAAACTTTTATTCTTTTCTTCCACGCTTATTTGTTTCTTCGTTTTACATTTTAAAAAGAGATGTTAAAATTTGCTTGGTTACTTGGTTAATTTTTTGTTGCACAGTCTTTCCTAAAACAATAGCAACAAATTCATAGGAAACATATGCCTTTTTTATATCATCCAATAAAGTATATATCAAAAGTTAAAACTTCTTCATGATTTCAGAGAGTTTTTAAATTTTTCTTTCATTTTACTATTTAACAGCGTTCCCGAAATGACTCTTATTGATGTACGCTACTGAAAAACTAAAAATAGAATAACTCTATCCATGCAATTATTGAAAATACGTTAAAAATTACTCTCGCAACGATACGACAACAGGCAAAAATCACGTCACTGTGGGTTGGGCTTTTGAGGATCCCATCAAATATAATATTTTTATGTTTTTGTGCTGTGTTCACTGAATGAAGATAAGTCAAAGTCATATTTTGGTAATGAAAATGAAAGTAAAAATACAATGTTAATTGTACTGGTGATATGCATTGAAAGAAATGATATGGAAAATTGATTTTATAGACTTTTTACAAATTATTGCAAGCAATATTTCTTTTGGCCATATCGATAGAGGTAGCTTATTCAAATCAAATTTCCCATATGTTTGATGTTGACCCGTTTGTTTAATTTAACATATATATAATACAAAACACATTTTATTGCGATTTTTTACCAGCCAGTTTTTTAATTGAGTTTTGAACCAATATGTAGAAAAAAGTATAATTTTCACGTTTTTCGTTATATTAAATGAGCGTTGCTCGGGAATGGCTTATTACTGACAGCGGCTATGTGTCAAACGTTTTTGGGCTCTTTATGACCCCTATCGAATCAATCGTTTACCAAACCTTATCGCTACAATTTTATTTTTAAGGGCTAAGAGAATGTTTGGGCCATTCGAGGCATCTCTTATTTGATAAAGTCCAAGAACCAAAGAAAATGGTTAACATTTGATTTTTCTTTAAACAATTGGTAATTACTGAAATTTTAATAACCGGCTCAAATGGATATTAAATTTGGGGTAAGATATAAAAAACAAAATTATGAAAACAATACTGCGCTGTGTGAATAATTTATATAAGACAAAAGTAAAAAGTTTAAAAAAAAATACATCATTCAACTACATACAACATTCCTTCATAACAAAGTACTTGGTTCCGTTTTTTACTACTTTTTCCCCCATTATATTCTGTAAACGCGGCTTTGTTGCTTTTTTTCCTTAGTTCTCAAAACAAGTTTTTTTTTGTTGTACCGCAAGTTTTTAGCGGGTTTGACTCCTTTGTTTATGTTTTGGTTCTTTTATCAGATGTCTACTGCATAAGTTGCCATGATTTTAATTCTACATTTTCTTTTGAGATTCTAAATAGGAAATTCCACTTCCCTCGATGCCGCACTGCATTTGTTTATGTTTATGTTAAGCCAGCTAGTTAGTGCCGCACTTGGATGCAAAGAAGTTAAAGCAATATGTAGCAGCAAATGCTATGCGTTGGGTTCTTTGTAGTTGCTAACCGAAGGAGCAAGGTCGTTTGGTTGGCATCGTCTTTTATAAGCTGTTGCTCTAAAAGGCTTAAAATAAGTTGTGTATCATTAAAGTTCGAACAAATACCAATTGGCGTCATTTAATGTATATCTTGATAACCTATTACATTGCTTCACAACATTTTGAAATGAATCCTTTAATTTGCGAAATACAACAATTTTCCTATGGCTTTTGACTGATTATATTCTTTTCCAGTGAAAAAATGATAAACAAAGAAATGTTGGCAAAAAGTAGCACATCAAAACAAAAAATAAAAATTGAGCTTGCTTAATAAAAAATAATAGTTGCTTAGAAAACAATTGTTCGAAATTTTAGAATAATTGCAACATCTCAAATTGGACTGATTTCAAATTTTTATATGCTTCATTGTAGCTTACTTAATTATATTTTATATGACACTAGTTTTCCCTAAATTAACATAAGTGGGCTAAGCTTATAATGATTTCAGAAACAATTACATCTGCAAATCCCATGTGCTATTACTCCGAAAACTGCTTCAAGCAGAACGATTAGTACTTGTATCCCTGCACACCATCAATTTCGCACCCTTTCAAAAGTAAAAATCTAGAAAAGCACATTTCGTTCCACCCTAATGTACTACAAATCAAAACATTTCTTATCTAAATATGGCTGAAAAACCTTGAAAAGCAAATCCAAATAAAAACATGTTACGCCTTTTCTACAGATATGTAAATAAATAAATAACAGATAAATTTTTATCACGCTTACCTACATTATTATTATTTTTTTTTAAACTTTAGTGAATTGACGAACTATGTATGTGTGTGGCATATTAATTAAACGCCTGGAAAAACGAAAAACGGTCAATGGCAGCCAGCTGACAATTGTTTCCGTTTACACTTGATTGCAAAACTATTGAATACTAATGCAATTAAACGCAATTAAAAAAGTTTTTTCGTCAAAAGTTACTAATCTATGAAGGAAGTTTATTATTTTTTCAAAATGCATCAATTATCTTTTGGTAAACAAATTTCGAACGTTCGTCGTAATGATCGGAATGGTAACAAGTTTTATATAATTTATACTTCACGGTCAAGTGCTAATGTAAGTTGGGCTTTTATTTTCATCCGAATGGGCAATTTACCATAGTGAAAGTGTAAAATTAAGCGAAAAAACTGAAATACACAAATGTTGTAATGTTGTGCCCTCTAATTTACATTTGGAAGATGTAGTGAGCGCTTGCAATTTTAAGGTTTTGAGCTCGATTCCCAGCATGATCAAATATTTTATTTTTACATTTTTATTTTCAACAGGATAGTTAGTTTTAGTTATTTTTGATCAGATGCCGGATAAAATTAACCAGAATTTAAGTTGTCTTTAAAATATATATGTGACATTCCACGTCAACTGGCCCACCGCCGAGTCCAAAAATGGGAGCCACCTAGAATATCGATTGAGGGCTTAAAATTTTCGTTAAGTCAAGGGCTTTCGAAATTCACGTGGCCTTTTCCCCGAAACCAAGCCCCCCACCCACTATGGCCGCTAACAGCCCGTGGGCCAACATTTTGCATTGTTCATCTTTTAATAAAACCCGCATCGTGTGGCCGACTGAGGTCTACGATAAACCAAATGAAAGGTTTTGAGCTCTACTTTTAATTTGAATTTTGAATTTGAGAAATTCGATTTCCCTTCGTTTCCGAATATTTAAAATCAACCCAAAAAATTCTGAAAAAATTTGAGGGTGTTCCTCGATCAATTCTAAGACTTTTTTGTTCAATAAACTTTTTTCCTTGACTGAATGGTTTTCGAGATAAAAAATAGAGAGGCTTAAATACGTGTCGCGTGGTTTTTGCAGCCATACGGCACTTTACATCACCCGAAAATGGTCTTATCACATGTTTTTTAAAAGTAGAGCTCAAAACCTTTCACTTGGTTCATCGTAGACCTCAGTCGGCCACACGATGCGGGTTTTATTAAAAGATGAACAATGCAAAATGTTGGCCCACGAGCTGTTAGCGGCCATAGTGGGTGGGGGGCTTGGTTTCGGGGAAAAGGCCACGTGAATTTCGAAAGCCCTTGACTTTACGAAAATTTTATGCCCTCAATCGATATTCTAGGTGGCTCCCATTTTTGGACTCGGCGGTGGGCCAGTTGACGTGGAATGTCACATATACATTTCGAGTTAAATTAACCATAACCTTGTTATTTTTTCTTGTACTAGATATTAAAATTTCTTAATTTTTAATTTCTTTTTTTTTTGTATTTAATGAACAGCTTAATATAAAAAGAAAAAAATTTAAAAAATATAACAGTTTACCTAAATTAATTTGATATTTTCCCGTATCACGCTGTTGGATTCTGTTCATTGGACCTATAACGGAAATAAATAGAAAAATAAGAAGACATTTGATTGAATTGTTTTGACATCAGTTTAAGTAGAAGTAGCAGAAGTTGATGAAGTAGAATACGAAATGAAAAGAAGAATAACTAGAAGTTTGTTGAACAAACGTGTTTATTATATATTTTGAAGATTACTTCTACTTATTCTACGCGAATACTTACAGTTTTAACAAATGAAAATATTAAATAAAATTTATAAAAACAAATATTTCTTATAAACGAAAATGGTAAAACTATATGTATGATGTATATACAGTGTGCTCCATCTTTTATGTCGGTATGTAAACGCTGAATAACTTTCACATTTACCAACCGATTGATTGCATCAGATATGTTTTGGAAACGTCAATTCAGTACAATTTTTGCCATGGATCGCTTCACACCGAAACAACGCGCTGAAATAGTGACACTTTACATCGAAAACAGTCGTTCCATTGTGTTAACTCAACGTGCATATCGGAAAAAATATCGCGGCAAAAAGGCACGATTTCAGAGATCACCTGATTTAACCCCCCGGACTTCTTTTTGTGGGGTTATCTGAAAAGCAAGGTTCACGCCAACCAGCCTCAAACTATTGACGAGCTCAAGGCAAACATTCGTGCTGAAATCGACGCTATAACACCCGAGATGCTCGGAAAGGTAATGGCAAACGCAGAAAAAAGGAGTCATTTTGTAATTGCTAATAAAGGTGGCCACTTAATTGATATTGTTTTCAAAAACTAGTCCAAAAAAATTGTAAAGAACCAAACTGAATAAAAATACATCACTTATAGAAATCGGTTATTTTTTCTCAAAGTTATTCAATGTTTAAATACCGACATAAAAGATGGAGCACCCTGTATGTATGTCTACAAAAAGAAATATACCTCTCTAAGGTACGTAGTTCGATCTAGAGATGCAGTCATTTCAAGGTGACATGAATTTGAAACCCGTTGGTTAATATTGTTGGGTTGCAACCCTTTGTAGGGGATCCAATTCATGTCACTTTAAAATGGCTATAACTTTGAAAGGAAACATCACAGATCACCACTTGAAAGCTCCTTTTCTAAGGGCAAGGATGGTACTAAATGATGCTTTTGTCAAAAATAAGCTGATCAACATTCTTTGAATCCTATACATGGCCTCGAAAGTAGACAAAAAACATCATGTTTCAGGTAATTAACCTCAAATATTTCAGGATTCCGACATGATGGGTCAACTCTGAGGCCAGATTCGGATTCAGCGTAAGAAATTACGTCGAAAAACGACCCTTTTCAGCTCAACAACACTAATCACTTATTCATTTAGATACCTTTTTGTAAAAAATAATTTTTCCATGCAATTTACATGTAAATGTCTATGTCTATCGAGTTAGTAGGTTTCAGCACATATCTGAAATAAGCAAGGGTATACTTGGTTGTAGTTTAATTGATTATCTAAATAAACGCAACTTGCAGTTCTTGCATACTCTTATTCACTCGCATAGCCCGGATTATCTATATGTAAAACTTCAATTTTGTCAATATACTAGATCAAATAAATTAATAGTTCCCAGGTTTAATTATCTTAACTCTTGCAGATTCTTTTTCATTAGCACCATCAGGCTTTGGAATTCACTGCCAGTTGAATTAAGGCGCATTACTTTAGGAAGCAATTTCAAATTAGCTGTTTCCAACTACTTTTTGAGTAATTAATTAATTTTTCATTCTTAAATTTTTCTCTAGCTTCTTTCCACTATCTCCACTACCTCTATTTGTTACCCTACATTTATGTTATCCTCTTATTTTATATTCTCATTATAAATTGTTATTAATCTTTTTTATTTGTTTTTTTCTCTCTCTTTGTTTATATAATAACTTAGTTTAAAAATTTTATATTCTTTAATTTTAATTTTGATTTTTGTTAATTATCCCTTCACTGTTTTATTTTGGTTGTTATCATAGTTATGTACTATAGAAGACTAAGTCTTATTGTACAACAAATTAAATTAATTAATAAATGTAAATGTAAATGTAAAACTAACAGGTTCCGGCGCCACCTTATAAAATTGATTTACAGAGCTGAATTTTCGTGAACTTTTTCTTCATATCATAAACTTACTTTTTAAGCAACAGCACCTTAAAAAAAAAAAAAAAAAATTTGAATCACCCTAATGTATACACTTCCATTATTTTATTAAAACTTCTAGGCGGCTACAAAATAATGACGTATATTCATTGGGTTTTGGATAAGTCACGGCTAGAAGACCTCCTTCACGTGAGTTTATCTTTGATTTTCGTTCGCAACCATTTTTTAATAAGGACTGTCCCAGATAAAACTTGCACTTTGTTTTTTAGTTATAAAAAAATACCCAGCAATTTTTTTGGTTTTTTTTATTTTTTTATTAATAATGGCTAGTGTTCAGAATATAAATATCTAAAAACTAATTAACAATTTTGTTTTTTCTATAAAAATTTCTTACTTTACTTAAGGCCCTTCATTAAATTTTGCACAGTTGTTTCATCGACAGTACGGTACGATCTTTTCCACTTAAGTCTGAAGTCTTGAAAATTTTTTGCAGTCCTGCCACTCTTTCGAATATCTCTCTTCATTAGAGCCCAATATCTTTCAATTGGGCGAAGCTCTGGGCAGTTAGGCGGATTTGCTATTTTTGGTACAAAATTGATCTTTTTACTTGCATACCATTCCATCGTAGCTTTAGAGTAATGAGAGGTTGCTAAATCTGGCCAGAATATCACGGTACCCTCATGTGCACGAATAAATGGTAGAAGACGTTTTTCGAGGCACTCGTCTATATAAACTTTGGAATTGATTGTGCCTTGCGTAACAAAGAAGTTGCTTCTGAGGCCACAGGTGCATATGGCCTGCCATACCATATATTGCTTCGGAAATTTCGAAATTTTTTTTTCTTTGAATTTACTAGGCACATTCCCCTTCTTCGGTGATGTATAATATTCGTGCCCAGGTAGCTGCTTAAAATCTGCTTTAACGTAAGTTTCGTCGTCCATAACACAGCAGTCAAATTTAGTCAGGTACCTTTCATACAATTTTCGGGCTCGCATCTGAGCCATCAACTGCTTTTCATCAGAACGGTCTGGTCTTTGTTTAACTTTTAACTCTAACATTTTTTGCTAGGTCATCGAACTTTACAAGAAAAAAAAGAGTCGAAACTTTGTGTGCCAAAAAATATAATATACCCCTATACTTAGGAACAACATTACTAAAAAATCAACATTCAACACGCTATGTCTCGACGAGGTAACTAGTAAACTTTGACGACTAAGACAAAGTTTGAGACAACTTTGATTCGATGTAAACTAAAGCGACTGTCACGACTGAGTTGACACTAAGACGACAAAGTTAAAGCAAAAACTGAGACGCAGAAGACTAAAGAAACCAATGACGATAATGAAGACATACTGCCTCAATTATAAATTTAGCATTTTCCCGACAATTACACATTGTTGTCCGGGGCAATATAACTTTTCACTTCCCGCTTCCTAATTGCGCTTATTGACGCTACAATAGCAATCGCATAGCTAGGTAACAAATCATTTCATTAACTTCATTTACATTGATGAATTCATGGATTACAAAATTTATGTGCTCGTGATTTTATTTTCCTGAAAGCTAACGATCCACCAAGCACACAACCACAGTTACAGAGTAGTTTTGTCAAAGGCAGAAAATAGCAATAGAGCTGTGATTTTGAATAGAATTTCCGCAATTCGTTTGGTGTTGTGTTCTCATGTTTCGCGCACTCATTGATTTGCCGGAGTATTTTTTTGTCCCTGTCCCATCAACACCATTTATTCTTTCCATGCGCTCTGTCAGCATTGACTATAAAGTGTTTTGCCGTTCGCCTCCACATAGCTAAACTATCGTTGGCTGAAATCACCGCCATGGGTAAAAATTACTATGTTCATAGAGCTGACTTTACTATTGTTGTTGCTGCATTTTTATTATTATTTTCATTTTTAAATCTTATGCTTCTGACACTTGACAGAGTTTATATGAGTCTGTTTGTATCTAGATATAACATTTATATGTGTGCATGTCTACACTCAAAAAAAGGATTGTTTAGAAAGCGTTTGTGGCAAATTATCGAATACTTAATATAAGCACTTATTATTTCAAGCAAACACTTAACTTTTGTCTTAAACTATAAATATTTGTAGACAATATAAGAAAAACCAATGTATTTGACCCAAGTAAAAGTTATGTTGTGGCAAGTGATTCAATTACTTCTATGGAAAATTTAAGAAAACATTTCATAAAATGTTGCTTCTAAATGATATAATTATTTACGACAGACGTCAAAATATTTCCGTCAAACAATTCAATTTATGTGAGTGTTTCGACAAACACTTGTATTTTGTCCCAAACACTTGTCTTTTGTCCCAAACACTTATTCATTTCAACAAACCATTTATCACTTATAAAACTAAAGTGATATTCTTGTCATGTTTTTTGTATTTTGCAGTGCTATGATTCGATATAACTTTTTTGTTACTTACATTGTACATATACGATATCAAATGTTTATTAGTGTTTAGAAGCAAAAAATGATGAATATGTTGCCAGGCTGTAGTCCTATGATATGTTAAGTTTTAAAGAGTAGTTTTGTATAATATTTCTCAACTATCAAGTTGTAAGTAAAATCAAAAATTTTATTATTTTGTAAGTAAAGTCAAAAGTTTTTGTGGCAAAAATTTTATTGTTTCACGCAAACACTTGAAGTAGTTCCATCTATATCATTTGTGGCAAACACTTTTTTTTTTTTAGTGTATGCTCTGGAAATGCGATTTTATTTTATTACAAAATGAAAAGGAGAAAAAACTAGGCCAACGACCTACGAGGCTACAAATATTTCGTATAGACTTTGCAGCGTAGCTGCTTCAAATTGTTTGGGTGTGAGTCACCGTTGATGCATGTGAGTGTGTGTGTGTATCTCTGTGTATTGAAGTCATTAGTAAGAATTAGAGCAGTGGTTTTCTATGCTCCTCTTCCTTTTCTCATTTGCGCCATTCTACAATAACGTTATGAATGAAAAGCAACAGTTACTGGGGATCAAGGAGTAAATGACTTTGGCGATTGGGTTTGGGTTAGATAATTGATGTTTTGTTTATGTCAATTTGTTGAAATACCTGTAAAATCTTAGTAGATTTTTTATATGATTGAACTAAGATGCCGAAATTTGGAGTATTTCATTAGACGTGTAATTTCTTAAGCTATCCGATGCCATAAGAATCTCGGATATTTTTTTTTGAGATACGTCGTTTTCGCTTAGTACGGCAATATTATCGCTTTCTATAGTTCATAATGAGCAGCTTAAACCACATCCGACCCTAGCTCCTAGTTTGAGTAACAAAAGCAAACAAAAAACTATCGAATGGTATTGTTCGTCTTATATAGCTATTATAAAAAAATAAATTTAAACAAATATATGTAGGTATATATGCTAAAGATCCTCCACGTAATTAGTTTATTACGTTGTCTTGTCATAAACGACTTTTGAAATACTTTTATTATATAAAATAAGTATTGATTTTGTCAAGCCCCCTTAGTACTCTGTTTAAACTCTTACCGGTGCAGTAACATGAGTCCACAATCATTTTAGTCCAATGAATATGAAGACGTTTTATTAGTTACAAATCGCGAAAAAGAAAACGTGGTGACAGAAATTAGAATTCGAAGAGGGAGGAAGTTTTCTGTGGCGGCCATTCAAAAAAGATTTTAACCAATTTACTCGAAAAGTATGTCTTAAATCCAAGAATGTACTGAGCGAAAAGTTGTAAAAGAAAAGAAAACAAATCGATTTCATGCCCATGGGTCTTATGTACGAAAACATTTTATTAAAATACGGCGTTTAAAATTTTTGTTTAAACAAACAAAAATTTTAAAAAACGCCGGAATATCGATTTTATCAGTTTTTGATAATTTTTCGGGAAATCAATCTTTAGCTAAGAAATTTGGAACACATAATTTTTATTATATTCGCCTTAGCGTTGATATTTTGTTCTTCATTAATGCAAAAAGTTCGTATACAAAAATATATTAACTTGCAATTAATCTGCTTTGAAAAATATGGTTATGGTCATGGTGCAAAAAAAACTTCTGGATATCTTAGATTCACGCTCAATACATAACTTCATTGCCGTAATATGGACCCTTTTTTATACACTTTCTTTTTTGAAGACGCACCCCTCACTCTGATTTGGACTTAATATTATTAAAAATATTGTTTAAAAAATCTCCATTGACACAACTTATTTAAAAATTATAAGTGACCATATATTTTGAAGGATAACTTTTTTATTGACTATCATCAAATGCAACATTTTAAAAATGAATAGTTTGGTGTCGAAATTTCTCATCCACATTGCGGTGCAAACACATTGTTTATCATTTCGCCCCAATTCTTAACTTAATCCTTTCAGTAAAATTTTTAGTTTTTACCACACACTGTTAACGATGCTGTTACACTGCACCACAAAAGTGCCAACAAAACAGCAACCAACCAAAGGATTAAATTGTCCTTGTGCGTTGATTATGTTGCTTAGCTTTTAATAGTAGTGGTGTACCACATACCCAATAACTTTTTTTTAAATTTACACAATCACATACATACGTATGTAAAATTGTAAAGAGCTATATGAGTAGAACTAAGGGGAAAAAATAGATGTTACTTAAGAGTTTAGTGAAAACAGGGACATGCATTCTCTATTGATGGCAAAATAGTTTTCATAAAGTTGTAGAGCGATTTTTACTTCAAATTGAAGAAACGTGAAGTATGGAAAACAAGTTGTAAAGAATTGCATAGTACACTCGCACATTGCAAGGTAGACAGTATCACAATATTACGTTAAAACTCCATGGCTTATGGAGGAATGCGTGACAAGAAAAGTTCAACAACAACAAAATAAAAGCGTATTTTAAAAATAGACAATACACAGGTCCCCTCAAGCGGATTAGAAATTATTTTAAATGACAGCAAATTTGGACTGCACAGGCGTTTAAAAGATACTTTGTAGTACCCAAATACACTATTCCGCAAATCGAGACAGATCGTTTTGAAAAAATATTCGACTTATAGGCTATTGACTGTGTCATATTAAAGAGGGATAAAAGGAACTAATTCGTTAAAGGTATTTTATTGTCTTATATGTTCAATTGTACCCTAAAAATGATATCGCCAAAAGTGCAATTAAATTAAGCCTTGGACTTTTGAGGACGGTGCAAATTTATCCACTTTTTATTTTTTTAACTATAACTCAAAAACTATATATATATAGTGTTTACACATTATAAACTTTATTGTAGAGAGTAAAATTTCCTATCGATATGTCACTTTATAAAGTCAAAAAAACTTATTTTTTCATCAAAATAAGTTAAAAAACTATTTAAAACAAACCGAAAAAATTTAATTTTTTCTAATTTTTGGATACAACTTGTTTCTGAGTGGATTCTGGGATATGTTTGGCTGAAAAAAAAAGAAAGTTGATATAGTCTCCGTTAAATTGGTGACCCACAAAGGTATTTTAGATAAAAATTGGCTGAGATACAACCATTCAAAGTTGACAATTTTTGTATGATTGTACCAATTTTTGCCTATATACCATGCTAGTTTTAATTTTTACACACAAAATTAATGTTAATTCAATTCACCATTTTAACGGAACTATATATTGAATTAACATTAATTTTGTGTGCAAAAATTAAAACTAGCATGGTATATAGGTAAAAATTGGTACAGTCATACAAGAATTTTCAACTTTGAATGGCTGTATCTCAGCCAATTTCTACCTAAAATACCTTTGTGGGTCACCATTTTACCGGAGACTATATCAACTTTCTTTTTTGTCAGCCAAACATATCCCAGAATCCACTCAGAAACAAGTTGTATCCAAAAATTAGAAAAAATTAAATTTTTTAATAATTTTTGTATTGAACTTTTTAGTCATTTATACAACCAACATGACAAAGATAACAAGTGGATCAATTTAACCTGGTAATTGGTGACATATGTTTCGGCTATTACCACGTATATACATATTTATATGCATATACATAGCCTCATCAGACCAGTTTTGGTTAAGTTGTACTGAGAATCGAACACCCGACCGTATGCATTTTTTGAATTGCGACGGCCGCTCTAACACTTGAGCTATTGGGTATGTGACCTTGATGTGTACAAAGTGCGTGTTTCTCTTTCGCACGTATTGTTCCATTTTTCTTGTTATCTTTCTGAGTTATGTTCAGTTGACATAGCTCTTTTTAAGCTTATTTGGCTTATACATGTGCTATGATTTTATAATTATATTTTTCATATAATTTCAAAGTTCTGGAAAATTTTCCAGCTACTTTTTTTATTATTATTGAAAATTTGGCGGGTTCTCCATATTAAGAATTTTTTGGTTTGTTCGATTCTCAGTACAACTTAACCAAAACTGGTCTGATGAGGCTATGTATATGCATATAAATATGTATATACGTGGTAATAGCCGAAACATATGTCACCAATTACCAGGTTAAATTGATCCACTTGTTATCTTTGTCATGTTGGTTGTATAAATGACTAAAAAGTTCAATACAAAAATTATTAATATAATAATTACACAGGCCGACAAAAATAATACCCAGAAACCGGACTATATATTTCCGTAGGTTTTCGATGCGCTGATTCCGAATCTGGTCGCAGAATTGCTCCATCACGTCAGGTTTTCGAGATATCCTAACCTAAAAGTGCAAAAAACATTGTTTTTGTCCATTTTTGAGGTTATGTAGCACCGTGAATTTTCTTTTTTTCAAAAAACTATATGTGTGATCTTAAAGAGCTGTTCTTCTTCTTTCCAATGTCGTTGAGTTTTCTGAAATATCTTTCTTTTTTGCCGATCTATCGCATTTTGAAATTTTCATATTTGTGATTTTGCCTGTACCTGCAAGCTCATTAGGAACATTTGTGTGTCAAAAAATTTGAAAATTTCAAAATGCGATAACTGGACGATAAAGAAAGATATTTCAGAAAGCTCAAGGGCATTTCAAAGAAGAAGAACTGTAGTTTAAGATCCTATACATAGTTTTTTGAAAAATAGAAAACTCACGGTGCTTTATAACCTCAAAAATGAGCAAAAACAGTGTTTTTTGCACTTTTAGGTTAGGATATCTCAAAAACCTGACGTGATGGAGCAATTCTGCGACCAGATTCGGAATCAGCGCATCAAAAACCTTCGGAAATATATAGTCTGGTTTCTGGGTCTGAATGTTGGTTAAATTTTGTCGGCCTGTGTTATTAGTCTCAAAACAAACCAAATAATTAAATTTTTTCGGTTTTTTTTAAATAGTTTTTTAACTTATTTTGATGAAAAAATAAGTTTTTTTGACTTTATAAAGTGTCATATCGATAGGAAATTTTACTCTCTACAATAAGGTTTATAATGTGTAAACACTATATATATATAGTTTTTGAGTTATAGTTAAAAAAATAAAAAGTGGATAAATTTGCACCGTCCTCAAAAGTCCAAGGCTTAATTTAATTGCACTTTTGGCGATATCATTTTTAGGGTACAATGGAACATATAAGATAATAAAATACCTTTAACGAATTAGTTCCTTTACCCCTTTTTAATATGACATACGATCTGTCTCGATTTGCGGAATAGTGTATTTGGGTACTACAAAGTATCTTTTAAACGCCTGTGCAGTCCAAATTTGCTGTCATTTAAAATAATTTCTAATACGCTTGAGGAGACCCGTGAATACTTTTGATTTTTTTGGAAACTAAATAGTAACAGAAATCACTTCTTTAAAGTTTTTGGCCTTTTAGGCCGATTTTCTAAGGAAAGCATATACATACATCCTATTTTCTACAAAATTCACGACACAAATGCATCTGTACGCTTGTAAACTATGTGTACTTTTCATTGCACTTAATATGACTTGTTACAAAAACTAATCAAAAATTGAATTTTTTTAACTTCAAATTGTGAGCGAGTATGCATAACGAATGAAAGTTTGGGGAAAGTTTAAAGTTTTATACATCATAAAAATTGAATTTTTGACAATTTAAGGAAGAAAAATACATCGGTTTTATACATCATAAAAATTGAATTTTTGACAATTTAAGGAAGAAAAATATATCGAAATCTTGATATCATTAACGAGGCACAAAAGCTGTCAAGGCTGTCATACTATGATATTAAGTCTGATTAATATAAGTTTTATCTCGAAAATTTTGTAAAATTTATTGTTCAAAGTTTTCTTTTCATTCTATAACAAACTATTAGGAAAAGCACTTTTACACAGCATAATCTGATTTAAATAGGACAAGAACAAAATGAAAGGATACTAAGGATTTTCAGGAAAAAATAAACCTTCTATTCTTAAAAGTTTCAAACCTACCACAAATATAATAGTCCAAGAGCCGGCTGTAGAAAAGTCGAGTGTATAAGATTACAGGATGGGATGCATGCCAAATGATAGAGCTCGACGAGCCTAAATAGAATATCTAGGGTTGCCTTGCCAAAGCCTGTCCCGATGGCCGAAAATGCCCGAATTTTAGCCAATTTTATTGTTCTAATTAAAGCTGTAGTACATAACAGCTCGAAATGAATGCCAAATGATAGAACTCGAAGAGGCCTAATTATAATACCTGGAATTGCATTGTTGAATCCTGTCCCAAACATGGGTTTTCACCGGTTTTTTAGGTCAATTTTCATTAATGAAGATAACAGCTTGAAATTTGTGCCAAATGATAGATATCGAAGAGCCTTAATAGAATATATAGGATTGCCTTGTAGAATCCTGTCCCAAAAATGAGTTGCCACTCATTTAAGAAAAGTTGACCCCAAAAACGGGTGTCAAATAATGTTTAGGACATGATTCGACAAGGCAACCCTATATATTCTATTTAGGCTCTTCGATATCTATCATTTGGCACGAATTTTAAGCTGCTATCTTCATTAATGAAAATTGACCCAAAAAACCGGTGAAAACCCATGTTTGGGACAGGATTTAACAATACAATCCCAGGTACTATATTTAGGCCTCTTCGAGTTCTTTCATTTGGCATACATTTCAAGCTGTTATGTACTACAGTTTTAATTAGAACAACAAAATTGGCTAAAATTCGGGCATTTTCGGCCATCGGGACAGGCTTTGGCAAGGCAACCCTAGATATTCTATTTAGGCTCATTGAGCTCTATCATTTGGCATACATCTCATCCTGTAATCTTATACACTCGACTTTTCTACAGCCGGCTCTCAGCCTATAACCAAAGTCAATATGGATGTGTTTCTAAGGTCATTCAACATTTTTTTATTACATAAATCTTGTGTACGTTAATGTTTTAATGTTCAATGAAAGAAGTGCAAGCACTTTAGTGCTCTAACAGCACAATGAATGCATCACACTACACAATGGTTCAATGGCTTTGACAACCGACCAAGTCGGGACGGAACGGGAAAAAGACAGCATTGTGGGTAATGTCAAACAAGAAAAGCAGTAACGACGTGTTACAGGGTGTAAATTATTCACCAGTTTGTTAAGGCAGGAGTGCTAAGGGCAGTGAGTATATCTTAAGTGAGCGATCTTACATCACTTGAAGACATTACTACTGCTGCTGCTGCTAGTGCTAAGGACTGTCCCAGAAAAAAATTGCACTTTTATTTTTTAAGATTATACTCTACCTGATAATCTTATAGGTCTAAAAAGACAAAATATTTATTCCATATAAAGTGACGTTTGATATGATGTATAACACTTGAAGATAGCACTTCTAACGACAAAGATGTCTAGCAAGCAAGAAAAAGTCCGTGAACTGATTTTGTCCACATACCTGCAAAATCCAGGGTTAAAATATTCAGCTATAGCAAAAATAGTTCGTGCATCAGAAAGAACTGTCAAAACGGTTATTTCTAATTATAAGAAGGGTCTACCTGTTTCACGAAAAAAGGGTTCAGGCAGAAAACCAAAATTTTCTAACCCAAAGGTAGCGGCGAAGGTGAAGCGCCTTTTTAGGCAGAATCATAACACGTCAGTGCGAGATATGGCGGCTATAGCAGGTACATCAAAATCTACTGTGCAAAGGATAAAGGACAAAAGTAAGCTAAAGACATATAGAGTTCAAAAAGTACCAGGCCGTTCTGATGAAAAGCAGTTGATGGCTCAGATGCGAGCCCGAAAATTGTATGAAAGGTACCTGACTAAATTTGACTGCTGTGTTATGGACCACGAAACTTACGTTAAAGCAGATTTTAAGTAGCTACCTGGGCACGAATATTATACATCACCGAAGAAGGGGAATGTGCCTAGTAAATTCAAAGAAAAAAAAATTTCGAAATTTCCGAAGCAATATATGGTATGGCAGGCCATATGCACCTGTGGCCTCAGAAGCAGCTTCTTTGTTACGCAAGGCACAATCAATTCCAAAGTTTATATAGACGAAAGCCTCGAAAAACGTCTTCTACCATTTATTCGTGCACATGAGGGTACCGTGATATTCTGGCCAGATTTAGCAACCTCTCATTACTCTAAAGCTACGATGGAATGGTATGCAAGTAAAAAGATCAATTTTGTACCAAAAATAGCAAATCCGCCTAACTGCCCAGAGCTTCGCCCAATTGAAAGATATTGGGCTCTAATGAAAAGAGATCTTCGAAAGAGTGGCAGGACTGCAAAAAATTTTCAAGACTTCAGACTTAAGTGGAAAAGATCGTACCGTACTGTCGATGAAACAACTGTGCAAAATTTAATGAAGGGCCTTAAAAAAAAAGTAAGAAATTTTTATAAAAAAAACAAAATTGTTAATTAGTTTTTAGATATTTATATTCTGAACACTAGCCATTATTAATAAAAAAATAAAAAAAACCAAAAAAATTGCTGGGTATTTTTTTATAACTAAAAAACAAAGTGCAAGTTTTTTCTGGGACAGTCCTTACTACGTTTGTTGTTCTGTGCGGATTAGATATCCTCAGGCAGCATGTGGAAGAAGACAAAATCAACAAATTTGAAAGCTTTTCACGTTAGGTGCAGCATGTTGGAGGCACATTGCGATGCTACTGCTGCTGCTGTATTGTCATTGGGAAATATTACGTATGAGATAAGTAACTATTGCTATTGCAAGAAAAAACATGTTCAAATGTTATCTTTGGCCTCGTGAAAAAATTAATATTCTACAATGCTTTGACAGTAAAAGTGCGCGTAAGTCTTACATTTTTATAAAAAGCGTATTTTTCCACCGCATTACACATTGGGTGGTTTGACTAAACGTACGCATTTTGAATTTGACAACATCTACTTAAATAGCTCTCTGTGTAGCATTTTGAAGCTTATGCTTGTATGGGAGGCTCCACGCCCTCTTTTTAAAATTCGCCAACTATGTCTGATGATTTACCGAACCATTTTTTTTTTTGTATTCGTATGAAATTTGGTCTCATTACTTTAAGTAATAGCCTGAACACAATTAGAGCGGTGGCGGTAAAGCGGCGACGAATATTCGCTGTAAAAAAAAAACGCGACGAAAAATCGTTTGAGCAAACACAATTGCGGCGGCGACTGCTTTTCATGTCTGATATCTTGTGAGAGAATCCTATAGGGAAAAGAGAGTGAGAAAAACAAAATTTGTAAACAATAAATTTTGCTGAGAAAATCGTACTGGCAAAGAGAATGACAAAGAAATGCAACACTGATCGGTCGGTGAAATAGAATTAAATCTAAATCAGTGATCGGCAAAGAGCGAAACTCAAATTTTTCCTTGCGCTCAAAAAAGAGGGAAATCAAAAGCGCTCTCACCACTGAGAGAAATTCTTGTGTGTTTTAATATGTTTGAATATATTCTTACAATTTTCATATTGCGTTTGCAGTTTTTTTGTTTTTAGCTCTTTGAATCTATTTATTACCGAGTGGATAGGAACAAATTATTTAAAGAAAATTCATTCAAAATTTATAAAGTGAAGTTATAAAAAATTGCAGTTCTTAAGAAAACTTATAATACATTTTTTTTAATTCAATATGTGGCTAAAAATGTCTTTCTATTTTCCCTTAATGTATTTCCCCTAAAACGCGCATACAAATTAAACATTACGGTTGACCAAAACAGTTTTCTGCGAAAAAATAAGGTTTTTTTCATTCCACGTTAAACATTTTTCGCAGTGCAATAATAAAATGCGCAGCGCGAGCCTTCTCATTCAATGTTTCAATTGAAACTGAAGTGTTGAATTCGTTAAGCAAGAGCGTGCTCTTCGCTTGGCCGCGCCCAGATGGGCTGCCGGTCACTGATCTAAATCGACGGCGAATCGTCGCAGCTCAACAGTCGTACGCCGCAATTCTGTTCAATTTCACATGATCAAGTATGTTATAATTTTTGACAGCGAATATTCGTCGCCGCTTTACCGCCACCGCTGTAATTGTGTTCAAAGCATAATTTCTAAGTGCAATGTTTTAAAGTTTTTGTTTCGATGGAGGGTTGGTTATACGCTCACCAGTTCTTGTCCAGAGCTTTTCCGAATCATTCTTACTATTCGTGTGAAATTTTGTAAGGTAATATATACCTTAAGTAATTTCCTGAATACAGTATCTTGAAGTTTTCGTATGCATGAAAAGTGCGACGTCGCACATTGGGAAAAACATAGGAAAAACGCGCGCATTGCTTGTTCCAAGCGATAACTTTTATACCGTTAGTGCGAGATACTTGTACTTTGGTCATTTACTTTGAAAATTTTCGAAAAATTTTATGATAGGATTTTTTTTCAATTTCCAACGCAAGGAATTGACACCCTACAGCCGGAAGTTAAGACTTTTGAAGAAGTACGCTGTGTTAAGCAAAACTAAAACATCACAGTTCTGTCAACGGATTCTTGAAGCTAGTCAAAAATAAGTAAACACGTGTGTCAGCATTTTGAAATTTGACATCTAAAAACTTTTAAAAAAGAGTTTAAAGTGGGTATATTTTAGCGAAATCTGTGTAATAAAATAATAACTACGTTTTCAATGTTACCGCATTACGCTAAAACTACTGCATGCATTTCAATAAAAAAAAAATTTTATAATTGTTTAGATGCTTGGTCACTTTTCTAATAAAAATATATGCATTAAAATGAATGTATGTCTGTTTGTTATCTAAAGACCTAGAAACTACTGAGCCGACTGAGCTCAAATTTGCAGACTATATTTGCTTCGATATCGCAAAGGCTTAGAGCATAGTTTTAAATTTTTTGGACAACGGAGCGTGGCGCTTTCTAAAAATATTTTAAGCGCTATACCTTGGCACTGGTGGTAGTCCAGCAAGTACTAAATAAAATCATAAGAAAAAACTAGAGTAATTCAATGTAAGTTTTCATCTTGAAAGTTTGAAGCTCAATTTATTTTAGCATCGCTTGCACTTCTGACGGTAAATCTCTTTCTCAATTTTTTATTTTGTTAAAAGCGCATAAGCTACTTATTTTAGGGTCTGACATTATTAAAAATTTTTTAAAAATATCCGTCAAATTTTCGATTCTTAAACTACTGCTAGATTCAGATCATATTCATATTTGTATTGATCTGGATGCGAATATTTAGATGTCATCACGACAGCAAGTAAGCATAAAAGCTTATCTCTAACTAGTCAGTACTGAGAAAATTTAGTGGATCCATGTGGAACCAAAAAAGTTCTAGTCCATAAAAACTTTTTTTTTTTAAAAAAATCTCAAAAAATGACATCTAACTTTATTTACCCATATCTACGTAAATAAGTACAACTTAAATAAAACTTTAACAAAAAATCAATTATAAAAATATTTTTATTCTACCCTTAAGAAATGGTAAGATTCAATTGAAAAATGTCGATTCTACTGACATCTACATAAAACATTGATAATGATACTTTTTATTAATAAAATAACTTCATTAGAAGCTCAACTTTAGATGGCTGTTTTGCAAAGGCTCTTCGTTCAAATGAGTTGCAAAATTGCTTTTCGACATGCTGGATGTATCTTAATTACAAAAAGTGAAAAAATAAATTTATCCCTGTAACTTTTGATTCACAATTTAATTCTCTTGTCATTGAATAATATACTAACCGAAAAGAATAATAATTTTAGGAATAAGGACTTTTATATTCCATGTCGAAAGAAATTCATCAATTAACCCATATCGTAACTTTGATTCTTTAACGAATCACGAAAATTGCTCATGTTTGGACATTTTTTTCATTATAAAATAATAAAAAACTCGAAGGTTTATATTTTTTATATTAAAGTTTAATTTATTGGCTTTTCCTTTCTCGTGCCACGCCTACTTTTTAGGATTAAGTGGGAGTTTAAAAAACAATTGTTTTGGATAGTTTTTTGAAAATTAATCAAATAAGTTTCAGACATCAAATGACGCGTTTTTGCACCAATCGATGAAATAACGTGTTAAATGAATTTGGAACATCACTATCACTGGCTAGCAATTAAAAAAAAAATGTTGCACAAATGAATGTGAAAGGGTCAGGCTGTTACGGGTACAAGAGCCGGCTCAAATGATGTTCAAAATCAAAAAATTGTACGATGACAGCCCTATCAAAAGTCCGATACCGTCTTTGGTGGTGCCCAAAATTAATTTTAAAATTATTTCCATCGAATCTTGAACTTTTTTTTAAAAAAAAACACAAATCATTCCAATTCTTTAACGCAATTGCTTGAACAGAAAACCGAATTAAACAATTCTTGCTGCTATATAATTGAAAAAACATATTCTGAATTCCAATTCCAATTGGAATGGAGATTTGAAACTTTAGTTAGTGTTTCATAATTGGTTATTTGTTCCACATTTGGTATTTGGTTTGCATAATTTCTTTTCGTTAATCTTAAATTATATAAGCTACATGTTATATCAATACTAAGGTTTCGCTAAATCAATTGCTAGTAATTGGAAAAAATAAACTCAAATATCAGGACAAAACCAATAACCGTATTCCAACTGAAAGCCAAACTCTATAAATTGTTTTTAGCATCATTTTATTTTTTCTTATTTTCACTTTTCATAATAACTTCAAATTGAACAAAAAGCATTTCAAAAGAGTTATGAGTGTAAAATACCCGCTATGCACACGGAAACGGAAGCCGCCAACCAACAAAGACCGACGACTAATTAAATTGAAAACGCACAAAACTTGTAAAGTCTGCGCAAAAACAAAAAAAAATTTAAAAAAGTCTTTATCCACAAATGATGAGGTCCCGCATTAAAAGATGAATGAATGATTCAAGAGTTGAGAATCCAAATGAAACACAAACACACAATACGAGCACAAAAATGTACAAGTGTACGAATAAATGAATGAATGAACGATGAAACGAAACAACGAACAAACGAGTAAAATGCAATGGTAATGAATGATGTACCATAAGTATAGCTACACTTACTTGTGGATGTACTACGCTTTGATGATTGCAAATGCAAAACAGACGACGAAATGTACGTAGGTCCGTCAATCCGTCTAACCAAGTGAACGACAGACGATTTGGGTGGCGCAATGACCGGAGGCGACTGAGAGACGTACTACGGTTTGACAGACTACGAAACAGAAACGACAATTGCGATAAAAATTTTATTTTTTAAGCAAAGCGTCTGAAACAGAAGTTCGCAAGAATGTACAACAGTTTTTTTTAACTCAATAGCAAAGCCATTGGGTACGACAACCAAAAAAAGAAATGAGGAATTTCTTAAAAAAAAGTTAAATATAAATAGGAGATAAAGTTTTTTGGAAAAGTTTAAATAGCTAACAAAAAATTACATGTTGACTGATTTTCTTAATTCGATAAAAAGTTTGTTTTCTGATGGAATTTAATTTTTTTTTCTCTTACATAAAGGGTGTCATTTTTTAGACTGTTGTAGTTGTTAATTGATACAAAACATGAAATGTTTCTAAATAACCTGAATTTTGGCTTTATTCGGGAGAAAATTTGCATTTGAATACGAATTCGGGCAAATAAGCGTCGCAACTGGCCAAAATATAGTGTAGGGTCATTTATTGCTGGTTTGTAAGCAAAATCCAAAAACTGCACACAGTGCCACATTGATTTCATAACTGCAAGAAATCATGTGAATTTTGAGTCGAAATTTCAGTGAATTTAGTAAATTGCCACACTTCGCAAGCATTGTGACATTTCCATGACGAAATGATAAACTTTACTAGTTACATAAACATAAATTTAAACATAGATTTAAAGAAATTTTTGAAGTTTCGTCTGGAAAGTAGGACACTCTAAAAAAAACACCCTACTCATGCCTTCAATTATAAATTATTTTTTTAAGAATGCATCGAAAGTTCGTAACTACTGGTAACTGATTTAAAATTTAGAACGAGAAGGCCGACAATTATTCGGATTTTCGTTGTGATTCTGTGATTAAGTTTGGAATTAAAATAAAAACAAAATGTACACTTATAAATGTGTCACGCCTATATATACGATCCCACTAACTTTTGATTTTGAATTTTTTATTACAACCTTGGTCGTTACAGGCGTTACATTTATCGACTTGATAAAATTTTGGACTGGCAAAGGAGGCGCCACGCCTACTGCTGTGAAGTGGCACAATTTTACTTGAGCGAAAGCATATATTATCCAATCTCACAATATTAAATTTATTTATAGTTGCTTATTACATTACTGCCTACTGCAGCCATTTCTCTCTTTAAAAGATACCATCTGAAAACTTTTATTTAATTCGTAGGCGCCAGGTGTAAAGATCGAAATTAGCCAACCAATTCTAGTTTTAACAAAGCTTGGTAGTTTCACCGTTTCATCTGAATTTGCCTTTTCATGCAGTAAATATCCCTCCTTACATTTTGTAGATTTTCGCACAATGGTCTTGAAGAGGGTACAGGTTTAAGGAAATTTACGACAAAAACTGAGTTTGCAGAACTATTTATGAGACCTTATAGCATAAGGATCAAGCCACCGAAAAATTGGACCAGAAAAGCTTTGTATTTTTCAAAATGGAGGTCAAAAAGTGTCTTATGCCAAAGATTTTACCATTTTCAAAAACAATATGTACGTACGTCATTTGATAGGTAGTTCTACTTAAGTACTGAAACTTTTTCTCTATACTTTTCAGCAAATTTTGAATTCTAGACGATTTTTTATATTGAGTTTTAGTTAAGAATTTTTATGCTTTAAGGAATATTTTAAACGAGATAAATATCAATTATCAAAATTACTTTTATCTAGTAATTTCCATTGAGAATATGTGATATTTTAACAACATTTTATCTGACTTAGCAAAGCGCTACCGTTTAAAAAATTTCAATAGCTTTTTGCAGATGTGTACTTAAAGTTACAAATGATAAGTATTTTTCCAAGCTCATGTGCTCACCCACTCGTTATCCTTTTAAAACTATAACTCAGATGTCAGAGTAAACAGTGAAGTGTGCGTTGGGGTGGTTCTAAATTAAAAAAAATTGAGAATATGTGCAGTGCAAAGTAGATACATATACACATATCTATATTCCATATAACCATTGATTTAATTATTTCAAACTGTGATGTTGTTGCCAAAATAAAATCAAGTTAGAAATTTGGGGCTTCAGTACCCATCTGCGAATTTTGTTTAGTAGCTTCAACGGAGCTAAGTGTTTTGAAAAAAGTGGCAAATTGATTTCAGAAAACAAAAATGTCACACTGTGCCATAACCAAGTTGCTAAGTGACACTAATAGTTTGGTAAAAAAAAACGCTGATATTTAAGAAAGAACAGACATATCGTTACCTTAATAACTTATAGAAATGCCCTATCTTACATTTTAATTATTTTACAGGAGAACGATAAAACTTCATAAAAATTAAAGTTTTTGTGAGTTAAATTGAGTAATGTCTTTTTTTTATTTGCTTATAGTTGATTTATTTTCAATCGTAGCTTACACAATTTTGTCAATGGTGTATGAGTGGATGACCTACAGAAATCTATAAAAATCTCGATTTTGAAAAAAGTTTTGGTTAGGGCCTTTCTATATTAAGGCAACGATATGTACTTTCTATATGACGAGAAAAAAAAGAGTGAAATTTAAAATATAAAACAAAAGTAAAAAAAAAGCAAAAAGTTAGAGCTACGGTGCATAAGAGCGTGAAGCGATGATATTTAAAAAGGAACCTTGGATATGTTAGCATGAAGCACAAGAAATACTTAATACGACAAGGCCCAATAAGGCCTGATTTTTTCCTTTTTGTAGTAATTTTGGAATCGCTTTATAGAATTCGAGATATATTCTTTATGATTGCATAATCTTTTGCGTTTTAGTTAATTTTCTGTTAATTTTTTCTAAAAGCTCTTGCTCTATCAACATACCGTTCGCAAACTCTTAGTTAATACGACTTTGTCTGATGTAGGCAGGCGTACAGCACACAGCCAGTTAGGCAGTCAGCGTGCTGAAGTCCTTGAAATATTGTTTTTGACAAATACACAAAAGGAGGACACAGGATGAAGCGAATGATAATAATGGTACACGTTTCAAGTTGCAATTGCAACGCACTACGATTATTCATATACCCTTTTCTAGGGCTATAACGCACAGCGTGTACACTGAAACATCAGCGTACCCTCGCAAGTTTATTTGATAAATTGTCACAGCGGAGAGCAGCATATGTTGTCCTGTGGCTTAGCAGGAATATGCATTGTAGGTGACAAAAACAAAAATGAAGATGGTAAATGACAGTTTTAAAAATTTCTTACTGAAAATGGAGACATTTTTTAGCCAAAATAAATCATTAATTTGAAATTTTTAATCGAACTTTACAGTCAATTGCAGTAACCAATGTTCTTGTGAAATTTCACAAATCGGTTAATGCTTTATAAACAAACATGACAAAGACAACAAATGGAACAATTTAACCTGGTAATTGGTGACATATGTTTCGGCTATTACCACATATATACACATATTCATATGTATATACATAGCCTCATCAGACCAGTTTTGGTTAATTTGTAATGTGATTCGAACCCCCGACCATTCCATGAATTATATGTGGACGGCCGCTCTAACACTTGAGCCACGAAGGTTGTGCTGAACGACATACACAAAGTGCAATTTTATATTATGCGATTGCGCCATCTGTTGTAATTTTATTGTCATTTCTCGTTTGCTGCATAGCTTTGTTAAACCATCGGTTTAAGGACTTGCTATGACAATAAAATTACAACAGATGGCGCAATCGCATAACATAAAATTGCACTTTGTGTATGTCGTTCAGCACAACCTCCGTGGCTCAAGTGTTAGAGCGGCCGTCCACATATAATTCATGGAATGGTCGGGGGTTCGAATCACATTACAAATTAACCAAAACTGGTCTGATGAGGCTAAGGCTTGCGCACGATGAAACTAGTGCACACATTATTACTTGTTAATTGCTCAGATTCAAAAAATTCAAAAAATTTTTAATCAAATTGGCTTTGGTAAATATGTACAAATGTGCATGCTACTTTTTTTACTCTTTCGTTAATTTATGGCTTCACCACGAGCAGCGAAATAAAAGTGCGTGAAAAAATTTCCAAATATTGAACGAAAATAAAAATTGGACTTTCAAAGTAATTGCTAGAAAAGCTAAGATTTCGCGGAATACCGTTTCGCGTGTTATTAAAACCTATATGAAACGTCTGACCGTGAGTAGAAATCAAGGAAGTAGAAAAAATAAAGGTTTTGATAATCCTAATGCTGCCAAGAAGAAGATAGCTTCTTTTAAGAAAAATCCCAATATATTGGGAAGAAAAGTAGCTGAGAAAGTCCAACGCTCTGAGGCTTTTGTCAGAAAAGTTAAAAAGGAGGAAGGTCTTAAGTCATTTAAGGTCCAAAAAGTTCCGGACAGAAGTTCCAAAAAGAACGTCAAGGCAAAAAAGCGAGCCAAAATACTTAACCCCGAATACATTCAAAAATTTGACTGTTGCATTAAGGACGACAAGACTTACGTACTTGGTGACTTTTCGCAGCTTCCAGGTGTCAATTTTTATGTTGCAGATCATAGAGGAAATGTTCAAGAAGAGTTAAAGAGCCAAAAAAAGACGAATTTTCTAAAGAAGTTTTTGGTATGGCAGGCAATCTGCAGCTGCGGTAGGCGAAGCAGTTCATTTGTTTCAACTGGGACTCTTAACACCGAAATATGCATCCAGGAGTGCATGAAAAAACGTCTTTCACCATTTATTAGACAGCATGAGGACTCAACTTTTTTTGGCCAGATTTGGCTTCAAGCCATTACAGCAAATCAGCAGTTGTATGGTATGAAAAGAACAAAGTAGAACTTGTACCTAAATATGCAAATCCTCCTAGCTGCCCGGAGCTCAGACCCATCGAAAGATATTGGGCTCTGATAAAAAGGATTATGAACAAGACAAAACAGGTTGCTGAAAACACCAAAAATTTTTTAAGAAAATTGTTAGTATCCAGTAAAAAAATCTCTGAAGATACGATTAAAAGTTTAATGGGAGTTGTTTCAGAAAAACTCAATTTATTCATAAAAAACCAATAATGTTTAATATATTTGGAATAAAAGTAAACATGAATAAGATTTCTGTTAAACAAACGTATATTTCTTGTTTTAATGTCAACTAGTTAAAAAGTTATTTGAGTTAATTCGTGCACTAATTTCATCGTGCGCAAGCCTTATGTATATACATATGAATATGTGTATATATGTGGTAATAGCCGAAACATATGTCACCAATTACCAGGTTAAATTGTTCCATTTGTTGTCTATGTCATGTTTGTTTATAAAGCATTAACCGATTTGTGAAATTTCACAAGAACATTGGTTACTGCAATTGACTGTAAAGTTCGATTAAAAATTTCAAATTAATTAATAACATTCAGTCGACTAAAACAAATTAAAAATTTCTAAAACCGGAAGAATACGTCCAACAATTATTCGGAGAATAAGTGGCGGAAGCCCGAAATTCGAAATAATAAAGCTACATCATATAGCAAGTCCTTAAACCGATGGTTTAACAAAGCTATGCAGCAAACGAGAAATGACAATAAAATTACAACAGATGGCGCAATCGCATAATATAAAATTGCACTTTGTGTATGTCGTTCAGCACAACCTCCGTGGCTCAAGTGTTAGAGCGGCCGTCCACATATAATTCATGGAATGGTCGGGGGTTCGAATCACATTACAAATTAACCAAAACTGGTCTGATGAGGCTATGTATATACATATGAATATGTGTATATATGTGGTAATAGCCGAAACATATGTCACCAATTACCAGGTTAAATTGTTCCATTTGTTGTCTTTGTCATGTTTGTTTATAAAGCATTAACCGATTTGTGAAATTTCACAAGAACATTGGTTACTGCAATTGACTGTAAAGTTCGATTAAAAATTTCAAATTAATTAATAACATTCAGTCGACTAAAACAAATTAAAAATTTCTAAAATAAATCATCGAAAATAACCGAATGTAGATATATGCCTGCATCATTCGCAATGACCTGCGGCGAAGTTAGGATTTTGGCTGAAAGCGAAAAACTCGTAAAGAAAATAATGCCGAAGAAGAGAATCACAATCTGTTACCAACGTCTCGAAATTGGTAAGCAAAAAATGTTCTCACTATAGCAGTGTTTTTCTTGACGCGGTTACCCGCTAAAAAAATTTTTTGTATGAGAAATTAGTCAGTGATATAATCGCCGCTTAAACCTTAGTCGTGCAAATAAGCGTTGGAGTATTCACAATTGGGCTGATAAATATGCTATTTGGTAGCACAGTTTCACAAAGTTTCCAATTTTTAATCAAAAATATTTCATCTCTAGACGTCAAATAGGAAAAAGTAAATATTTATATATGAGAAATAATTTGAAAAAACATAGACTAAATATGAAGTATTTATTTGTTATCTAATTTTGCCGTTTAAAAAAGTTCTTTATTTAAAAATTTGATTTAATCTAATTAAATTTTTATTTATTGTGCAGATACGCGCTGTTAGCTGGTGCTAACTTTCAGTAGACAAAGTTGTCTTGCAAACGGAAGCTAATGACCTGCTCGGTCTAAGGAAAATTGATTTAGTTCAGTTGTCAGTTTTTGTTTGACAATTGCTCTACCACAGTGCTGCCAAATTTGACTTACGAAAAAATTAAGCGGCGAAAGCCGTTTTTTTTTTGCCACCGATATAACTATCTTATACCCGCGTCAAAAAAAACACGGCTTATGTCCGAATGTTCTTGGTTTTTTTTTTTTCATTTTTATTGAAATTTATTTGAATTTTGGTAAAATTCTTCTTCGCACAATTTACAAATTACGAATTCACCGCAGCTGACGCAGGGTTGCATATAAATAAATTTTTGAATTAACTAATCTAGTATTTTATTTTATTGCTTGAAGTTAAATTTAGCTGTATTTGTCAGGGCTCGTCAATTGTTGATCTAGACCAGTGTTGCCAGATTAAAATTTTATCAAATCGACGATTACAGGATTCGAAGTGTTCAAATCATGATTTAAGTACAAAAATCGGGACAATCAGCAAATTATAAGCAAAAAAACTTACCAAAAAGTTGGTTTTTGTTTTTTTGTACCAAGCGCAACATGGAGGGAAGACTCACAGCTATAGGTTGAGAAGTAGAGTGAAAAGTTACTTAAGTCGATCATGCCAAAAGAGGGACGGGATCATTTTTGTGATCATAGACATAAAATAACAATGGTTAACTATGGTTCAAAATTTATTTTGCTATGTTTTTATTTTTAGTGTTTTAAATTAAGCTCAATTTGCAAGGGCGTACCCACCGCTGATAGAGACCATTATCACTATCATATCTTTTTTCAGTGTTTTTGTCTTCTGAACAAATCAACAACAACTAAATTTTGAGCAAAATCAGAGAGTTACTAACATAGTCGCATTATGTGACTTATGTATTAACAATTTTGCAGACATTTCCAAATGGGGTTTCAAGTGCTAGCTTATACGGTGCATTATAAAATTTATTACTTCTGAAAATACATTTTTCTTCTTCTTTCTCTGTTGCATTTTATTGCGTAAAGCGTTTTTTTTTTAATTTTTTGCATTGTTTCCTTATGCAATTTTCCATTTCCATGCACTGCTGTGAAAAGAGTGTAGTGTAACGGGAGCAACAGAAAAACTTTGAAGCACCAATGGAAAGGAAATTAAAGTAAAAGAAGCAGTAGAAGCGCACTACCCCTTCGTTTCACCATGACATATTATTTCGTTATCATCGTCGTCAACGTTGTATTCCTGCTGGAGTCATTTTCTTGCGCTGGTTCATTCGTTCGTCGTTTATTACGATATCAAGAAACCCCCCAAGACTTTACGAGTTGCCGTTTTTTTTTTTTTATTTTGTTTCCTTCTTATTTATGAAATGTAAAAAAACCGTAAAAATTAAGGCAAGAGAAACTATAAAAAAAAAATTGATTTTTCTGCTATTCCTCTTTGCTTGTTCCTTCTGGAATTTCTTTTATTGTTAATGGCTTTAGTTATGAAAGGGTTTTTTTCCAACTCTCATATTTCAGTTCAAGGAACCTTTAACTTAACAGGTTCTTATTTGAAAAATGGAAGTGTAAATTGAAATTTATGTTGGAATTGTTTGATGAAGTTTAAAATATTTAGAATAAGCTGAATTGACTTATCATAGCTCGGTGTTCTCCGGAATATAATACATCCAATGGCTAATGTGGTCAACTGTAATAGTAAACAGGTGTCCGTTCTTGGTCTCAAGCTTCTGATAATTCTAAAAATTATTTTTCAAGCTATAACTTCTATCCAGAAACTAAAGTCATAATAGTTTGATACAAGAGGTCTTTGATTGGGACAAAATGATGTACCAAAAATCGGAACGAGCTGGCACAGCACAAAGTAACGAACCAGAAATCGAAATCTTTGATCAGCAGTTTTAATGGAGTTTTAGGACGACAGATATTAGGCAAGTATTCAACCACTTTTCGATCTTTTTTGAATGATTTGTATCATTCATATGCTTGTGTTTTTGATAAAACCAACTCATTTTAGGTGTTTTTTTTTTAAACAAATTTAATGATTTTGAACAAGAAATTCCGATGGTAAAACAAAACTGTTGGTTGATTTTTTTATCCATATAAAAAATTGCAACATAAACTAGAGGCCAGCTAATGAAACCAAATGGCTGATAGGTATAATACTGATTTTTATTGAAGCTGTGTTAAAAACAAAGATTCGGGTAAATATTTGATAGAATTCATGTACTTACAGTATTTTGTTCTAAACTAATTTTTTGGTGTTTTAATCTTTCCTGACTTGTTGATCTTATTCGTGTATTAAAAGCAGACCAAAATATAGATTTTATTTGTGACTTTGGCAAATTATAACCTTATCAACGATATGTATTTTATTTGAAAGATATTATGCCTGGGAATTACTTCCCAAGTAAAAGCCACCTAAGATTTGAAACTAAGATTTTGTAGAAATTTGGTAGCGTGACAATTAACATCATACTAAAGTCACATTTACCCAACATCCTTAAAAAGAAAAATCAAATAAAAACTCCAGGATATTTCACAAAAATATGCTTTCAAAACGAAGGTCACGCAACAAACAAACACAACGAGTAACAATAACCAATTTCTTGACTGATGACTTTTACCTGTCAAGTTGTCTGCAAGTGCCTTTTTCAGTCGTAATTCGAAATATGTATATCTCATAAACAAAAGAAAAAATAATGAATGCCCAAAAAAAAAACATAAATAATATAAATCTACTATTATTAAACGAGCTAAAATTGTATGTTTATATATATGTATGTAAATGGCTGAGCTTTATTTCGAAAACGGCTGCAGCGATTTTGATGAAACTTGGGGATTTCGTGCATATGTGAACAAAATTAAGATTGGACGAGGTTTTAAGGTTATCAAGACTCTAACAGGGGCGTGGCACAGCCCTAAACTTTAATATTTATAACGTAATAACTCGCAAACTATTTAAGATATTTTGATGAAACTTGGTAGACTGATGCAAATATCTTAAATAGTACCAAAAGTGGGCGGATTTGGAGAAGTGGGCGTGGCATCTTCCAATAATTGAAAATTTTGATTCAATATTACTCGAAAACGGCGCCTACGATTTTCATAAAAATTTTGATGACAATACCGATAAAAGCAGTCATCATAACAAGTTATGTTACTATACTGGCAAAACTCGTTGAAAGGCGTGGCACAGCCCACAATATTTATAAACGTTATAATAAGAGAACTAACAACGCAATTGTTAGAAATTTAATATGATAGATATACAGGTTATTGGGTATCTTGTAACCAAAAGTGGGCGCAGCGAAACTTGTGAGCGTGGCACCTCCCATATAAGCAAAAAGCGTTAAATGATATATTTAGTGTGCTATTGTAGTAAAATTTTTAAATTTGGTGTAGAGGTGTCGGTTACTATAAGCTTTGAAATAATATGAATTTTGACGGAATTTCATTAGTGGGCGTGGCATCTCCCATACAAACTTATAACATTAAATACCATATTTAGCGTACTATAGAAGTGATACTAATAAAATTTGGTTTCAATATATTCAGCCTCATTCAACTTAGTTCGAGTTTTTCAACCTCTTTCAACTGCTTTATTATTTTTCAACCTCTTTCAAGTTTTCTCAACGATTTTCTACATTTTTCCGAATTTTTAACTTCATTCAACTTTTTTCGCGATTTTTTACCTTTTTTAAATATTTTTGACGTTTTCAATATATGTTTAACTTTTTCAACCTCATTCAACTTTTTTCGAGTTTTTCAACTTCATTCAACTATTTCAACATTTTTCAACCTCTTTAAGCTTTTCTCAACATTTTCCAAATTTTTTCGACTTTTTCAACCTCATTCAACTTTTTTCGAGTTTTCCAACCTCTTTCAAATTTCCCTAAACTTTCCATATTTTTTCGACTTTTCAACCTCATCCAACTTTTTTCGAGTTTTTCAACCTCTTTCAACTGTTTTAACATTTTTCAACCTCTTTCAACTTTTCTCAACATTTTCCATACTTTTTTAAATTTTTCAACCTTACTCAACTTTTTTCGAGTTATTCAAACTCTTTCAACTTTTTTTGAGTTATTCAACCTCTTTCAACTGTTTCAACATTTTTCAACTTTTTTCAACATTTTCCATATTATTTTCGAATTTTTCAACGTTATTCAACTTTTTCCGAATTATTCAAACTCTTTCAACATTTTCAACATTTTTCAACCTCTTTCAACTTTTTTCAACACTTTTCATATTTTTTGAATTTTCCAACCTTATTCAACTTTTTTCGAGTTATTCAACCTCTTTCAACTGTTTCAACATTTTTCAACTTTTTCAACTTTTTTCAACACGTTCCATATTTTTTGGACTTTTTCAACCACATTCAACTTTTTTCGGCTTTTCAACCTCATTCAACTTTTTCCGAGACTTTCAACTTTTTTCGAGCTTTTCAATCTTTTTCAACATTTTCATATACACACTATCGGGTTTATCAAACTTTTTCACCTGCTTCAACCTCTCTCAACGTTTTTCAACATTTTTCATATCTGTATAATCAACGAGGTCGGCCGTAACCTGACAACGGGTTGTTATGGCCATCTAAGTAAGTAAGTAAGTAATCAACTTCTTTCAAATTTTTTTTAACTTGTTTTAGGATTTTCAACCCTATTCAATATTTTTTAAATATTTCCGACTTCTCATTCAATTGCATTTAATTTTTTCGACTTTTTCAACCTCAAAATGAAAAACTGAACTAAGGTTGGTCTCCTGGTACTAATAAATAATAAGAGAAAATTGAAATAAATAAAACAAGAACGAATGAGCATATTACACGTTTTTGCTTTTATCAGGAGTGAGATTTAATTTTCCTTCTTTTTTTTTTTTGTTTTTGTTTTTGTTCGAAACCCTAAATTAATACAAATGCCCGTAGTATACCAATAAAATGATGAAAAGAAGAAAAAAATCCACCCTCTGTTAATTTTCTATTTCCATATGTTTGGGAGCATTTAGAAAAAGCAAGAAAAATATAAAAGATATATTATATGTAGATACTCATTTTATGGTGAAAACAGGATGAAGAGATAAGAAACAACAGAAATAAGAGCAAAAAACAGCATAAAATTTGCTTGTGTAAACTTCTCACCCGCTCCCTTCCTGGCAGCTCCTCCGACAAACAAATAGCAAGACAACAGAAATGGAAAAAAGGTAGCCCAACAAAAGAATCCACTTTCACAGAAATCAACAATAAGTAAAGGACAAATAATGAAAAATAGTATACTACTCGTATATGGCATATCCAGAACGACAGTCAGTATCAAAAAAAAAAAATAAATAAATAACAATAAAAGCTGGAAAAAAAATGCGACCAATTTTATGCTGTTCATTGATTTTCAGCAAAAATTCTATGGTTTACCAAACGAGCGGTATGTCCTTGGCCTTAGCGTTGAGTAAAACCAAATATAATAGGGGCTTGAAATTTTCAGAAGAGTGCGGCGCAACGGAACGGGGTGAGCTTGACTACACGCATATTGAATACAAATATTTGTGCAAAAATTAATGAAAATAAATGCCGGCAATTGTCGCCACATTTTTCTGTCGCAATTCATTAGAGGAGTCAACGTTGCACATACGAGTACGTACGTGTCCTTAATATAAACATAAGATTTGCGATGAAAACGACAGCAGGGTTGTCAAGCGAACCGGATAGGAGCAAAGATATTTATTAGATTAACATTATATCTTAAAGTTACTTTCTTAATTTGATGATCAGTTAAGTTTTGTAACAGAATTGAAAGTGAAACGCAAAGTTCAAATGTATTACACAAACTTATTCTATCTATCTATCTATTTCACTCCGATGGTAACTCTATTCGAGCGATATAAAACGGTCGCATAGGATGTTGGAAATTTCCCTCGCTTGCATAGTATTGATTACAATTTGGCTGCCTGCCAGTCTGGCTTTTTACTTTTAATCCGTTATGTTAACAACAAATGGGAGAGTTTTTTTTTTATCAAAATACAACATAAAAATGCAGTGAAACTTTGCAACATCCTTAACATTTTAGATGTTATTATTCTGTGTATCGTTCCATAGTCGTTTTGGTTATTTCAATGCGAACTTTTCGCCAGACATATAACGATTGCTATTTTAGAATTTGTTTTTTGTTTTTGTAAATAAATCTACATGCAATGACAAATTATGTTATGTTATGGCTCCTTATCAGATATGCCCGTGAGTGCTGATTACCAAGAGCTAGAATTTGATTTACACCTGACTAAATGAGTAAAATTAAAAATGTGGATGTTTAGTTCCCAGAATTAAAAAAAAATTAAGAGTAAAAACGCAAGTGAAGCATCTGCAAGTAATCAAATCAATCGTTGTTGTTGCATAAAGATCGATGCTAGCTCGCATGTAGACCGTTGATTGTAGCTATTTGCTCATGGGAAAAAAATTTTAAGTTTCACGCAATCTGAGAACTAAGTTTCAGATAAAACTGATATGAGAGCCTATCACATTTGCGTAAGAGTCTGATTAAAAAAGTTTTGTACCAACTGGCCATATAGGCTCTAGAATATTGATCGCGAATATTTAACCTCTTCCAGTCTTGGATTGTGGTAGATAAAGATGCAATAGTTACTTATTCAAGTAATAAGGACTTCATTTGAAATGTATAAATCTAAGCCTTTCTCTAGTGAATTTGAATTTTTTCGAGGGTTGGAAGTTTTAAAAAAAAAATTTATAATCTAGTCCTAAAATTTGATATATTGCGCATTGTTTGATTTTTAATTTATTAGTTATAACGACAACTCATTACAATTTCACTACATTTTTTAAATTGGCAAAAACGAAATATCTTGTATCTGTCCTTGTTTGTCAACAAAAGTCAAGGCATTTTCGCTAAGTACAAAACAATTCGATCTGGAAAATTTTATTTCGAAAATCGAGTTCCAAAGGGGTTATGCTTAAGTTCGTATCTTTAGACTTTGCCTAGAACATCAAGTAAGGACTGTCCCCGAAAAATTTGTCACTTTTATTTTGTTTGATTACAGTCTACCTGATAATCTTATAGGTCTAAAAAGACGCAATATTTGTTCTACTTAAGGTGACGTTGAATATGATGTATAACACTTGGATATAGGGCTTTTAATGACAAAGATGTCGAGCAAGCAGCAAAAAGTCCGCGAACTCATTTTGTACACATACCTGCAAAATCCAGAATTAAAATATTCAGCTATAGCAAAAATAGTTGATGCAACAGGTAGAACTGTTTTTACGGTTATTTCACGAATACGGTTTCACGAAAAAAAGGTTCAGGCAGAAAATCAGAATTTTCAAACTCAAGGATAGTGGCGAAGGTGAAGGGTTTTTTTTAAGCAGAATCTCAGCACCTGAGTGCGAGACATGGCGGCTAGAGCAGGTTCATCAAAATCTACTGTACAAAGGATAAGGGAAAAAAGTAAGCTGAAGACATATAGAGTTCAAAAAGTTCCAGACCGTTCTGATGAAAAGCAGCTGGTGGCTCAGATACGAGCCCGAAAATTGTATGAAAGGTACCTGACTAAATTTGATTACTGCGTTACGAACGACGGAAGTTACGTCAAAGCAGATTTTAAGCTGTTATCTGGGCACAAATATTATACATCACCGAAGAAGGGGCCTAGTAAATTTAAAGAAAAAAAAATTTCGAAGTTTTCGAAGCAATATATGGTTTGGCAGGTCATATGTACCTGTGGCCTCAGAAGAAGCTTCTTTGTTACGCAAGGCACAATCAATTCAAAATTTTATATAGACGAGTGCCTCGAAAAACGTGTTCTACCATTTATTCGTGCACATGAAAGTACAGTGATTCTCTGGCCCGATTTAGCAACCTCTCATTACTCTAAAGCTTCGATGGAATGGTATCAAAGTAAAAGGATCAATTTTGTACCAAAAATTGCAAATCCGCCCAACTGCCCAGAGCTTCTCCCAATTCGGAGATATCGGGCTCTAATGAAAAGAAGTCTTCGAAGGAGTGGTAAGACTACAAAAAACTTACAAGACTTTAGACTTAAGTGAAAAAGATCGTTCCGTACTGTCGATAAAACACCTGTACAAAATGTAATAAAGGGCCTTAAGAACAACGTTAGAAATTTTTATGAAAAAAAAAAATTGTTAATTATGTTTTTAGTTATTTATATTCTTAACACTAGCCATTATAGATCAAAAAGTTTATTGGGTATTTTTTTATAACTGAAAATAAAAGTGACAAATTTTTCTGGGACAGTCCTTAGCTGTTTCAATATCAAACGACGAATTTTCATAGCGAAAATAATAAGTTCTTCCAACATAAGTTTTCAAAAACCTTTTCTGTTGTCTTACCCACTGTTGTTATTCAAAAAAGAAAAAATTAATTCCCATCTACCGTTGGAAATAACCTGCTTAATCGGCATTAGAAGTCTGCATCGAGCCCTTGTACACAAAAACCACAAATTAAATCGAAACACCCAGCAGGAGAGGTGAGTGCTGCACTTGCAAATAAAATCTTCTACAAGTTCAAATACTCGAAGCTTATCGCATTCGGAAGTTCATATGATGATTGTTTCGAGCGCACTCATGCAGTTCTCTAATCTGCATATAACTTGCATCCTGCTTCGGTTGTAAATTTTGTCACAAACAAAGTAAATCTCATACTAAAGATATTTATTAACCTGTGATGACAATTGATTCCTAAGATACTCAAAGGTCTCCTCATGTGACTAAGCGAAGCAAATTGGAGCACAAAAATAAGCAGTAATTAATGTTATTCAGTGTGGTACCGATGAGCACAAAATAAAAGCATTTCAGCCAAATGCACTTTAGTGACAAATGAAGGTTGAATGAAGCGTTGTTTTGAATGATTTAGCATATTCTTTAAAGTGATAATTACTAGCGTTTTAATGAGATAGCAGTTGTTGATGTACTAACGATTCTATTAATCGATGAATTATATACAATTTCGATTTTTAGTGAAGAGAAAAAGTTATTTGCAAGAAGTGTTGATGTTACTCACGAAATTGTTTGGTTTCTTTAAAACTCGTATATTTACCTGAAAAGAAACAAAAAATTAGAGATTAAATATATGTACATAATGATCAAGTGATTAAGAATAAAAATTAAGCTAAAGGGAAGGGAAATATTTTCAATACTAAGCTAAGGAGTTGCGTTCATAAAAATAGCAGCAAACAATTCTGTGGCGACAAGGAATAACAGCTAAACTCGATTTTGGTAAGTTTTCAGGAGAGCATTTTTAAGTTTCAAATCGTTACATTAAATCAAGGAACTAAGATTACGATTCTAACGCAATATGTTAGAAATTTAATGGTATTTCAATTTGAGAGTCAAGTCTTATCGTTAACTTAGCTTTTTAAAGAGAATTTAAAAGACAAAACACTTTAGCTTTTTTTCCTTTTTTCTTATTTAAACTTTGTGAGTCTTAAACTCACTTTAGATGTTTTTCCGTACGAATAATTTGGTTTTTCGTTATCCTTTTTAAAGTTAAGCTATTATTCCAAATGTATTGTTGAAAAATTACCTTGACTTAAGTTATATTTCCAAAAATAATAAATCTGATAAGAAGAGCTTGAGTAACTTTAAGTATTACCTTAAATGGAAAAATATTTTATAAAATGAAATAATTGTTACAAATTAAAATTGGAAGTCTTCTTTTTTTCAAAATAATTTCAACTAGTTTCGCCGAGTGGTTGAAATTCAACCATTAAAAATGCTTTTGGTGTTAAAGAACTGATATAAAAAAGAGCTATTATTTGTCATCGCTTTCAAAAATAAAAATCGTGGTAACATGCTGCCCTATACCTATCTTAATCCCTTCCTTAGAATTCAATATGCCAAATTTCATCAAAATCTGTCAATTAGTTTAGTTAAGAAAACATATTTTCCTGTTAGGGGCGTGGTGCCATCCACTTAAAACATATACTTTTTCTCAAGACTCAATTTATCTCCATATCAAATTTCATCAAAATCGATCCATTATTTTAGCTGTGAGAACATATTTTCCTATTGAGAGTGTGTCTCTCTCCACTTTAAAACTAAAACGTTTCCTCTGGGTTCAATATATTTCTGTACCAAGCTTCAATTGTCTTATTAGCTTAGTCCTGAAACGTTTTATTCTGTAAGGGGCGTGGCTCTATCCACCAAATGTTTTTACTCAAGATTCAATCTATCTACATACCAAATTTTATCAAAATTGGAGTAGTGGCTCAGTCGTGACACCGCTTTTTCTCATTAGTGGTGGTGTCACGCCCCCTTTAAGAACTTGAAGATTTTAGTACCTTTCCTTAAGGTTCAATCTATCTCCAAACCAAATTACATCAAAATCAGTTCAAATTTTTAACCGTGGAAACGTATTTTACTGTTGCATGGCTCCACACTATTAGAAAAAATTACATTCACATGCACTGTTCCTCTTCACAACCTTTACAACAAAAAAAAAAAAAATCTAGCGATTATGAGGTGTTAGGGCAGTTAAAAAAGGTTGCATCCTTTTTCAACTGCCTATTTATACATACATAGATAATTCTTACTCTCTCACAAACAAAGAGTACGAAGTTGTTGTATATCTAAAGTTTAGATTCTAAGCCCTGTGCATTCGATTATGTGGAAGATCGGCTAAGCTCAAATCATGAAGGTATGTTCTAATGAATCGCGCATAAGAGAAACAAAAAACAATTTTTAGTATTGAAAGACCAAGCTCAAAGAGCTATTTTTTGTCATCGCTCCCAAAAATTAAAATCATGGTATCATGTTGCTTTATCCGTACCACTAACTCTTTGTCATCCTTAGGGTGCAATCTATCTCCATACCAAATTGCATCAAAAGTGGTCCATTGGCTTAGATATAAAAACATATTTTCCTATTGGGGGCGTGGCACTGTATATTTTAAACTGAATACTTTTCCCCAAGATTCAATCTATCCCTGTACCAAATTCTATCAAAATCGGAAGTCCGACTTTAGCTGTTTAGAATTTAAGGCCTATTACATTCAGTTTTTAAGATAGAGCCATAAAAAATTGTGTGGTAATGTATTGTTATGCAAGGAATACAGTGGTGCTAATAACTCAACTTTGTCCTAACTCGACTTTTGCGGTTATTCCTTGTCGGCACAGAATTATTTTTTTATTTCTCATTCCAAAAACTTAAATAGAATTTTAATAAAATTCTTGATTGGACAACCAACATTTAAATCTTTTTCCTTTCTACAACGACTCGAGTATTGACTAAATAGAGAAAGAAGCTTTGCAATATTGCAGAGTAGATAAATGGGTGGCATGCCATGTATCATTTAACCTTTATCGAAAACAGATAGCATCGATCGCACCACAGTTCATTTACCTCATTAGGACGCAATATAAAGGCTTCAAATGTAGAGTCTTACATAACGTGAATTTTGCAAAACCTTTTAAGTGCTGCCACCTATTTTGTAGTGTTGGACGAATCCTTAGCAGAGCTGCATCAACCGAGAACGGTTCAGCAAAACAGCTTACACTAAACTCCTATGACAAACAGTGGCAGTAGAGATGACTGAAACTTGTGACAAAGTTTTATGTTTACACCTCAACGCCAAAATTATTAGTTATTATAGTTATAGTTAATAATTGAGGAATGAAAAACTTAATTTTCAGTCAGTGCTGCCAAAATATTTCCAATTGCTTCCAATCAGTCAATAATGCAATTGTGATTTTCAATTTTTGACATTAGCTTATCTGTCAGCCGAACAATAAATTCAAATATGTAACTATTCTGAAATCTAATCTACATTTACAAAAAAAAAAATCGCCTAAAATAAAGTATAACTTGGTAGTTTACCAAAGCCGACTCCATGTACTACCGATTTTCCAGGAAATTTTTTCTCATTCCCAAAAAATCTTCTTCGATTGCAAAACAGGTAATTGGAGAAAATTTCGAGGGCATGTTTATTCATGATAGGGGTGTATAACATCACTCGCCTAAATGATCAATACAATTTCTGCTAAAGCTTCACGTTAGATTACATAAGTTCTACACATGGTTGATTGGGAAGGTTTGGAAGGAGCCTCAAATGCAGCCATCTCGACATGAGGGGCTCAGAGTTACTTGATACACTACAATGTAGAGATTTGATCAGAGAAAAAATGGGAGAAATTACACATCCGAATACACATTGTTATGAAAAGTAGCATCAGCTCACACAATGACTGATCTGGCATTTAGCACCAATTACTTAACATAACTTTTAACGGTAGCGATTTCAAATTAAGAGCTTAGAACTAATTTCAAACTCACGATGTCAGTTATTACTTTTAATGAATGAAAAAATATTTTGCAAGAAAGAAAGAAAAAGAAACCATTGCATTATTCAAAAGAAAATTGAATTTAAATTGTTGGGAAAAGCAAACTGACATATAAATAATGGTTTTGCAATCAAAAAGTAAAATTAAAAGTTGTTGCCATTGAAAGAAGAAGAAGAAGAAAAAACTTTGAATGAGAACGATTCGCAATGGCCTATGGTTGTGAGTGCATAAATAAACGTGAATAGGTACATATGTTCCGAAAATAACTTTATTATAACGAATAGATAAGGTAGGCAAATTGCCAAATAAAAAATAAAATTTAAAGTTGGCTAATGAAAAATTTGCGTGTACTGGCAGCAGGCGATGACTTGAGCCAATGGCTACTCAAATCTTTATATATTTGGCTGGCCAGTTGTCTGTCGACGACCTGTCTGTCTGTTTTTATTTACTGTCTGTCCGTTGACTGACTTGGCAAGCGCGATCACTTAGCATTTAAAATATGTGACGTTTATATTGACTTTATCCGCTGTTCAACTGCTGTTTTTTGTTGTTATTGTTTATTGGCCTTTATTGCATTTGAAGTGGAAATGCTGCGGGTTTTTCGATTTTCTTGTATGGGCGTATAGTAGTGCTTCAGATTCCAATGCCAAGTAAAATAAAACCAATAAAGCGTGGGTTGTTAGAAAATGATTATTTATTTTTGAATAGTAAATGAGTTCATATTTTTCAGATTTTTTTTCCGTTGCATTGTTGCTTTAAGAAAACCCAAACAAAATTCCAAAGTTTCGAGTCATCTTCGGAAATGAGTTTAGTTTATCATAGAGTTTTTTTTTTTTTTTTTTTTTTTTTTGTTGCGCTTATTTTAATTATAATTTTAGAGCATGTTCCCAAATGGAAAACCGTTTGTGGTTGACATGAAAAATGAAGTCTTGTGTGTTATATATAGATGGAGTGAGATAAATCTTCAATTCATTTCAGGTACTCCGGCCACAAAATTTAATTTTGTATTTTCACGCTTCTTTTTTTTTTCATTGATTTTATATTTTTTTTTTTTTTTTCATATGGGCCCATTCGTCTTGTGGTTAATAACGTCGTACGTTTTAGGCAATGTGCCAGATTTGGGCGTTATGGCGTTTTAGGGACTTGACTGCTATGACCTGTGGCGTTAATACACAGAGCTATAGAAATAAATCTCCTATAAGGATAGTCTAATCATACGGACTTACATGAAATTTAAAAATCTTTCGTTTTTCACAAATTTTGACACGTCAAAGAACCGTGAAAGATAGCACGACAGCACAAATTTCAGCTCCTTAGGTTGTTGGGGTCCTGAGAAAGCAAAATTGGGTGTTTTTTCAATATCCTGCGCACGTACATACATATGTGTGTTATAACACACAGTCCCCAATTCAAGTTTTTGTTGTAACTCGAAATTTTATTTAAAATTGGTTAAAGCCCACCGTGTTGGCGTATTTTATTTATCGATATTTATTGACTTTCTGAGTGTATTGCACTTTGTGCTGTTGCCATTTTAACAGTTGTTTCTTTACACTCTCGTGTTGTTGTTTTTCTTTTTTCGATCTGCTATGGCAACCATATTTGAAGTTACAGGAGGAGAGACGGAGCAGAAGAAGAAGCACCACCGCAGCAATGAAAGAGTCATGCGTGCGCCACCATTGCAGCAGTGAAGCACACAACATTTGCAGTTGTGAATTTCGAGTACTACATGATATTTATGGCTGGCTTTACATTGAAAAAATTACCTGTACATTAAAAATGTTTTTTAAATGTTTGCTATGGAAGTGAAATTTCACCTTTTATTAACTTTTTATTGTGTGAAAATCATAAAGCAGTTCGTGTTGGATAAAATATGTACAATGTACATGATTGTACATTGTACATACTTTAATTAAGCTCAATAACTTAAGTTTTAAGTGTTTTAATGAATCACTGTTTGGCTGTTTATTGTATCATCTTAATTAAGTTTTTCAAAGAGAGAAATTAAGCATAATTTTTAACACTATATTTTTATTGAAATTTCTCATAAGCTGCCGGTAATAATTTATAAACTTAAACAACTTAAATATGTTCACCTGAAGAAAACCTAGAAATACCTGCAGCTTTTTATGTGTTTACTCTTTCTGCTGTAAGCGTTTTTTGGGGTCAAAGGGTAAAAGAATTTTAATACTCACAGTTCGCAACATAAAACCATTAGAGCAGACTTGTGAACGTACGCATTAAGTGTAAGGTTACCTTGTGTTTAATGCAGCACAAAGTCTCTAACTGAAAATTTGTACATTGACTTTTTAACCCTTTTAGAGAAGTAAAAAGTTACAAAGTTTAAAGACAAGCATTAACTCAATATATTTAGTGTAGTTTTTTTAATTTTTCAAATGTATAAGTTTCATCTATAACAGCTGCAAATGTTTAGTTTTGTAGTTAAGTTTTCGGTTAAGTCCTTAGTTAAATAATTTGAGAGAGTATGAGAAGTATTGCTAAGCAAAATATTTGAAGCGCTCCGTCTGTATGTAAAATTAGTGTATATTACTAATACACAATATTAATGCTTAAATTAATAAATGTCAATTTTTATTGAAACTTGTAAAAGAAAAAGTTTTTTTGAGTCCGACATTGTGGAGACCCTTTATGCTGAAGCGAGATTCAAATGCAAATGAATTTTTCAATTATGTTTTATAGTTCAATTAAATAATTTTCTGGAAAATTTTGTTCGTTTTTAAAAAAAATTCATTTTATTAAGTAATGGTTCCATGCGTTCTTACCGCAAAAATGGATAAATCTTCATTGCCGATTTGATGATTATTTTAAGAGCTGACGGTGTCTTGCCTAGTTGATGTATACCGCTGAGTGAACACATTGAGTCGGTGCGCATATATGTACATGAAAATAGCAGTGCCTTCATCTAAATTTTACAAAGTCCCATATTTTTTTTTTTTTTCACACAAGCTCTAAATAACAATTTGAACACAAATTTATTACTAGGGGTTCTGGGCTTATGGAGGAGCTTAAATCTCAATAAAAAATTTCAATTCTGTAGATAACGGGTTTTAAAGTATGTTACCACGTTTTTTCGCGTAGCTTTAAAATAGCAGTGCGATTATCTTTTTTGAGTTTTATTGAAAGAAATGTAATTTTTTCTAAAAATTTTAATGAAAGTAAGTTGAATATTCTTTATTTGTAATCCTTTTATAAATTACATCCTTATTAAATATTATATCGTGCTCAACAAAAATGACAATTACCGCCATCAAACATGTAGAAACCAGGAGAGAAGAGCTGGAAAACGAAAAGTTTCGCCACAAGTCAATGGCAAAATTGTGGTGCCGTCCAAAAAAGATCCAATGAAATCGGCTAGACAGACAAATTATGTCTTTCAAAGTTTTTTATATAAATCGTAGCTGCAAGGGGTGAAATTAGTGTACGGAAAAATTTTTTAAAAAAAATTGTTGTTAGAATAATTATTGTCAGTCAAAGTTTTCATTAACCTTTTTTTTAAAATGTTATAAAATTTGAACAACTTGTCTGATCGTGACGAAATGTTTTAATTTCTGTAGATAATAAGTTGAACTTATGTATTAATAGAAAAAAATTCCAAAAATTTTGCATTTTTATTGTTAATTAGCAATTTTTTTTATCGACAATTGAATTTTAATGATGTGCTCCGCCTCGAAAAAATCTGAAAAAAAATTACAAAGATGCATTGAACCCTTCCAAACAAGATTTCATCAAAAAAATCGTGGAGCCTCAATTAGTTTTGATGGTATAAATATTATAGTGGTACCGGGCTGACGAAAAATGCATAAAAATTTTGTTGTTTTTCAAAAAAATCAATAACACTTGTTTACAAGAAAAAGGATCGTGTTTCTCATAGACTTTTTTCCATGTATTTTGGGGCGTAGTTTCCAAAAATGGCAACCATTTTTTTTCTTAAGAATCGTTTTTGAGATATCCCCAAAAAACTCTTTTTCGGTAGTTTTTTCATTTTTTTGACTATATCTCGATTAATTTTTCTGACTCAAAAACGCTTTTCAGCACTCGAAAGATATTTTTACTCCCTTTCTAACGGTATGCTGTTTCCTTGAATCACATAAGATTTGATGAAGTTACAAGCGCTCAAAGTCCAAAAAAACTGACTTTTTAAAAATCCCTAAATTTCAATTGCTCCATTTGAATGAAATTTTTTTTTTTTATATTTTTAGAATTAAAAATGAAAGACTATTTTTTTGCAAATATTTTAAGTATAATTTTGCGGATATCGGACAAAAAATGTAAAAGTTATTCGAGAAAACAGTAAAAAACTTGCAATAAAATTTAAAGAAAATACATATGTTTTTTATCTACTGATTTATATAAAAAACTTTGAAAAACATTTCAGACATGTCGGTTTCACGTATTCTGACCCTTCTTTCAATAAAACTCAAAAAAGATAATCGCACTGCTATTTTAATGTTACGTAAAAAATCGTGGTAACATACTTTAAAACTCGTTATCTGCAGAGTTGAGATTTTTTATTATGAGATTTAAGCTCCTCCATGAGCCCAGAACCTCTAGTAATAAATAAGTATTCAAATTGTTATTAAGGGCTTGTGTGAAAAAGAAAATATGGGACTTTGTAAAATTTAGATGAAGGCGCTGCTAAATATTTTCAGGTTCGCAGCTGTACATAGTTGATGACACGATTATACCACCAGTAGCACCAACATCTACCAATGCCACTATAGGCTTTGTCCACGCCAACTGCTACAACTAGCAGACAACATTTAGGCCACAGATGGGCAAAATTTTGGAAGCACGAGCTACTTACAACAAAAGCAACAAAGACAACAACAGAAAAAACACCACCATAAATTCAATCTCAAACGCAAAAAAAAACATGCTGCAATAAACCAAAAGCCAATTATAAAAAAAGCAAGAGCAATATGAGTGTACAAATAAAAGTACGCTGATCAAACGAAACGAGAGAAGCTGTCCTCAATGTGCGCATTGTTGTTTCCTTGTTCGCTTGCTTCGTTTTTATACCCTACACCGAGGCTATATTCACTTTGTCTCTCCGTTTGTAACACATAGAAGGGGGCGTGGCAGGCATGGAAAAGTATATATATTCTTGATCAGCGTCACCATCTGAATCGATGTAATGATGTCCGCCTGTCTGTCTGTCCGTCTGTTGAAATCAGGTTTACGGGAAAACCTTCTTGCAGTCATCTTGGAATTGAAAATGGGTGAAATCAGTTTACGGACACGCCTACCGCCCATACTCTATGTATATTTACCCAGGCCAATTTTTGAAAAAAGTGGCAGCGATTTTGATGAAACTTGGTGATTTGGTGCACATGTGAACCGAATTAGGATTAGGCTGGGTTTCAAGTTTCAAAACGATCGTACAGGAGCGTGGCACAGCCCTAAATTTTATCATTTATAGTACCATATCTTGTAAGCCGTTCAAGATATTGCGATGAAATTTGATATACGGATACATATCAAATATATCCTGAATTTTAATAAAAGTGGGTGGAATCAAAAATAGGGCGTGGCACTTTTCAACTGACAAAAACTTTGATTCCGTATATCTCAAAATTCGCACAAACGATTTTCATAAGAATTTTGAAGATGATGCCGCTGAAAGTAGTCATTAATACGAGTTCAGCCACTTTACTGAAAAAGATCGTTGAAGGGCGTGGCACCACCCACAATATTTATAAACGTTATATATTCAGAGAACTAACAAAGTAATCGTTATGAAATTTAATGAGGTTGATGTACTTGCTATAAGGTATCTTATTACAAAAATTGGTCCTATAGTTCCTGTGGGCGTGGTACCTCTCATATAAGCAAAACCGTTTATTGTTATAGATAGTGTGCAATGAGAGTAATATTCATAAAATTTGGTGTATGTCAGTCACTATAAGCTTTAAATTGTGACGGGATTGTATTAGTGGGCGTGGCAGCTCCCATATTAACATAAATTTGTAAGCCCTGTTATAAGTGAACTATTGCAGCAATTGCTATGAAATTTAATGTAAGTGGTTCAGTTGCTATAGAGTATATCTGAATCAAAAGTGGCTGAAATAGCACCAGTGGGCATGGCACCTCCCATACAATTAAAATACGGTAAGTGGCATATTTATAGAAATATGTGAGCAATCACACTAAAATTTGGTGCAAGGGGTTTGCTTATGGAAAGCTATTTTTGGATCAAAACCAGGCTGGATTGTACCAGTGGGTGTGTCACCGCCCTAAGTTTTATATTTAACTGCGGCATATATCGCAAACTATACAAGCTATTGTGCTAAAATTGGAGAAGTGGGCGTGGCATATTTCAACTTTTTAATTTCTATTCAATTTTTCATCTCTCTCAACTTTTTTCAATATTTTGCATATATTTTCGACTTTTTCAACATTTTTCAACTTATGTATGTCAACCTTTCTAACATTTCACATTTTCTTCGACTTATTCAACCTCTTCAACGTCTTTTTAACATTTATTTAAAAGGTATTTTCAGTGCAGTGTAGGGTATGTGAGTTTCGGCCTGGCCGAAAATAACATCTTAACTTGTTTTTTGTTCTGAATAATGCAACAATAACAATAATACCATTCCCATGCATAGCAGTGGTTAGTGCAAGTGTTTCTTGCTTTGGTTATTCTTAAGAAAAACAAAGTGTTTATTGTAAGGAGTTTAAATTAGCGCATTTTTCCTATTTTGAACATCGCTGATTTAGGCAACAAGAGACACCTAACATTTGGAAAGTAAATACACACAGCTAATAACTTCGAAAATGGAAAAAATTTTTGAAAAGTTCAAACCCCAACTGGACTATTTGCGACAAGCACAGCAAAACTATTTTGCAAATTACTATAAGTTTATAAAAAAAAGACTCATCAATATGTTAAAAATGTGGCTGTTTGAAAAGCCGCTTCTGCTATTGCCTCTATTTAACAGTAATTTACTAATGATAACAACAGCAAATAACAACAGCAACAGCAGTAACAGTAATAATAATGATAACAAGTTGTTTAGCAAACAACATGCGTTTAACAAGATTTATTAGTTTAATATACGTACACATACTGTCTGTATCTGTGTGTGCTTTAAACACTGACACATACAGACACATTAGCGCAATGACAATCAAGTTTTTAATTAAATTTTGCCATTAAGTTCAAGTATGAAAACATTGTGGCTGTAACCGCAGCAGCCAGCAATTGTTGCTGTGACACTGTTGTTGCAGAAGTTGTTTTGTAGGTTGCTGCTCACACTTGACACTTTTCAAAACTGCTGTTTAAATATTTTTTCCTTTTAAATGTAACAATGAACCTGAAACTCAATGGCCAGTTTATGAATAAAAAAAAAGTGAAAGTAAGGAAATGTGACAGACAAAAGTCAATAGTTTTTATAAATTTGATAATGAGTTAAAAATTTTAAATTGTATTTTTTTTTACAATTTATTCACTGTACCGTGGCGGATAGTAAAAAAAATTATTTTATGATCACCGATACTTTATCAAGCCAACAATCATCTCTTTCAGAAAGCTCAGTTCATTTCGTTTGTAATGCAAGGAAAAAAAGGTTTTGTAAAAAATAGCGTGAGATATTCAAAAAAAGCTAAATTAATCAGGAAAATTGTCCTATAGCCCTGTAATTTCTGATTTCATGGAATACTCAGTATAAATTGATGCGTAAACTGCAATCATTACAGTCTAAAACTTTATTATTACAGTTTCAGAATGGAAAATATACAATGTGTTCAGGGAAACATTTAGTTAGCAAAAAGTACTGAATATTTATTGAAAATTTCATATGATCGACAAAGAAAAATTACAGGGCAAACTGTAAAAACTTCAATAAGTATCACATAATAAATCATTTATCTTATGACTCGATATTACTTTTTATCATCTGCGTTCTACAAATACGACATAAAATGTAGATACATGGTTAAAAGAAAATAACTATATGAATGTTGCCAGGCTGGTTCTCGGTTTCATGCTATGTTAAGAAGTATGGTTAGGAAGTATGTATAATAAAAAATGAAATAAAAAAAATATAATAAAATATGAAAAATAGAATTTTCGTTTTTAAAATTTTTTCGGAGTAAATGTTACATTTTACGCTGTAATATTTCATTGACAATCGCAATCAATTATTACAGTTTTTCGCTTACTATCTGGGCATTACAGGAAAAAACTGTAATTATTGTCGGAAATCCAATGACTTGTTACACAATTTTTTTTTTTCATGTGGGTTTGATAGAAAATAATTCTTACATAACCTGGAAGCAGCTTCGAAGGGAAGCACGTCAGATGTGCTTCTTTGGAAGCATTTAATCAAAATTTTATTTAATTAAAAAAAAATGTTCATTCCGAATCCACTAGGATTTGAAACTGGGCATTCTGACAGTTTTAACCTTCATTGAATATATCTAGCGCATTTCATATGCTTCCAAAGATGTGCATCCCCGCAATGACATACTATGCTAAAAAAGATAAGCAGTGAGAAGTACATTGGATGCAACTTCCAGCTTCCCTTGGAGCACATCCGAAGCGCTTTGCACGCGCTTCCGTTTCCCGTTGGGATGTTACTGATATTTCTATCACCTATGTGACAAAGCGCCAGTTCCTCTGCATTTTCAAAATATCCATCATAAGCAATCTCGTTCAAGAATTTTTTCAATGTCCCATAGTTCGAAGCCCCTATAAAGAATTCGAATTTTTGTTTTATGAAAGGTTCCAACTTGATTTTTTCGAAATAATTTCTAAGCTGATAAACCTACGGAAAGGGTAATTATATCAAACTTGAAAAACAATTCTAAGATTTTTGAGAACGTTATGGGTTCTCTCCTTCTTTTATGGCGTGTCAGGCGCGTGTATGTTGAATTTTCTATTAGTTATCTGTGAAATTATTGTGACTTTTCGAATGAAATAAATGCTCAAAATATGGTTATATGGTTGTAGTTATCGAAGTGAAAATTATGTAACTATCGACAAAATTCACTTTTGTAATAATCTGTATATCATCAATGTCATTGAGATCGGAGAATGTGATCGAAGTAAAAAAAATTTATTTTTTTTACGCAATTTTTACCTCTCCTTTGCTGTAATTCTTTACATATTACGTTTAAAAAAAAAAAAAAAGTTTGGGCATTGATAACTTACATTCTTTTCGTAGGATCTTCAGTTAACCCTTAAAAGCATTTTGTAGCCAAACGGCAACATACCATTCAAACCAATTCGAAGTCTTCCGTATGTAATCAATTCGTGCTGTTGTAAGGTTTTCACGTTTACGGAAATGTATTCTATCGAGTGACGACACCTTTTTTTTGGCGCGAAGTTAAAATATGAGTTATGCTTTGACAAAGAAAATTTGCGGAAGTTCGTTGGATGTCAGAGTTACAGTTTTTTTTTCGATGTGTAAAAAGTGATTTTCTAAGCAAAGTGCATACATAATATAATATTTTTTTGTACAAGCTCTTCTATTGTTCAATACAGTTACTAGTTTTGAGAAATTTTCTTAGGTCCTTTATATTAATATCTACTAAAAGGCATGGTGTTGGATATCCTCAACAGGTTGTTTTTTTAAATAAAAAGATATTAAATATTAAAAAAAAAAATTTTTTTTATTTTTTCCTGCATTAACAAGATCACGTCTACCAAATATATTTTTTTTACCAAAAAAAAATAATCGTGCATTTAAGGGTTAAGGAGTTATATAAAAATCAAAACGGCACCTTAAGCTTCAGGTTTGTAGTATAATCAGTGGCCACAAGCAAACGCTCTCACGATAAGCATGTGTGGAAGATTTGTTTATTAATTCTGTATAGGCCTAATTTACACAAAGGCTGATGCGGATCCATTTCGAACCCGTTTTAAACGAGTCTGTTTCGAATCCGTATTATTTAAAAAAACAAGTCCGTGACGGATTCGCATATGAAGTTATTTCTGTGTTCGGAATACGTTACGAATAAAATATACGAAGAAGCGAGTTCATCTCGAATTCGAAACGGATCCGTTTGGCACACTGGACGTGCACGCTTTTTTACGCTCTTTAAGCTCGTTCTTATTTTTAAGCTCTTTGAGTGTCTGCACCAGTGTTGGCATGTCACAAATGCGCGTGACATTTCCGACATTTACGAGAGTTTATGACATACGGTCGTAAGCCTTCGAGCCTTTGTGACAAGACTTGAGTTTGTGACAAAGACGAATTTTTAAGTTCATACTGGGAAAAATTATTTATTCATAACTTGTTTCAGATCATCAAATTGTTTGTCAAACATGTTCAAATACTCATCAAATAACATATAATTTTTTTTCGTTAAATTGTTTGACAAACAATTTTAGTTGTTGTGAAAAAGAGGTTGATCTGGAGTTTGCGACTTTTGTGACATTTACGACAGTTTACGACGTGTGACCGTCGTAAACCTAAAAATCCTTGTGACATGCCAACACTGGTCTGCACCGAGTATAATTGATAATAACAATAAATGTTCTACTTTAGTTATATGCTTGCAAAAATCGAATAACATATTAATTTTTTGTTTGCTTACTTTCCACTGTTTATTTTTTATTATTTTTCTTTTTATTTATTCAGTTTTATATTTGTTCACCCCACATTTTATTAACTGATAATTTAAATTTCTAAAATTGTGATGTGGCATTCGCCACTATTTTTGTAAATTAAAATAGCAAATGCCACTATTTTATATAAGAAAAAAAATGTTGTAAGCTGCAATCACATGGAAATTTTTAACTTGAGAATAATGAATAAAATGTAATAAATTCATAATCGCTGTCTGTGTTAAGCGTAAGGTTTCATAGAAAATTCAATCTTTTGAAGGACCAATGCAGCGCTAAACGTTGCAATTTTAATAACTTTGTCAAGTGCACACATCGCTATAATTGAAATAAAATTAATTTAAATGAAACAAATTTCCATCACGTTCGCACACTTGACATTAAGGAAACCAAAAACAAAAAAAAACACTTTCAGCAAAAGCATTAATAAAACATAAAGTCATTGGCTGCACTGCATGCAGCACTAACAAGTAGGCACCAACAGCAAGCAAAGGCAACAACTTGAACTACTGTACGTATAGAATGCTGAACACGAATTCCAATAAAAATTTATTTTTTTCTTCCAAAAATAGCCCTTGGTATTAAAATCAACATAAACCAAGGATTTTCGCGTGCGGAAAAATAGATTTGTCGCTTCGATTCGATATTTTTGTTATTCAACGGATTATTTGTATTTGCATTCAGTTGTAAATTTATCATCATTAACAACAAAAATATCAACAACAACAACACCAGCAGTCAAAATGCATCCGTTATGCATTTCGTTGTACTTGGATTGATCTCTCTTTTCGTAGTCGTAGTCGTCGCCGTCATAATTTGCGACTTCTTTTAACATATTCTAGAGAATAACTACTTATTTGTTGGGAATTGCTGTTGGTTATTTTTTGCTGTTGTTGTTATTGCAATTTATTTGCAAATTTTACACTTGTTCAGTTTCCGACAGCCATGTCGCCGAAGCCGTTGTTACCGCAGTCTCTAAAGTCATAGGAATTCGTTGTTCGATTGCTCCCTCTTCTAAATAGTTGGATTTTAACCCGTTTTCTACATACTCATATACTTTTAAGAAAATCATAAATATGCAAATAACTCGAAAACCAAGAAAATACAGATGTATGGAAAACATTTTTCAAAATATTAATTTTTCAATAAGTTAAAAACAGACTTGTTCCTCGACAACAAGGCTCACAGGAATGAGAGTAATCCGCAATACCTGTATTTGCGAAAACTTCCCAACTTATAGTTAAGATATCAAAAATTAAAGTGATAGTTAGTTGAAGGATGGTTGAAATAGCATTGAAGCGAAAAATAATCTCATTATCATGATGTCACTATAATTTGACCTTGAAAATGAAGCCAAAAGTCAGTTGCATTCACATATTTCTTGACTTTATTTGTACAATAAAATATTAAAATTTATTTCGGAAATGCAGCGGCAAGAAATGGGTTAAAGTCACCAGTTTTGCCCGCATATATGTACATAAAACTTATCGCTGAACACTTGCACTGTTTACTGCAACAACTTTGTGTCCTCAAGCAAGGTACCACTGAAATGTTGCAAGGCTTTTTATATCGCGTATACATACACGCGGTCGTGTCAAACACACCCATTTACACTTTATTTGAAAACACTAACGTAGACACCCAGACCACCCTAATAGGAAATTTGTTAATCAATACTATCATAATAACTTACTTCAAATAAAAAATTAAAATGAACAAAAACAAAAAACATTTTCTTATAAAAATATATTACGCAATACCAATTTGTTGAGATTGCGATGCCCGACTACCAGATTGGACAGTCCAAGTTCAGTTCAAAATTTCTCGACATTTTCAATATTTACTTACTACTTATTGTGTATCATATATTTTTTGCGAGAGTGCTTTGAAGTCATAGGCACATAAGCGATTCGACAACAGAAAGTACATATATTTTTTGACAGTACTCGACTTGTAAAAGAAAACAACAATCCGAACTTCAAGTCGGAACAATGAGAGTTATAGAATTTATTTGATGCCAAATCGCTGGATTTCTACATTTGGAAAGATTTTGAACCTCAGTTTTTTAACAAAAATATACCCAAATATGGACGCTTTAAAGTAATTTTTTAATCTTTTTGAAAACATATTGTATTTAAAATTTTTTTTAAGAAAACTTTTTGAAGTGACAGTTCACAAATGTTTTTTCAAATGGGATGATAGACGTTGTAGTTACTTTCTGATTTTAAAGTGTTTATTCCTCACAATTTGATTTCTTCAAATGTTTTTTTTTTTTTTTTGCAAAAAAAAGAATAAAAAACAGACAAAGGGAAACAAAGTCAACATTAAAGTGCATTTTTGCAAGTACAACCGTATTGCAATGGGATTCTGTATTTTTTGTTTATTGTTGCAGTCTCTGTTGCCTATGTTGTTGCTGCTGTCTGCACTGATTGCTCTGTTAATGGTGCTGTTTTACAATAAAATTCACTTCAATTTTTCTTGTTTTCCTGCTTGGGAGATTATTTTCTTACATAACATTTTATATACCTATAGGGGGTGATACTATAGCAGAAAGAAATATTTATCACAATTTCTCAATTAGTTAAGTTTTCCTTTATTCAAACTATGTTTTAGTAATTTGTTTGTAATTACAGAAACTTTGATAATGTTAGCGGTTGGAGCTTCAACAAACTTCACTCTCTTCCAATGCTCTATTCTCATAAAATTCAATGCAAAATTTATATTTTTAAAAAAATAGTGCCAACGCCATTAAATAAGTATATGTAAGTATATAATGACACCATGACGGCCTCAATTATAATACAATTAAGCAAACTGACATTTTGAAAAAAGAGTTTCACTAAAATTTATTCGTGCGAAATTGTGGGAAGTACCACGCACGTACAATCCACATTCATTGTAGAAGAGAAAAATCTATCTATTTACTTTCCACACTAATCACAATTAATTTTACAAAAAGATGTCTGTTAAAAAAGTTGGCAAATAAATTCTTAACATTTTATGCAGCGCATCATTTTTAGGTGAAATAGTGACAACAATGAAGTTGGTAATGAAGGTGTCGCTTGTCGTGCGTTTTTGCTAAGTTGTTGATGACTGTGGCTATTTTATGGTCAAATGAATGATACAAGAAAGTAAAAAAAAAAATAAAATGCTGACAGCTTTGACATTTATTATAATGAAGTGACATAAGCATAAATAACCGAGAACAAAGGAATAATGAAAAAACTTAAAGAAAGCGATGGAGTAAAAATATCAAATCATTCAATTAAAGTGTCAACGAAGTAATATTCACTATTAATGATTCGGCTTCGACAGTTAACTTCACAATTTGTGATAGCTATTACCTTTAGAAACTTACTGAAAATACTTTATATGTAGTACATCGCTGGTCTAACAAAGTCACAGAAACACGCAGGTCTGAGAAAATATTTATGTAGCCACACATAAATAATTTGTGGTAAAATTATGTCTGTTCTTTTGGCATTTCTACACCGTTTTATCGGAACATAAGTTTTGTTAAAATCGGAAAAAATCTCTTCAACTTAGCACATTTTTTTTATCAAATAAACGGTCATCAAGTAGTTGGAGATTCCCTAATTTTGTACTAAATGATTTTTCATATAAATAGTAGGAATAAGAATATTTTTTTCAAAGTCAACGTCAGGTACTTACATAAAAATAGTAAGTGAAAATACTATTATGCTTGCTTGAAACATAAATTTAAAAATAAAATAAAACTTTTTTTATCAACTTTTATGTAACGTTCGAAACTGAACACAAATTTGATTTTTTTTTATTCACGGACCAAATTCATCTCAAACCATGCACGCAGATTATTTCATGTTACGGAATTGGTTGCCGATTAAATATGTTGTTTTTCAGAGGATATAAGGGGACCCATATTTCCCCGATTTGATTAAAAAATTTATTTATGAAGTAATGGCCATTTTAAGTTATGCCCATTTTAGGTTGAAAATTGTTTTAAAAAGAGCGGCATTTCCATCCAAATCAAAATAATTAACTTTTGTTTTGAGATTCTAATAAAACTTATTCTGTCAGAATTCAGGAAAAATTTAAAATGGTTGAAAATTGGCAGAGTTATAACGCTTTTTATGAAGAAAAAACAAAGCTAATATAATAAAGAAATGACATGAGCCTTATGCGGGCTTAAAGACATTTGAGGTCAGCAGAACTTTTTCTCAAAATAAAAATAAAGTGTGATACTACTACTTTCAGCTTATTTTTAATAACAACATCATTTAGTAACGTTCTTTTTCTTTAAAATGAGCTTTCAAGTGGTAATCTGCGATGTTTCCTCGCAAAGTTACAGCCATTTGAAAAAGACGTGAATTTGATCCCCCACGACCAAACAATATTAGCCAACCGGCTACAAATTTATTTCATCTAGATCGTAGGGGATTTAAATTTCATATACGTCAAAAACACTGATCTTCCGATTTTCTTACACTTGTCTTAAGAATATTAATTTCTTTTTTAATGCATTCAGGGTATTCTTGAAAACTCGAAAAAGCCTCGAAAACTGCGTAAGCTGCGAAAACTGAGCACATTTTCGAGCCTCGAAAGTAATTTGTATGAAGAAAAGTTTGCGCAACCCTCGAAAACTTTCGAGGCAAATTAGTTGAGAAAGTAGCCTCTAATAGTCGGAAAGTGAATCAGTGTTGCGTTTGTCGAAACAATTTGCTGCTAATTTGAAATTCTTCTTTTGAATCAATTAATTTTTTTCACTATTTTGCGACATTTTAAGGATTATATTTTATTTGACAAAGAATTTGATGAAAAATTTGATTATTTTTCAACAAAATCAGCAATAACTGATTGAAGTGCTTTACAAAAACATAAAATCATTTAGGTAAAAATTAAGTGGTTGTGATTGATTGACCGAATCTTGAGTTCAATTGAATGTTCAAATACTTAGACATAGTCATTAAAAACTTTCAGATTTTAACTTTGTAAAACACAAAGTAGTAGTAGTTTTTTGTAAGAAAATTTTGCTGAAGTTAAAAATTTCCAAAAAAAAGCATTTTGGATATGAATCAGCTCAAATAACTTATACACGGGTGAATATTTCAAAACGAAGTAGTGACATATACCCTAACAAGACCAGAACTCGGACATAATAGTGTTTCCAAAAAGAAATTACATTTTTATAAAAAATCAAAGTTTAAAGCGTCTTTTTCCCCAATCAATTTCAACACTGCGGATAGGAAAATAGGTATCCAAATTTATCAAGATATTATTTTACCTTACGAGGATTTTTAGGATGAGAAAAGAGAAGACCTTTTTTTTTGCTCAACGCATCGAACACGAACAGTGTTAAACAGGACTCTAGTCCTGTCTTCATTTTTTTTTTTTTTTTAATGGAAAATATGTATTGCAAATTGATGCTTATTTGTAACGGAGGTCAAACGGTGGGAAGACATTCGAAGAAATTAACATTGTGTTCGTGTCAATAGTGGAATATACCACGTTCTTGAGAATTATAGCCTTCAATTACTCATTGACGTATGTTTTGCATATGTTGCGAGTGCCTTCAATTATCTCCAACATTTCTCCGATTCATGTATTTTCCAACACTTTTACCCGCAAATTATTTTTCAGCTCGGTTTATCGTGTCAGTTTGATATGAATGTTTTTTATCAACTTCAACTGAAGTATAACATTCAATTTTCATGTAGCTTAGCTTATTGTGCTATTGAATTTGATATTTATAAAGAAAAATTTTTCCACTTTACCTTTAACGATTACCATTTAAGTTGAGCTAGGTCTTCTCCTTTCATGATATTTGATAATAAAGTTTTGTGTATTTTTTATTAAGTTTCCCTTTTATGAGAAAAGTGTGAAAAGCGGACACTAGATGGCTTTTCGTTGCTCTCAATTTGATAACCGATTTGGTGCTTAAAAACTAAAAAATTGAAACTCATAGGCCTCCAAGCGATTTGAAAACCAACTGTCTCAATATTCATAAGCGACAAACGACAGTTAATCTTAAAGTAAGAAGGCGATATTTTCCGCTCCAAAGTTGATTTAAGTAATGCGTCTTAAGACCTCAGCTTAATATAAAAGATATCAATGTACCGAAAGCAAATAAATTAAAGAATAATGGCCTGTCGACCACAAGAAAAAAGATATTCAAAGAAAAAAACTCCATTTTAAAACAATATGTATGTATGTAATTAGAGTTGTACAAGTTTTCATGAGTAACACTTCAACGAAAAAGGCAGTATGAGAAAACATACGAGTGAATATATAAATTGAAATCAAATTGTAAGCAGAAACGTTAAGTGTTAAATTTTTGTTTTGTTTTCATTAAAAAAAAAAAGGTTTCTTTTAATTTTTCTTTTTGCATTTATTTATGCATGATTGCAATAACTGAAGCGTGTAATTATATTGATAGCCACGGCTATACGATCACGAATTTCAACGTGATGGCCAATGTCAATTTGACTGAATTGGAGCCACAACTGATGATTACTACGAACGAGTGAGTGATGCGAGTCGCCATAATTACAGTGATATAAATTATTTGGTAAAATAATAGCAAAATAATGTAAAAACAAATAGTTGCCATAAAAAATTTATATAGAAATTTAATGAATTAAAATACATGCATATTTATTTGAATGTAAAAAATAAAAACTGTATTATTTAAAATATATAAAGATTTGATGACCTTAAAAACACCTCACTTTCGCTATGATCATTTAGATTGATGGCAGGTGACACGCCTACTCAAATCACGCCGCATTTTTGTTAAACAGTAGTTGTAAGAGCCATCAATGTTAATTTCAATTCCGGATTTGCCGACATGGCATAATTTTCCCCTTCGGCAGATGTCACGCCCATTCAATAGATTTCACTCACATTAAAAAAAATATATATAATAAAAATACTGAATTCAACAATATCTCGAAAAATGTTAATTTTTCGAAAGCCACTATAATGCGCGATGTATTCGGATCAAATAGGGCACAACTTTATCCAGTGTCTATAATATTAAATGAAACAAAATAAATACAAATAATAAAAAACAAAATCAAATTTTCATACATACACTGAAATTTTTGTCAACATTTCTGATCTAAATATCTGCAGGGGAAGACAGCGAGGAGGTACAATTTATTTATTTATAAGCCATATATTCTATATTTCGACATCTCTGCGGTTAAGTTAATCTCTGACATTAATAAAATTTGTCATAATTCAACTGTTTGCAAATTAAACTGTCTTAAAAGTGAAAACTAGGTAAAATTAAAAAACAAAATGTCTGTTAATCTATACTAGATACTATTACATAAAGAGGTAAAAGTTGTTTGTTGGAATGTAACGGGTAATTTCTGAAACTACTGAACCGATTCGAAAAATTCTTCTACTAATAGAAAGCTACGCTATACTTGAGTAGCATAGGCAATGTTTTTTTTTTTTTTTGATAAAAATAAGAGGCGTGGCACAACTAAAACACTTAAAACGCTATATCTTTAAGCCTATGCTAGCAGGAGTACTGAAACTTTATACTGGGTTAAAGATATATTGTCTATGCTAAGCACTTCACGAAATGTGAACGGGATTTGGCACCTTCCATACAACAAAAAAACTTAAGACGATATATTTTGGCAACTATGGCAGCTACAGTTGTGAAACTTGCTATTCGCAAAATGTGATTGAGATTAAACAACAGGAGGAGGCTTCTCCCACACAATAAAAATAATTAAATTGTTATTATTGGTATTTATACAAAGTTGTAAAATTTGGAATATGGACTCAATTGTCTACAGTAAGGACAGCGTAAAATAAAGGCGGGTTTGTGCAATGAGGGGTGCGTGGGCAGAGCCGCGGGTGCAACTAATTAGTACAAATAAAATCATTTATAAGTAAATGTAGCTATATGTATGTACATGGTATGTATGCGCGGCAAATTGTTCATTTATTTACACAACTACTGCAAACATTTTATTCAAATTTGCGCGAGTTAACAAGATAACAAGGCCAAAGGTATTAATTAACGGAACGCAAAAGTAAACTGAATACATTTTACACATGTTAGCAAACATTTACGACAGCAAATTTTAACTGAACTAATTCTTATTTCAATAAATTCACACTTTTCCGCCTTATTACTGCTCCTTATACGCAGCATTAACTTTGTATATTTTTAATAGGTTCTGATTCTCAAATTAGTAAATTATGAACAGAATATTTGTTATTAACCTTTTTCTGCTTTGTCGTATTTACAAAAATCAACAGTGTGACCATAAAATCAGAGAACTGGCTGGCAAAGCACTTTTTAATGTAAAAATTGCAACAAGATTGATTCTTATTATCATGAAAAGTTGGAAATTAAACCAACGCAAGTTGTATTAAAACCACTTGGTGCCGTACTTGTTAACGGCTTAAGTAACCTTCAATTTGAACTTTCGCACCAAGTGCAGCCGACTTGTTTTCACTCGAGCATCGCATGTTTGAAGAAAAAACACAAAAAAAAGAAAAAGATTTGTTTTTCTCATAAACACAAAATCAGTTTATCGCGTGAAAATCACGTACCGAATGTAAAGCAAATTTTCGTACTGCATCACACAGAAACTCAACATCATCGCATAAGGCCTTGACCTTCACGGTTTTTTTCTCTGATGTTTGCATATGAATGAAAATCGTGTGTTTATTTCTATATTCGTATCCATATGTTTGTACCAATGAGCACTTGAATAACTAACTGACTGACCATACGTACAATGTGTTGCTTGATTTTCTACTGGTGCGCCGCCTATTGTTCCACATTACAATTTCAAGATTTTCTTAATTTTTATTGCAAGAAATTTAATTAAAGATTTGATGAACAGCATAAGTTTTAATGATTTTTACAGCTGGCCGATTTGTTTTTATAGCGATTGAATTATTGAGTTCGAAATAAGCTATTTTACTCTTAATTAAGTGAGGCAAATGGAGTAAACAGAACTAAAATGTTAATTAAATACGCTCTTCTACGCTGATTTATAATTTTTTATTGCTCTTGTTATAAAAATGTTTTGATTTGAAAGTATGCCAACTATAAAAAAGCATTAATATTTTGTATTTGTATTGACAAAATGTAAACGAACGAAACTGTTAAATAACATTTCTCACATTAAATTTTTTTTATTTTGAATATAAAAATGTATGGGAAATTTTCTATTTTTCTTCTTACAAATTAATATGTATTTGCGAAATATGATGCATTTCTATCTTGTAAATTACATTTTGTTTAACGGAGGAATACGAGCTTTACAGCATATCAAAGGGAATATTTTTTTTTTATTTTTATAATAAGATTTTGTCAGTCGAGCAACCATAAAGCAAGAGCTTTCAAATACGCAATAAAAAACAAAATTTATTGATTTTTTGCAAAAATAGAACTTTTTGAAGAATGAAAAAAGTAAGTAAGGGTGTATCTTTTGTTCACACTTAGATAAAACATTGAGATTGTTAACTTCAGAAAGATTTCAATGAAAGTATTATATGCACATGAGTAAAACTTTAAACAATGCTGCATGCCTCCCTTTTTGTTGCGAAAAATCATTCAGATTTTAGAAATTTTTATAATTCTCAATTCTGGCCGGGCAAGTTGGATATTTGCGGTGGAGTGACGACCTCCGATGTTCCAAAGGGGGAAGTCATGATGTTTTGGAATTTCGTCGTCGATATTTTAATGCAGTTATCTTTCATAAGCCGATATTCTATATTAATCTCCAAATTTGACTTTACAAAATACTTTCGCTTAAAGAGAGCTAAATTACTAAAAAAAAGTTGTAAGTTTAACATAGGCATGTGTAAAAATTTCACACATATTTCTATTAAAATTCTACGCTCATTTTGTCATTTATTAAGATGTATGTATATATGTAGTAAACATTTTTTTGAAACACGGAGAGGTAAGTAAATCAAAAAAAAAATCATAGCTCGAGTTACATTACTTTGGTAAGACAAAATTACAATTTTCTTGTGTATACAAGTAACAAGTAATAACTCAGGTTTTACAGAATAAAGTTTTCTATAAAAACGTCTAAGTGATATTTTAAATGTTACCAAATAAATATACATTCTGTATATGATTATTTTTTTTTTTTTTTTTTTGCGATCGGTCCCTGCGGTCCCACTTACCCGCCTAACCGCACGAGAGGCGCATCCGTCTATCGTACGGATCGGTGACCGACTTCGAACAGCCCGGACTGCTCTGCGTTCATTAGGCGAAACCGTACGTGAGGCACATCCGTCTATCGTACGGATCGGTGACCGGGACTGCACTATTACTCTGAACGAAATGAAGGGTAGAGCAATTTCCGATCACAGATTGAGCACAATTTCTACTAAGCCCATAGGCTATGCAGCAGAAACAAAGGAAAAAGAACAGTTTCAAGTATTTAAGAAAATAATTATTTTTTGCTTTATAATATTGTGAGAGTCCATGGGTGAAATAACATGACAAAGGTTATTATAATCATTACATATACACCGAAATGGACAAAAATGAGCATAGTTAGAATTACATATATCAAGTCTTAAGAAACGAAAGTGTCTCAAATCCCTTCCAGGATTGTTAAAGTTGACCATACCTAGCAACAACTCAGAGTTCATTGAGCCGGAGAACAGTTTATTTAAAAAAGTTACGTTAAGCATAATTCTTCGGCTGCGCAGTGTTGGTAAACGTATTAGTTTGAGGCGGCTTTCATATGAAGGTAAATTTGAGTCCGGATTCCAAGGTAGCCGACGAAGTGCAAACAATAGAAATTGTTTCTGCACCGACTCCAGCATATCAATGTATATATTATATTGGGGGTTCCACACTAATGACGCATATTCCAATATTGGGCTAACAAGTGAAGTGAAAAGCAACTTCGTCGTATAGGGGTCGTCAAATTCTTTAGACCATCGTTTAATAAATCCAAGGACGCCTTTTGCTTTGTTTACCATTAAATCAATATGCACGTTGAAGCGAAGTTTTTTATCCATAGTGACGCCTAAATCTACAAAATTGTCAACCTTTTCCAGTTTTAAACCGTTTATTGAATATGAAGTCTCAAATTCTTTACTTCTTGAAAAAGTCATTTGCTTACACTTTTTGAGATTTAATGTCATCAAGTTTACATCACACCATTTAACAAGTTCATTTAGGTTTCTTTGTAGAGTGTTATGATTAAAGTGATCATTAAAAGAGTAAAAAAGTTTTACATCATCAGCATACATTAGAATATGGGACGAATTTGTAGCAGAAGGTAGGTCATTTATAAATAATAGAAATAATTATTCTTTAAATAACTGCGCACTCTTTAAATTTTTTTCCCCGATATTAAAGGCGAATTTTAAAAATATTTAAATTTCAAAAAATTTATTTTCAATAAAGAAAAGAGCATTTCAAAATTTGACTCAAAAATTTTATGGAACGGAATATCTCAAAACTAGAATTACAAAACTTGTTTTCATAAAAAAATAGTTTACTTTGAATAAATTTGCTTAATCATTATTTTTTAATTAATAAATTAATTTTTTTGCTAACAAAATTAATTTTTATATTTATAAAATTAATTCTTTTATGTACATAAGTAGCATAAAAAAACCATTATGCAATTCATACAATTAGTAATCTTTTACTTAAAAAAATACAATTTTTTTACATTTGACCATGAAAACAGCTCAGAAGCCAATCCAACGGTAACTATAGCAATTTAGTCAGAAGTTACAACAGTTTTTGGCATATTGGGAAGCTGAAGACAACACAAGCAATGTTATTCGGATTTCATGAAATTAATCCAGTTTAAAGTCATTTATAATTCCTCTAACATAATTATAACAAATAGAAGGTTTGAATAAAAATTTCTAAAGTTAGAGTGACCGCCCAAAAATTTGTTTTAAATTCTGACTTGCATATGTACGCGGGAGAACCAATAACTATGAGTATTTCATGTGCAAAAATTAGTGCAAACTTGATAGAATTACTTTATTTAGTGCCTAGAACTTGAATCCGATTTGATTAGTTCTATCTAATCTAAATTAGGTATAGCTTTAAAGAGTTCGAAAGAATATGAAAACAAATTTTAGCACTTTTCATAAAAAAAAAGTTACGAATGTTTAAGTGTCGCCACCTAGGCAATTTCCCTCCTACAAACCATCCGATCAGAAAAATTTGGATTGTTTTTTTGAATTGTATTTGAATTGTAAAATTCAAATTTTTTTTACCGGATGGTTGGATTGTAGGAGTAAAATTGCCAAGGTGGCGACACTTAAGCATTCCTAACTTTTTTTTTATGAAACGTGCTAAAATCTGTTTTCAGGAAAAAGTTGTGTAGACTTTACAAAAGAATTCTGTGGAAACATTTTGTTTCTGTACATATGAGAAAATTGTTAAAATTCTGTTTGTTTATAAAAAAGTTAATTTTTTATAAGTAATAAATAAAATTTTTATAAATCTGTATCTTTATATATCAGGGGCTTACAAACAAAAGTAGACAAGTCACAAATGGTAATTTTTTGAAATTTTTATGGTAACACTTTCATCGGTCATTCAGATTCAAATTTTAAATTAAATATCAGACTAAATATGCTACGTTCCAAAGCTATTTTGCTTTAAAATTACAGTTGAGCAACAGAATTGGATATGTCCTCAGATGTCACTTACAAAGCTGGTTAAGGCCACATTAGCCAATAAGAACGCTCCATTTTCAATTTCGCTCGAACGTTTTTGTGAGTGTCAGTGCTCGGTATTTTAATAAAAAGTTAGTGAAATATTAAAGCATTTAAGCTTATTTTAATTGCAAATGCAAAATGAATTATAATGCTTGAGATGTACTTCCAAATAAAAGTAGAAAAAGGCAGGCACATTCGGAAAAATAGAAGACAAATGTTGCGAAGAATGAGAGGTAATTCCAGGGCCGGATCTTTGTTTACATTGCAAAACAAGTGACTTTTTGTTTTGTTTTAGATATTTAAATAAAGGGCTGCCTGTAAATTCCCTCAAAATTCGTGACATGAAATCGTTGTAGCAAATATATCACGGCGACCAGTGCACGATGGGCTCGCTGACCATTTTGCTGGTCAAAACCTATTTTTGTAACACTCTGTATTGTTTCGTTGTTGTTGTTGCAATATAATAGAAAATACTTCAAAGCAAACAAAAATGCACTTTGTTTTTGTAAATACTAATTTACAGATTAACAGCAAACCATAAAAGATTAGTTTTCTAAGTAGAGTTGTGAATACAACTACGTGCGCGTTTTTATAAGGGTTATTAAATTTAATTCATTCTTGCTTAGAAAAATAAAACAAGTTAAAAAAAAGTTATATATGAAAAAGAAAGGTCATGGTAAGTTCTTTATATAAATGTATATTAGAGCGGTTCAAAATAAAAACTTTTTTAATTTTTAGAGATGTGTCAGCGGATTACAATAGCCTCATATGTCTGGACAAAGCACATTACTAGGGTTAAGGTTAATATTGAAAACTGGATTAGCACCTTCTGTTTTAAGTTGTCTACCCATTTTCAAAAATATTGATTTGAAAAATGGTGCAAGTTATAGAAGTTATCAAATTTTCCAACAAAGTGGGTATGGTTTTCGGGCAATTATCGATCGAGGTACCCGAATTCATGATTAGTTTTTCTTCTCCTTCTTTCTTTCTTATAAAAAAATTTAAAATTGACGGGAAAAAATTAAAACGTACCGATTTTTCACTTTCTAGTTGCAACACGTCCCATATTATTTCGGTCCCGTGTACATTATTGTTAATGTATTGTTATTTCCTTAAAAGAATGCCAAACCCGATATCTCCGTGATGTCATATTTCTATGTGTTTTTATGAATAAAGATGATTAATATTATTTCACTGATTATTATTTTACTGAATACGTCCCTGGTTTGTATGTTAGCAACAAACTTGGTTATGTCCCGTTTGCTTACAAATGAAACTAGCTATGTCCGCCATTTGGAAACAGAGTTAGATATGTCCATTCATGTTAATAAAATAACCCTTATTATTTAAAAGATACCGTGCTAAATATGTTCTTAAAATAATAAAAACATGATTTTCTTTTATTTTATGGATTTTTTCTTGGCTATAGCACGTTAACAAGTTCTTAAAGTGTTTCTCTCAGTTTGTGTAAAATCACATCTGAAGGACTTGTCTACTTTTGTTTTTAGACCCCTGATATATATTTCTACTGTATGTGTGTATGTCACTGAACTCCTCCTAAACGGCTGGACCGATTGGAATGAATTGTTTTGTATGCGTTTGGATGGCGCCCTGGATGGTTTAGAATCGCAAATCAGCCCGGCAGATGGCGCATTTAGGGTGGCCCTCATACAAAAATATTTTTGAAATAGCATTTTCACAAAGACCACCGCATCGATTCACATGGAATTTACACCACGTATCTTTTATATTAAGAGGCACAGCGAAGACCGTGCAGTACCACGCCTTCAATATAAGAAAATACCAAAATTTGTGATGCAGATGAATGAGACTAGATACATACAGTGAATCAAAGAAGTTTAGGCACAACGCCATTTATCTGTTAATAACTTTTTTTCCACTTGACTGACAAAAATAATTAGGATGTAATTTTTAATAAGGAACATTTTATTAAATATCTAAGCAAAAGATATTTGAATTCCATTTTTTTTAGATGTGATGTTATAACAATCAGGGAAAATGCATGATTTTCATATCAAAAAAGTTTAGGCACATATATGAAAAATTTAAGCCTTGGTCAAATTTCTGAACATCTAATATTTGGTTTGACCTCCATTAGCTTGAATAACTGCCTGTATGCGTCTACGCATACTTCCAACTAAGTTAGATGTCTCCGAGGGTGTTATATTTGGCCACTCTGTGCGTATGGTGTCCTTAAGAGAATCCTTCGATGTTATGTGATGATACCGTATTTTTTTTTTTCAGTAAGTTTCAATAATGTTCAATCGAATTCATATTCTTCGACTGTGGGGGTGTTTTTTAAATTGTTTACAATGGTATATTATCCATTCCTATACAAGAAACGACGAATTTTTGCGGTCGTTATCGTGTTGGAAAAATTTACACCACACCAGGAGCAGATTGTAGTAGCTACTGTGGATACAAATTCAAAGATTTCGGCAGTTCAATTATGCCATGAAATGCAGCAAAGGCTCAGAGAAAAATTCGATCCCCAAACAATACGGAACACCTCAAACAGATAAGGTTATTATGGAAGAATTCTTACGCACAAACCGTTAATTTCGGCAGTGAATAAGAAACAAATGTTGAAGTTCGCCAAACTTAATGTTAATCAGTCAGAAACTTTTTGGAATAGTGTGATATTAAGTGACGAATCAAAGTTTAACATATTTGGCTCAGATGGCGCACAAAAAATTTGGCGAAAACCATAAAGAGCTGTAAGAAAATAATGTAATCAAAACAGCTAAGCACGGTGGCGGTAATGTTATGGTTTGGGGGTGCATAGCAGCATCTGGAGTGGGAAATCTTGTCTTTATTGATGGAAAAATGGACAACCACTTGTATAAGAATATTTTGTGGGAAAATTTCGCCCCAAGTGTTGAGAAGTTGGGGTTGAATGGGAAACCATTTATGATCCAAAAAGATAGCGACCCGAAAAATTCGTCGTATCTTGTATAGGAATGGCTAATATACCATTGTAAACAATTTAAAACACCCCCACAGTCGCAGAATATGAATTCGATTGAACATATTTGGCACTTACTGAAAAAAATTATACGGTTTCATCACATAACATCAAAGGATTCTCTTAAGGACACCATACGCACAGAGTGGCCAAATATAATACCTGCAGAGACATCTTACTTAGTTGGAAGTATGCGTAGACGCATACAGGCAGTTATTCAAGCTAATGGAGGTCAAACCAAATATTAGATGTCCGAAAATTTGACCAAGGCTTAAATTTTTCATAAATGTGCCTTAACTTTTTTGATATGAAAACCATGCATTTTCCCTAATTGTTATAACATCACATCTAAAAAAAATGGAATTTAAATATCTTTTGCTAAAATATTTAATAAAATGTTCCTTATTAAAAATTACATCCTAGTTATTTTTGTTAGTCAAGTGGAAAAAAAGTTATTAACAGAAAAACTTTTGTAAATAGCGCTGTGCCTAAGTTTTTTTGATCCACTGTATATAAAAAGTAGGGACAAAAAGAAGTTTCAATGAGAAAATGGGTGGTGCCACACCTTCTATCTGCGAATAAAACAACATTTCGCTATAACATTCCATCGCGTGAGTTCATACAACATCGCGCCACTACCGGGAAGGGCAGAACAACGTCTGCCGGGACAGCTAGTTTCATATAAATTGTAAAATATTTTTTGGCCTATTACGAAAATTTCATTAGCTTTTTCTCAATATTTACTGAGAAATCACAATTTAAAAAAACACGCACATAGAAATTCACTTGTTCATAACTTTTTAAAAAATCCAAATTTCGCAAAAAAAATTTAATCTTCAATAAAAAGTTCAAATTTAATAAGTTGGTTTTTACTGTGCTCACTTGAGAAAACTTTACTTAGTACTTGTTGATTTATTTGGAAATTATGCGTTAAATTGAAAAATAAATTAAACTCAATGTTACAGAGAAGGCAAAAATAAGAATATCGACTTTTGGTTAATAAGACGACTGGGACAGTAAATACATATCAACTATGTATAAGTAGCTAATGCCACATGTTAAAGATATTCACGTTGCATGTTTACCGTAAGTAGCCCTTACTAGTAGTATCAACTGTCACTTTTTCCTGTGTTTTTTGAGTAATATGCAAATATTTACTCTCTACTTATATTGTGTGTATTTCTGCTGTTCATGTAATGTAATATAAGCCAAAATACACATAATGACCAAGCTAGTATCTAATGACTGGTGTTTGCTGAAGGAATGGGATAGTGGCGGTGTGGAGCTTGAGTTGTCTCAACTAGGCAATGAAGCGCGCAAATGCAAAGAAAATTTTAAGGCAAATGAACTTAGTAAACGAAGGGCAACACGTTAAGGAGGAGAGACTTAAGCGAAAGAAAGCGTAGAATAAGGTGAAAAAGAAATGTAAAATGTGTATTCATTTCAAAAGTGATTAAAAAACAGTAGCAGTTAGAGCTGTTTAACTTAATTGAGCTGCATATGAGAAATGGGGGGACACGTGGAGGGGGCGTGCATAAGGTTGACTGACGGGAACATTTCATATATCGAAAATAAAACGAACACGCAACATCTAAGAAAATAAGGTGCATGAAAGACTGTAATATGAGTGAGAAGCCAGAAGCTATTTCTTTCAAATCAAAAGGGTTTTCCAAAGTACATTAGCTAAAAAGTTTAGTTTATCATGGAGATAATGATTTACTTACCAGAGGCGAATTAAAAGATAATCAAAAAATGCTTACCTGAAAATAAAGAAAACCAGAGAATATAATTTTTGTATAAGTAAAAAATTTAAAAAAAATTTAATAATCTATCTAATTTTACCACAGGAAAGAGCTTATACCATTTTTTTTTTTATATTATTTCAAGTAAAAAATATCAAGTTGCTCCTATTAAAAAATAACCGTAACTTTCCTGACACATACATATGTAAGTATTACACAGTAGACCCCATTTAATTGGCTTGGCATAAAATTATAAAATTTTGATTCAATTAAACGGGGATTCATAAAAAAACGGTTATTTGAACGAGCCACTCAATTAAGCGGTATGGTTCACAAACAATTGATTGTACACCCAAGAATTTTTATGGATGGTTCTTCACAAGTTGCCTTGTTTTTTTTTAAGTTAAATTGTTACATTTTACATTAAATGCAGCACTTTATGTTAAATTGTACATAGGACGTTTTCATTACTAATACTTTGGTTTGTTATGCGGGAAATTTAAATAAGCGGGGTCAATTAAGCGCAGACTACTGTATTTCTTTTGATGGTAAAATAATAAATTCGCATTTTCCTTTGTCAGGTAGTGCCAACCACAGAACCAAATTTCCACACGCCAAAAAGTCAACAATTTTTTCGTAGAAATTTGAAAACAATGAAGATACAACATGTTTCTAATAAAAAGCATCAATCAGGCACGCAAGTGGGGTATATAAAATTCACTGGGGAAATCCCAAAATACTCAAATGTACGTTGCGCCTGATTTCAAAGAAAAATTCAACGAAAATCATCAAAGAGAGTGAAAATTAAAATACTACATACAGATTTTTCTATAAAATCCAAAAAAGTAAAATTTAAAAAGGGAATGCAGGGGCTCCATGGAATTTTTTTAAGACAAATAAATTTGTAGTACACTGAAAAAAAAAAACCGCTAAAATTAAGGAAATTACTTAACAATAGTAATTTTTCCTAACAGCAAGGAATGTTCTCTTCAAATGGGTTCATATTCCATTAAGATAAACTAAGGCTCTTTTTCTTAGTTTAGGAGATTTTAGTAAAATTTTCCTTTGATAACTATCGTAAATTTTTTGATGGAAGGAACAAAAAATTATTTGAGGATAACTTTAACTAAATTCATGCATATATTTCCTTACCATAAGGGAATGTTTTATTTCAAGTAAATTTCACTTAAACTACTTTTTTCAATAGAAGTATGGTTTTTACGAAACATTTTCCTATAACTATAAAACGAAATTTTCCCTTAATCAAAGGACGCTTTGTATATGATATGTTGTTCCTTACCTTTGTTTAAGCAGGAAAGTAGGAAAACTTTTAACAATTTAGATTAAGCAATTTTTTCCCATTTTTATAGTTCTAAATCTGCTTATGAGAATTTTATAACAAATAAAAATTGGCAAACAGAAAAATGGATCACAATAGAAGAATGAAATAGTCAGAGGGCATTGTTACAAATAATATTTTTGTAAGTTTAGGTTTAAGTCTAATAAAATCGATTGGCTAATGATGACTTAAACGCAAGTCGAAATGTATCCCATAATTTTTCAAAAAAAAAAATGTTTTTATTTTATTTTAGGTAGCTACGAGTTTTTTATTTAATAGCGAATTCACTTAATCAATTTATCTTAATAGAAAAATTTACTTATACCAAAGAAACCGACCGAATTATTTTAAGGAAGAATTGCATTTGTGCATATTATGGTTAGTTATTTTTAAAGCTTAGGCATTCTTTCTTAAACGTAGTCAATACTATTTTCGGTGTATGTATGTTTTGAAGACGAATTCACTTACATAAATACATACATCCATGTTGCTACAAAATTGTAGAAATGTAATGTTGCCGGCAGTATGTCGCCAGTCGTAAGTCTTAAATTTAAACTCCAAAAATAAGAAAACGAAAAGAAAAGCAGAAGCCCCAGGAATTTCTTTTGGAGCTAAAATTAGTCATTCCATATAGGATAGCGTTGTATATTTTCTTGCACGCATCTTCATGAAAATGCAATTAAATGGAAGTGCAACGCTTAGTTTTGTTGTGTTTAATTTAAAAAATACTGCATCAAAAGTGAGTGTTCGGAATTAAATTAATTTAAAGTTAAAATAAAAAATTCAAAAAAAAATTCCTTTAATTTGGTATTGAAGATAATTAGAAGAGGCATTAATTTTGCAAATAAACTTAATTCTTGCATTAATCTCTGCTTATATACGGAAAAAAGATATTAGTAAATATAGAAATCATTTTTTTATCAGCTGCCATCAGAAGCGAAAAGGGCGTATGTATCTCAAAAAATTCATATTCGTGATTTTTATGGTATCGGCTAGCTTAAGAAATTACGCATCTAATAACCTACTCCAAACGCCGGTATCTTAGTTCAAATATATAAAAATCACCTAAGAGAATTTTCTCTATCTCAATTTTGCAGGTATGTCAACCAAATGACATAAGCAAAACATCAATCATCTGGAAACGCATTTTTTTTTTTGAGATACACCCTTTTCACTTCTGAGGGCACTATAATTTCTTCAGAAGCTTTGAAATTTTTCAAACTAAATTTAAAGAATTTATTGTACATTATTTGAGCGAATTTTACAGTCATTAGCAGAAACCGATAATCATGTGAACTTATACAAATCGTTTAATGCTTTATAAATAAACATGACAAAAAATGAATTTATTATAAGGACTAAAAAACAGAACTAGAACCAGAATTGTAAGAATTTATTTTTTTAAAAAGATAGTTAAAGGCAAAAATTAGTTCTATATTGATCGTGCAACAAAAATTGTAGCAAATACAAATTCCCAATGTTATTTATTTGTATAGAAAAAAAGTTATGTTTGACATTTTCAACGAGCGAAAAAAATGCTGATCTAAAACGAACTGCCCTAGTGCGTAAGTCAGACTATTTAGAATTGATGTAAAATTGTTCGCGAATCGACTTTTTAGAGGATTTCGAATAGATTTTGAACGATGACCGTTATGAAACACTACTTTTTTACATTTTTGTTTCTAAATTGCATTTTTGAGGAAACGATATAAAAAGATTTTAGTTAATCGTAATATTCAGAAATCTTAATTATCCAAAAAAAAGTTAAGAAAATTTTGAATAAATCTATTGCTGGCCTAAATATTATCGAACTACGGCCAGAAGTTTTACAAAAACCGTTTACAGCACCATACCAACAAACAACTATCGATATTTATTTTTCCAAATAGAAATACATTCATATAGCAAAGAACGTTATGTTCATTATACCGATAAATAAATATTGAAAGTACATACTCCTGCTTTAACATCATGCCTTTCGTTAAATTTCTAAAACTATCCAGAAATCTTAAGAATTCAGAAAACTTAAGAAGCCAAAATGTGGCTATTTGAGATTTGTGAATTTACTGCATTAAAAAAGTTTTACTTGTGCAACCTTTGACGTTAGTTATTTTAAAATTTCGGCCATTAAGGGTTGGACATACTCTATTTAGCAGGTATAATGAACTTCATCTATTACAGTAGTCCCCGCTTAATTGAATCACACTTAATTGAATTTCCCTCTTAATTGTTCGAACCGTAATGTCAATATAAAACTCTCATAAGAAATGTACAGCGTTTTTCCCGTTTAATTGAATCCCGCTTATTTCCCGGTTAAATGTATAAAAAAAAATTACCGTGATATAAAAATTCTTATAAAAAATCTCGCTTTATTGTCTCAAAAAAAAGTTGCATTTTTTAAAAATGCCAATAAAAATAATAATTGGCTGCACATGTGTTTTGATTTGTCAAACAGCTGTATTTGGCGAACCATGCTATCGACTCTTGACCGATAAGGAAATTGCAGAGACCGTTATAGCATATTTGACCTCGGATCAATCAGATTTAGAAGGGGAAGAAGTTTCTTATAAGCCCATTCCAGCGAAAAAGCTTCTAACAGCGATTGAACCTTAGTAGCTGCATTTTTTCAGGGAAGAAACATTTTCCAAAGGACTAGGTGCACTCACGTTGTCTCTCAAAAGATAGAATGTGCAAAACAGACAATAATAACGAGCTTCTTCGAAAGGAATACATGAGTCCCACATTCGAGCTATAGAATAAAAAAACAAAAAATTAAATGAATTACATACTAGGTTTGTTCCGTAACTTTTGGAGCAGAAGCCCGCAATTCGTGAGAATAAGCAAAAAAAATTCTACGGGAATGCGTTTGAGTAAAAATTTGCAACTTCTAAAGAAAACTTCACATACACACTTATAATTTTTCAATTTTCAAATTCAACTTTATTTTATTTTTGATATCAATACTTTTTCTATTATTAATTTTGTTGATTGAAAAAGTTTCACATTTACTGCCAAGGCTTGAGCTTGAAAATTATTACTACACTCAATTTGAGTAGCAGAAAATAACAACATTTGGTAGGGACTAGAATTATTATTGTCACACTCTTCTGCATTTTTTTTTTTGTACAGGAACAAAAAATAGTAAAAAATGGCACAAATTTTCAAATTTTTCTACGAATTTTTAAATATTGGAACAGACCTACTATGTACCTTATTTTCTGTTATCAAATATTTTTTATATTATATTTTTTAATTTATTTTTTTTTGTTTTTGTTAAGAACTGATATTTTGTTTTTTTGACGAAAATAAATAGTTTTTTTTCCCATGAAGTATGTAGCTGTTTTGCTTAACTAAACAAAAGTTCAATTAAGTGGTATTTTTCTTATTGAACAATAGTGCAACTAAAAGCGGGATTTCTTTAATTGGATTTTAATGTGTGAAGACGAAAGTCGGCAGGACTCGTTTTCGTCCACATTTTACGCCAAGAGTATTTATTTTTACTTTATTTTTATATACATTTTTTGTTTATTATACTTATATATTTACTTTTTTTTATTTCTATTATATTAAAGCCATGAAGGCGCCTAAATTAAGAGAAAGTTGTTAATTATTAAGTATTGAAACTAGTTAGGGTTAGGATCGCATGGGGCCGCGTGCGAGTCTGAGCTAAGTCGCATTGGATATCCAGGTGGCAACCTAGGGCTGTTATGTCAAGGCACCAGCGATGTCAAACGCCAGCGATGTCACAACGATGATGAAAATAAACGCAGCTTCTGATATGATCGAACAGCTGATACAGCCATGTGATGTAAAATTAAACGCAGCCACGCTAAATAAAAAGGCTTGCTCAACCAGAAATCGGGGCAGTCGTGTCGAACCAGCGAGGAGTCAACATAAGGAGCAGTAGTAGCAGTCAACATCGGTAGCAGTCAACATCGGTAGCAGTGGTAGCAGAGACAACAGCAGCAGTAGCATCACACCGCCAGGGACAAGAGGTACATGAGTGTGTTGACACGTATACAGTAGTGTGTAGAGTAGGGTAGTGGTTGAGGTAGTAACAATTTGGCCACGGTGAGCGTCGGATTTGGATTACGCGTGCACGCTATCATATTCGTGTTCCTCGTGATCTGGAGACGATACCCATACAGGCACGCAGATCTTGAGGTTTCCTCCACACTGTCGCTATACATATTCGGCAGCTGCGGCGGAACCGAGAGCACAGCGAAGGGTGAGCAATTTGGCCACGGTGAGCGTCGGATTTAGGTTGGTGAGTGCACGCTATCATATTCGTGTTACTCACGGTCTGAAAACCGATACCCACACAGGCACGCGAAACTTGAGGTTTCCACCGTACTGTCGCTATACATATTCGGCAGCTACGGTGGGACTGAGAGCACAGCGGAAGGTTAGTAGTTCGGCCACGGTGAGCGTCGGATTTAGATTACGCGTGCACGCTATCATATTCGTGTTCCTCGTGATCTGATGACGATACCCATACAGGCACGCAGATCTTGAGGTTTTTCTCCGCACTGTCGCTATACATATTCGGCAGCTGCGGTGGAACTGAGAGCACAGCGAAGGGTGAGCAAATTTGGCCACGGTGAGCGTCGGACTTAGGTTTGTGAGTGCACGCTATCATATTCGTGTTACTCATGGTCTGAAAACCGACACCCACACAGGCACGCGAAACTTGAGGTTTCCCCCGTACTGTCGCTATACATATTCGGCAGCTACGGTGGGACTGAGAGCACAGCGAAGGAGTAGCGTAGAACTCAACCACACCCCTCCCACTTACCTCAGTCCTACGACGGTTAAAATAAACACGACGGCTGAAAACACGACGGATCAAAAGCACGACGGCTGAAAACACGACGGATCAAAAACACGACGGCCTAAAAACTCGCGACGGTTAAAACAAACGCGACGGCTGAGAGTACGACGGCTCAAACTCACGACGGTAGAAAACGCGACGGTTGTAAAACACGACGACAGAAAGACACGACGCGTATTTATATTAAGTAGCTGTTATTATATATATAAATATATTGTTATTGAATAAACTTAATTAAAAGGAAAAAACTATGAATAATCATTATTAAATTAAAGAGCCACCCCCCCTGCAAAAATACAAATTTTTGTGACCGAACCTCTGGACTCCGGCGAGTCAAGACCCCAGCCGTAGGTTCGTTACAATGGCGCCCGAGCAGGGACCTTGGCTTCTTTTAAAGAAAAATAAAATAATAATGATATACATATTCAATAATTTTAACAGAGCCTTAGCCGTAGCAGTATAGACACAACAGTGGGGAATTCAGCGTGCGTTTCAGCAGCGTATAGACATCAGCGTATAGACATCAGCGGAGATTTCAAAGTTAGCTTCAGCAACAGTAGTACCAGCAGCGTGAATAAAACATCAAAATTAACAAGAAAATCGTGGAAATCGCCGGCGGTGGAAAATTTAAAACAAAAATTGTGAATAACACACAAAGTGAAAAGACATTGAGAACCATTTGGGTTCAATAAAATAAAGCGAATAAAATAGCAACAATAAGCAAACAGAAAAAAAAAACAAACAGTGAGAAAAAAAAAAATCGGGCAGTGAAAACCGAACAGTGGAAAATCGCTTAGAGATACAGTGCCCAGTGAAAAAAAAAAAAAGGTTTAATAAATATAAACCAGTGACAGTAAAAACAAACTTTTAAAAAAAAAAAAGTGACAGTGCGTAGTCAAAACTTTCCATTTAAAAAAAAAAAAAAACAAAACTAGTGAGAAATGGTGAACGTATCGTGGATCCACGGGCTGAGGAAAGAGGAACTCACAACTTACTGTGAAGAGTTTGGTGTCGATTCCCAAGGCACCGCGGATGATATTCGGAAGCGTTTTAAGGCATTCTTAACTGGCGGAACCCACACGGCAGCTCAATTGCAGCGACTCGAAGAGTTACAGATGCTGCACAAACGCGCAACATCGCCAAACCCAGATACGAGTCAACTGAAAGTTCCACCCACCGAAAGCAAACTGGAAACCCACGACAAAGGTGTCCAGCTCACCCAAGAACAGGGCCCGGCTATGCCCCGCAAGACGCTGCCCCAGTTTGTAATATCGCCTTCAAGCGGCAACGCGGCATCCGCGGCACACGGTACCACAGTTATGGAGCAAGTGCGAAAATGGGGGTTGAAATATGACCCTTATGAAATATTGATGTTCGTGGAACGAGTTGAAGAATTGGCAGAAGCATACGGTATCAATATTGATGATGTCCCTAGGACGATGCCAGAACTCTTGCGTGAGAAAGCGTTAGCTTGGTATAGGAATAACAACCAACAGTGGGCGTCGTGGCGCGATTTCAAATTAAGTTTCCTGAAATTCTTTTTACCTCCAAGATATCTAGAAAACTTGGAAGACGCAATAAGGGAACGACTTCAAAGGCCCCGTGAAACTTTTAAAGAATACGTGCTGGCCTTACAAACAATGATGCGGCATGCTCACTTTACAGAAGAGCGCCAAATCGAACGTATTTTTCGGAATTGCTCGGCAGAGTACCAATGGTACATTAAGAGGAAGGATTTCACTTCGCTATCCGATCTGATTTCTTTAGCAGACGACCTGGAGTGTATCCGTCAGCGGGAACCGGAGAGACCAACTGTAGCTAATAACCGTGCCGAACGACATCGGATGATGGTGCCAACAAACGAAGATCGGATCGACGTCCGAACCGCCTGTCGACGCTGTGGGCAGAATGGACACTTCGAAAGGGAGTGCCGAGCACCACAGAAACTATTTTGTTGGGTTTGTGGCCGATTAGGCATTAGAACCATCAGCTGCTGCCGTTCAGCGGGAAACGAACGTGGAGGCCACCCAGAACGAGGGGAGGTGGACGCTCCAGTAGTGCCCCCTCAACAAAAGTAGTAGAAATAACACCTGACCACAGACGAGTGTTCGCCAACATATCGGTTGGCGGAGAGAGGGTGTCGGCCACAATCGACACCGGGGCGACGATGAATTTTATAAGCGAATCTTTTGCACACAGGTTACGAGAAAGGGCTACACCAGTACCATATTATGGCGATGTCGTATTGGCAGATGGCTCAATCCGACTATTAGATGGAGCGGTGCAGACAGAGGTAAAATATGGAGATCAACAAGGAAAATTCAAGTTCATCATTATGCCCGACGCTATCGAAGATCTCGTGCTAGGGCTTGACTTCCTGACACAGAGTGGGGCCACAATCACAATGGGAGGCGACAAACTCTCACTGGGCCAACAACAAACGGATCACAATCAACGCAAGCCGTCATCAAAGGCTCGCAAGGTAGCACGTAGCCAGCAAACGAAATCTTGTCCGTATGACCGACAACTTAACTTAAGCTTGAAGCACAACCAACAATACGACGTCCAACCGTCTCGCCTACCGAAACCACAGCCTAGCCGGCCGCAACGGTCACGCCTGAACCGAAGGAAAAAACGACAAAATCGGCCATTGAGCGAGACAACGACATCATCGACAGGGTCGACGAGAATCGTCGAAACTGGGTCTCCAGTCGTTTCAACGCCAGAGCCAACGAAAACCATCGAAACTGAGTCTCCAGGCGTTTCAATGGCAGAGCTGGGAGGATCAGCGATAGGACGAATCGAAGAGGGTTCACAACAGGTAATTAAAAATTTCCTAAATGAAGAACTTCCGAAATTTGAAAGACTGCAAGGGGTAACCCAGATCACGGAGCACCGTATCATCATGATGGACGACAGGCCCGTCAAGCAGCGATATATTCCTCGAAACCCCGCTATGCAAGCGATTATCGATGACGAAGTAAATAAACTGTTGTCGAAGGGGTGTATTGAACCATCTCACAGCCCGTATAGTGCACCCATTGTGCTCGTGAGGAAGAAAACAGGCGCATGGCGACTCTGCATCGACTACCGTCAGTTGAACAGCAGATCTGTACCAGACGCGTACCCGCTTCCCCGTATTACGCACATTTTGGATCGCCTACGCAACGCCAAATAGGTGAGCAGCCTAGACCTCAAGGATGGGTATTGGCAGATCCCGATGGAGGCAGCGAGCAAGCAGTACACTGCATTTACAGTGCCAGGACGTGGGCTCTATCAATGGAAGGTCATGCCTTTTGGCCTCCACTCAGCCCCTGCAACTTTCCAGCGGGCCCTTGATAGGATTATTGGAGCAGAAATGGAGCCAGTCGCTTTCGCTTATTTAGATGATATTGTCGTCACAGGAGCCACTCTGGATGAACACTTGCAAAACCTGCGGGAGGTATTCCGACGGCTAAGGGCCGCAAACCTCCGAATCAACCCAGACAAGTGCGAATTTTTTAAGACGCAGATCAAGTATCTCGGCCATGTTGTAAGTGGCGAAGGGATTCGAACGGACCCGGACAAAGTAGCAGCAGTGCGTGATTTGGAACCACCACAGAATATACGCGGAGTGCGACGGTTCCTTGGAATAGCCTCATGGTATCGACGGTTTGTTCCTGACTTCGCAGCGGTTGTCCAACCTCTGACATCCTTGCTTAAAAAGGGCAAGCACTGGAAATGGGGGCAGGAGCAGCAACGTGCGTTTGAGGACCTCAAACACAAATTAACGGAGGCCCCGGTATTGACTTGCCCGGACTTTAGCCAGACATTTAGTCTACAAACTGATGCCAGTGATTTGGGCCTTGGAGCAGTCCTAACGCAGACTCTCGATGGGCAAGAGCGAGTAATTGCCTATGCTAGCCGAAGCCTGAACAGCGCGGAAAAAAATTACTCACCAACCGAGAAGGAATGTCTGGCTATAGTATGGGGTATCCGGAAAATGCGCCCCTACTTGGAAGGGTATCAGTTCGTGGTAATCACCGACCACCTTTCACTTAAGTGGCTGAACTCTATTGAGAGCCCCACAGGCCGCATAGCGCGATGGGCCCTGGAGTTGCAGCAGTACCAATTCACTATTCAATATCGGAAAGGTAAGCAGAATGTGGTGGCCGATGCCCTTTCACGACAACCCCAGGAGACGCTAAGAGTGGCCACGGTTAACAATACTGCAGAAAGCGATTGTCCCTGGCTACGAAAAAAAAAGAACGAGGTACGCCAACAACCCGAAAAATTTCCCGACTACACCGAGACTGGAGGCCAGCTATACCGGCATCTGCCAGGTCATCCCACTGACGAGGACTGCGCCCAGTGGAAACTCTGTGTGGCTACTCCTCTACGAAAGAGAGTACTGGAGGAGAACCACGACAGCGCCAGCGCCGGACATTTGGGAATCCGGAAGACGATTGCCCGCATTGCAAACAGGTATTACTGGCCCGGAATGTTTCGGGACATCAGTCGGTACGTGAGGGGCTGCGAGTCGTGTCAACGCTACAAGCCCAGTCAACAGGCTCCAGCAGGGGAAATGTTGATCACTATCCCTGAAGAACCATGGGCCACAGTCTGCGCAGACTTCGTAGGGCCCTTGCCACGATCAACTCACGGCAACACCATGCTTTTGGTCTTCTTTGACCGGTTCTCAAAGTGGACCGAACTGGTACCACTACGAAAAGCCACCGCGGAGGGTGTGGTAAAGGCGTTTCGAGAAAGGATACTAGCACGGTATGGAGTACCAAAAATCCTCATCACGGACAATGGCACCCAGTTCACCAGCCGAGTATTGAAAGCCTACCTGGAAGAGATCGGAGTCCAGCAACGATTTACCGCACCCTACACACCACAGGAGAATCCCACCGAGAGGGTCAACAGAACAGTCAAAATAATGATTGCACAGCTGGCTAATAACCATCATAAGACCTGGGATGACAACCTGCCAGAGATATCCTTGGCGCTTAATACCAGTGCGTCAGAAACCACCGGCTACAGCCCCGCCTTCCTGACCCAGGGTCGACAGCCACGGCTGCCCAAGGCTCTATATGACGAGGTCACCATAGGCACGGGAGAATCGAGGCAGGAACCCAAGTCGGGAGCAATACGTCTGAAGGAGGTATTCGACATCGTAAAGATAAACTTGGCAAAGGCTGCACAAAACCAGGCCCGACATTATAACCTTCGCCGACGTCCATGGAAGCCCACTTGTGGACAGTTAGTATGGGTCCGAGAACACCCTCAGTCAAAAGCCATTGAAAGTTTTGCGGGCAAACTGGCCCCAAAATATGCAGGTCCATATTCGGTGGTTGGGTTTCTCTCCCCTGTTATAGCCCAATTAAAGAAGGACGGCGACAAGAAAACCCGGACAGCACATTTGAGCGAGCTCAAAACCTTTCACCAACAGTAAGCGTTAAGTTATCCATTTGTATTCCATTTTTCAATTTCAGACGAAATCAGCAAAGTATGAGTACCACGTCGAGAAAAGGCTATAACATCGATGCCCAGCGTTTCCGGCGGCTTCACGAACAGGCCAGTAATCAGGGGCGCCGCACTAAAACCCTAAGCTTCGAGCATGAGAAAGATCGAGCAAGAGAAGGACGAGTACCGGGTCCAGAACGCCGTGGTGGGCGAAAACGCACTGTGTTACAAAGACTGAGGACTGAATACAGTCGTGCTATCAATTTCGAGCGACCAGCAGAGAAAACACGTGAGTCATGTACGACGACAACTCCAGCCAGCCCCAACAAACCACGCATCGCCCAAAATTCCAAGGTACCAAGGCAGTCGCCACACCGTCGTCGCAGACGACAACCTAGAACACACGTCAATGCCCAGCCTCAGACAGCAGCGATGTCTACTAGAGCTTGTCCCAGTCCACCACGGACATCCAAGTACCGACCGTCATCCAAAAGATCCGCCGAGAGGATGTCAACGGGGAAAATCAACAGTCCTCCACAAACATCTCAGTGCCGTCCGCCACGCGAAAGGCCCACAGAATGGCTGCCGAGACGGAAAATCGACAGCCCTCCACGAACATCTAAATGTCGACCGTCGCGCAAGAAGCCCGCAGAGAGTTTACCTACACGAAAAATCGACAGTCCTCCACACACGTCTAGACATCGCCATCCAACTAAGAGACCCGCTGAGAGGTCACCGAAAAGAGGTGCTCAAGTCAAAGCACAGCAGCACCAACAAAACACTCTGCCTCCTACCCCACGCAAGCCACGTTCAACAGTAACCGTTACCGCCCCTTCACAACCAACGCCAACACCAGCGCGAACAACCTTCAGTTTCCCACCTGCATCGGACACACACCATCCCCCGGAGCCTATCGTCACCGAACCAAACAGCCAAGCGAGTACTGAAGAATTCAGGCCAAACATCCCTGAAGACGAGGACGAGGACGCAGAGTGGCTTGGGATACTCGAAGCAATGGATGCCACATGGAGTCTGGAGGGGACCGAAGAACTTTGGAGCCTGCAGAAACGGCCACCCACCCCTGGCTCACCAATGTCAACAGTATCGTCGGTCCGGTCAGCGGAGAGCGACAATGGGCAACGATTTCCTAGTCCGCAACGACGTGTAGGTTGGGTGAGCTACACCGAAACACAGCGAGAGATTAGAGGAAAGGGATTCCGGAGGTGGGAGAAGGAGATCAAAATGGTATGCCAAATACCTGACCATCAGGATGCGATGAGCCATGTACCAGAGATGGAGAAGCAACTAAACACCAACATCCTAAAGTGTGACACCGTTGACGCTAACAACCATGAGCCAATGGACGGAACTGCCGTCACTATATCTGACATCAGCAGCAGTAGTGATGAAAGATCAAGCGATGAAGACGACGAAATCCGCCACAGGCCACCATCCGAAAGAGTTCTACAGAGTCCTGCCTCTACTGAAAAGGCCGTACCAAAACAAGGACCAGCCCTCTGGTTCACGGGCACCAAACCTGGCGACCCGTTGACCTGCCTAGAGGACAGTCAGCTGGACGCCGCCACCATCGCCGAGTTGCGGCAACAAGTTTCCACGTTATGCCTAGGGAAACGTTTCGGCATCATCCGTAGCATTAGAGGAAGGTGGTTTCGTTTCCTTGGAAACCGCGATGGCTCAGTATGGATCCGTGAGGGTCCTGCTCCCCGGAGTGGGGACGTAATGTGAAGACGAAAGTCGGCAGGACTCGTTTTCGTCCACATTTTACGCCAAGAGTATTTATTTTTACTTTATTTTTATATACATTTTTTGTTTATTATACTTATATATTTACTTTTTTTTATTTCTATTATATTAAAGCCATGAAGGCGCCTAAATTAAGAGAAAGTTGTTAATTATTAAGTATTGAAACTAGTTAGGGTTAGGATCGCATGGGGCCGCGTGCGAGTCTGAGCTAAGTCGCATTGGATATCCAGGTGGCAACCTAGGGCTGTTATGTCAAGGCACCAGCGATGTCAAACGCCAGCGATGTCACAACGATGATGAAAATAAACGCAGCTTCTGATATGATCGAACAGCTGATACAGCCATGTGATGTAAAATTAAACGCAGCCACGCTAAATAAAAAGGCTTGCTCAACCAGAAATCGGGGCAGTCGTGTCGAACCAGCGAGGAGTCAACATCAGGAGCAGTAGTAGCAGTCAACATCGGTAGCAGTCAACATCGGTAGCAGTGGTAGCAGAGACAACAGCAGCAGTAGCATCACACCGCCAGGGACAAGAGGTACATGAGTGTGTTGACACGTATACAGTAGTGTGTAGAGTAGGGTAGTGGTTGAGGTAGTAACAATTTGGCCACGGTGAGCGTCGGATTTGGATTACGCGTGCACGCTATCATATTCGTGTTCCTCGTGATCTGGAGACGATACCCATACAGGCACGCAGATCTTGAGGTTTCCTCCACACTGTCGCTATACATATTCGGCAGCTGCGGCGGAACCGAGAGCACAGCGAAGGGTGAGCAATTTGGCCACGGTGAGCGTCGGATTTAGGTTGGTGAGTGCACGCTATCATATTCGTGTTACTCACGGTCTGAAAACCGATACCCACACAGGCACGCGAAACTTGAGGTTTCCACCGTACTGTCGCTATACATATTCGGCAGCTACGGTGGGACTGAGAGCACAGCGGAAGGTTAGTAGTTCGGCCACGGTGAGCGTCGGATTTAGATTACGCGTGCACGCTATCATATTCGTGTTCCTCGTGATCTGATGACGATACCCATACAGGCACGCAGATCTTGAGGTTTTTCTCCGCACTGTCGCTATACATATTCGGCAGCTGCGGTGGAACTGAGAGCACAGCGAAGGGTGAGCAAATTTGGCCACGGTGAGCGTCGGACTTAGGTTTGTGAGTGCACGCTATCATATTCGTGTTACTCATGGTCTGAAAACCGACACCCACACAGGCACGCGAAACTTGAGGTTTCCCCCGTACTGTCGCTATACATATTCGGCAGCTACGGTGGGACTGAGAGCACAGCGAAGGAGTAGCGTAGAACTCAACCACACCCCTCCCACTTACCTCAGTCCTACGACGGTTAAAATAAACACGACGGCTGAAAACACGACGGATCAAAAGCACGACGGCTGAAAACACGACGGATCAAAAACACGACGGCCTAAAAACTCGCGACGGTTAAAACAAACGCGACGGCTGAGAGTACGACGGCTCAAACTCACGACGGTAGAAAACGCGACGGTTGTAAAACACGACGACAGAAAGACACGACGCGTATTTATATTAAGTAGCTGTTATTATATATATAAATATATTGTTATTGAATAAACTTAATTAAAAGGAAAAAACTATGAATAATCATTATTAAATTAAAGAGCCACCCCCCCTGCAAAAATACAAATTTTTGTGACCGAACCTCTGGACTCCGGCGAGTCAAGACCCCAGCCGTAGGTTCGTTACAAATGTAATTAAGCGGGATTTTGTTAATTGAATTTCCCGGTTAATTGAGCAAAAGTGCGAACATTTTGGCATGTTTAATTAAGCGGGGATTACTGTATCTATCTTAAAGGCCATCTACAGTAAATCAATTCGAATATTTCATATTGCTTAAAACCATCATAGTTTGCTATCATCACACTAAACAAGGCACATATTAACAAATTGTAAGCTAAGGACAAAAAATGCTTTCAATAAAACCATAGCAATGAAAACCAGCAGTAAAAATGTGTTGCACATCAGTAAAACCATAATAAGGGAACACATTTCCCGTACTAAGCGAAAAGGGCGTATCTCAAAAAAAAGAAATATCCGAGATTCGTATGACCGATAGCTTGAGAAATAACACGTCTAATGAAATACTCCAAATGCCGAAATTTTAGTTCAAACATATAAAAAATCTCCTAAGAGAATTTTCTCCATCCCAATTTTATAGCTATTTAAACAAATTGACATAAGAGGCATTTCAGGCGAAGCGGACAATGCAAAAAAAAATGAGATTTAGAAATTTATTCATATTCGGCTTAATTGTACTTCTAGTAGGTGTAAACACTTAATTTTTTTATATAAGGCTTAGTTTTCAAGTTGTGGACTTCCAAAAATTGACGTTATATGAATAATGGATTTTTCGGAAGCAGTTTTTCGAACTTAACGAAATTTGAATAAAATAAGAAACATTATGGTTTCAATAGGAAATTTACTGCTCTTTTCAATTATGAAATCAGATTGGAAATTTGATTTATTTTCTTGTGGAAAACCTGAAGTAAACATTTCTTCTCAGAATTTAAATAATTTCGACATATTTTATTTTTTTTTTTTATTTTAACTTTAAAATAAAGCATAAAATGTACCGGTAATATGCAAAAAATTTTTAACGTAATCTACATTAGTTTACGAGATATATGAATTGAAGTGCATACGTGCCGCACTTTGTATGGGACGTGGTACTTTCTTAAGTATGTACTTTAATTTAGATATCTGCTTAACTAATAACGATCACGTTAAAATTTTGTGAATCATCTATATGCTTAAGGCTTTTTTTTAGAACTAAAATATTTAAAAAATATTAGCGGTATTCACAATCTGTAGCATGTAGCTTGTATTGTGTATTTTTGATAAATTTTATATTTGTAGTAAATTTGATATCTTAACAAAATCAAAACAATAGTTTTTTTCAAATACTCTAAATATCAAAAATACAACGAAAAACCCCTATTGTAACTTTTGTATAGTATTTATACATTTGTTGAGCAAAGTTGTCATAACAACAAAAAAACAATTTGTTCATTTGTTGAGTTAAGTGGTCATAACAATAAAAACTTAACAAAACAATAATTAATAGATAAAAAAAAACATTTTAGAGCGCTCAGAATGTGTAGCAAAAATTGTAAGCATTTACAAAAAATACTAAAAATGAAACAGACCGCTATTATGTCGAAGTTACTGAAAATTTGATTTAAAATTTTTACTTCCGGTTTTCCATACATAAAAAAATTTAAAATTCGAATTTAACTAGAAAATTAAAAATAGCATCCTTTTTACTAGTTAAATAAATATTGTTTATATTTTATCATAAATTCCTTGATTCCAATAACAGCATTCAAAAATGACAGTCCTTAGGCTTCGCCAATTCTTCATAAGCATAACACGGCAATTAAGCCTCATACGAAAAAAAAAATTATGTGTACCCATTTATGTCTACTAGATGTATAACTTACCGGAATATAAGCAAATTTCACGACCTTACTTTGTTTTCATTGCCCGCATCGCCTGAAATGCCCCATAAGTAAAACATCAATTATCTCGAAACGAAATTTTTTGAGATACGCCCTTTTCGCTTAGTACGGCAGACATAGCCATGTGAGCTGCAATTGTAATTTAATGCAGATGCCTGTTATTACAAATATGTGCTGAAAACGTTACGATTCATTGATTATCACCTTAACACCCAATAGAAATTTTAATGTTGACAAGATCAGAACTCTACACTAATTGTGAAAATTTTAATTTTTTGTGCACAAACTTGAGGTCTTTTTAGGCTATAAATCAAAAAATATGTATCCAAAAAAAAAATCGAAAGATCAAACGCCCCCTAACTATTTGCTTAACCGAAAAAAAATTAATTTTCTTTTTTCGGATGAACCAGTCTCCAGATATCTTGCTCACCGCAAATTTTGAGGTCGTTCACGGCATTGCACTTTTCTAACTTATTGACGAATATTTTTGGACCAAAATTTCAGGGATAAATCTTGAATAGTTATACTTTAATAGTGTAAAAAAAATTTCATCTACTATCTTTTTCTCCGGTTTTTGGGTAAATTTTCATTAATGAAGATAACAGCTTGAAATTTGCGTTAAATGATAGATATCAAAGAGCCTAAATAGAATATATAGGGTTGCCTTGTCGAATCTTGTCCCAAACATGGGTTGCCACTCATTTAAGAAAAGTTGACCCCAAAAACGGGTGTCAACTAATGTTTAAGACATGATTCGACAAGGCAACCCTATATATTCTATTTAGGCTCTTCGATCTCTATCATTTGGCATTAGGCTTGCCAGATCCAAATTGTGTTTCACCTGGACATTTAAAATAAAATACAAAAAAAATCAGGATTTTTCTGGACACTTGGAAAAAAATCTTAATTTTTTTGGACAATAAATAAAACTTAAACTTAGTTCAGAAGAACATATGTTTATATTTTATTTAAGCAAAATAAACATAACAGAAACATAACAATTCAGTAAAACAATATTTTCTGTGAGCGGTGAACTTGTGTGAATGTCCAGAAAGTTTCAAAAGATTCATGAATTGCTTACATTCTGAGTGGCTCACTGCAGTTATCTGGTTCATACACATGTACAGTAGGGTGATTCAAAAAACATTTTTTTTTTATTTCAAACAAGATTAATAGTTGGTGCTAGGAGAGCTCATAATATTAATAACTTAATAACAGAATTTTTTCAACAGCGATAACAGTTGTTCGTTTGTATCAAATGCGATTGTGTTGCATAGCAAACGTTTCTCCACAGCTACTTACTTCAGCAAAAACTATAAAACCCGAATTTGTGTCTTGAGCGGTTGGACTGCCTGCCGCGCTTGATTCTATTTTGCCGTTAGTATAGCCACCCAAGCGCATGCACAAATCAAAATATCACTGTCTTGGAATATGAAAATCTGTGTCTGCCAATTGTAGTGAACGCATTCTCGGCAAATGATTCGTTAACGGCATGGTTGGTACGGTTGTTCGAATTTCGTCAGGACATATTTCTGATTGTCTGGACTTTGGACTTGAGACCGAAAATCTGGACAATCCAGGCGAATCCAGATCATCTGGAAACCCTTTTTGGCATAGATTTCAAGCTGTTATCTTCATTAATGAAAATTGACCCACAAAACCGGTGAAAACCCATGTTTGGGACAGGATTCAACAATGCAATCCCAGGTATTATATTTAGGCCTCTTCGAGTTCTATCATTTGGCATACATTTCGAGCTGTTATGTACTGCAGTTTTAATTAGAACAACAAAATTGGCTAAGATGCGGACATTTTCGGCCGTCGGGACAGGCTTTGGCAAGGCAACCCTAGATATTCTATTTAGGCTCGTCAAGCTCTATCATTTGGCATGCATCCCATCCTGTAATCATATACACTCGACTTTTCTACAGCCGGCTCTTGGACTATAAGTATACCGAGCTTCTGGATCTGAGAAACTTGAAAACAACTAAGCAACTGAGCACTTAACGTTGTTCTTTGTATTTATGTATTTTAATACTCGATAACTCCTAAGGTAGACTTACAGAAAAACTGGATTGACGTTTTTTTGTCAATTTTTTTATAGTTATTACTTTTTAATTTTTGGTCCAAGAATTATCAAAATTTTTTTTCTCATTTATTTTTTTAATGAAAATTTATTTAGTGGCATTGAGAATTTCAAATTATAGTGTATTAAGGTGAATACAGTGAAAACAACAAAGGATTTGAGCTGTTACACACGAAACACCAAAGCTCTACTCGCGGAGAGACCACAGATTTTCAATTTTTCGGTCAATTTTTCCATTGCAGTATACCTTTTTTTACCATTTATCTAAAGGAGACATAACAACGAGTAAGTGAGCCAAAACAGAACTCCTTAAAACGTGTAGTTTTAAGTGGAATCTCAGTTAAAAATTTCGGTTTTTTTAGTTTAAAAATTATATTTAACAACAACCTCTAAATATTTCCGTCTTAAAAAATTACTGCCTTTGTGTAACACTGGAAGTATGTTTTTCCCAAGTTTTATCTCCATCGAAAATTTTTTGTGAAAGAAAAAAATTAAAAACTAAAAAACTGGTTTTCAGCCATTTTTTTGAAAAATTTTGAGGTTAAGGTGAAAATGATCAGTACAAAAGTTGTAGATCTTCTTATTTCCTACAACTTTTGCATTAAACTTTTCTTGATATGATGCACAGTTTAGCCAGAAATCGTGAAAAACTGTGTTCGACCTCTAAAAATGCACCCCGGATAGCTGCTGTCGGTTCGATTTTTTTGTCCGCTTTTACAAGAGCTTGTTCAACAATATTCCGCTGTCAGATTGCTGTAACGAATTATTTTGTTGTTCAAACCCTATTTCTACTGGACTATTAGTTCAGTCGCAACTTTTAAGGTAGTTAGTTAATTTACACGCTCTCATGATTTACTACTCAAACTTCAGCATACAAATATGTATTTCCTCATACAATTTGATGTTTACACACAACAACTGATGTTATTCAATGATTAAATCTGAAAAAAACAAAATCAACGCAAAAGAGGAAGACGTCGAAATCAAAGACGAAGACAAATTATTATGGCATCACAAGTTGCGAAGTCGAAAGTTGTGCATCTACTGCCACAGTAGATAACAAGTGTGCAAATAATTCACATCAAAGATGGAATTGTATTGCAATTATAATGCATTAAATAGCAAAAACAACAATTGCAGGTAATGCAAAAGCCACACACACACACTTCAGTTTAGTTTGGTTTTACTGTGAATCGAATCAGAAAATGCATTACAAGTGTGCGCACACAACAACAGCGCGTTTGTAAATTGTCAATTTGTATCTCGGCAATGTGGATGTTTTTAGTCATTGTAACTGTTGTTGTTTTTTTGTGAAAATCTATTGTGACAAATGTAATTAGATACTTTTTGCTAACACCGCGATAAAGTTTTGCTCAAATAGTAATGATGAGAAAATGTTGTTTATTCGCAGTTGAGTGTGTTTTTCCTTAAAATTTTGTTAATAATTGACTATTTATTTACTTTTTGAAGCGGCTCAACGGATGTGTTTTTAAAGAAAAATTTTGGCGTTTGTCATAAATATTAAAACAGAAAGAATTTTATTAAACTGATCTGTCATTTCGTTCAGGGGTCAGAAATCTACTTGAAGGTTACGTATTTTTTCTCAAGAGATATTTTAGAAAAATTTTTTTTTACAGATTAAGTTCATTGGATTTTTTATTTTTTTGGGGAGAGGCCTTTTGACACGGTATTCTATTTCCTCCGAAAAGAAAATCAGAGAGGGCTATAAGATTGAAATGCTCTAGTATTTTCCCAAACTAAGATAATCGATATGGATTATGCCGTGTACAGGCTAAAAAAATTTGGACATGACCTTATTGGCCAGTAATGTTGCCATGCTTGTTACTTGGTCTATTGAGCGGCGTAATGGTTCCATGCTTTGCCCATAGTTATAAATCAGCGCCAAAACTCTTAAGAATTCTGCATCAATATCGGAAAATATTTTTATTTACTAAGCAAAATCTCTTAAAGAAGAATAATCGCCTAAAATAAATAAAAATCAACACCTCTGACAACACTGTCTCTAATGACAGTCGAATTGACAGCTGATTTGTGATTAGTATATTTTGCCATATCACCATGAAAAACTTGACCATGCAACAAATCTTGCAAATTGCGGAAATATGCTAAATTCACTAAAACTTCAACTTTAAATTTACTCAAAATTCACATGTCAATTCGCCGTCAAAATCACTGAATTATTTTTTGTGGTCATATATGCAGTTTTTAAATCGTGGAGCAATAATTAAAGCTTTGAAAATTCACACTGCTCGTGTTATTTCGTGTTATTGCGCTATATATTTGTCAGTTGCAGCGCTCATATGTTCAAAATCATATTTAAATGCACCAAAAATCGCGTCATTTGTACAATTTTTTGTGCTTTATTTAAAAATAAAAACACCCTTTACTATTATGGGTGCAAAAATTTATTTTGACTTTCGACTATGGCTTGAGATTGCTTTAAATTAACAAGTAATATTTTAAATCTTCCTAGAAAAACTTTTGAAATTTTAAATGAACTCGAAAAGATTCATAGCAAAAAATATTTAGTTTATCCATCTGAAAAATTCCGTTCCGAGTTCCGGACGAGTCTGAAAAAGCGATTCCCGTTATCATTCGTAAAATATACGAACAAGCGGGTACATCTCGAATTCGAAACGTGTCCGTTTGGCACACTGGAGTATTGCCGCAATAAAATTTACCACCATTTGTGTGAATATTTCAATATGTGGGTGGGGTGGTGCAACACTAAGTCAGCGTTTGCCGCCAAGTTTCCTTGTTTCGTACATAATTTTCCGTACCCGCAAATTCTCTTTCATTCTGTTCGTTAGCTTATATTATGCTTTGACTCTACGTTTGTTGTGGTGGATCGACACAGTAACTGCTTTGATATTCACAAGCAGAAAGAAATTCTAGTTTAAGTTGTAAACGCAAAACAAATTCACAAAAGGGAATGAACAAGAATTTGTTTTATCGAATTTCCTCGTGTAAACCTTGACTTAGTGAGAGAACAGATTAATGTTGTTGAACATAAAACAATAGAGGTTTTTACAACATCGGAATCAGCATTTTTACAACTGGGGGATGAAATTCAATATATATTAAAAAGCATAAAGAAGCACCCACACAGCACCGTCACATTAACTTGATTTTGCGCACCGGAAGAAATTTTTACGCATTTTTGAATGTTTGTCGTTTGCTGCGACAGACGGAAATACAATGCGAGCTTTCTAGCAGCTCAACGAGTAGATTCATATATTTGTGATTTATGTATGTTGGCTAATGAACATTAATGAAACGACCTGCAGATGTTGTACTGTTAAATTGATGAAAAGTGCTTCAAGTTTTATGAGTCAATTAAATACAGTTTAAGTTATAAGTCCTACCGCAACTAAAAATTTGTTTAATCTCTACACTAGCCTTAGTTTCTTCATTAATAAGAACAAGAATTGCATTTTAGAGTGGACAATCGGATGACTTTCATAGAAAAAATCAATAAGTGAAGCATTAGGTAAAACACATATTGTAAATTGCGTTGTACATACACCATGAAAATATGTTCTTTCAAAACCTTGAGTGTAGCCTAGTTTGCGTTTTATAAAAATCATTTTTGCATTTGATTTTAGTCATACTTATGTACAGTTAATATCATTTATTATATTTTTATTAAAATCATTGTGTGCGAAACAAACAATCAGTTGCGCCTGTGTAAGGTGGCGTTCAAGTATTACGTAACGAAACTTGGGGGAGGGGGGTCTTGCAAAACGTTAAGATACGTTACAGGGGAGGGGGGGGGGTTCAAACAACGCGTTACGTAACGTTGTTTTTTGAAGTGAAACTACTTTAGCGGGTGGTGATTTGAAATTAGGTTTGTATAATGAAACTCTTTCTTTATGTGCATATTTATTGAGTAGCTACAGCCAAAACATTTTATTAAAATGATACAAGTTGACGGGATCTAGATAAGCTACAGCAATAAATGATATATCAAAATAAAGCACTCAACGAGCCGAATGTCTAAAAACTATCATCTTCGAGATTGATTAACCAAAACCTGAGATATAAGCGTGGAAAGATTTCCTATTTTTATCATTTATTGCTGTAGCTGTTCTAGATCCCATTAACTTTTATCATTTTAATAAAATATTTTCGTCTCATTTTTCGCCATTTTAACATATTTTAAACTTAAGCAAATACATTATGTGCGATTGTTTATTAAATAACAATATGAACAAGGCGCGTTACATGGGGGAGGCGGGATTCAAAAATCTTCTAAAAATGCGTTACGTAATACTTGAACGCCTCCTAACTGGTATCACTTGGTGCTTAGATAATTTTTATACCCTACACCGAGGGTATATTCACTTTGTCCTTCCGTTTGTAACACATAGAAGGAGGCGATTTGATGCACATGTGAACAAGATTAGGATTAGGCTAGGTTTCAAGTTTCCAAAGCTTCACTCAAAAAAAGGATTGTTTAGAAAGCGTTTGTAGCAAATTACCGAATGCTTAATATAAGCACTTATTATTTCAAGCAAACACTTAACTTTTGTCTTAACCCTACCCCACGGCACTTTTGAAGTCAGTTTTCGAAGTAAAAATTTTCGAAAATGGTACAGATGGCGCAACCAAAAATTCGTTTATTAGCTTAACTATCCCTCCACATTCATTTAAAGGCCATTCGTTCTTCAATGCACAGCTGACAGTCATTGAAAGTTCCTTGGGGTCGTCAGAGACCCCACTTGTGCCGCAACGTTGATTAATAAATTTTTAATTTTTTTTTAAAACTCGCCATAAGAAGCATATTGATGGATAAGGTGGATGAAGATCATGTCCCGAATCAAGCCGAAAAAATTGTGTTTGACTACCGAAAGAGATGCGTACTGTGTGACCGAAAAAAAGATAAGAAATCTTTATACGGGTGTAGCTGCTGCAGAAGACCAATATGTGAGGATCAACGCATTTTACAGTGCATTGAATGCAGTGAACATTAAATTTAAAATTTTTTTAATTCTTTAATTTTATGTATACACTGAAAATGAGCAAATTTTTATTCAATTTGCTCATTTTCTCGTTAAAAATGTAAAATTTACAATAACAAAAATGTCAAATTTCCAAGAGAGTTTTTGTCAGAATAAATATAGTTTTTGAAACAAATCTGCATGAGGTAATTTTTTCAATAAAATATAGTAGATCGTGAGTGCAATCCCAAATTTTTAGGTAAAAATATTGGCTTCTAAAAAAGTTGTGATTTTTTTTTTTAAAAAATGCCATTTTTCGAGTATACCCAATTTTAGTCTCAAGTAGCACAAAAAATTTTTGAAAAATAACCGTTTTAGTCATTAAATTTCATAAAGTAGAGTCATTTCAACAATCGTTCACAGTAATGAAGTTCACAATTGGAAATACGCTTTTCTATAATTTTTTTTCAACGTGGGGTCGTGAAAGACCCCAATGTGCCGGACTGTTACAAAAATGAAGTGGTGCCGCTAAGGGTTAAACTATAAGTATTTGTAGACAATATAAGAAAAACCAATGTATTTGACACAAGTAAATGTTAAGTTGTGGCAAGTGATTCAATTACTTCTAACAAAACATTTCATAAAATGTTGCTTCTAAATGATATAATTATTTACGACAAATAGTCAAAATATTTCAGTCAAACAATTCAATTTATGGAAGTGTTTCGACAAACACCTGTCTTTTGTCCCAAACACTTATTCATTTCAACAAACGATTTATCACTTATAAACTTTTCATGTTCATATTTTGTAGTGCTTTGATTCGAAATAACTTTTTTGTTACTTGCATTGTACATATACTATATCAAATGTTTATAAGTGTTTGAGAGCAAAGAACGATGACGATGTTGCCAGGCTGTGTTCTATGTTATGTTGAGTTTTAAAGAGTAGTTTTGTATAATAATTTTCAACTATCAATTTGTAAATAAAATCAAAAGTTATTGTGACAAAAAAAAATTTTATTATTTTGTAAGAAAAATCAAAAGTTTTTGTGACAAACATTTTATTATTTCACGCAAACACTTGAAGTAGTTCCATCTATATCATTTGTGGCAAACACTTTTTTTTTGAGTGTTTCTACATGGGCGTGGCACAGCCCTAAATTTTAACCTTTATGCCACCATATCTCGTAAGCCGTGCAAGATATTGTTATGAAATTTGGTAAACGGGTACATTTCAAATATATCTTGAATCGTAAAAATGGGCGTGTCTCTTTTCAACAGTTAAAAATTTTGATTCCATATATGTATCTCAAAAGTGGCTCAAACGATTTTCATAAAAATTTTAGAGATGATGCCACTGAAAGCAGTCATCAACACAAGCTCTGCCACATTACTGAAAAATCACGTGTGATCAATCATACTAAAATTGGGTGAAAGAGGGTTGCTTATAAAAAGCTATTTCTGGATAAAAATCGGACCACATTACACCAGTGGGTGTGTTACCGCCCTAAATTTTAAGACTAATTATACGGCATATATAGCAAATTATACAACCTATTGGGCTAAGATTTGGTATGTGGATGTCAATGACGAATATGATTTAGTAACCTAAAAGTAGGCTGAATTGGAGAAGTGGGCGTGGCAAATTTAAATTTCTTAGTTTTTATTCGATTTTTTTCAATATTTTCCATATTCTTTTGACTTTATCAACCTTGTAACTTTTCCCAATATATCCCATATGTATTCGTTTGACTTTTTCAACCTCTTTCATTTTTCTTCATTATTTTCTTTATTTTTGAGACTTTTTCAGCGAATTTGAACTCTTTCAACTTTTTTGAACGTTTTTATATTATTTCAACATTTTTCATATATTTTCGACATTTTGAATTTCTTTCAAATTTCTTCAATGGTTTCCATATTTTTTCGACCTTTTCAGTCTTTTACAACTATTTCAAAATTTTTCAACTTCTTTCGACCTTTTACATTTCAAATTTTTTTCGACTTATTCAACCTCTTTAACGTCTTTTAACATTTATTTAAAAGCGACTTTCAGTGCAGTGTAGGGTATGTGAGTTTCGGCCGGGCCGAAGATAACACCTTAACTTGTTTTTAATTTATTTATTCAAACGCCCAAGCAAATAGTTTGACTTTGAATTCAATTGAGAGACTTTCCCTCTTATCGCCTTATCGCGTACGCATTCATATTTGTTTTACGTTACTTCAATTGTGCTAATCGTTGTTTTTTTATTTCGTTAGAGCTTTGCTATGATTAGACTCTTCCTTATAGAAATAAATCACTTGATTATAACAGCGTCGGTATATCAAATTTTTGCTTTTTTTTACTATGCTCACTGTTTTCAAATTGTTTTGCATTTTTATGATTTTTTTATGTCTATTCTGTTCATTGTCAGTTATTCATTCAGATTCAAGTAGATAATCTCTTCGCTCTATTCTGAGTCATGTTCCGAATAAAGAATTACAATTAAATTGTGGTAATCAGCGCTTATTAAATGTTTTCCTAATTAAGAACGGTGGGAATTTGTTCAATTCTATTTTTATAAGTTCTGTTAGAATACCTTTTGTAATGTGTACAAACAGTTGCGGATTTCAATTCGTGAACTACAAATTATTTGATTATCGTATTAAGTATTTTAAAATTATTTTTATTCATGCTAAGTTAGTTTTTTTATATACTAAGGGCGATATTTCACAGGAATTGCTTTTAATCGATTCAAAGTACAATAATATTCTTTCAGAAAAACATCGAAAGGTGCTAATCTTTGACTCACACATATAAAGTATTTAGATGTTATGTTATTAAAATTCAAAATCAATTTGATCCCTCAATAGCAACTGATCATAATGCTTTCGCCTTAAAAAATAAACTAATTTCTCTGAACAGCTGATGGTTCATTCAAATCGCGTGCATGTTATCAACATGTTGAAAATAAAAAATTTACCACAACTGGAATTTCCGGTATGCAAATATGAAAAAAATGTACTAAAGCAAATATTGTAAGTTGTTTTGCACAAGCAATCAACCGACGTTCCGCAGAGTACTCGTATAATTAATAACAGCAAAGTCATCAACAATACAAAAAAAAAATATTTTATAAATAAAAAGATTTTTCAAAGCATTAACAATTTTATGTGAACTTAATGTCAGTATTGTAAATAATAAATTGTCATGTCATTGGAAAAAAAAGCGCTTCTCTCTTGCTGTATCTAAAGCGTTTTAAAAATATGTAAGAAAAGCTAAATTTATTTTCTTCATTGATATAATTTGATATTGATGATTTCATATATTAGCTATGTATAAAGAAAAATTTTCTTTAGAAAATCTTATCAAAAATCAGGCAAAAATGATTTCAATTCAATTCAAGAAATTTGGTACAAATGTTATCAATTTAGAGGAGACGAATCGCGTTTTAAAAAAAAAACGGTTTTTTGAAAAAAATCTGTCAAAAGTTTTGTAAAATAAATAATCTTGAAAACCATTTTATTTATGGATTTTAAACTTTCAATATGCTAAAAAACGCATTGTTTAAAACAATAACGAAGCATATGTTAAGTCACAATGTAACACAATAAGTAGTTCATTGTCTTATGTAATGGTACTAAAACCGAAATTAAAACTTTCGATCTCATTAAAATGAGCCGCAAATTTTTACTGAAATTCGTTCTTAGGCACTTTTTACTTAACTCTTTTGGAATCAAAAGGTCAAATTCTTTTTTGCATCTATAAATATTTTCAATACAATTTTTATCTCTTACTTTATGTAAAAATAGTTAATGTTTTGAGCATTTAAATAAAGGAAAACAATACAATTTCTCTTATCTCCGAACACTTTTCCTGTGCTATGCACACTAAGTGGTTAACTATACAATTAATACTATTCGCTTCTTGGCATTTAGTTTTATACATTTATTTTTTATTATATGGGACATTACAAGTGATATGAAAGGAGCTGAACCTTGTGGTTTACGATTTTGCTGATTTGAATTTTTCTTTTTTTTTTATTTTACTAGTCATGATAATGAATTGATTTTCAAAATATATGTTAAATATTCGTAAATATCAATTCTATCAAAAAAAAAAAACCGGCAGAACATAAATATTACAAGAAGTTGGTGTTTCCAAAAATAAAAAATTTTCAATATTTATTCTCTGCTTGGCAAATGACATTTTGAGCTAAAGTTGAACTTTACATTTCGGTATTTTTTATTTTTTTAGTCTTATTTTTTGAAAACTGTGTATAGGTACAAAAAAAATTTAGAATCAAACCAAGAGATCAATACCATCTAACCATTTTTCAAAAATCCAGAAGAAGTGGCTGAGATTCCATTTTATCTTAATTTTGGAAAATTTACAACAGAAATACCATTTTTCAAAAATACAGAAGATTTTTTGTTCAGAAGTCAAAAAAAAAAATGAAAATATTAAATTTCGAATTTTGGGGAGACGGAAATATTTAAAAAAAGTTTTTCAAAAGGAATTAGATCCTAGCATAAAATGTTTTTCGTAGAGTAGATATTTACAGGGATAAATAAAGGATATTTTAAAAATAAATTCTCTATTTTTCGTACATTTTGAAAAATTGTAGCGGTGGTTCAACTCCTGGCAAAATGATTAATGGAACATCATCTTTATGTATGTAAGTTTCTATGTCAAGTCTTAAGTAAAATGGCGTGTCTACATTTTTTTAAACTATAAATACTAAGCGAAATGGCAGTCTCTCATGAAAAAGATAGTTTCGATATTTTGCCTAAATCATAAATAAATAACCTTAAAATAATATTTAGGTTGCCAAACATCAATTATTTCGAAACGAGATTTTTTGATATACGCCCTTTTACTACTTACGGCGGTCTTGTCTCACCAATTTCTACAAGAATGAACAGTTAAAGTATAGCGACACCGAAATGAAATAATAAAATATCTTTTTAATATGTGGGCTTATCCAATACGTCAAAATTTTATAGAAGTTTTTACGATTCTTTTAAGTTTTTTTGCCTATACCATTTTAGTTTTTATAATTAATTTGCTATCGCTCTTGAGAAACCTTTATTTTTTTGCTAAGCTTCAATCTATTGCCATACGGCTCCGCAAAAAGGAAGAAAAATTTGAAGGACAAACAAAATACAACGACGCAAAAGCCTAAAGTGAAGCAGAGAAAGGAAAACGTTTAAACTCCCTCCTATAACGTGCAAAGCGCCCTATCTCCTACTTACCATTATGTTCTGTGAATATATTCATGCCGATTGCATTGCGATTATCCTTTCCTTGTGCTGCAGCAGCAGCCGCTACCGCAGAAATGGCTACTGCACGATGTGCGTTCGATACAGAAGCAGCCGCTGCCGTTGAAGATTTAATACGCGACGCACGTAGTGCTGAGCCTTGCAAAGCCACAGGAGCGACATTGACACCGCTACCAACACCATGGCAGGAGGCCGGGCTAACAGGACTGCCACCGGAGATACCGATACAACTAGCGGTGCCGTGGCTGCCGGAATGGGAACCTCGTTCTTTGCCCTGTTGGGCACCCATTTTTCCTATTTGAGCCTTGAGCGGTGCGTGCTTAACTTTTGTGCGGCAACAATATGATATTTTATGTGGAGATTGGACAAGTGCCTCCGCTGGGTAAAATTTGACGTTTGACAGCCGTCCCCTCAACGAGTTATGAAGAATAAAACGGGAGTCGTCGTCCTTGTTGTTGTTGTTGTTGCTTACTAGTATACAAAACAACAGCAGTAGCTGTTGAAGATGGGGATGATTTTACTACGCTTTTCTTTTCTTACTACACTTTTGTGTGATTTTCATTTATTTTTTCTTCTTTTCCCACAATCTTTTCAATTACTTGGATTGTTGTAACTTTTACACATCAACTTTTCACTACGTTTTTAAAATACTACACTTTTGTAATGCATTTGCCTTTTTTTCTTAACAATGCAGTAGACACTTTTTCTAATTTCAAGATTAAATTTTGAGCCGAATAAACTATTTCAATTTCACCAAGTTGTGAATGCAATTCCTGCAGCCTGTCAGCATTCAACAAACACACCCTAAAATGCTGGTGCACTTCGTTGTCACCGTGTCGTCGTCTGATTTGGTGCGGCCGCCACACCTCCTACAACGCAACAAACGAAGTCAATTCTTTGTTAGCTGCTTCTTTCTATTCCCAATTTACTACAAATTAGACAAATTCATCTTTTTTCTTATTTGTAAACAAATTTTGCTTCAATTTTTTCATTTTTTATGGGTAATTCGGAATTTTAATATTCTTCTTTTTCCTTTAATTCTACTTTATTGCCGTTCCTTTATCGTTTCCACTTCACTTAATTGCAGACAGAATATACTTATATTCTCCGGATTAAAATTTTAATTTTTTCACAGAATCAAATCCGATAATTCATATTTTTCTCGACTTATGCACTATTTTTGAAAACTTTGCGTTTTCTGTTAAAATATTTTAAATAAATTATAAAAATTTGTTTTTTTCGTACGCCGTCGTCGTTCACTCCGAACACTTTTGCTTCAACTTCACCAATTCAATTCACGAATTCAATAAAGACAAATCACGAGCATAGTTGCCAGCTTCAAAAGATATTGCAGAAAACAGCCGATCAAATTCTTAGGAAACTGTTGGACAAACAGATTGACCAACACAAAAATATTTTGAGAGTACTTTGAAAATGTGTGTGGTCAAAAAGCTTTCGTCGAATCAATTGATTGCAAACTAATGACGTGGGTATTACACTTTTTTGTGAGAGTTTGTTTTGTCCTAAGCAAATTTCATGACCTCAAAAATAAAAAATATCTCGTGAAAAAATGTCAACGTGCGTTAATCAAGTGGCCAATTGTAAATAATTTTGTTGAATGCTGAAAAAAGTGCTAGCTAAGGGACTGGCAGCTCTCTTTCTTATCTTTCAGAAAGGCTATCCTTGAATGTGAGTTAAATTTAAATAGGCAATTGAAACTTACAGCTAAGTAAATATGTTGCTTGAAAGGTATTCTCACTCCATCGATTTCAAGAATCAATGACTTGCTAGCCTTAACGATTTCCGTAGGTCCTTTACCGGCAGTATTTCTGAAGCAGATGCATTCCGTTTTGGAAAAGTTAATATTAATGCCCCAAGGACTTATAAAATTCATGAATGTCTTTTATATGTAAACTGACCTTTGATAAAGCCTCAACTGGATTTCTACAGCTTGCATATACGAAGGTATCGTCAGCGTAAAGGAGTGCAGTATTAAAATATTATAAAGAAGGGGCCTAAAATCGATCCTTGAGGAACGCCATGGCATATTTGCTTAAGTTCCGATTTCGTATGCTGAATTTTAGTGAAGAAGTGAATTTTAGTGTTTGATATAAAGCTATCGATTATTTTAAATGTTATCGATTAATATTATCAAGGGGGGAGGGGGAATTGTCTTGTGTTAATTTATAAAGATTTACAGCCAGATTATGTAAAACGCGGTGACACTTCGCGTGCACGACACTTTTAGTCACCTTGCGTCACAAATTGGAATTATGTAATTATTTACGTCATGGCGTTCGTCCAGTTATTTTGTCACTAGAGTTGTCAGCTTTAAACGTAAAACTTTACGTTGTCATGATGCCACCTTTCTTTGGTGCAAAATGTAAAAGATTTGCATGACATAGAATCTTGTATTCCTCCAATGAAGACAATTTCTTAGTGTGTAAAAATGATCAAGTATGTGGTTTTTCTAATTTATTGCTATAAGTTTTAATGCAATAATGTGCCTAGAAAAGTCGATGTTAGACAAACTAAACTACAAAGCACAATTTACCACATAAGACCCTTGACCAAAATCCAAAAGCTCACATTTGGAGAATAGTCTTCATTCATTTGCATATACAGCTTTACAAAATAGACACCCTACTAGTTTTTGGGGCCTTGCATTAATTTTGTAAACATTGATTTCTTACATTACACTTTGACTTAGAAATAATGCACAATGTGGTAAGCGAAGGTGAAATGTAATTAGCAAATTATCAAAATCACAGTAAAATTACACAAATATTTGTAAAACAATAGGTTAAGACTGTGAGCTCAAAAATAATAGTTCACGAGATCGATACTCGGAAATGTAATTTTTTTCTTTTTCATATCAATGAAAAGTTTAATTACTGAGTAAAGGAAAGTATCGCGCACTAGTTTTGCTATGACATCGCTGTGTTAAAAATCATGTGTTATGTAATAAGTAAAAACCTGAAATAAGTGAAAGCGTAGATAGAATGCGGAAACACAAGTTGTTATTAAATAAAATGAAAATTAGAGTCGATGTCGTGGTTATACGGCCGCATGCAGATTTTACTTATTTAGCAATACTATCACAATTATAAAGTAAATAATTGTTTTTGTAAGATTTCATTGTATCACACACACTATTTATCGTTTGCACACCAGAAGATTTTGGTCATCGATAGTAAAATCGATACAATGAAATCTTACAAAAACAATTATTTACTTTATAATTGTGATAGTATTGCTAAATAAGTAAAATCTGCATGCGGCCGTATAACCACGACATCGACTCTAATTTTCATTTTATTTAATAACAACTTGTGTTTCCGCATTCTTGAAATCTGACCTGAGAAGCCTTTTTTGCTTAAACTTGAGATTTTGGTATTAAAAATATGTTGAAGCAATACTATTCTTAATTAAAAAAAAATCGTTGCTACAATGGTTGTATGTATGTTATTACAAATATTCTTCCAATTATTGAGTAGCAAATAAACTTTCAATTCAATTTTTCACTTTGATAGGAAAATGATGGCAAAAAACTACCTAAAATTACAAAAACTCCCAAGTCTGGGAACTCTGACAAAATGACAATTCAAATAAGACTCGGCTAAAAAATCTATTATACTTTTAGCGAGCCAAAAACCAACAATGAGTTTGGCTGATCTTGTTAAACTGCGCATCTAGCAGCACAAAATGCCTATGTTCGAACCCCAGTGGATGCAGAACAAAATTTTTTTTTTCGTTGAAGTCTGTTTTTTTTTTTGTTTTCGCATAATAATGCTTAAACACCAAATTAATAAATATATCACAGTTTAATATTTATTAAAAAATTGAATAAAATAATGAAAATCAAATTAAAAAAAGTCGACGCAAGCTTAAAGGCAAGTGACGACTTTAACAATTGAAGTGCGTTTTTGTGCCTCTTCGCAACTGTGCATAATACCAAAAAAACGTAAGAAACACGCTATCCGTCACTTTTTGACGATGATGTGAGTAAGTGAGCTTATATAATACGAAATTGGTTGCTGACGCGAAAATGTGACTCCGCGCGTCGCGTTTTACATAATCTGGCTGTTAATGCTTAAATGCGCTGCAATTCATCAATGCACTTAACTTTGCTGAATGGGCAATTGAAATGTTATGAATGTCAAAACTACAGCAAATAGGATGAAAGATGATTGAAAATCGAGTGTCGGCGTTTACACGAGGAAAGTCTGAGAGACAAATTCTAGTCCATTCTCTTTTGTGATTTTTGTTTCGCGTTTGCAACATATGACAAATTTTGTACCTCGTCCCTTTCGCTTTTCTCCTCTTGCCTACAAACAGGGAAACTTTGCGGCAAGACTTTCCTCGTGTAAACGTTGACTGTGTAAACGCAAAACAAATTCATAAAAGGGAAAGGACAAGAATTTGTTTCATCGAATTTTCTCGTGTAAACCTTGACTTTGATATATATGAGCAGAAAGAAATTCTAGTTTTCGTGTGTAAAGCAAAACAAATTGACAAATAAGAATGGACAAGAATTTCTTTCACCAAATTTTCTTGTGTAAAGTTGACATAACGAACATAGCACACTTCCACTTCTAATGTCACTTGTATAAAGAATAATCTATGTTTTGACAGTAGTAAACTTTGCAATAGCGCTATATATATATATTTCTTTCTTTTTTCTTGCACACACTTTCGTAAAAAGACGAGCACATTGATGAAATATTTTGGATAATTCTGGAATTGAATAAAAAGTACATTTCAATAAATTTAAATTAAAAAAAGAAAATTTTACTTATTTATAAAAACTTCACTAAAATTGTAAGAATTTTATGGTAAAATAAAGCGATTAATTAAAAGTTGAATTGTCACCTTTGCAGCAAATTTTTCGACAGTGACAGCGGCTGGTAAAAAAATCAACAATTTTTGATTTTATATAAAGATTTTTTGCAATTTTATAATTAATATTATTGAAAAAAGAATATTACTCTAATAATGTCGGATTGGGACACCGTGACTGTTTTGCGCAAAAAGGCACCCAAAGCTTCGACTCTAAAAACAGAGTCTGCTATTAATACGGCTCGTCGTCAGGGAGTCGCAGTTGAAACGCAGCAAAAATGTGAGTAAATGAAATTGTTTCGACTAATGTGTTTTTGGATCGGAGGGGAATGTAGATATGGAGTGTAATGATGCAATGAGGTCAGTTGGGGGCATTCTTGTGTGTGTGTGTGCACATGTGGGTCTGAGAATATTTTCTTCTGTTTTGAATCCCATTCTCAAGATGTTAATTTCTCAATTTATCAAGTGTTTTATATCATTTTCATCAATTCTTACAAAAGTAGCGAAATAAATTTGATTAAGTTGTATGCTGAGATTAAATCAAATGTTCACTCAGTAAGCTCGTTCACAAGAACACCGACGAGACGAATACAAACTTCCTAGTTGAGACAGATTTAGTGGTTTTAATGGGCCCGCACGAACTCACGAAATTCAAAAATTGAAACGGACGGTTGCAACATAAGTATCGAGCCACATCTTGAATGATAATTTTTTGCATTTGGCTGCCATCTTTTCATCTTTCGATAGTATAATCTTTTACAACGCAAAATCTAATACTACTTAATTGCTTTAAGCCTAGGCAAGCTTAAAGATTTTGCTCGTAATCTTCCTTAGGACGAAACAATATTGGACGCTGCACTTAACTGATATATGATAGGTGCTGTAGTCACAAAAATTCAAAGTCGAAAATATCTTCGTATATGAATGCAAATTTGCAATTTTTCTTTCAAATTCGTCCTTTAAGTTCGATCTGAATATGATCTCTAAACCTTAATTCCACCGTACAGACGCCGACATATTGTTTACTAATTGTAAGATATTAAAATATCTTATCGTACCTACACTAAATCATCTTTAAGTTATGGCAGCAAAAGTAACGCAAATGTCAAAAATCACCGTTCTGATGCTAGATGTTTTTGCAGTTACCCCAAATAAATTCCTTCTGCAATGACGTACATATGTTATATACAATAATAAAATTTAATTCAATTAAATATCTTCGATATATAAAAAGATAACTGAAATCATCTCTCGCCTGTAAAATGTGGTTTTTACTGTTTCTGTTCAACATAATACAAAAAAAAAAATGAGGTAAACAGAAAAATGATTAAATTAAGAAACCCTACACATGTACAAATTTAACTCTTAGTGATGTGATTCAAAAACCGAAAAGTTCAAAATATTGAAATGTAAGAAACATTTCCAAAATTGATGCCAAAATCTTTTTTTTTTGTTTCACTTTTGAAATATTAAGGCTTAAAGTCTGTTTTTCGATATGTAACGTGATGTATTTAGTGAACTTGTTCAGGATATATAACTGTGGCAAAAAGCAATAACAGCTTAAGTCCAAAATTGGTATTTCGAGAAAATACGGTTTAAAGTTTTAAGCGAATTCTTGATAAAAGCTGCAACGCTTTTTGAAAAAAAAATTTGCAAATAAAAATCGGCTTTATATGAGCAATGTAAATAAATTAAACAATTATTAAAAAATTATTTATTGACCAAGTATTTCATAAAAACCTGAAATTAGCGATTGTTACAAAATTACTATCAACATTCAATGGCTCTAATATCGACTTAAGCTTTTATTGCAGCATATTACCGCGTTAATTTCTTTTTATATGTTGATTTAAGTTATTGAAATTAAATTTGACAAAATATTCATCCAAACAATTCTGAAATAACAACTTTATTTGATATAAGCTTTTTCAAAGAAAGAAAAATTTATGTGGACGCAATTTTATTCAAACTTAGGCGATTATTGCAAATGTAATTTATATTCATTCTGAGTTAATCGAATACGTTTTTTGAAATAACTTTTTTTTTTAAATAGTAAAGGCTCTTGGATTTTACCTAAATATGCAGTTTAATAAAAGAAATATGGTGGTAATCATAACTCAAATCTTTCTTATGTCAACTTAAGCGGTTATTGCTTTTTGCCACAGATAATATGTTTATAGGTACATATTTAGCTTTGAACTTCGAACTTTACGTTTTCGTATGCAATTTTTGCACTTTAAGCTCTTAAACAAAACATCTAAAAAAATAATTTCACTTGAAGGTTTTTTGTTAATAACATCGCTGTCTATTTGGGATGCTATCCGGCGATAATCCAAAATTTTAAGCTTCAATATTTGAAAATCAATGGGGATACTAAAACTATTTCTATGTTCTGCATATAGAGACCACGGCGAAACGGTTGAAAAATCTTTTAAAAACAACAGAATAGATCGTATTGCTGCCAAAATGTTGAAAGTTCCCTAGAGTTCACCGCTCTGTAGTGTACTCTGTACCTTAGAAAAAATCCCAAAAAAAGTGGAATTGTCGTTATGCCAGAACTACAAGGTCATGATGATTTTATCAATTCCATCCAAAGTTTTGACAAAAGTCTTCCTCACCAGAGTCAGTGAAGAAATAAAACAGGAAAAATAAGACATCGTCCGAGCAAATCGTGCATTGATCAAATTGAATTTTTTTTTCTAAAAAATATAATTGTCCTTAACCAAAAATTGCCAATACTCTAACATTATTTTCCTATTCATAAAAGCGAGTCGAAAGCCTAACTTGCTAGAGCTCATATATGAAGTTATGTAATAATTCATTGTTATTTAAATGAAATTTAAAAAAAAACTTAATGGCTTTGTTTATTTATTTTCGTGGACACATAAAAATTACGATTAATATAAAAAAAACCATGACAAATTTAAAGATTTGCTTGCTATACTACTTTCAGATTTGCATTTTGTTTCTGTTTTTACGATTTCATCTGTTAGAATACGTGTCATTTTGCTTTGCTTTTTGACGTTTTTCACTATTCTTACCAACAGTGCAAGAACCTGATAAGCCGATAAGTTGTTGACTGTTATGAATTTTTCTCTTAAAATGCTGTCGCCAAATGTGTTTTGCATAAAAAAATAAATTTTGTTCTCTTTACTTCCAGACGGTGCTGGCACCAATAAGCAACATGTTACCACAAAGAACACTGCCAAACTGGATCGTGAGACTGAAGAGCTTAAACACGATAAAATTCCCTTGGATGTTGGCAAACTAATTATGCAGGGACGTCAAGCTAAGGGACTTAGCCAAAAGGATTTAGCCACGGTATGTGCATACATCTTCCAATTACTATACAATAAACTAATTTTGCATTCGTTTTTGCAGAAGATCTGTGAAAAACAACAGATTATTACGGACTACGAGGCTGGACGTGGTATTCCCAATAATTTGATTCTAGGTAAAATGGAACGCGTCATTGGCATTAAGCTACGTGGTAAAGACCGTGGCCTGCCCATGGCACCTCCCGGTAAAAAATGAGAGTCTGCTACAGCCGTAAATGGCGCTGCGATAAACACAGCTACAGCAGCAGCTGCCAAAAGCGGCAAAAATGCAAAATTATCGGGAGGTAGAAAACATTAATCATTTTTATCTTGCATCTTAAAAAAATCAAATATAAAAATTACGCATAAAAAATACATATAAAAAGAAAATACACATTAAAATATGAAAATTTTTTAAGCTTAAAAAAAATTAAAAAAATATATATAAAATTCAAATTGGTGTAAAAACTATTATAACAATAATATTACTATATTTCATTTCGCATAGTTTCTAAGAAATTGTAAATGAGTAACTTGATATTTTAGTGCATACATTTAAAAGAACATTGTTATAATTTTGTGAAATACCATTAAATTTAACTTTAATTTTTTTGGAAACTATTTTATCTTTTTATTTTCGTGTGTTCGTTTCAATAGCATCATGCCACTGTTAATTAAATTTTCACTGCCATTTGCTTTTTGGGTGATTCCATATAAATGTCGCATCCATTGCAAGATAGCAGGATATTTAAATTCATTTCATATGTTAATGGAAAATGGTTACATGAAATCTGATCATAACTTCATGTAACGGTTGTGACATTACAAATGGAATCACGTTCTTATCAGATTTTTATTCTCCTTAAACCGCAATATACAAATAAGATTTTTAACAAATGTAATTATGAAAAGCATGAAACATAAATAAAAATAATTTACAGTCAGTTCTCCCTATAGTCACATAGACAGAACCACAAGTAAACATGATAAAGAGTATGCAGATTTATTTATTCCTTGACTTGCTCATGTAAACATTTTTAAATAAAATGTAAGTTTAACTGGTTGCTTATAATAAACTGTGTATTTAAAATAATATAAAACTGTTTTCTAAGAACCAATGCACATTTTTAGGATACATCTCTAAAACATGGAAAAGAATTTCGACGGTTAACCGCACAAATGTCTTGTCTTAAGTACAATATTTGTGTATCAGTTTTTAGTATTTTATTTATGCTTATGAGATTCTTCTGCTTGAAACATATGAGAGATCGTTTTCAGTTAAGTTGCCTTCGGTGTAATGGACACGTACTATTCATCAAAAACTAGATACCATCCCTGCATTTCTTGCAACATTTGAGCGGATAGCCATCGATATATCTAGAACTGAGAACTTTGATTTTACGCCGATACACCATAAAAAAAACCTGGTCAATATTTTAACTATCTACATTCGGGCAATAAACTTATGTATGTATGGAGCTTCGATATTTCGTATAATCAAAATTTGTTAAGGCAAATGGAGACTGTGTATGATGGTAAGTAACAAGTTTTTGTTATCTGGTGACCTTTTGTTTCTAAATTTTGTTATATTCTCGACTTCTTTGGAACTCCTCGTTATAGGCTTATACTTACATAAATTTTGAGAACTCGAAAACTCATTTTCTGCAAAAACAAATAAATACACTATTATTAATTCATGTAACCTCCCAAACTAGTTCATCCGAAGCGTGTTAGGATGAACCAATTTAGCTTAGGCAAATAGTATGTTAGGTTGTGTGGGCGGCCTTCGGTCACAATTCAGGGCTTACATCATCCATTGTGTTCAACATCGGCTTTGAAGCGGCCTTTAGCCGCGGTTCACTGTAGTATATCCAACGCCGGGTGTGTTAGTGAAGTCCATTTTGGACATAGTATATTGAACAGCGGCCGAAGACCGTCGCGAAGCCAGCATTATACACATTGGAGGATATAAACCCAGAGTCGCGGCCGAAAAAAAAAATTTGCAGTCATGTCACAAAAATCGTACAGTTCCTGGCTATTTCAGAAATTCCGGGGTTGGCCGGATCACTTGGTAACCCTGGGCCTAAGAGAACTAGTTTGTCCTAAGAACTAGTTTGGTATATTCTACTAAACTGCAGTTCTTAAGTAAACGACAGTAAAAAATTAAAAGAATCGAGAAAACTGAATTAAAAGTTTAAACACACATCAGCTTAAAGCAACGTCGGTAATAAAAACTAAAAAATGGAGTAATGTTCATTTACTGCCTTCTACTCACGGAGGACCTAACAAAATTTCGCCAAGACGATTTTTAATAAAATTTCAGAAAGATCAGTGAGAATGGAATAAAATTATTAGTGCAAGGTCAGCCGTTAACACAGTAAGAAATTTCATTCACCATTTCCTACGGATTTCGACGTAAGCTCAAGTCAGACCGTTTCCACATATCTTCAAAAGTTCTAAATTTTTTTTTTTTTACGTACTAGCTATCCCGGCAGACGTTTCTCTGCCCTTTCCGATAGGTGGCGCGAAACTGTATGAACTCATGCTATGGAATGTAAAAGCGAATCAGTCCATTTTTAAAGCGAAATCAACTTCTGTCCCTACTCTTTTACATAAAGTATAGTATAGCAGACTTGGCATACGTTGTTCTGGCCTTACTGATAGGTGGTGCGATGAGTTTAATTTATTATAGCTTTTGTGTTTTATATTATTATCAAGCCTCAATCATCTGCATCAAATAATTGCTGATATATACAAAATGTTGTTTTATTCGCATATGGAAGGTGTGGCACCCATTTTCTCATTAAAACTTCTTTTTTTCGTACTATTAATATATGTATGTATATAGTCTCATTCATCTGCATCACAAATTTTGGTGTTTTCTTAGCGTGGTACTGCACGGTCTTAGCTGTGCCTCTTAATATAAAAGATACGTGGTGTAAATTCGGTGTGAATCGATTAACCGGTCTCCGTAAAAAATTAATTTTTAAAAAAAAATTTTGTATGAGGGCTACCCTAAGTGGAAGTTTTATAAACTAAACCATGTCTCTTAGTATAAAAGCTACGCGGTGTAAATTCCATGTGAATCGATGCAGTGGTCTTTGGGAAAATGCTATTTTAAAAATATTTTTGTATGAGGGCCACCCTAAATAGAAGTTTTATAAACTAAACCATGTCTCTTAATATAAAAGTTACGTGGTGTAAATTCCATGGGAATCGTTGCAGTGGTCTTTGGGCAAATGCTATTTTAAAAATATTTTTGTATGAGGGCCACCCTAAATAAAAGCCTCATAAACTAAACTATGTCTCTTAATATAAAAGACGCGTGGTGCAAATTTCATGTGAAACGATGGAGTGGTGTTTGTGAAAATGCTATTATAAAAAAAAATTTGTATTAGGGCCACCCTAAATATGCACCCTAAATAGAAGTTTTATAAGCTTAACCATGTCTCTTAGTATAAAAGCTACGGGATGTAAATTCCATGTAAATCGATGCAGAGGAGTTTGTGAAAATGCTATTATAAAAAAAAAATTGTATGAGGGCCACTCTAAATATGCACCCTAAATAGAAACTTTATAGACCTACTATGTCTCTTAATATAAAAGCTACGTGGTGTAAAGTCCATGTGAATCGATGCAGTGGTGTTTGTGAAAATGCTGTTATAAAAAAAATTTGTATGAGGGCCACCCTAAATATGCATCCTAAATAAAAGTTTTATAGTTTAACACCTATCCTCAGACCTACCAAATATACACAAAAAATTTCTTAAGAATCGGTCAAGCCGTTTGGGAGGAGTTCGGTAACAAACACTGTGACACAAGAATTTTATATATTAGATGAACCTCGTGAAGGCCGCCCGAAATCTTTATCCGACGAGACAAATGTGACGCCGGTGAAAGCTAAAATCAATGAAGACCCGAGAAATGATAAGTGACTATGGTGCCCTTAGTTCTATAAGTACGACCCGAACACTAAACAACGGTCTATGGTATAGCCCCAGAAGGTGCACCCGTTATAGCAAAAATGATAATGTCGATTAGGAAATCCAAAAAAAAAAAAATTGGGACCTTTTACAACACGGTAGTGCGCCAGCTCACACTGTCGAAATAACCAATAATTGCATTAAGTTTTCAGGCATAGAACAGTACTACGTTCCGCGGATCTAGCGCCTAGTGTTTTTTTGGTTATTTCCAAAACCAACAAAATTTAAGAAGAGTTTTTTTCCAGTAGTGATTCGGAGACAAATTAGTTTATGTTGGAATTCAGGAGCTGCAAAAAGGAATATAGTGCAATATTTTTCTACTACAGTAGGTAACCAAAGCGCTAGGAGTTTTATGAAATGTTAATGTGCAGTATTTTCTCTAGAGCTACAAAACATACAATGTATTGACAACTTCCTTACTTATTCGCAAGCTGCCGCAAAATGATTATAATAAGATCATTCAGTTCATGGAAAGGCATATTTACAGATCTGTGGTAAAATTGGCATATTTGGCACTTGTGAGTGCCGGACATCTCGAATTTTTAAGCCAATTCGCAAAGCGAACGGATTTAAGTCCAGAACATCAAATATATCCATCAGAAAATTTTTTTGGTTTTTGTTATTTCAAACGCAGACTTTTCTACTGCTAGCAGAAATTGATCAGCATATTTAAAAGCGCTTTTGGAGATGATACAAACATTTCTTCAGAAAATAAAAAAATTTCGTAGGACTTCATTGTAACATATTTTGCTGAAAGTGAAAAACAAAATAAGTTGTTTTCAAATTTTTTCTTTATTTTTTCCAATTTTTAATTTGCATTAAATTGTATTTTATTCAATTATACATTTCTTGTTTAGTTCGATAATTGCTTTAATTTAATTTCATTAAATTCAAATTTCCAATTTTAATTGTGGAATATTTCAAAGACAATTAATTTTGTAATTAACTAAACGTTTAGAAAATTAGTTAAAACGAATGACAAAGTTTGAAGGTTGTATTTGTTTTTGTGTCATAAGCCTTGCCTTATAAAAGTTTATATTCAACATTTGAAAAGGTTTCATTTTTTAATGGTGACTTGTTGATTTGAGTGTGTTGATATTTTTCTATTTGCATACAAATGTTGCAAAGTTCAATGAAATCCATGATTTCTGTTGGTAAACATTTTCGCAAATAAATAAATAAAAAACAATATAGATAAAAACAACATTTAAATTTAAACTTTTTTTATTTTACATTTTGCGCAGTTTATTTTCATTTTTCCACTTAGTTCTTAATCCATTTTTTTAATGTAAATGCTTATAATTATACATATGTTACATACAAGTAGATATATGTCGACCCGCCCATTCTCATATGCTACAAAATATAGACGGTGCTATTTGTAATAGAAAATATCAAAAATGTGGTTGTTTTGGTTTTCAAAATTTACATTTTTCTTGTAGGTAGTTACTTCATTTCTTTCAAATTATATTAATTGTTCGATAAATAAATAACAAAAAAAGTTAATAAGGCATAACAAATTATATAGTATATAAAAATAAGGAGAAGAATAACAAAATGAAAAGGTTGCAGTTGTTATATCAACTACTAAAAAGGCATTATATGCATAGTAGTAGAAGCAACTCAAACTTCAATAAAACCAAATATCAAATATAAATATGTTTTTGCGTATAATAAACGTTTAATAACCCAATACATAATATAGTTATCAATACATATAGGCATATAATTATTATGTATAGACCAGAGCTGTTTGCTTAAATTTGTTCACATTACTTTATTTTTAAATTGAGTGACGCAAGTTGACTGACTGTAGAGTTAGAAGAGCTATATGTAGGGCTACCAGATGGCCTACTAAAGTAGCAAAAGTGCTACTTTTGCAAGGCTGTGCTACTTTGCTACTTTTCACTTGAAATGTGCTACTTTTGCTTGAAATGCGCTACTTTTCACTACTTTCGAAGTAACGACCTTTTTTTTTTTGCTTTTGATGTTTGCATTGGAAAATAAAATTAATTTATTTTAAATATTTATTTAATTTGCTATGGTTTTGTCGTATAAAGTGAGGGACCATTTTTTTTTTTTTTTTTTGGTCATGAAAAATATTTTTATGGAATTAAAAAAAAATTTGGATTAATGTTTTTGGTTTTCATTACTAAATTGAAATTTTTTGATATGTGCTACTTTTGTAAGCAGGCCATCTGGTAGCCCTAGCTATATGCATTTTTTTTTTCTAAGCCTTGGAAATCAAAGCATAATGTGTTCAAAATCAATTTAAAGCTAGTTACAGTTTGTGCACATTTTTTGTACAAAATTTTGAAGGCCAGCAAAAATTATTGAGATTTTATTCCATAGCAAACAAAATATTTCATCAAAACTAATATCGTAATAAATTCTCGTAAATAACTGATAAGAAATATTTTTTGTGAACGAAAAACTTTTTTTTCAATAATCTTTTGAAAGCAGTTTGACACATCGATGGCGGGTCTAATATTCGAGCTCAGAAAATAGTATTTTTTTTTTAAAAAAATTTGTATAAATTAAATTAAAACCTTGGATTTGAAAAGTTTTCAAATTTAAATACAGGGTATGGTGTGAAAAATTTGCCAAATATTTCCTGTTTTTAAATTGAGCAAGACAAGAGTTTTATATTTAAGTTAACTTTTAATCAATCAACATGGAAAATATTGACTTTTGTTGCAAAAGTTTTTGGACATAAAAGTAGCTCCGGTTGTGGATCCTTTATGTATAAAGACTAAGTCTCTGTCAACCTGCTTCACACACCTAATTAAATTACATACTAAGAACACACTACAAACAAATGCAATTGTGGGTGGCTAGCAATCGATTTTTCCAGAAATAATAAATTTTTAGAAAACTCATTTTTCATTTATGGTACCACCTGAATACTTTCTGTGTTACTGCATTTTATATTGTAGTTTTTTTTTTTGTTTTGTTTTTGGTATTACTGAGTTAGTGGCAACGTTCTAAGCTTTTAATGACGACATATCTCAAAGTTGAAGTTGTACATGATTGGATATAAGCTTACAAAAATAATTGTTCAAAAGATATTTTGAAACAGAATATGTATGCAGGTATAGAGCAGAGTTTAGCTCCTCTTTTCAATACAGGATTTAAATTTTTTCTTAACTTTCAATTTGTACTTTCGGTTTCAGATTTTTTCCGACTTTCATGGTCTTGAATATTTCGTGAAAAAATGAAGACAAATTTATTATTTCTTTGAATTCCGTTACGTTTTTTTTGTACACATAAAAAGTACGGCAAAAATGTTTTTTCACATAAACATTTTCTTGAGGTCGCTATGTTAGAATTCCAAAAAGCCACACGGCATCAAATATTTGTCCACTTTTATTTTAAAATTTAATAAAAATAAATCCGAAAGGAATGTAAAAACAATTTAAGTATCGAAATATATAACAAGAAATCTTTACATGAAATGTGAAGCACAAAACGAATACAAAAATTTAAGGTACAGCAATGTTTGTTTGTAGTGTACTTTTTTCTTCCCACACTGAACCCAATATAAAGTCATTAAATGCGTAGCTACACGCTTTCAAAATGCTATATTTTTGTAAGACGCTCTGGACAACTTCTTTTATGACATGCCATCAATTTTGAAATGGTAAAACCACTATGCAAAAAATTACTAATTTTTTGTTAAAAATTTATATATGTATATATTTCTAAAATAAGTTTACAATTCAAAATTTAAATATTTTCAACTTTTAACGCATTATTTTTTTTTTTTTAACATAAAAATTAGTTTTACCGACTTATTTTCCTTATGTACCTCACACAAAAATGTTCAACTTTGTTGCTTAGATTTACATTATTATTCTGGCAACCCGTGACAGTGACAAACTACATGACTAAAGCAACCTTAAAAATATAATATAGCATACGTATAGCATTTATTCACATGTATCGTATACGTTGGGGTTGGTTATCTTTCTCCAGGCACATCGTTTATCAACACCACAAACTATATAAAAAAAATGGACTATGGGGTTGCTCTTTAACACTTTGTTCTTATTTTGTTTATAACTTTGTTTTAGCTTAATTAAATTTAATTTGTCTTTAGTTTTATATTTATGCCAGTGTGTGCGCAGAAATGTTTCGTTTTTCTAAGTTTCTGAGAACAACTATTCATCCACACACTCACACAAGCATATTTCAACCTCCCAGCGGCGGCATGAACTGCAGCTATATCTCTTTTTTTTATTGCACCTTGGCCTTGATGTTATTATGCAATTGCGCTGCCGCAGCACCATTGGCTTTAACTTCCGCCGATGGTTGCAACAATTTTGATGTCATTGTGCTGTTTTGCGCCGATTGTGCCACCAGCGAGGCTGCCATACGTCGACTTTTCTTACCATCTGTAGATAAGTATGTTTTGTAGAAGAATCGCGCAAAGAGCACAAAGTAACTGAAGTACATGGCAATGGACAAATTAATATTTGTCTGTGAAATGTTGCAAGATTGGCGTCCATGCGTCTTGAGGTAGCCATGCGCCCACACATTGATGGCACAACCGACAATCATTTGCGTCAGCTGTAGTGATGTGATGATCATCGCAATGAAACGCGGTGGATTGAAACGCGCCGCTTTGAGCGCATAATATGAATACATAATGGAGTGCACGCAGTAGTTCATAACAATAAACCATCTGGCAGATGAGGTATATTCTGTGTAGGAGAACCATGAGTAGATAAGCACTGTGATGTGATGATACCAGTGCAAAAATATGAGCGGCTGTTTACGCAACACAATAAATATGGTGTCGCCTAGTTCGGGTAGTTTCGAGAGAACAAACAACCAGGTCCAGAAGCCGCAAACACGATCCTGTTCAATGTAACTGCACAAAAGAAAAGAAAAAATAGGTTAATATTTAATAGTGGAAAGTCTATAAAATGTTATTTCGTCTCCTTTTTTAATTCCGCCTTAATGTACATTAACAAATAATAATAAGTATTAACGAGTAGTAATATAAAATCATAATTTAGTTTTAGTCAAATAAATTTTTGCTTGCAAGTATTTCATGAAAACTGGAAACATGAATTCGTGTTCAAGTAAATCAACCGTGTAAAAAAGAGGTGGTGTTGGATCGTGTTACTATGAAGTCGTAAAAAATACCATGTAAAAGAGTTGGTTGTAAATTAAAAATACTTCCAACGAATTCGGTGCTTCGAAATTTCTCACCTCATATGGCAGATTCCCAAGAAGAAAATAACTCCCAATAAATTTTACACAAAAAATGTTAAGCTAAGTTATATTTTATCTTTTTTTTTTTGTTTTTCGATAGTTTAAAGTGCGTTCTCTGCAATTTTGCAGAAAATTAGAAAACAAAAATTATGTAGTGATAAATTTCATCTTGAATACGAAGCTTAACATAGTAATAAATCTTATAAAAAGTTCTAATTTGCGCTGGCAAACAATTTTTTTTTGACGTCAATGAACAAATAAATTTTTAACGATTTTAGGCTTATAAATATGCAAATCATAAGTTGGAGAAACCATATTCTGACATTAATTAAGTCTTGACCGAGCTGAGCTTTGCGAAGGTTCAATAAACTCGGTAACCGCAGAATATAATTTTTTTTTTTCAGAAAAGATTGCAAAAAGAAAATAAACACAGCAATGAGTTACTGTGTAACAAAATTAATAATAAAGTGAAAGGTTTAAGTTAAAATAAAAACTGGTCTTAAGCTTTAACTTATTTATGATTTTAAATATTAACTTTAAAGTCAAAGTCATTTCAGAGTATTGCAACAGCGCAACATCTTCAATTGCAGCAGCAATCATGACATCAAGGTCAAGGTAAAATGATGCATAAGACTGAAAACGAGTTTCTTTGACTTTATACGGAGTTCTTCTTAAAAGTTTCCGCAATTTACCAGAAAATTAAATTCATTGTTATTGTTTCTGAAGCTATCACATGGAAACTTACCTAGGCACACAGACGGAATGGAAAAGTCCATAATGCCGCAGCACGTGTATGAGTTCAGGTGCCGTTCTAAACGCACCCATAATACTGAACATGGCAAGCAGTGTATTCCATATGATGAGCAGGCCACGCAATTGAAATCTGTAAATAAAATAAGAAAAAAGCGTTAAATCTTTATTATACTGTCCATTGATTCCAAAGTTTCTTTAATCAATGTTTTTGTTAAAAGAAAATAAAATTTTCGATCTGAAAAAATATTTATTTTAACCCGGTATAGCGAGTCATCGAGCACTTAACCCTTTATATGGCAAGATCATAAAATTTTGAATTATGCTATAATTTCGATTAGTCTATACTAGTAAAAAAACACATGATCAAATCCATCTCAAACCATGCACGCGGACTATTTTATGTTACGGAATTGGTTGCCGATTAAGTATGTTGTTTTTCAAAGGATATAAGGGGACCCATATTTCCCCCATATTTTTTATGTAGTTATGGCTATTTTAAGTTATGCCCATCCCAATTCCATCCAAATCAAAATAATTAACTTTTGTCTTTTGATTCTTATAGAACTTCTCAATCTCTGTTAGAATCTTTAAAAAAAATTTCAAAATGGTTGAAGATTGGCAGAGTTAAAACGCTTTTTATAAGAAAAAACAAAGCTAATTTTTTGAAAAACGCATTAAGCTCATATCATCTCTTTCTTGTATTAGTACAAGTCCAAAATAAAATTATAAGCGAAAAAAAAGTGGGGGTTTTTCAGAAAATTAGCTTTGTTTTTTCTCATAAAAAGCGCTATAACTCTGCCAATTTTTAATCATTCTGAAATTTTTTTAAAGATTCTGACAGAAAATAAGAAGTTATATGAGAATCAAAAGACAAAAGTTAATTATTTTGATTTGGATGGAAATGCCACTTTTTGAAACAATTTTCAGCCTAAAATGGACATATCTTAAAATGCCCATAGCTTCATAAAAAAAATTTTTTAATCAAATCGGGGAAATATGAGTCCCCTTATATCCTTTGAAAACCAACATATTTAATTGGCAGCCAGTTCCGTAACATGAAATAATCCGCGTGCATGGTTTGAGATGGATTTGGGTCACATATATTTTAGTTTTTGAAATTATCTTTTGTAAAAAAATTTATTTAGATCCGATCCGATCAGTTTTTAAGAAATTCGTCCGCCATATTGGATCTGCCATTTTGAATTTTTAAAATCTGATACCAGATTCGTAATCAGCGACCCCAAAAACCCCCGGGTAAGGGGTTTCAAGTCATAAAAACTTTCAGGCGCATCACAATTCACTTCTTACCTTCAAAGTCGTTTTTCTCGAAAACTTATTTTCGGACCGTAGGTCGCTTTTAACTTTCCCTATCACATATGTACATATATGTTTATCTCTTTCTCTTTTTTTGTAACTTTCACTTCGTATGGTTTGTGTTTAATGTTTTCCAATGCAAAAGCGGTGATGATTTCATACATTACCCGAGTCATATACATGTATTCGGTTTGTTACAGATCTGTAACACGGCCATATAAAGGGTTAACGTTTTTTTTTTGCTAAATAATTCCTTTATTCGAAGTTCTTTCCACGATTTTTTCACAAGAAATTTGCTTTCAGAACCAGTTAAATCGCATTAAAAACGTAAAGTGCTATGTGGCTCGCTGTACTAGGCTAAAATAAAACTAGTTAAGGTGTTATCTTCGGCCAGGACAAAACTTACATATACTACACTGCACTATTAAATAAATGTTAAAAAGACGTTGATAAGGTTGAAAGAGGTTGGAAAATGTTGAAGAAAGTTTAAAGAGGTTGAAAAAACATATAGGATATATTGGAAAAAGTTAATAGGTTGAAAAAGTCTAAGGAATATGAAAAATATTGGAAAAAGTTGAATAGATATGAAAAAGTCGAACTATGCCACAGCAACTTCTCCAATCCCGCCTACTTTTGGTTTTATAAACTATATTCGTGATCGACATCCGTATAAAAAATTTTAGAACAATAGCTTGTATAGTATGGGATATATTCCGTAATTAGTCTTAAAATTTAGGGCGGTGACACATCCACTGGTACAATCCAGTCCGATTTTGATCCAGAAAAAGCTTTCCATAAACAACGCTCTTACATGAAAATTTAATATGATTGTTCACATATTTCGGTATAAATGCTAGTGCTATTCGCCCACTTTTGAAACAAATATACCTTATAACAAGTATACCACCTACATTAAATTTCAGACCAACTGCTGCAACAGTTCAATTAAAATACTGCTTAAAACTTTATGTTAATATGGGAAATGTCACGCCCACTGATGCAATCCTGTTGAATTCCATTTAATTTCAAAGCTTATACCGACACCTCTACACCAAATTTTGTGAAGATTATTCTCATAGCAAACTATCTATATATAACATTAAACGTTTTTTGCTTATATGGGAGGTACCACGCCCACAGAAACTATTACATCTACATTTCGTAACTATACGATGTTTATCTGCCATATTAAATTTCATAACGATTACGTTGTTAGTTCTCTTATTATAACGTTTATAAATATTGTAGACTGTGCCACACCCCTCAACGAGTTTTGCAAATATACTGACTTAGCTTGTATTGATAACTGCTTTCAGTAGTACCATCCTTAAAATTTTTATGTAAATCGTACGTGCTAATTTCGAGTTAAACGGAAACAAAATTTTTAATTGTTGAACAGTTTTCCACTTTCGCCCAATTTTGGCTCAATTCAAGATATATATCATTTGTATACGTTTGCCAAATTTCGTCACAATATCTTGCATGGCTTACGAGATATCTTCCACGATCCTGTGGGAGTCTTTGAAAACTTGAAACCTAGCCCAATCAAATTGTCGCAACTTTATTTTCGAAATTGGTTTTGGCAAATATGCATAGGGCATGGGCGGTAGGCGTGTCCGTGAACCAATTTAAATCCCAAGAAGGTTGTCAGGTTGTGTGTGCCAAATTTACAATAATAATAAAAATAAAATTCAATAAGGTTGCTTGGTTTTCCCGTAAACGTGATTTCAACAGACAGACAGACGGATAGACATAGCTAAATCGACTCGAGGTGGTGACGTTGATCAAGAATATATCTACTTTTCTATACCTGCCACGCCCCTTTCTATACAAACAAAATGACGAAGTAAATATACCCTCTGTGTAGTTTTTTTTTTTTGTTAAAAACTTGTAGACAGAAAAAATGGTTTGAAGTTCTTTTGTTTATTATTTTATGAACTTTAAAAAAAAAATGCTAAAATATAAATTGTAACGATTATAAATAAAAACCGTCTGGACGTGTAACACTATAGAAATTTTTTTTTTCCAACCGCTCTACCTTGCATAATGTAAGGTGATACCACAGACATTTTTAAAACAACTGATCTATTCCATCAAATCTTTCAATACCTTTGGTGCAACGTCAAAACCTTTGATACAGTTTAATACAGATTAGGAATATGCAATTAAAAATATTTCCTCTGTTTGTTTGGTAAGACTGATTAGATTGAATCATAGTTTAAAAACAAATCATTTACACAAGCATGTTTATTTAGGAAAAACATAACTCCAATCAGCATATGCGCTAAAAGTGTTAACTACGTAAGCAAAGGTTAATAACAAAATAATGGAAATAAGTTGAAAAACAACAAACAAGTCCAAATACAGCAACATCGTCGAATGTTCCATATTTAGAATATATCGCATTTCTAGACATTTAGGAAAAAACCCTAATTTGCATATTCTGGTGATTAAGACGATTTTAAAGAATTATACAAAATTAGCAATAGCTGTCGCGCTTTTGCGAATCTGCGCTCAAAAAAATTCCAAACTTGATTTGTTGATAAACAAAAAAATTAAAATGTGTGCAATAAAAGGAAATAATCGAGATACATTATTAAAATGTTATTGTATCGTTAAAAACACATTAAAACCTTAACGATTATAAGCAGTTTAAGGCATAAGGATGCGCCTGGTAAAAACCACTTATTTCAAGCGTTGATTTTATCTTAATGTACTTTCAAAATTAATGGTCATGTTTTCATGTTAATCCACTATTTTTCTGTAAACAAATATATTTCAAAGGCAATGATCCCAAGAAGATTGAATGTAAGTACAATTCGTATACATATTTATTTTTTGAAATATTACTGATTTCCTTGGTTTCCAGTGATATTTTACTTAAGCTCAAAAAATAGCTAGAATAAAAGAAGCAATTTTAGAAATGACTAACGTTCCACCTTTTTTTTTCATTAACAAATTTTCGGTTTTGTAACAGATAAAACAAATAAATAAATCGTCATTATCGGTTAAGGCAAAGATAAGCCATTTGTGATTTTCAATGACTCACAGCTCGCACGGCTGCGGCACGATAGTCCCACTTTTTCATCAACAATAAAATACTTAAACACCTGATATATGTTACACTGGCTGGAAGTTGCACTAAATTCTTATAGTTCAACAACACATGGTATCAAAGTCTCCGTTACCAAACACCCTCATTAATGAGATTTTAATGAAGACTTTGTACTAGTAAATATAGAACCATTAGTCTGCCGAAACGGACCTGGGCCTTGTTGCCTTATTTAAGTTATTTATGGGCAGGACAGTGCGATGAAATTAAGGTAAAGCTAATAGTTATATCACGAAATAAAATATGATTTTCTACATTTTCTGTAAATTTCATTCGGATGTGCTGTGTCAAATTTAAGATACCTAAATTAAGTTCATAGCAGACTATTGGTTTATATTTACTAGTATGTATATTAGGGTGTTTTTTTTCAAACTTCAGGGCAGGGATTTCGTTTATATTTTCCTATATTATAGCTTGAGGAATAAAAATAATTGTCTCAACATTTGAGCTTCCTAGCTCAAACCAAATTTAAAAAAATACCTCCTTCGGGTGTATTTTTTTCGCATTTTTAGTCACACGAAAAATGTGGGCGTGGCTGTACGACAGTGGGTGGCGACCTCCATTCAACTTAAAATCCCAAAACACTATATCTTGGCACCTAAAGCAGACTTTTTCTACGTTTTAGTAAGTCGCTTTTTTCGTTAAATTTCAACGGAATCGGACATAAGCTCTGACCGCGCAGTTTTCAGGTTTGAGCTAGGAACCTCAAATGTTGGGACAATTATTTTAATTCCTCAAGCTATAATATAGGAAAAAATAAACAAAATCCGTCCTAAAGTTTGAAAAAAAACACCCTAATGTATATGTGACTTTGAGTTAAATTTTACCAAGGAGAGTATTTGCTGACGGAGATTTTGATGCCATGGGCTTTCGAACTAAGTATTATATCATATCTTTTATATCAGTTAAAATACAATATGTATGTATATAGAAGAGTTTGGTCATTTTTATAGCAGTACTTACAATCATAGTTTTTTAATTACATTTTTTATTGGGTTTTTATTATCTTTCAAATGACTCAGAGTTTTTTTAAACTGATAAGCAGTCACTGATTCTAGGGGTAAAGTTGCTGGAAGGCATGATTTTTTGAGCATATGTGTTTAATAAAATGAATACTAAAATAAAGTAGTGCAATTTCAAAATTATAAAATAATTGACTATTAACACACTTAAGATAAGCTTTTCTGTGCCAAAAACATGTCGGGATTTTGTGAAAATCATTTAATTTAATAGCTTACTAGGGGGCAAAAAACAAAGTGTGACTGTCAAGCGATTAGAAAAAATATTTTAGCTGTTGATAGTACAAACAAATAGATTTAATTTAATTTTTTCGAATATTACTGATAATGTCCCAGTTTTTGGAAAAGTTTGGAGATATGCAGATGAACTTCAAATTATACAGTGAGTTACAAAACTGTTCACAAAAAAACATATTTCTGGTTTTAAGGCTGTATTTTTTTTTTGTAAAAAAGGTTTTAAAAAAAAGTATGCAGAAAACTTAGAAATTTTTTATTCTAGCTAAAAAAAATCATTACTAAAATATTTCACATTTTGTTTAACTTGGGTAGTTATTTTTATACTTAGTCTTTTGTGAACATTTTTGTAACTTAAAGTAATAAAAACATTTTAAATCATTTTTTAATATTTTATGTGGCCGCTTTTGGCTTTAGTGGTGAAGTGTATTTTCTTAGGCATACTCGCTTTCAATTTATCTAGTATTTGAGTACTGATCACGGACCATTGTCCATTTGCGACCTTCCATAGCTCGTCCAGATTTTGTGGGGCTATTTGACTCATGGGTATTTTTTTTTTAAAGTATTCCACAAATTTTCAATGGGTATAATTTCTGGTGACTGTGCTGACCAATCCAAGCAGGTAATATTTTGGTCTCGAAGCCATTTCATTGTAATTTTAGCCATATACTTCGGGTCATTATCCTGCAAAGGGATGATATCGCCTGGCTCGTAGCCGAATTATTCCAGACTAGGTGAGTGTAAGGCCACTCGAATATTAAAATAATCTCTTGCTTTTATTATTCCATTGATTTTACGAAGAAACTGCCCTATGCCAGCAAGGAGCCACCGCCAAACTTTAAGGTCTTATGGTATCCTGTGTTATTCGTGCAGTAATGCCAACTTTTTTATCATATCAACACCATGCGCGTTAATCTGATCAATGTTACTAGCATTCATTGGTCAGATGCGTTCAAAATAAATCACTTGGGATCAGATGATATGATAAAAAAGCATTAATGCACGCATTATACAAGAAACCTCAAAGTTTTGCAGTGATATGATATAAGGCTGTTTTCATCGTTATAAACAGGGAGTTCTTCGTAAAATCAATGGAATAATAAAAGCAAGAGATTATTTTAACATTCGAGTGGCCTTACAATCACCTAGTCTGGAATAATTCGGCTACGAGCCAGGCGACATCATCCCTTTGCAGGATAATGACCCGAAGTATATGGCTAAAATTACAATGAAATGGCTTCGAGACCAAAATATTACCTGCTTGGATTGGTCAGCACAGTCACCAGAAATTATACCCATTGAAAATTTGTGGAATACTTTAAAAAAAAATACCCATGAGTCAAATAGCCCCACAAAATCTGGACGAGCTATGGAAGGTCGCCAATGGACAATGGTCCGTGATCAGTACTCAAATACTAGATAAATTGAAAGCGAGTATGCCTAAGAAAATACACTTCACCACTAAAGCCAAAAGCGACCACATAAAATATTAAAAAATGATTTAAAATGTTTTTATTACTTTAAGTTACAAAAATGTTCACAAAAGACTAAGTATAAAAATAACTACCCAAGTTAAACAAAATGTGAAATATTTTAGTAATGATTTTTTTTAGCTAGAATAAAAAATTTGCAAGTTTTCTGCATACTTTTTTTTTAAAACCTTTTTTACAAAAAAAAAAAAAAATACAGCCCTAAAACCAGAAATATGTTTTTTTGTGAACAGTTTTGTAACTCACTGTATAATGGAAAAACTGGACGTTGAACACGTATTTAAGAACATAATATACTATCTGCGATTTATTCGCCATCTACTGTAAGCTATCTTAGCTAGCAACGAAAATTGTATGGGAAAGCAAAAACAAAATCGACAACTTAGCGAGTAAAATTATAGTTGCTACATAAACATACATAGCAACTTACTAAAGTGACTATGCTATCCAGCAGATTTCTATTTTGTCTATTATGCATTTTGAAATGAAAAGAATAAGAGCTATTTCGCGGAAATAGATAACGATTTGTCGAATAAAACACAGCTATAATCACTTTGATCCGGAAACCATCCGAATTTAAATTACGACTTTCGGAACCAAAAGCAATCATTGAATTGAGACCAATGGAAAGCAATTTTAAATTATATGAATAAGATTTTTCGATAAGAAAATTTATTTACATTTTGGCGAAAATATTTCGAAAACTATGTATGCGAGAATTTGATATTTCGGTCATTTCACGCCAACCGGACAGGGAAAATGGTTCACGTTTTCGTTAGTTTTGCTTATTTCTAAGAGCATCTTCTCATTACAATTTACATTTCTAAGAGTATTTGTGCAATTGCATTCTCATCGCAAAACCTTGGCTAGAACGACAACTAACCGTAAAATAAATGCAAAAGAGCAAACAAATCAATCAATTAATGGTGAAATTTTGATTTGATTTCAATGAAATTCTAAGATAACGCAACGCCAGAAAAAAACCATTTATTCTCATTATCTCTACTCTGACGATCGCAAGTGCGTGAAATTTTGTATGTTAACAAAGGTCAATAAATTGAACTAATTTTAATAAAAATCTCGGTTACTAAACAAATAGTTAATTTTATAATATATTTAAAGTGTGTAACGTAACGCCAAATTGTCAGTAATTTCCTTGTATGATATTTTGCTTATTTTAAATTTTTCGACTTTTAACTTTTTTTGACGTTCTTCAACATTTTCCATATTTTATCAACCTCTTTCAACTTTTTAAGTGTTTTCCATATTTTTTCTATATATTTAACCATAATAATATTTAATTCATACTATTCAACTGATTTCAACATATTTCATATTTTTTCCACTTTTTCAGCCTCCAAACGAAATACACCCAACTCTCTTTTTAAACGGTACTTTTTTACACGATTTTGAAGTTACACGGTTCAAAAATAAGAGCAAATAAACTTTTTTACACGAATTTTTTGTTCTTGCACGAATCTCAAAAAAGATTATTTTTAATTTCAATTCTAAGTTGTACAGCTAAGGCTAAGTTCACACGAAGTTTTTTCAACACGCGTTGGTTTTCAGCTGTATTTTGTTTGTTTGTATACTCCTGAATAGATACCAGTAATATTCTACAATAATGGCATGCAAAATTTTGATATTTAACCAATAATTTTGGAAAAATTACGATTATTTTACGTATAACTAACGAGCGTTGACTGCCGTGTGAAAAGTACCAAAAATTGCGTTAAAAAAAAACGCAATAGCTAACGCGCATTGGTAAAACGCTCGTGTGAACTTAGCCTAAGTTGTGTATACAGCAACAAAAATACAATTGGGGGAATACCCGAATGTTATAAACATTTTTTTTTTGTGTGAATGCACTTCACTTGTTAACAAGTAGCGATGAATAGTTACGAAATTATTTTTTATTTCAAGTTTCAATAATTATTATTATATGCTGTACTTATGCACTGAATTTTAATGTATACGCATTTTAAGTTTTTTTTTTTGTAATAAAAATGAATTGTTTTAAGATTTCTATATAATATGGATTTCATTCAATACTTTTTTTGCACGGTTTTTGGGAAATTTTTTCATCTTACACGATATTTTAAGGTTGTGGGATGTATCTCCAAATTTACCATACATCACATGTATTTTTTTACACGATTTTTTTTTACACGGTTTTCCAAGGAACGTATCTACCGTGTAAAAAGAGAGTTGGGTGTACCTGTCTACTGGTAGTAATATATAATAGCTAAAATTGATGTTTTATTTGCGCCAAATAATTTTTTTAAAACAATTTTATAAAATATAAGCATTATAATTTTATTGAAATTTCTTGACCTCAAGCTCGTAACTAATAATTATAACCAAAGGTCGTTAAAATCAAACATTTTAAAACAATTTTAGCTAAAAATTTTCCAATGGAAATTTAAGTAACGTAACGCCAAGTAACGTAACGTCAGATACTAAGGCTAATAATAAAAAAATCGAGAAAAGTTTTTAAATTTGACAACTTGGAAAATAAACCTATATTATATCAAGTCCTACTAAAAAAAGTTTTATAGTAAAAACTTTACCCAATTTGCAGAGTTTTGTTATTTTGTAACCCAAGTCTAAAACCCACTTCTGTTTTTTGTAAATTAACGCCAGTGCACATTTTTGCTTATATCTTGAAATCCTTATGGTTGATTGTTGTCAATTTTCTTACTTAATATAGTGCTACTTAATTACTATGCAAATATAAAAAAAACATTTTTAAAAATGTGGCATTTTGTATTTTTTTTAAAATATTTTTTCGTACAAAAGTAACGTAACGCCAGAATGGAAATGCCCATATATTGTACCTGTATATGTCCTCGACACAGAAATAAATTATTATTAGAATGGCAACACTGGTTTACAAAATATGGGTCTTTGAATATTTGATAAGTCGTTAGGTATGTACTGCTTCAAATGCCATTATTCAGTTTAAAAAAAGTCTGGTTAAATGAATTAACCACTGGATTTTATACTTCATTTATTATTAAAGGAAAATATTTTTCTTTATCGTCTTTTTCAATGTTCGCCTAACAAAATTTTTTTTTTTAGTGCATTAAAAGAAAGCTTATATTATGCTTATATTCGTGCCAAGTTTGTTAATGGTGCGTCCAGCCGTTTTGGAGCTATATGCATTGCAATGCCGAAACCCGAGTCGAATCAGTTGATTTTCATAAAAATTACTTGTTATTTTCATAAATATCATGACATTTTCATAAATCACTTGATATCTTTATAAATATCTTGTTATTTTTATGAGTTACGAGATATGAGATACAGTAGGAGATTAATTAATAAGGAATGAGAGATAGATTCATGAATTGGTAGAACAGTAGGAATATAGATAGAAATTAATATTTGTTAGTTGGAGTGATGTTTAACAACTAATTAATAAATGAAAAATCATTTAGAAATGTGGTAATTGACAACTTGAAAAATTTTTGATATACTTAACAATGCGCCCTTATCGAAAAGTTTATTAAAGATGCGTCATGAATTATTGTTTTTAAAGGGGCGTTTCTTATTATAAAAATGTTCTAAGAAAATTAAATTACATATGTTTACAAATATTATTTTTTGTATGTGAAATGGTGCAGAGATTCCGAAAAACATAATAATACATAGAATTTTGAGATTTCCTTGCTTAAAAGTACGAATAACCCTATTTTGAGGCGTATTTGAAGACGCTTACAGATACTTTATTTTTTAGAAAGCATCTTCTACAATTTTTACCTTTCTAATAGAAGAAAGCTCCCTTTCCACAATAGCGTGCATTGAAATACAGACCTCTCAACAACTTACAACGGCCTCAAATTTATTTAGGTGAATTTAAAACTTTGAAGTGCTAAGAAATGCAACCAATTTCCACACGAATACTAGGAATTTTTCGGACTAGCACTATACAAATGGGTAAGCTTGGTGACCTACTTTTTTTTTGGTTGCACATTAAATATTTTGATTGTATTGCGGTACAGTGGAAGAAGTTGATGACCCTATTTTTTGCTAACCAAACATAAAAAAAAATTTTTATTTTTCCCCAATGAAACTCCCGCCCCTACGCACACCAGGTTTCCTATATTTAATATAGTAATTTCCATGCGATGTGTAAATATTATTTTCACTATAAAAAATGTGTAAATCAATTTACACACTTTGATGTGTAAATCAAAATAATCAAAATCAAAAGAGTCATTTAGGACTGGATACTTTATAGGGTTTCACTTTAAAAGCTGTTGTTTAATTATGTGATTTATTTTTATATACAAATAATTTAATTGAAAATAAACAGGGAACATTGATACTTTTCTTTGCATATGTTACGATGTCGTATATGTACAATGTGAGTAACAAAAAAGTTATATCGAATCATAAGTACTGATGCATGAGAAACTTAAAATAATACCGATTAAGTGAGTGAATTTACACTCATATGATTGTAAATATCTTTATAACGTTGTAAACTACACATTATGTATAAATAAACACATTTTGTGTAAAATTCTTCGAGTTTTTATCGAAACATATGAGATGTGTAATTTAACTCATGTAATAGTATTAACACAAATTAAAATATGTAATTTTACAATAATGAATATAGCGATTTCACACATCGCTGTTTCTATTTCTTAGAGTGTATATTAAACGGTTATGAAGCGACTATAAAACATTCGTTCTGTCTGGACGTGACCAGTTTTGATTGTGTGTTCATTTTTCATTTTGTGCTGCTTTGAAACTATTTTTCGATAGATAACCTATTCAAAACATAGGTTTGCCTAGGTAAGCCTAACTATTCGAGCATAATTTTTTTGATTAAATTTTAACTAAACAAGTAAGACTACGTATGTTATTGCCACGTTAGTATAGAGATTCAAAACAAATATTTATGTAATAGCCCACACATAAGAAATGTGCCATTTGTTTTGCAATTCAGTGTTAAAGTGATTTCGCACTTTTTTTTTGTATGAGACGGGCCCTCATTTTGTGAGTGAACCTCTTTGGTTCGTACAAATTTTTCACAAATACTGAGCTGCAAGCGACCGAAACAGTAAGCCGTGACACGTGTATGCCGTCCGTCTCACTCAATTGGTATGTTAAAATAAACATTTAAATGACATACTTTTTGAACGAAATCATATTGAAAAACGATTTTACTTTTCATTGACAAAAGTAACAAAGCGAAATATATTACAACATTCGTTAGCGTTACAGGAACATAAAAGCGCCACACTAATTGCTAATATTTATACCAAATCAAGGAATTGTAAAATTTGTGCTTTTTTTCATTTTAGAAGAAACAAAAACAATTCGTCACTAGTCATTACGATGATGATCAAAATTTTTGACGCAGCTTTAATTAAAGCGAAGCCTAAACTGCTCAGCTGAGTTCAAAAAAATGCCGACTGATTTTGTTACAGTATGCACACTCACATACGAACGAAGTTTTTTTTTTTTTTAGTTTATTGTTGTTTATATTTGACTATAGCAACAACAAAAATTTCACTTTTAACTTAAAAATTTTGTTGAATATTGCACTTAGCATTTTGTTTTTTTTTTCTTACAAAGTTGGTAGCTTCGTTTTGTTAAAGTTGGCAACAGCGCATTTAAGCGTGAGTTTATGTTAAAAACTTTCACATAATTTTGTTGCTGCAATTTTTTTGTTTTTACAATTCATGGTTTTTTTTTATTGTACATGTGTTTTTTTTTAATTTTTGTTGTGCGAATTTTTTCAAAGAAAAAAACATTCATTGTTTTTCTTTTGTTTATAATACCACGCAACTTTTGACTAATAAAATTGACGATCTTTAAATTTAATGTTACTATTCTGCCGTACTAAGCGAAAAAGACGTATCTCAAAATAAAAAAATATTCGAGATTCTTATGGCATCGGATAGCTTAAGAAATTACGCGACTAATGAAATACTCCAAATGTCGACATCTTAGTTCAATCATATTAAAAATCTACTAAGAAAATTTTCTCTATCTCAATTTTACAGGTATTTCAACAAATTGACATAAACAAAACATCAATTGTCTCGAAATTAATTTATTTGAGATACGTCTTTTTTGCGCTTAGTACGGCAGTATTTAGTTATGGTAAATTATAATAAATTTTAACAAGATTTATAAATTGTTATTTAATTGCTGAATTTATTGTGTAGCGTATGTAGGTACTAATTTTTAATGTGATTTTACAAAGAATTGTTGGATAACTACAACAGTTAATTGTTACACGAGCTATGTATGACGATTTTTTGTATTGTAATGTAATGACATGACCATATTCAGGACGGTTTAAAATACCGACATTTTAAGTTGCTCATTTGTCGTCATTGAAAGTCAAAAACAAAATACGAGGGGATTAACTAAACTTCGCTTAGTTGGCTAGAAAAAAAAAACAGGACAAATATTTTTGTTTTTTTTAACTTTAACCCTCATCTTCTCAACATAATCACCATTAATTTCCATACACTTTTTTAGCATGTAGATCACCTTATCAAAATAGTCCTGAAAATTGGACTTTTGTAGCTTCTCAATTTATGCATTAACAGCGTCAATTATCTCCTGTTTATTTTTGAAAATAAACAGACAATACAAGGCGCCAGAGCTGCAGAATATGGTGCTTGGCGAATTTCTTCGATGCCAAAGACAGCAATAAGAGTACTTGCTATTTCAGCAGTGTGAGCTGGCGCTATCGTGATGTAAAAAGTAGCGACTTTATTACTTTTGTTAAAAACAAAAAAAACGATAGCCAACATTTTGTACGTGTCTCATGGAAAAAAGTGAAAATTCTTTACTATTTTCGAAATAAAAGCAATATTTAAAATTAAAAATCCATAGCTTTTATAACTTTATCTTTTCTTTTTAATTTCTATGCAAAAAAAAAAAAATTACTTAATGTATTTTTCATATTTTATTATTACAACACTTACACCCAACACAACATACATATTTCTTTTATTATAGGCATATTAAATATCGAAACTAGTAATTTCAGTTTTAATTGCAAATAACAAAAATGATAAACAAATTATTTATTATTACGTTAATAACTGCTAAATATGTAATATCGATTTTTTCTTTACTTCATTGTATAGTATTCCTTAATAAACGCAGTATTTGGTCAAATAAAATTATATTTATTACAGGGCAGATCGCTTCACCCAAACTCCACAGCTCGAAAAAGTAGTGAGCTCACGAGTTCAAAGGGACGACCTGTGCCCACTCAAAAATTTACGCTTCATGAGACTACAGCAAACAACAGCGAACTATTGTCTACCTCGCCCCATTGCCTTGAAGCAGTCGACCAAGCAGTCAGCAAGGTATTTATGATTTCCTTACTCAATAGTTTTAGGCACAAATTTAACGTTGCTTGGCAAGCACTATTTGTGCACGTTTTTGTGTAAACACTTTGAGAATTGTATGAGGGATGAATGAAACAATTATTGTATTTAAACTTGCTAGAGCTTTAAGCTAATTTGTAGAGAGCTTTACGGATTGTCGCTTTTAAAATTGTATGACACACAAAATATATTTGCTGCATTTGTATGTGATATTAGGGAACGTGTAAATTTAATGTTTACCCTGTATTGATTTTATGTTTAGTGTTGGATTTTTTTAGTGAACATATATTTGTTTTGTTAGAAAATTTTCACGAATAAGAATTAAGGGACCATTACTCTTTGAGTTTATGTGTATAATTATTGGAAGTGTTAAATACAACTTTAGTTCCCGAAATTTAAGAAAAAAAAAAAAAATAAAAATTCAAGGCCACCTTTGCATTTTTTTATTTATGAATTGAATAGTTAATGTACTATATTTCATTATTTACGAAAAATTATTTTAAAGCAATAGCCGTCTCTGGAACTTTTGCAGTAGTCAATCCTGTCGAGCTAATTTTTGATGGCTTCCTCAGACATTTCGGGAGGTATCTCATGCATAATTTCACGGATGTCGATTTTTGGGTGCTTCAACGTTTTGGGTTTGTCGGACGCAAATATGACTCTTAGCGTAGCCCCACAAAATGTACAGCGGCGTTAAGTAATACAACCTTCATACCCGATGTGTGGTTAGTTCAAGTATCTCGGTAGTCGAGCATCGACAGGTGTTGCGTTATGTCAAAAAATTAGCGAATGAAACAATGAAAATCCCTTATTCTAAATTCGATTTGATGTTCTAATGCCAAACAAAATTTTCAGCGCAAATAAAGGTAATTTCTCCTCCTTTTTTGTTCTAATTTTCTGTACTTTTTCCTGAAAATTACATATCCTTAAATCCCACAATTAAGGATCTAAGCATTGAAATTACGAACATCAGGAATTTTTTTTTTTGTTAATTTTTGTTTTCTGAAATATAAATGATAATTTTTTAGTATCTACTTGTATATAAACACAAATCTACTCCCAAGGAAATTTCAGAATTTGAATATTTAGAGGTCGCTCAAATGAAGTTTCTTCATATAAAAAACATCAAAACTTTTGCATTAAATGAGAAAATCAGCATAAAATTTTCAGATGAAAGGCTGCAGCACTATATCATTACTTACAAAATTTCTTACTTGTTATTTAAACAAGTCTCCAAACAATTGTTCGAACTCAATTATTATCAAAGTGACAGGCCTTCAAAGTCACTTCTTGGTCACAAATCTGCATTAACTGATTTATGTGGCTATGCGGTTCATCAAATCGAAAACTAAAAGTTTTAATAGCCATTTTAAAGGAATTTGAAATATCTATAAAAAACTTAAGGCATCAGTGTGAGCTTTAACCTGAACAAGGTTCTGCTTTGCATGAGCACGTACTCAATGATTTTTACTCATAATGAAAAGCAAAGACAGTACCTACTTCGGAACAATTGACCTGACAAGTTAGACTCTGTGAAATAATTTTAAAGAATTTAATTTCCTTTCGATTCCGATTCCTTTCGAATCCGAATGGTCATATCAACAATTGAGTTACAGCAGTTTGTTTGGAGACAATTTTAAAAAACAATGAACTATCTATAATGTTGAATAATGATACCAACCGCAGACATTTTTCAGCAAATTTTGCTCTGATTTCTCATTTTAAGTAGAAATGATACTGCTCCCTTACATTTTTGTGTAAAAAATTCCTAAGCGAATTTAAAATATTCGAATTTAATAATTTGAAAAATTCGGGTGATTCGGGGATTTATCTCAATACACATATATTTATCATGCTTCAGACAAAAACTGTTTTTTTAAAAAATAAATACCTTAAATAGTAAAATAAAATAAAAAAAAATAGATAATTTGAAATACTTGATCCTTCATTTTTAACAAAAAATGAAACTTAAAATTTCGCATTATTTTTAAAAATTAATAAAAAGTAACAAAAAATTAAATGTATTCAGTACCAAAGCCAAAGTCGTACACTTTAGAAAATCTACTATATTTATATAAGTTTAATATTTAGTATGCACTCCTTTATTTTTTATTATCATTTTTAGTCTTTTTGGCATGCTATGGACAATTTTTTCGAAATAGCTGGGTTCAATATTTTACCATTCTTCCATAAGTATCCTCCTTAGCTCTTATAAAAACGAAAAATTTAGAGTTTTGTTTTTTGTTAAAATTGAAGGGTTAAAAATACTATTTATAAAAATACTTCGAACTTTTTTAATCCTTTTTATTTTATTATTTTTGGAGAATCGGAAAATAATTCTTTTGATGTACGAGTTTGGCTTTGAGCTACTGCATATGCAGTTTATTTACCTTTAGCTAAGAATTTTCATTTATATTTCCTTAGTTGTAAATTAAAGCGTACGTATGTAGTTATTCATTATTTTACTCAGCATTTGATTAAATAAACAATTAATAATGGAATAGAAACGTGCACAACTACAAAACGTTTATTAATTATTTTAAAAGTTCAGTAAAGCCAAGTTTATCTACCCCTTAAGTTGAAACTCAACAAGTTTCTTTGTTTATTTTACTAAATTACTAACTGCAATTGGCTATTTAAATATTCCAAGCAGATAAATCCTACACGTGTTCCTGAGAAAATTTTTCTTTTTACAAATATATGCATTTATTACTTAAGAAGTAGTGCGTCATGTAACAAACAATCAAATAAATCTTGATATGGCATCTAATATTAATACTCTCGCCACACAGTGGTGCAAAGCTGCAATCTGAGAGATGGAAACTAAGTATTTCTTTGCGTTGCACGCCCGATACCAACATACATAATTTGCAGGAAAAACCAAATGACGACCATAAGATACAATTTTTAACCTAAATATACCTTATTTTCCAATTTTTGGCACACTTTTTTTTTGTTTTTGAATTGCATTCATCGTTTATGGAATAAAATTAACCCTGCAATTGTCTTCATCTACATCTACGGTGTAGATATACACTGTTTTTCCTTGTATCTTACACATTGTTTTTATATAGAAACTGAAAAATCTAAATAGACATCCGAAAGGTTTTGGTCAAAGAGTTCTTCCGTGGAATGCTCCTGCCAAGAGTTCTAAGATTTTCACAAGAAAACAACCAAACATGTAAACTGTGCGTGTAGACATTAAGTTAAATTTATTGCTTTGGAATTTTCTTGATTTCATTAAAAATTTAACAAAAGTTATTATATTTTAAGTCAACCTTAGCGCGTTTTGTTGTGATACTTTAATCTGTGTTGGCTTTGTATGTACTATATAACGACTGTATTTTTCTAAAATATTCCAGCTAAATCATGATGTGACAACCCATTTATTTAAACAAGTTAATTGCTCTTAGCTATTGATGTTAGCATGCACTTAAAGTAGATTTAAAAATCCAACTTTTATTATTTGTGAAGCCTTAGCTGCTTTAGCTGAAATAAATTAAATTTCTACTTTGCATTCGGTAAATTGTTAGAAATTGCACCCTAAAACTATAAATGTGGTATCTAGGAGCACAAATTGTTTTTATTCATTTTTAAAAAATCAGAAGTTTTGATTTATTCTATAGCCAACAACAAAATTCTGCTAAGTGACGCTTAAGCTCTGCTATTTTCAACTTCAAAACCGCCATAATTATGAAAATGCTATCATTCAACCCATAGTTGGATGCAAAAGCAATTCCTCACAATTTCAGTTGCAACAGTTGGTTTATCCTAGTTAGTACAATTTCTTCCGCTATCCTCCATCGAATCAATAATCTGGATTTTAATGGCATTTCAAAGCTAAGCTATTCGTATGCTAAGCAAACTGAATAATGGAAATGTTATTTTATTGGTTATTGATAGAAGAAGTAGGAACAGAATTTATATTTCTTATATCAGAGTAATGAGTAAAATTCATTAGGTGTAAAGAAACAACTTTATGCATTGATGAGTATATTAAAACCAGATATGGGCATTTTTTAAGTTTGGAAACATTTTTAAAAATGTTTTTTTATATTTGCATAGTAATTAAGTAGCACTATATTAAGTAAGAAAATTGACAACAATCAACCATAAGGATTTCAAGATATAAGCAAAAATGTGCACTGGCGTTACGTTACAAAAAACAGAAGTGGGTTTTATTTAGACTTAGATTACAAAATTTCAAAACTCTGCGAATTGGGTTAAGCTTTTAGTATAAAACTTTTTTTAGGAGGACTTGCTATAATATAGATTTATTTTCCAAGTTGTCAAATTTAAAAACTTTTCTCTACTTTTTTGTTATTAGCCTTAGTATCTGACGTGACGTTACTTAACGTTACGTTACTTAAAAGTCTAAGAAAATATGCAATATGTTGAAATCAGTTATACTATATTATGAATTAAATATTATTATAGTTAAATATGTAGAAAAAATATGGAAAACACTTAAAAAGTTGAAAGAGGTTGATAAAATATGGAAAATGTTGAAGAACGTAAAAAAAATTTAAAATAAACAAAATATGCTGATAATTTGGCGTTACGTTGCACACTTTCGAAATTTAATATAAAATTAACTATATGTTTAGTAACCGAGTTTTTTATTAAAATTAGTTCAATTTATTAACCTTTGTTAACATACAAAATTTCACGCATTTGCGATCGTCAGAGTAGAGATAATGAGAATAAATGGTTTTTGTCTGGCGTTACGATATCTTAAATTTCATTGAAATCAAATCAAAATTTTACCATTAATTGATATTTGTTTGCTCTTTTGCTTTTATTTTACGGTTAGTTGTCGTTCTAGCCAAGGTTTTGCGATAAGAATGCAATTGCACAAATACCCTTAGAAATGTAAATTGTAATGAGAAGATGTTCTTAGAAATAAGCAAAACTAACGAAAACGTTAACTTGAACTTTATAGCCCGATACATAGCCATCGTAACTAAGGAAAGCTTTGAACTCTTGAATTTAATTAAATTTATATATCTCTCTTTAATAATGCAAGTAAGAAAAAAATGTTGGTTAACATTAAATTTTTCGATCAGGGTAGACTTTTCTGTGGAAATGCCCATATCCAGTATTTGTTTGGAAGAGAACGTGTTTACAGTGTCTTTAAAACAGCTAGCCAATATCATTTAAAATTCAATTTAGCTAATAGTCCGGGAGGTAGCGTTGCATTTATCATAGTCATTTCCTCCCGTTTAATTAATTTTTTGCCAATGATAGTTTAAGTATAGCTGATAATCGAAATAAGCGTCAGTCGCCAGAATCGTGGAGGGCCTGGTTGTGTGAAGCCGACAAAAAAAAATTTCACTAAATAAATCTAAGCCATGAGTGGATAAATATATTTAAACCAATGTTGTAGAGGAGATAAAAACTCATCGATTTCATGCCCGAAAAACTTCCGTATGACAAGATTTGACTCACTTTTCATAATTTTAAAATTACTAATGGTCATCTCCATCAGTAACTTTTAAGCCGATTAGTAAGAGTCTGCAAGCCTAATATGCTTCCTTTCTTGCACAGATCTATTGAGATCCCAAGCAAAAATTTAAACAAAGAAAGCAAAAACTCATATGAAATTAAATATTTAAAAAATGAAAAATTTCTATTTTATATAATCTACATGAAATGTGCTGTTATGTGCCCTTCAAAAAATGTAATCAGTTCGCCGCAGTTCAAAATTTTAATGTGCTGGAATATAAATCTAAAATTGTACATATGTGATTCATGAGCGCATCAGACACTATACAAAATCAGTGAAATGAATCACATATGATTCATACAAGCGAAATGAACACAGCACATTTTGTCGAAAAAAATTTAGGGCGCACCTTGTCAAAATATGGGCCGATTTTTTACTATATTTCATAGTGTGTGAAAATTAAAACTACATTAGTTTTTTCTGAATGATATAATGTAATGTAACAAATTTTGTTATTTGGCCCTACAATTCGAAATATTTATGTATATTAGGGTGTTTTTTTTCCAAACTTTAGGAGAGGGATTTTATTTATTTTTTCCTATATTATAGCTCGAGGAATAAAAATAATTGTCCCAACATTTGAGCTTCCTAGCTCAAACCTGTAAACGAAGCGGGCAGAGTTTATGTCCAATTTAAGTCTGCCTTAAGTGCCAAGATATAGCGTTTTGGGATTTTTAGTTGAATGGGGGACGCCACCCACTGTTGTAAAACCACGCCACAAAAAATACACCCGAAGGAGGTATATATTTTTATTTTTTTCAATTTGCGGTCCTATATGCCTATATAATAGAATCGGGTTTGAAGAAAATTCTCCCAAAGTTTCAGCTTCCTAGATCAAACCTGCGATCGGCGCATCCACTTTGCTTCCTAGTACAATTCATATGAAAAACGAAAAAGCAAAACAACGAAAAACAGAAAATTTACTAAAGCGCAAAAAAAATTCTGTTTTTATTTGTTTATGCTGTAATGCACATCCATTGGCTGAGACATTACTTGTTCAAAGTTATGCGATCCTGGTGCTTCGCAGATTTTGAGGGTTCGGCGTGTTCTCCGTAATTTAGAAAATTTTTGGTTTGTTTTAGTGGCTTTTTAATAATAATAATAATTAAATGATAGTTGAACTTCAGCCATTTTTAGCAACGATCAGTATTCAAGTAAAATTTTTTTTTTTACAATTTATTTATTAAACAAACGTTGAAACTTTAAAAAGACAGTAAAACAAACCAAAAATGTTCTAAATTACGGAGAACACGCCGAACCCTTTGTTTTTTTCCTTTGTTGTCAAAGTTTGTTTAATAAATAAAGCATTGTATCAATTTGTATAAAAAAAAAAAAATTACTTGAATATTGATCGTTGCTAAAAATGGCTGAAGTTCAATTATCATTTAATTATTATTATTATTAAAAAGACAATAAAACATACCAAAAATTTTCTAAATAAATTTACTTTTACCATATCACTAAAAAACACTTTTAAACTGATGACTAAAATGTAGCGCTCAAACCCTACCCCCTCCTTAAGGTTATTCAAACTTTTTTTTTTTTTTCAAACAGTTGCCATCAATCGGGGAATTCGAATCCATGATTAGTTTTTCTTCTTCTTCTTTTTTTCTTACAAAAAATTGAAAATTGACCGAAAAAAAATGAAAAAATTCCGATACTGTACCTTAAAGTTGCAAAATCACTCCATATTTTTTTTGTCGCCGATTCCGTGTTACATCATTTTTAATGTGCTGCTATTTGCTTAAAAGAATGCCGTAGACCGCATATCATTTTCTTATTTCGAACCCGAGATATCTGCATTTTTATAAATTAACAGAACACCATTGCACCATTTTTTAAATCAATATTTTGGAAAATGGGTTCTTTGCTTAAAACAGAGGGCGCTAATCCAGTTTTCAATATTAACCTTAATCCTAGAATGGGCTTTGTCCAGACATATAAGGCTACTGTAATCCGCTCACACATCGTGAAAAAATCAAAAAGTTTTTATTTTGAACCGCTCTAATGCACACATACATACAAATGAGGCGCCCAGTTGCAAAACCGGCCAAGTCCATTTTTCATACTTTTGGACAAGCAACGAAAAACGTTTATCTTCATCTATGTTCATTGAAAAATTAAAAGCATTTCCCACATAATCTAATCTAATATATAAAATTCTTGTGTCACAGTGTTTGTTACCGTACTCCTCCCAAACGGCTTGACCGATTCTTATGAAATTTTTTGTGTATATTTGGTAGGTCTGAGAATAGGGGGTAAACTGAAAAAAATCTATTTAGGGTGGCCCTCGTACAATTTTTTTTTTTATAATAGCATTTTCACAAATACCACTGCATCGATTCACATGGAATTTACACCACGTAGCTTTTATACTAAGGGACATGGTTTAGTCCAGCGGTGGGCACAAAAATATAACAAAAGAGGAAAACAACAACATCAAGCAACAACATACAAAATTTTAAAGTTTTTTTTACTTTCATTTCCAAAATTGCCATTAGCACAAAAAAAAAACAAATTACACTACAAACAAAAACAATTGTTACATTCGTCAAGACACAATGCGGCACCGTCATTTATGCCTTTGTGTTTTGTTTTTGTTTTCATTTGAATTCAAGTCAAGCCTCGAAAGCGTTGAAATTCTACGAATTTTGTGTCTCGATAGTGTTGAAATTCTGCGAATTTTGTGCCTCGATAGCGTTGAAATTCTGGAAATTTTTTTCGCTCGGTTGTGCGTTGAATAACGGTTAGAGCAATGTGAGGAAATTGAGGCACCAAGTGCCCTTCACTGGTTTAGTCTATGAGACTTTTATTAAGGTTGCATATTTAGGGTATAATAATATTTTTAAAATAGTATTTTCCCAAAGACCACTGCATCGATTCACACCGAATTTACGCCCAGTAGCTTTTATATTAAGAGGCATAGTTAAGCCTACAAAACTTTTATTTAGGGTGGCCCTCACACAAAAATATTTTTAAAACAGCATTTTCCCAAAGACCACTGCATCGATTCACATGGAATTTACACCACGTAGCTTTTATATTAAGAGGCATGGTTTAGTCCATAAAACTTCAATTTAGGGTGGCCCTCATACAATTTTTTTTTATAATAGCATTTTCACAAACACCACTTCATCTTTTCACATGGAATTTGCACCACGTAGCTTTTATATTAAGAGGCATGGTTTAGTCTATAAAACTTCTATTTAGGGTGGCCCTCATACAATTTTTTTTTATAATAGCATTTTCACAAACACCACTCCATCGTTTCACATGAAATTTACACAACATGTCTTCTATATTAAGAGACATAGTTTAGTCTATGAGATTTTTATTTAGGCTGCATATTTAGGGTGGCCCTCATACAAAAATATTTTTAAAATAGCATTTTCCCAAAGCCCACTGCATCGATTCACATGGAATTTACACCACGTAGCTTTTATATTAAGAGGCATGGTTTAGTTTATAAAACTTCTATTTAGGGTGGCTCTCATACAAAAATATTTTTCAAATAGCATTTTCACGAAGACCGATGAATCGATTCACACCGAATTTACACCACGTAGCTTTTATATTAAGAGGCATAGTTAAGCCTACAAAACTTTTATTTAGAAGGTATATTTAGGGTGGCCCTTACCCAAAATATTTTTAAAATAGCATTTTCACAAAGACCACTGCATCGATTCACATGGAAGTTACAACAAGTATCTTTTACATTAAGAGACATAGTAGGTCTATAAAGTTTCTATTTCGGGTGCATATTTAGAGTAGCCCTCATACAATTTTTTTTTCATAATAGCATTTTCACAAACACCTCTGCATCGATTCACATGGAATTTACATCCCGTAGCTTTTATACTAAGAGACATGGTTAAGTTTATAAAACTTCTATTTAGGGTGTATATTTAGGGTGGCCTTAATACAAATTTTTTTTTATAATAGCATTTTCACAAACACCACTCCATCGTTTCACATGAAATTTGCACCACGCGTCTTTTATATTAAGAGACATAGTTTAGTTTATGAGGCTTTTATTTAGGGTGGCCCTCATACAAAAATATTTTTAAAATAGCTTTTGCCCAAAGACCACTGCAACGATTCCCATGGAATTTACACAACGTAACTTTTATATTAAGAGACATGGTTTAGTTTATAAAACTTCTATTTAGGGTGGCCCTCATACAAAAATATTTTTAAAATAGCATTTTCCCAAAGACCACTGGATCGATTCACATGGAATTTACACCGCGTAGCTTTTATACTAAGAGACACGGTTTAGTTTATATAATTTCCATTTAGGGTGGCCCTCATACAAAATTTTTTTTTAAAAATTAATTTTTTAAGGAGACCGGTTAATTGATTCACACCGAATTTACATCACGTATCTTTTATATTAAGAGGCACAGCTAAGACCGTGCAGTACCACGCTTTTCATATAAGAAAATACCAAACTTTGTGATGCAGATGAATGAGACTAGATATATGTATATATTAAAAGTACGGGAAAAAAGAAGTTTCAATGAGAAAATGCGAATAAAACAACATTTTGTACATATCAGCAATTTTTTGATGCAGATGATTAAGACTTGGTAATAATATAAAACGCAAAAACTATAATAAATTAAACTCGTCGCACCACCTAGCAATAAGGCCAGAACAACGTCTGCCAAGTCTGCTATACTATACTTTATGTAAAAGAGTAGGGACAGAAGTTGATTTCGCTTTAAAAATCAGCATTCGCTTTTACATTCCATAGCATGAGTTCATACAGCTTCGCGCCACCTACCGGTAAGGGCAGAACACCGTCTGCCGGGATAGCTAGTAGCTTATAAAATTTCTTACTCAAAGCACGTCAGATTAGACTTTTCATGTTTTATTTGCGTATTTTTTTGAGAAAATACTTTTGGACTTGGCTGGTTTTGATACCAATGAACTGGACTTGGCCGGTTTTGACATAGTAATTATCAAATTTTTTTTGAAAATAAGTGGACTTGGCCGGTTTTGATACCAATGTACTGAACTTGGACGGTTTTGATTAAAAGGCGTTGGACCGGTTTTGAAAGCAAGTTCATGGACTTGGCCGGTTTTGAAATCCACGCATCAAAAATAAATTAAAAAATGTAATATTTCTGTCAAATTTGTTTTTTTTAATCTAAAACCATAGTAGAAAGATAAAGCATGGTCTACATTTTGATATATATATATATTTAGAATATCTCAAAATTTGATTTTTTTGGACTTGGCCGTTTTTGCAATTGGGCGCCTCAAATGTATATAAGTTTTAAAAAGTTATTAAGTAATATTCCTTAACATATTTCTGCAAGTACTAAGTACACATAGTTGTATTCAAAAAAAAAAAACTCGTATTGTTTCATCTGTTTCACATATAAACTTTATTTTTTTACTGGAAGGCATAAAAAGAAATGAACGGGTCGAGTTTTTAATAGGTTATTTTTTCGCAAAAGATTATGGTTGGTGGTGATGAATGTGGTGCATTGCAAAAAAAAACTTTTGTATTTAATTTTTAAACTATACTTTTCTTGTTAAAGCTTTGTATTTTAACAACATTAAAGTTTCTTGCTCCCCACCTGAAGTGCGCAAAAACAGATGTTGAGTTCAAGGCCACATTTTTGCCATTTCAGCATTTTTAGTGCAAAAACAAAATATAAAACCGAAACATCAAAGTATAAAACAAAAATTTAACAACCAACTTGACTAACTCACATAAATCTAAATAAAACCATAAAAATGTTCGCAATATACTTACTACGATACAATGCAATACAATTTGCAATATAAACATTTTTACTAAAAGAAATGCAATGATAGTTTGCGAAATAGTTAACCAAAACAGAAAATATCAAAAATAGCGCGCCAAGCCCTCTTACCCCCCTTAATTTATTAAACACTCACACGTTCGACTTGACACGCATTGCATTTAAGCCAAATATTAAGACATCAAGTCTACAAAATCAGGCAAAACGTAACCAAAACAAAACACAAAGAAGACGCATCAGTTTAAAAGAAAAGCAACATTTTGTTGACCAACTTTGAAAATTATTGTTACCTTTAATATTTTTTTTTTTTTTTGCCACTGGCTACGCTTTTCTTACATAACATTACATTTTTACTTTTGTTGCTGTGTTCGTATTATAAAAAAAACACAAACGAAGTTTCTTTTTTGGCAAAAGAGCGTTGACGCTTTTATATCAACAGCGCCAGTGTTTCAGTTTTCGAGCAGTATGCATTTGTACTCGTACCTATGCCCATATACTACACATATTTCTTTTTTGCAACACACCTTATCGCTTTATAAATCCAAAAATTATGCAACTCCATGAGCAGCATTTCAGCAGAAGAAGCAGCCTCAGTGTCGATGATGATAGCCGACCAACCACAACAAGCGACTTAAAGAGAAACTTGTTGACTGGCTACTGGACCGGATCTTGCTTGACGTATTAATACACCTACTTTAATGATTTTTATTAATTTATATTTTTATTTTTGACCTGCAAAAGAAAGTATGTTAATGTGTCGCATAGACGCACAGCAGTGTGAAAATTTCGCAAAACCTGATTGATTTTTGCCACATTTTTGGGTAAACTATCCTCAGTATGAAGTTTCATTAAAATAATTAAAGATTTATATTTACATATTTATGTTTTAAAAATAATCAGTTGTTCAGGTCAATCTTCAATTGCAAGAGTGGCGGTCAGAAAATATTGTCACGGAATTCAAAGTGAAACGTTTAATTTAATGTATTGTATTTGTATGTATTATTCCCAGTATGTAATACTGGGAAAACAGTTTGATTGTATTTTCCCAGATTTGGCAATATTAGCAAATTGCGAAGTTAAGGTAGGCGTTAGTAAGGTGGTTCTTGTTTTTCGAAGTTTTGATTTTTTCCCATATCCTTTTAAAATCTTCAATTTTGGCTTAAAATGTTTAACATTTTTTTTCTATCATTTATACCTACTTTATTTTATTAGAGGTCACTCCAGGACTTACCATAAGCCGATTGCGTGCTAAGTCATAACATTGCGTGAATGCGATATACCGTATTGATTTAAAGAAAATGAGAAAAGTTAAAGGGCGATCATAAGAGTTAACTCGGTGGATATTTTACTTGGATTCTTCTTCGAAATCTAACGAACAAACGAGGTACCGACGTCATGCGTGATTATTTTTGAAACGAAAGTACGGTGCCACACTTGATCAAACACTTTTGATCGATTTGATTCCACTTCACAGAGAGAAACGCCGTCATATCTTCAGTAAAGCGACCTCTGCGGAAAGAGTATAGTCCACTAAATAATTCGTGGCGCTACAGATAATTCACAAGGTGAAAATTTATTACTTTCCGTAAATTTGGAGAGGGCAGAGCATGTCCTGTCTACATATAGCCCTCAGTCTACATATAGCCCTCAGTCTACATATAGCCAATATCCATTTGTTTCTTACAACCAAGTAGTTGGCTTGCTAATTTTTCCCCATTTGATTTTCATGTGGAAAAACATATCAAGAGACAAGAGTTCAGTAAGCCAGTAAAATATTTGTTTTATCGACTGAGTATTATTAATTACAATTGAACATTACTTAAGTGAACTTTACTCTCATTAGCAAACACCGATTTTCTTGTAAATTTACAAATCGGTCAATGGTTTTTTTTAAGCAAACATGACAACTGATGGAACAATTTAACATATGTTAGTAATTGGAGACATATGTCTGCTTCGACTATTACCGCACATATACGTAATATATGTACACATAGTATATGCATAGCCCCGTCAGGCCATGTAAAGTTAAGGGATACTCTCCGAGTAGTTCAACCAAAACTGAAAAAATACACATTTTGGCAACAAAGGAAATTCGATTTTAAAATATATTTAAGCATGAAATAAATCGGTCTCTTCCTATCGCACAGAGGTCTATAGTACAATATGTTAAACCAATGGTTTTTATTTATCCTCTACATATACATACATAAGAAAAAAGTGAACCTAGAACTTTGCAATTTTTTTTATTTTGTAGAGCAATGAAATTTAAGTAATGATAGCAAAAAATACTTTTATCAATTTATTGGACATGTATTAATTTTATCAATTGTGCAAATGATAAAAAAACACGTAATAGTTAGAAAGTACTATAATCGATTTTTGCTTTTTTTATACTATAGAAGGTACATATACTTAGTTTTAGTGTTTTTTGTTTTTAATTGTGACAATAAAATAAACATGCAACACGATTATTGTAAATTACGCTGTACAGCAACTTTAACATTTTTGGACAAACTTTATAACTCAATTATTACTAAATAATTTTTTGTTTATACTATTTTTATAATGACTCTCTCGCTAATTCTTTTGTCTTTTAATAGAAAACAAATATTGAGTCTAATATACTTAATGTGCTGAAATTGCCACTAATGTCTAATACGAGTATTGTTAACTATTTACTTTAAAATGTAAATGCATATGTTACAAGTCATTTCTAGTGAAGAGAAGTTACGTGCTTAAGCGTCATCAGCATGAATTTTTCAAGCAGGCAGGCGACATGCAACTACATATTACTAAAAATATTGTCGCATGTCGCATACAATTAGTAATACCTACATACCTTCTCCACAGCAAAAATTAAACATTACTTTCTATTTAGGAGCACACATTGTCAGTTCGTATGCTAAAGTTTAACCATGAGAATCACCACCCGGCCAACTTTGAGGGCTCAGTGGAGAACTCAACCCTTAAGAAATTTTATATCCATATGTTATGTACATATATAGTAAATGCTTGGCTGGCGATTTTACATATTTTTTTTCTCGCTAAGTTTTAGATATCAAACGTATTTTTTCACAACGCACTTGCACTATTTTGTGTTTGTCTATGCTCGATGAATTGCCATAAAAAAATTTTCAAATCTGCGTTCAGATGAAGCATCGAACTGAATGTAAGTCTGAGGACTGCAGTATATCTGAAAGAATCATTCTGAATTGTGGGATTAATATACAAAAGTGGCTATAACACGAAAAATTTAGATCTAGATTTCAAGTTTTTAGATAAGAAAAATTTGAATTTAGATGATGCTGACAAGATTTAAAGAAGGATACATTATATTCTCAAAGAGTAATTTCTAGGGTTGATCTGTAATGACATAGTGTGTCTTTTCTCCTGCATAGTGTCTCGAAAAAATTTATCTGTGCAAAAATAAAAGTTTCGACTGCATTAAGGTCCATGACGAAACCCTTTTTATTTGCACTAAATTCGGAGAAATATTATGAATTTTTTAGCAAGACAGAACAAGAACTCATACGAACAGCTTTGATTGTATTTCATAAATATAATTGGCAAGTCTGCCTGTTTGAATCTGTTGAACATTTTTGCCGTAATTGTCCAACTCTTGCCAGAACCAGGCTCAGATATCTAAGACAAGCTTTATTCGCCGAAAATTAAATCGGATCGTTGCTTAACTACCTCAACAGGACTAACTGGATATAGCTTTTATCGTTATCCAGGAATTTTTTTAAATTCGTTTGACCTTCTTTGCCAGGTATTAAAACGACGCAACTAGTGCTACTATTAGTCCAAGAGCCGGCTGTAGAAAAGTCGAGTGTATAAGATTACAGGATGGGATGCATGCCAAATGATAGAGCTCGACGAGCCTAAATAGAATATCTAGGGTTGATTTGCCAAAGCCTATTCCGATGACCGAAAATGCCCGAATTTTAGCCAATTTTGTTGTTCTAATTAAAACTGTAGTACATATAGAAACAAATGATAGAACTCGACAAGGCAACCCTATATATTCTATTTAGGCTTTTCGATATATATCAAATAGCACAAATTTCAAGTTGTTATCTTCATTAATGAAATTTGACCCAAAAAACCGGTGAAAATCCATGTTTGGGACAGGAGTCAACAATGCAATCCCAGGTTTGGATATATATTTAAATCCAAATTATTATATTTATTAAATTTATTTTAATTTTTATTAAAATAAGAAATCGTTCTGTATATTTCTTTTAACAATTTTTTTAATAAATTTTTTTATGACAATTAAAACTTGAGTCACATAATTTTTAATGAACAGACAAAACAGTATAAATTTAACAAGTGGACAAATCAGTAGCAAGTACCTCCACATTACCCCCCTCCGAAGATTCAAACATCCGTTTGAAAGCCAACAGTTTTCAAATCTTGATTAAGAACAAATGCTGGCTTGAATCGGTCAATAGATATATACTTTTCGACTCCATTCATTATTAGCTTAAACATCTTTTCTTTTCGTTTCTTGACAAGGAATGGTCCTAAATAAGGTGCTTGTAATGCTGTCTTGACCGCATCTACTCTAACAAATACATGTGTACATTTAAATAAGTCTTGATATACGAAGGGCTTGCTTTTGTTGTGGTTACTTCCAGCGACTGGTTTTAATTTTTGCATTTTTTCACGTAGGTCCTTAACAAAGTCTGAATGAGGAGTTTTATACTTTGTTTCTACAAAGAACTCAGCTGGTAATCTTATGGTAGAACCATATACTAATTCTGAGGTACTGTAGCCAACATCTTCTTTAATAGTAGATCTCAATCCGAGAAGAATTGTCGGAATAACATCGGTCCACTGTTTATTAGCGTGGCATCTTATAGCAGCTTTGAGAGTTCTATGAAATCTTTCTACCATACCGTTTGAGCTAGGATGATATGGTGTAGTTCGTATGTGCTGCGTTCCTAAAAACTTTGAGAGCTCCCTAAACAATTCAGACTCAAATTGGCGACCTTGATCAGTTGTAACTCTCAAAGGTACTCCAAATCTGCAAATCCAATTTTCATAAAATGCTTTTGCAACAGTTTCCGCTTTTATATCGGTAAGGTAAATTACTTCTGGCCATCTTGAAAACTTATCAACGCAAGTTAAGCAATAGCGATAACCATTTGATGATGGAAGTGGTCCAATGAGGTCAATATTGATGTGTTCAAATCTTTCATTAGGACTTTTGATTGATTCAATTTGACTCTTACAATGTCTTGAAACCTTCGATTCCTGACAGTTCAGACAAGTTTTCGTCCATAATTGAACATCTTTGTTGATTCCTGGCCACACAAATCTATCAGCAATTAATTTTGTTGAACTTCTTATACCTGGATGCGATAACCCATGAATATGTTGAAAAATTTTGTTTCGTAAAGGTTTTGGAATATATGGACGCAGTAAACCATGAGAGTCATCGCAATAAATCTTAACTTCCGAATTTGGAACTTTGCATTGAATAAGATTTAACACTGTTGGACGATGTAACAAATTTTTCAGCTCTTCATCTGAATTTTGAGATTCAAAAAGTTCAGAAGGAGATATAGGTGTTTGTAGTTCTATCGTTCCAACTCTTGATAATGCATCTGCAACTAAATTTTCTGCACCTGCAATATGTTCAATCGAGGTTGAAAATTGACTGATGAAATCGATATAACGAAACTGCCTTGGAGAGAGATTATTTGACTTTTTAGAAAATGTGTAAATTAATGGCTTATGGTCAGTAATAATTTTGAAGTAACGACCTTCAACCATAAAGCGAAAATGTTTAATGCTTTCATAAATGGCTAATAACTCTCTATCATAAGCGCTATATTTCATTTGAGGCTTTGAAAGTTTTTTGGAAAAGAAAGCTAAAGGTTGTTGAATTCCTGTGGATTGTTCATTTTGTTGTAGGACTGCACCAATGCATGTGTTAGACGCATCAACATACATAGAAAGAGGTGATGCTACAGAAGGATGTGCTAGTAGTGTTGCATCCGATAAAGCCTTTTTCAGTTGTTCAAATGATTTTAACTGCTTTTCTGTCCAAACTAAAGGTTGATTCTTTTTTGGATTACCTTTTTGAAATTCATTCAAAGAAGCTTGAAGTTTGGCAGCATTTGGAACAGAGGATCTAAAATAATTAAACATTCCAAGAAATCGACGCAAGGAAGTGATGTTTTCAGGTTTTGGATACTGTAAAATTGCAGAAACTTTTTCTGGTGATGGTTTAATACCGTTGTACGTGATAAGATAACCAAGAAAATTAATTTCTGTTTTTCCAAATTCGCATTTTTCCGGATTTAGAACTATTCCAAATTCATTAAGTCGCTTGAATAATATATGAAGATGCTCAATATGTTGCTGTTCGGAGGTTGAAGCAACAAGGAAATCATCTATATATGGAAAAACGAAGTCGAGTCCCTCAACTACTTCATGAACAAAACGTTGACAAGTTTGAGCAGCATTTTTAAGTCCAAAGGGCATTCTAAGGTACTCGAATAGCCCGAATGGTGTTATAATGGCTGTTTTTTCTATGTCTTCAGGTGCCATTGGAATTTGGTGGAAAGCTTTAACTAAATCGATTTTTGAAAATACTCGTTTACCAAAAAGAATTGTTTGAAAATCCTTTATGTTTGGTATAAGATATCTGTCACAAACGGTAAAGTTATTTAAACGACGATAGTCTCCGCATGCTCTCCAAGTACCATTTGATTTTGGAACCATATGTAAGGCACTTGCCCAAGGACTTTTTGATCGCCGAATTATTCCTAGTTCCAATAAATGTTCAAACTCTTTTTTAGCCTGTTGTAGTTTTATTGGATCTAAACGTCGTACGCTACAATAAATTGGGTGACAATTGGTAACAATTTTGTGTTGTATGTTGGTTTTCTTTTCAAAATTAATGTTAAAAACTCTTGTAATGTTTGGATAAGCTGATAGTAAATGATGGTATTTATTTTTGATGTTTATTATTTTAATTGAATCACTTTGATATTGCTGCAAAGTACCTTTGGCGAATATGTTATTATAGGGATCTATGAGTGATTTATTTTTGAGGTCTATAAGCAATCCGAAGTGTTGCAAAAAATCATTTCCAATTATTGGACAGTCAACATCCGCAATAATAAATTTCCATGTAAAACTTTTGTTTAGATTAAGTGTTAAATGTAAAAGCTTACCACCATATGTAGGAATTTTGGTACCATTAGCTGCATAAAGGATGTAATTTGATGTTAAAGTACTTTTATAGTCATTTGGTAAAACAGAAACGTCTGCTCCAGAATCTATCAAAAATTTAATGTTTGTTTCAGGGTCCTTTATGAAAAGTCGACGACAATTTTGAACTTGACCGAGATCACACGTCGTCTTTAGTGATCGGCTTTGTAGTTTCCCGACTGATTCATATTCTTTTTGAAAGAGCAGGGTGAAATGCATCTTCTGGCATTGCTCTTGTATCGTCGATGGAAATAACATATAGGACTTTTTTCACTTGGTGAAGCACTTCTAGAACGCCTGATCTCTGAAGATGTATTGTTTGTTAATAATATAATTAACTGATCAAGTTTCTTTTCAATGTTTAAAAGAGATGAGGTAGGAGCGTCAGAAGAGACTTTAAATATTTGTTTCTTCTGATTAGTAACTATCATGCAATCTGCAGCTTCCAAAATGTTGAAATTCGTCGTTCATTCATTCGGATTTTTTAACGAAGTGTGTTTAGTTATACAAAATAAAATAAAAAATAATTCATGTGAGAAAATTAAGAAATTTGCTTTAAAATGCAGCTAATGCAGAAAATATTCATATTCGAAAATTGCTGCAGATTAATGAGTGAAAATTTTGTGAACAACTTCAAGGTACAAAAGTGACGAAATAAAAAAATAGAAGAATAGTGGAAGAGGAATAAAAAGTAAAAAAAACCGTGTTAAAAAAGTTGCGTGGAAAATTTACTGTGTAAAAAGTTGGATTGACTTTACATTTAAATATTTTGTGCGCAAGAGAAGACGACGACGAAAAGAAACAAAAAGAGGAAAGTTCAATCCCCCGCAGCCGCCAGTGAAGTGAGTGTTGGGAATTGCTTTCTTCGGAAAAAGATTTGAAAAATAAAAAGTGTTTCCAGAAAAACGAAAAATAGTTCAAGAAACAACCAGAAACCTCCACACCAGGTATTATATTTAGGTTCTCCGCCTATATATTAATGGCTTCTAGCATGCTTGCTAAGCCGCCACTCAATCCTAACTTAACCTAAAGGAGTTAAAGCAGCTGATACACGCAGAGAAAAAACATGGTTGAGCATTGTCACAGCAATCACTTCTTATTTGCTAAAATCATACAATTGTTTCCACAATCAAATGATTATTAGTTTTTACCACAACATTATCCCTATAATAAAAGCCTGATTAATATTTTATAATAACGTGATTGTTCTATGAAAAAATTATAATATGGTTACTTTGGAAATTCCTAACAATTTCAGAGAAACCATTTAATAATCGTCGCTATAATACTTCTTTGCATCAACAAAATATTATATGGTTTCTTACCATTTATATAGTTATAAGTAATCATAATGTGGTAGATTTATACTTTCAATCATATAATTATCATCATTTGATCAGAATTAAATATAATATGATTAGAAGGAATAATAACATTATTCCTTAGTAAGAAGCTGTAAAATTTTCATACTTATTTATTTAGTTACTATTTGGCAAACGGTGTAGTTGGTTGCAGTCGTAAATTGAAAGTTGTGTTAAGTAAATTGTGAAAATAAAGTGGTTTTTAAAGTTAGTAATTTACTTATTAAATGTGTTCTCCTTAAATGAAATTCTTTGCAATTTTATTGTTATTTTTGATTTTTTGATACATTTTGTGTGTATTCAGTGCCAACCAATAACATTATTATTGTAAAAAACAAAGATGGACACTATCATGCGTTTCTGATTATAAATCTAACTAAGTATGTAGGTTATATTTGTGTATCAGAAGAAAATAAATTGTTTTTCAACTGATAAAATTTATACATAAAATCAAATAAATAAAAAAATTATTTAAAATAAATAATGTATTTTATTCACAGCTATTTCAATACATATAGTTAAACATATTATGGTAAAGTGTATCATAACATGGTTACATAGTATGATTACTTCGGACTATAACATGGTTATTTGGTAACCATATTATGTTTAATTTTGGCCATATTATGTTTATTTTGGACTATAGTATGGTTACGTTTGAATCATACTATGGTAAATTGTGGCCATATTATGATTACTTTGAACCAAAAAATGGTTACCTTAGCCATAATATGATTTGTTGGACCATAATATGGTTATTTCGGGACCACAGTATGATTACCTAAGACCATAATGTGATTTTTTGAGGGACAACAAATGGTTAGCGACAACCATTACATGGTTATTTTCTAACCACATTATGTTAAAAGTGAAAAATAATTATTTTTACAATGACCATTAAATTGTTAAAGGCGACAATAATATGTTAAAAATGCTCTGTATATACTATGGTTGGTATAATAAAGCACTATGTTTGCCTCAACCATAGCCCTACCATTACATTATGCTATTCGAATATGGTTGCCACAACCAGATTCCTTCTCTGCGTGTAGATGTAGCAACAACATTGTTGAAAGTATTAATGTCGGTAATATTTTTGAAGTAATCAAGCAAAAAATGCTGGAGACTACAAAATTTCAAACGCTCTTATCTGGTCAAGTTGGTCATAAAAACACATCTTCTCAAATCAATAACGATATGTAAATTTGATTGTTAATTATTAGTCGTAGTTGTTAAACAACTCCTTTATTGCATTTTAAGTGATATATCGAATACATACTCGTACTACATTAAAAACTAAATACCACTAACTAAAAATGTGGCTATAAAGCCACATGGCTTCATAACTGAAAATTTAATATGCTCAAAAAAATCTCTTGAATAATAAGGGTTGTTTATTATTAACTGACACATTTTTGATTTAATGTACAAAAGAAGCCTCATCACTCGATAAGACGGAAATGTAGATATTGGCTTTTTGTTCTATGCGGACGATTATGCATATAAATTATTTAGTCAACAAATTTATTGATTATAAAATAAAAATAAACTGTGAATATTGCATTACATTGTAACGCAATTACCAGGAAGTAAGAAATAAACAAATCATTTTATTATTCACTTTGGAATTTGCATTATGAAATAATCAATATTGATTTTGAAAGATAAATTTTTATTTAAATAAAAAAGAAAAATTAAGAATATTTCAGGGGCTTACAAGCAAAAGTAGACAAGTCACAGATGGTAAATTTTTGAGATTTTTATGGTAACACTTTCATCGGCCATTCAGATTCAAATTTAAAATTAAATATCAGACTAAGGACCTTACGTTCCAAAGCTATTTTGCTTTGAAATTACAGTTGAGCAACAGAATTGGATATGTCCTCAGATGTCACTTACAAAGCTGGTTAAGTCCACATTAGCCAATAAGAACGCTCCATTTTCAATTGCGCTCGAACGTTTTTGTGAGTGTAAGTGCTCGGTATTTTAATAAAAAGTTAGTGAAATATTAAAGCATTTAAGCTTATTTTAATTGCAAATGCAAAATAAATAAAAATGCTTGCGAAATACTTCCAAATGAAGGTAGAAAAAGCCAGGCACATACGGAAAAATAGAAGACAAATGTTGCGAAGAAAGAGAGTTAATTCCAGGTCCGGATCTTTGTTTACATTGCAAAACAAGTGACATTTTGTTTTGTTTTAAATATTTAAATAAAGGGCTGCCAGTAAATTCTTTCAAAAATCGTGACATGAAATCGTTATTGGCCCGCTCATCATTTTGCTGGCCAAAATCTATTTTTGTCACACTCTGTATTGTTTTGATATCTATAGCATTACACATCTAGACAAAGCTGCTCAAAGAATTTTTATTAATACTCGTATTGAATACTGAATTAGTGCCACCTGTTTGAAGTTGTCTACTTTTGAAAAAAAAAAAGATTGATTTTAAAAATGGTACACGCTACCGAGGTTATCAGATTTTCCAACAAAGTGGGTATGGTTTTCGGGCAATTATCAATTAGGGAATTCGAATCCGTGATTAGTTTTTCTTCTTCTTCTTTCTTTCTTATAAAAAAATTGAAAATTGTCCGGACAAAAGTAAATAAGTACCGATTTTCCACTTTCTAGTTGCAACATCTCAAATATTATTATATTGTCGATCTAGTCGTACATCATTTTTAATGAACTGTTATTTGCTTAAAAGAATGCCAAAACCGCATATCATTATCTTATTGCAAAACCAAGATATCTCCGTGATGTTATCTTTCTATGTGTTTTTATGAATAAAGATGATTAATATTATTTCACTGATTATTATTTTACTGAATACATCCCTGGTTTGTAAGTTAGCAACAAACTTGGTTATGTCCCGTTCGCTTACAAATGAAACTAGTTATGTCCGCCATTTGGAAACAGAGTTAGATATGTCCATTCATTTTATTAAAACAACCCTTTTTATTTAAAAGATACCGTGCTAAATATGTTCTTAAAGTAATAAAAACATGCTTTTCTTTTATTGTATGGATTTTTTCTTGGCTCCCAGTGTGCCAAACGAATTCGAATCGAATTCGTTTCTTCGTACTATTCATCCGTTTCGGATTCCGTTATGAATTCGTCTCGAACTCGTTTTCGTATGAAATTCCTCTTGAAAAAACGGAAGGATCGTCCGCATTAACGAATTCGTTTCGAATTCGATTTTTGATCATAAAACGGATCAGTTTCGAACTCGGTATTTGTTCATAAAAAAAAATATAATGTTTTAAGCGACTTAAAATTGCTTAAAAGTTCAAAAAACTTATAAAATTTTTAACTCAAATTTTTTTGGAAAAACTTGAAAATTTTGGAAAAAATATTAGTTTTTTTCGACTTTTTTAACATTTCTAATTCGATTAAGAACAAAATTTTTTTTCAAAAATTTTTCTTAGAAATTTTTTCCGGGAGTTTTTGCAAAAAATTTAAGTAAAAAGTTTTTTTGAACTTTTAAGCAATTTTAAGTCGCTTAAAACATGAATTTTGGAAAATTTTCCCGGAAAAATGTACAAAGAAAAATTTTAAAAAAATATTTTGTGTCTTAATCGACTTAGAAGTATAAAAGTCGAAAAAAACGAATCCGAAACGGATTGTTGATTTCAGTGTTAAAAAAAATATATGTGTTTCTTTCGACTATTTAAACATTTCTAATTCGATTAAGACACAAAATTTGTTTTTGAAAATTTTTTCGGGACTTAGAAAAATTTTCCCAAAAAATTTGATCTGTTTTATGCACAATAAACGAATTCGAAACGGATTCGTTTAATGGACAAAAAACGAATTCGTATTTGAAGTCCGTTATGAATTCGAAACGAATTCTTTTTACTTACAAAAAACGGAATGCGCACAAACGAATTCGAACGAATTCGCGTCCGTTTTTGTGCACATTGGGCTATAGCATGTTAACAAGTTTGTAAAGTGTTTTTCTCAGTTTGTGTAAAATCACTTTGGTGGGACTTGTCTACTTTTGTTTGTAGACACCTGATTTAGCAAACAAAAATAATGCATTACTCATTACTGTTAAGGTGAAAAGCAAATGATTTAAATTAATATGGTCTTAAACTTAAGATACAATTTTTATAATTGTTGCTTGTGTTTTAGAAGCTATAAATTACAGTCCATAATGAATAAAGCAGAAAAATTTGCGACAAGTTAATAAAAGGTCCATAGTTCATCGGAAGCGGAAACTTCCTGAGTAAACGTATATTTGGTACCTCACGTTGAATAATAAAGTTTTTTATATTGCAAATGATTAGAGCTAATGACAAATTATTAGAAAAATTACGAATTATTTTCAAAGCAGCCAATTTTAAGTATTTCAGAAGATTAACACGACACGATTTTGAATTAGGTATTTGGTATTTTGAAGAAAAGTTTTTTAATTTATGAAAAGAAGTTTTTATGCAAATTATAGTGGTATTGTTAAAGCAAGTAAAAAATAATATTTACATATGTCCGCATATGAGGCATACAGAGCCGTAGCACATAGTCTACAGAATATAATTCTAAGAAATTTTTAGTTAAAGTTAACAGGCTTTAAAAAAAGCCTAGTTAACTGGAATTTATAAATCGCCATCAACTTTTTAAATAATTCCATATTTTTTCGATTTATTTAACATCATTCAACTTTTTACATTTCGCATATTTGTTCGAATTTTTCGACCTCAAAACGAAAAACCGAACTATGGTCGGCCTTCTGGTACTTACCCCTTAAACACTGTAACAGCATATTTTATAAACTTAATTCGGAAATTGTACTTTTTTAGTGAATGGCTCAAAATGTCTATTTAAAATCTCAATTTCAAGATCATCAAGAATTTTTTTTTTATAATTTCTTCATTAGTCCATTAATATCAAAAGCTGCTTTAGTTTATTGTAGTTATAACTCGTTTATCTGCAGTAAATGCAAGTTATTACCATTAAAAACAAGCGCTATTTTCTAAGATAAACTGAAGCAAAATTGTAAAATGCTTGTATATGATGGTATTGTATTTCATAAATTTACTTAAATAATTAGGTATTTGCGCCAAATTTGACTTGATGGGAGTAGCGATTTGTTTTGCTTTTTAATTTCATTTAACGCTCGTTTTGGCCATAATTTAGACTTTCAAGTTAAACGCAGGTTCAGTGTTTAAATTTTACGAATAATGATGATTTGACAGACAGGCGGACAAGTTCTGGACAAATGTTTTCTTAGCCAATTGACGCCTGTTGTATGATATTTTGAGATATAATTTTATTGTTTAATAACAGCTTATTTGTTTTGATTTTCTTAAATGTTTCTGAATTATTTGTACGAGAAAAAATTCAAGGTGCAGGGTAAAGGTACTTGAAATGCTAATAAAATAAAACTATAAACTTAGGGTTACATATTGATTTAACAAGTGATAAAAAAATAAAAGTGCAAAAGTCGAACAAACAGCACATCCTATTTAACAAAGTTAATAATGAGCATCGGCGTTATTTTGCTGTTGCAAATGTAAGAAATTTACGTTTTATGCAATTTTCAATGAAGTTTTAAAGTAAATAGCAGCGTTTATATTTATTTTTCGTCAATAGATTCTCATAATATTTAAGTTCTTAAAATTACCTTTTTAAGTGGATAGATAAATTGACGCAACGATAAGATGTGCAAATTATCGTAAAAAAAAACTAACAAGGTACTAAGTCAAATAAGACGAACTAATGTCGCATGATCTCATCTCGTTAATTGCAAATAATTTTTATAGAAATTTCTCTTTATTTAACTGCGGTTTGGGTACAATTTGTTTGCTATTAGTTGGAATTAAATACATATCTTTACAAAAAAAAAAAAAATTATTGCATAGTTTTTGAGTTAAAACTCCTGTCACCCCTTATTATTCCATCATTTTTTTGCGAATTTCGGGAGTGTCCATATATAGAGTGTATTCTTTCTTTTACTTAGTCTCTTTGATGAATTTTTTTTTTCAGCTTAATACTCACATTGAACTTTTTTTAAATGCTATTATTTTTGTGTAACAGATCCTCCACGTAGATAGCAGAGCTACTAGTTTGCACGTTTTCTTAAATTTTATTTTTAGTTTATTTCTGTATTTAACATTTCAGACTCGTATAATGCCATCCCATAATCCCATCAGTTGTTATGAACTAATGTTCAAATTAAAGGTCAAAGGCAATATAATTAAATTTATTACAATTTTATAAGTTAAAGTTTCTATTATACAAACGTATATATCGCATGCCCACTTCAAATGTAGCATAACTCAAAACTGAAAATGTTGTTGAGGAGATGTACATTGTGAATACTTAAAAATCGAAAATGAAAATTTTTGAGTGGGTGTGCGGTATGTTAAATAAAATAATAAATTATAATTATTAAGTCTTTGAGCAATGGAAAAAGCTCAACATCTTTTTGGTGGAACTTAGGTGCAGTATTCCTTTAAAGTTTCCATAGAAATTTTATATAAAAGGATATTTTACAACGAAAACAATTTAAGGTTTTTAAATTAGTTTTTAATTGGATTGGAGTTACGTCTTCATTATCCTCAGTTAAGTTCGCTAACTCCGAAATTATTGCAAAGATCCCATTAGGCAACTTGGAAACTATTTTCTGTACACTGAAAGCTATTTATGTATTTAGAAAAAATAAATTGAGCCAACTTTGCGAAAAAATTTAATTTTAAATATTTATTTTGGATTTTCCATATGCAACAATTTCTTTTTTTATAATTCAAATTTGAATTAGGTGGAGTCATTTCTAAAGAATTTTCACATATGTTGTTCTCTTCAGTTTTTTAAGCTGAGTAATAGCCTTTGAAATAGGTTATACCTAAGCATACCAACTTTGAGTTTGAAAAAATAAGTAAGTACATTTGCCTAAAATCAATAGTTGAAAATAAGTACAAATAAGTACAATATCAATCCATGGTGTTATTATATGGTGGGTGCAGTAAAGAGAAAAATCAAATGGAACAAAGAAAAAATGCAACGACCAGCTGTCAACGCGGTGTGCTTTAGTGGTAAGAGAACGATCCTGTATTGCACCCACCATATACACCCAACTCTCTTTTTACACGGTAGATACGTTCCTTAGAAACCGTGCAAAAAAATAACGTGTAAAAAAATACATGCGATATATGGTAAATTTGGGGATATGTTCCATAACCTTAAAATATCGTGTAAGATGAAAAAACTTTCCCAAAAACCGTCCAAAAAAAAGTTAAGACTGTCTAAGATGTTTATTTTAGATTCTAACGAAATTGCTCTTCTCTTTGGTATATTTTGTTGTTGTTTATGCATTTTATTAATCGGGTGTGTACTAAACATAACAAAGATGTAAAATAATATAATATATTTATAGGACTTATCTAAGCCGAATATTTAACACATTACCTTTATTAGTAGTAAAATATTAACATGAATGCAAATTATACTTTAAATTTCACCATCGAATTAAAAAAAAAAGTTCAATTTGAATATCAACTTAAAACTACGAACTGAACGCTTAACACAAAATAAATACTGAATAACCTAATGCTGTGTTCAAGTTGAAGTGCAATCTGATAAAAAAAAAACTGATTATAACATTCGGGTATTCCCCCAATTGCAGTTTTGTGGCTGTATACACAACTTAGCTGTAAAACTTAGAATTGAAATTAAAAAAATCTTTTTTGAGATTCGTGCAAGAACAAAAAATTCGTGTAAAAAAGTTTATTTGCTCTTATTTTTGAACAGTGTTATTTCAAAATCGTGTAAAAAAGTACCGTGTAAAAAGAGAGTTGTGTAATTACACCATGATTCTGAGCTATTGTTTCTGTATCGAAATTTCTTTATTGAATTGTATTTGTCAACAATAAGTACAAATTAAAAGTTGAAAACATGTTCAGGAATTTAAATGATAATTAATGTTCGCTCTGTGTACTACCAATCGACATTTTGTTGGATGAGGCAGCATGAGCGTCAGCAATTTCACCGACAGCAGCCACGGTGCGCTGTTGCTCTTTGAAATTGTATTTTTCTTGACACGAAATTTGTCGTAATAGCTGCGGTTGCGATTTCAAAAAATGGTAAAAATCGACGCATTTATACTGCAAATTTATTTTTACAAGCAAAATCGGTTTTAGAGTGTTCATTTCAAGCCGAGAGAAATCGGTTTTCCAGATGTTTTTTGCTGATGAAAAAACGCGCTCCACTGGTGCACTCGTTCCAGGTAGGCACATAATGAATTCGACGAGACGAGAAAATTCAAAATAAGGCACTTGTGAAGCTTCCATTTGCTTAAAGATCTCAACCCATCGTTCTTCAGATAACAATTTCTTCTCTGACGAAGTAAAAAAGTTCGCAACAGTGCGGCTGTTCGATTTGGCAGACAACGCTTTCTTGTGTTTCGTGGATTCCAAATGCTTATCGATTTCACTCTTTCCGGCGTTTGCGATGTTGAGTTCCGCGTCGCACAAATTACACCGTACATCACTTTCTGTTCTTCCTTTTTTCATTTGCAGATATTTTTTCTGAAGATCCGAATTAAAAATACACTTACGGCGTTGCGGCGCCATTACCATTTAATGAATAGAAACACGAAGCATATAAGGCGAAACACATAAAAAGCATGCATGCATCGTATGCTTTTCAACACACATAGAATGCATCTATTTAAATTTGTCATTTGTCATTTGTCTTTTCCCATACGATTTTCTCAGCAAATATGTATTGTTTACAAATTTTGTTTTTGTCACTCTCTTTTCCCATACGATTCTCTCACACAAAATCTGTCAATGCTTCGATTCCTACAAAAATTTGAAAGGTTTGACATTTTTAAAAACTACAAGTCTGCGCTGTCAAACTCAAATGTAGTGATGTCACACATCAATTTTTGGAAACATTCGTGTGTAAATACTAATTAAAGGAATTCTAGTTACAACTATTTCGCAATCATCGGGCCAGCGCAAATGATATTTACATTTATTATTAATTTGAGAAACAGATTTCGGCCGAAATAAGTACAAATTAAGTACGCTTTGAAAAATAAGTAAAAATTAAGTACGCTTTAAAAAATAAGTACGGCAAGCTAAAAATAAGTACTGTACTTACTAAATAAGTACAGTTGGTATGCTTAGTTATACCCAACCCTAAACAAAGTTTTCAAAAGCTCGTAAGTCGCTAATTAAGGTTCGCACAGGGCAAAAGTTTTTTATACTGTTTAGAGACTTGCAAATGTGTAATTTATCCAAATATAACGAATTTGGAAAAGTGAAGTTGCAATCATTTTTCTTTAAATAAACAATGGCCTTATAGAGATAGTGAACAACATAATTTGGGACCGAATCGATGATGATTTCATGTTGAATTTCAATTTGAAAAAAACCATCCAAATATAAAAGTAGCAATTCCAGCCAAAGGACTTCTATCAACAAACGTACACAACACAGCAAAAAAAGGAATCGACCTGTTGTACTCGTAGCCTTCGGTAAAAGGTGAATAAAGTAAAAAATAAAACTGTGCAGAAAGCAAAAAAAAAAAACCTTCATTTAACTTTGCTTACATTTTCTATTTATTGTTAGTTTTCATTTTCATTAGTAGCGTTCTACATTTTAAGGCATTTTTTGTGATTCTAGAGTGTCGTTTTGTTTAGAAAAGTACAAGTTTTTGAAATATTTAAGGCTACAATTATGATGAAACAGTTAGATGTACTGTATATTGCGATGTGAAAACTATTTTCGCGTGTTCTCTTATGGGACAAGCCTTAGTGAGGCCGCTATGCTGTGACACAACCGCTTGTAAACGCAATCGACAGCACAGCATACAGTAGAGTTACCAGCTGCGGTATAATTGTAGCATAAGAAAATAAATATATCTATTCTCATTTTTATTTTACTCACGTCCTTGAACCATTATTTGTTTATCTTATAGATTTTGGGTCACTGAATCTAAGCCCGGTGACCATTCTTTCATATAACGTAAGTTTTTATTATTATTACAGTGAATAATACACCTTTATAATGAATTCCCTTAATTTTGTTTTAAAACCTATTTAAGCACTTAAGGACTTGTAGTTCAAAAAAGAAATTCCATTCCAAGACATATTGCACGCAGTTGAAAAGTCTATATTGCAAGTGTTGAAACCCCGTGGTAGAAATTTTACACTCCAGACAATAAAATACTGTCACCACTTGAAATTCATGGCTTGATGACTTAAGTTTTTTTTTTTATTCAAAATGACACCATTTCACATTTAGCCGAATTTTATTTTTTTAATTTTTTTCCTCAGGGGACATTAATTCTGACTAGATCAGCAATACAAAAATTACCAAATTTGTTAAGAGCGAGATTAATCCTTTTTGTTCAGTCATGATATTCTCTGTATTATTATAAATAGTATCACTAAAACCAATTAGTAGAGTACAATTAATTTAATCAGAGTAAGTTAATTATCAAAAATACAGTGACGCATAAAAATTTAACCAATTTCGACAATTCAATAATATTAACATTGTTCACAAGGTGATTTTACCAAACCGAGCTTAAGTGAAAGTAGTATGTACTGGGCTACGAAGAGAAACATTCTAGTTTCTGAAATAAATATACTATTGCTTTTATCCTATAAGCCCGTTAGCAGCCCTATGCCTAAACAAAATTTCTATAGCTATTTCGATCCCAGGTTCGTTGTTTTATGTTGCGTCGCTTGATTTTTGTCCGATCACTTTCTATCATTCGGCTTCACATGCATCTACAGCGTCTTTTTTCTATGGTAGGTAGCTAAATTAAGTTATTAAAAATTGAGCGGCTCACCAATTTTTCAATGTGTGTCTCAGGTAGGAATTTACAAGTTTGTATTTGTGTCGTCAAGCTTAAAGCAACATTGCGTGGATAAAAAAAAAAAAAACAATCTTCCTAAATGAGATTGTCATAAGGAAACTTACTTTTTAGATTCTCTAAGTTTGCAATAATTCCTCAAAATTGTTTATACATAACATAAAAAAATGCCGTGACCCCAACATTGTTGCATTAATTTTATTAAATTCTGATAAACCATTGAAAAATCATCGAATTGAAGGCTTTTTAAACACATACTACATTTTTTAAAAAAAAATTAATGTAAAAGATATTCTATTAAAACTTAAGCCATTTAAAAAACAAAGAATCATTTGCTGTTATCACCGTAATAGCACCTTTGACAATTGATATTTTAACAAAAATTTTAAGAAGTGTAAACTTTTTTTTAAAGTTCTTTACTTAATCTTATTGCATAATAGGGCAATGAAAGCTTAATAAGACCAACTAAAAATTAAAACAATGAAACAGCATGAAAAAACTAAGCCGACACTTACACAGTAATGTCCATAAAAATTATTATTATTATCGCGAAAAATATGGAACCAAATAGTAGTTTTATCTGATGATGAAAAAAAAAATCCAAGCGATATACACAACAGGGAGGTAGTAGGTAGACAGCATGACGTAACTCACATTCAGTCATGCAATTTTCTACGGAAAATGGTTTTGTTTAGACTTTAAACGTGTTGTTTGTTGCGGAGAGAAATTTAGATGTAAAGTTTAAAAGGGGGAAAAATAGTAGAATAAAAAAACCGGCAAATTATTTAAAAGCAAAATACGAAAAAAAAACAAGCGAATAATATGAGAACAAATCATAATAGTTATCAAGTGATTTAGAAAACTTACATACTCGTATCATAAATGGCGTAAGTGTGTATTTTAGTAGGCATTACATTACTGGGCTCTCAAACAGTGATGTGTATTTAATAGAGGTCTGCATGAATGCACTGGAGACGATCCATATATAAACTTCGAGTGCTTGAACTTGCAGAACATTTTATTTGCGGTTTGTTTTGATTTGATTTGTTGTTTTTGTGCACAAAAGCTCGATGGGCTTGCAACGTGGCGGGTGGCTTGATGGTCGTTTCGAGTGCACTCATTGTGTAAAGTTTAAAGAAATAAACATACTTCAAGCATAGCTGTTATCCGGTTTGTAATAACTTTGTCTTATGTGACAACGCAATAATTGTTGCACTATTTTAAAGATGTTATAGGACTTAAAATTATTCAGTAGACCACAATCAAACTTTTCACGCCACCGTCACTTATTGTAGACTTTGTGATTTTGAATTCAAAAAGGTACCGTACCGGTCGCTGAATTTCTAGCACATGGGACCTAACCTATTCCATAACCCCTGAAAATTAGCACTTTTCAATTAGAACATCTAAAACTTATAATATGACAGTATTTGGGTTAGCTTCCAAGCAATCTGCAGAAGATAATAGAATTGATTCAGGTTGTAAAATCTTTAAAAAATTATTATAGTCTTTTGTTGATTAAAGTTTTTCTTTTAATAAAAAAATTTTGGCACATCAGCATATTGAAAGTTATAACATTATCAAATAAAATAAATCTTTTTTTTTGTTTAAGTATCGCCCTCACATCACGTTTTATTTAGTCTGTGCTACAGAGTAAGTAACTAGTTATAGAGAGTTTTTTATTTGCACGGATATATGATATTATATACATATGTATGTATGTAAATATAAACACAAATTATTCATACGTGTATACATGTACATATGTATGTATATGAATATTAGTAGCATACACAACTATCAACAACGTTCTACTTAAACTTTTGATATAGATACTATAAAAAAATAACGATGATACACAAACAATAAAAATCATTGAAGAAAAGCTCAATTCCTTCTTGAGATAAGAAGCAGACGTAAAGATACACAAATGAATCTAAGACAAGCGAAACTTAGCCGGAATACATTGGAAAGGTCAGGTTAGAAAGATGCCAATAATGTTAAAAGAAATAACTTTTGCCAGATCTACAGTAAAATATTTAATAGCATTATCCAACAATTTTATTTCAATTTAAATCTGAAAATTAATATTTCCATCAAATTTTAACTAATTCATGTTCTTCTACTCTTTGTAGTTCAATCTATCGCTGTGAGCCAATTTACTTTTGCTCTTCAAGTGTTCCCAATATATTTTAATTCAGTAAAGCGTGTTCGCCGAGCCCTTAACTTTTTCGTTTTATTTATGTATGACTTCCAAAAAATGGATTTTAAGCCTTTCGTTTATTTTATGGTCTTTATGGCCAAATAAATGAAAAAAGTCCAAAAACTGGTTTTTTGGGGATACCTCGAAAACGGTTCTTAAGTAAAAAAAAAATGGTTGGCATTTTTGGAATATATGCCCCAAAATGTATAAAAAAAGTCTTTCTCATAGATAAGGCCTAAATTTTTAAACTACTGTCATAGAAATTTTTTCAAGAGCTACGTTTCTAATGGAGTTGTAGGATATTCGTAATAGTAGTAATAGTTCGATTGTTGAAAAAAAAAAACTGAATGGCATAATTAAACGATGAATTGCTAATTCATAATAACAACCCGCCTTTAAATATACATATATCAGAAAATGTTTTTGTCATGGGGGGGGTAACTTATGTATTTTGCTGAAATAACATCATTCATTTCAAGTATACTAAATTAATAATTTTAGTTCTAACATTTAAAAAGTTATTTATTACTGACATGCATCAAAGATAAAATAAAATATATTTGAAAGTAAGATAATTCTAAACAAGCAATGTTGATAGACAGATTACCAACATCATTATTAAATAAGTAATACGACACATATTAATTATTATATAAAAATATTAAGAAGATTAAGGATAAAATAAGTTGAGCAAATAAAATACTCTTTGACACAATTAAATTATTTTCAAAAAATTAAAAAAAAAAACAATAATGAAACCTTTGCCTGCAGTTTGATAGCAAGTTGATTGAACGAATTCGTTCAACTTGCTGGCAATTATAAATAGTTTATTAAATCGTATATTATCAGAAAATAAATAAAATCTTGGTTATTGTTTCTAAATTGTTGGCAATATAATATCAAGCCGTGCTTTATATTTGCCAATAATTTACTTTTTATTTGAAAACAATTTATCACACTTCGAAAGATTTTTTGTTTGTAATTTTATTCACAGTATATAAATATCGATCGAAATGATATGCGTTAAAGAAAATAATACTTAACGTGCTGATTCTAATAAAAAGGGCCGTTGATATGAAATTTTTAGCAACCCTATAATAATATTATCAAAGGTAGGTGTTGTGAAATCGCCTTGATTTCAGGTTGCTAGCGAAATGATATCAATCAAATATTTGTTGTGTTATTTTTACTAAAGCCAATTTTTTAATGTTCACTTAAATTTTTAAAACTCAAAGATTTAAGAAATCAGAAAATTTCACTTACCTTGGTCTACTTTGCATGAAATGTTGACCACCAAATATCACTAACATATAAATGCCGCAATAGTAAAAGACCCAGGTCCAATTTTCCACCATCCATTTTCGTGTGCGTTGATGAATGAAATCATTTTCAAAATCGAAAATATATGAATAATTCGGCGTAACACTAATATCCATGTTAATCATTTTCCTACTGTATGAAGAAGACGATGTGTTGTACAGTTGCAATTGGTTTCAACTGTAACAGCACTAATGCTCTTCTTGTACTTGGGATCGTTATGCAAAATCTAAATTAAAAGAGAAAAAAAGTTGAATGTTACTAACAATAAATTCCAAATATTAGGTCAAGTAAAAAAAATGTTCACTTTCTTTGAAATTTTCGAAACCAACAGTATTTATAATAAAGTTTTTATAACAAAATGTGCGCTTTGTTCGATCACCTACTGCTGTTTTTGACCTAAGTCAAAAGTTGACATTTCATTTTGATTTTTTCACTAATCTTTCGGAATGCTGACGACAGAGAACAGCATCAATCGTTTAACCAGGCAGCAGCTCAACACTTGACTTTCTTGGCATCATCTTGCTTAGAACACGATATGAGACGTTTTTAAAATTATCAGATTTAATTGATTTTCAATTGGAATTTTCGCAAATGGAAATTCGATTTATACCATTTTGCTAGATCTTATCAACTTTATCACCAAAGCGCGAAAATCGAGCAAATCATTAAAGTAAACTTCCTTTATAATGATGATATTATATATGTAAGTTGCTTAATTAAAGTCATGTTAAAATAAAACATTTTCTGTAAAACTTAATCTTGCAAGAATCATTCAAGATCTTAATAAAAAAAGCAACGAACTTCTGACTTGCAAAGGTGGGTTGGGACTGGCAAGTTAATGTGTTGCAAAGGCTGAAAACTGAATCAAGACAAAGTTCTAATTAACCGGCTCTTGCACGCAGAGAAGGAATCTGGTTGTGGCAACCATATTCGAATAGCATAATGTAATGGTAGGGCTATGGTTGAGGCAAACATAGTGCTTTATTATACCAACCACGTAATAACCACGTAATGGTTGTCCCTAACCATTTGTTGGCCCTCAGAAAATCATATTATGGTCTTAGGTAATCATACTGTGGTCCCGAAATAACCATATTATGGTCCAACTAATCATATTATAGCTAAGGTAACCATTTTATGGTCCAAAGTAATCATAATATGGCCACAATTTACCATAGTATGATTCAAACGTAACCATACTATGGTCCAAAATAAACATAATATGGACACAATTTACCATAATATGGTTCCCAAATAACCATGTTATAGTCCAAAGTAATCACACTATGTAACCATGTTATGATACACTTTACCATAATATGGTTAACTATATGCATTGAAATAGCTGTGAATAAAATACATTATTTATTTTAAAGAATTTATTTATTTTCTTTTGATACACAAATATAATCTTCATACTTAGTTAGATTTAAGGTACTTTATGTTTACCGAAAGAAAGATTTTCACATATTCAATCCGAAGCACATGATAGTTTCCATCTTTGCTTTCTACAATAATAATGTTATTGGTATTGCATTTACAAAAAAATTGTTGTTAACGATAATGATGTTTTTGATGTCACCGAAGACACAATATGAATAGTTTATGTTTAAAGCTTAAATTGCAAAGAATTTCATTTGAGGATAACACATTTAATAAGTAAATTACTAACTTTAAAAATCACGTTATTTTCACAATTTATTTGACACAATTTTCAATTTACGATAATTATATGATTGAAAGAATAAATCTACCACATTATGATTATTTATAGCTATATAAATGGTAAGAAACCATAAAATATTTTGTTGATGCAAAGAAGTATTATAGCGACGATTATTAAATGGTTTCTCTGATAATGTTAGAAATTTCCAAAGTAACCATATTATATTTTTTTTATAAAACAATCACGTTATTATAAAATATTAATCAGGCTTTTATTATAGGGATAATGTTGTGGTAAAAACTAATAATCATTTGATTGTGGAAACAATTGTATGATTTTAGCAAATATTAAGTGATTGCTGTGACAAAGCTCAACCATGTTTTTTTTCTGCGTGTGACAGTAGATCTAATGCATGCATAGTTTCCGATTTCTGCAAGGATTTTTCGGAATAATATTTTAGACTGAAGTTGCAGATTCAAAAGAGGACAAAAGTGGAAAGAAGGACAAAAAAGTGATAATCAGTTTAAATTTATTTTTCGTCGTCGCCGAAATCAGTGCCTGAGTGATCTCAATAGTTTTCAAAATTGTTGGCCAATTTTTTAAAATAAAACTAATTTCTCAAAAATATGTTTTACTAATAAAAATTTTTTATAATAAAATTTGAACAGCCTAAAAACTTATAATTTTCACAAAACCATTTCGTCAAGAAACACGTAGTTATGCATGATTTTTACGTAAACAATAGCATTTCTGCACTATTTTCTGGAGCAGTGGTCTTCACTCTGAGCTCTTGTTCGCTATAAAAGTAATATATAGGGCATTCGAACAACGGTAGGTTCACGACGACGTAAAATCAATCGCTTACCGTAGTGAATACTATAATTGGTTTTATGTATAACCCATATAACCCATGATGCGTTTAGTTTTTCAATTTTTCACTACTTCAATTCAGTATCACAAAATCATTTAATAAACACAAAAATATTTACACTATTTATGCAAACGTATACACCCCTTATAAATGTATGTATAATGAACTGTGAAACTACATTTGAAAAAAAAAAATTATTCGATTTAGTTATACGGTTTACAAGGTTCATAAGCGTTTGCATGAATACCATATAGAAAAATTAGTTTGAATAATTTTTTCTGAAGAATTTCGCTCACTCCATCCGTCGTTGTATGTGTCTTACACTGCAAAGTATGTCTTTGCTATAAGAAACAAATTTCAATGGAAATTTACGATTCTGTAAATACACGGCTTATACACCATTCACGATTCGTATACGGGTTTGTTCGAATACCTCCAGCGTTACCTGGGGAAATCGATTATCTAACGTAAATTTTTTTTTTTTATTTGAGATGATCCAGCACCGACTTATCGTGGACACCGCAATTCTACTTTTTTCTGAGACGCTTCCAAAAAAATGCTGCCATTGTCGTAGTTTTCAATATTTCTACCTGAAAATTTTTCAAAATATTCTTCAAATGTTAAACTTTGATCTACCATTGGTTTTAATAAATAGATTTAAACTGTGTTGTCGAAAAAAATGCCCAAACTCCAACTTTTTTCTAAATGCCTTTTTGTAGCGTTCTCGAAGGAAATGCACATTTTTCTGATATTAGAAAGTCCTAAATCCAGCTCACTGATGAGTTATACTGACATTTATACGAACTCTAACTACTGTTTTGCAGGTGAAAAATATCTTTTCGTTATTGAGGCAGAATATGTACATTAGACATTTTTAAATAAATGGCATGCTCTAGAATACTTCAAGAACACTCGAAAATTCATTCATATTAGAGTATATGGTCATTTAAAAAAAATATAATCCTACGGTTGCTACCAGAACAGCACAATTTTAATTTTTTGGAATTTGGTCAAAAATTTGATTTTTTCTTATTTATATTTTTTCCATTTTCTTTATGTACACATAAAAAAATTTGTTTGGCCAAATTCCGAAAAATTAAAATTTTGCTGCTCTGGTAGCAACATTAAGCCTACTTTTTTTTATTTTTTTAAATGAGGATATACTCGAATATGAATAAATTTTCCAAAATCGAGTGTTCTTGAAGTATTCTAGAACATGCCATTTATTTGAACATGTCTAACGTACAAACATATACATACATATAAGGGTGATTCAATTTTTTTTTTTTTTAAAAAGGTTTAATAGTTGCAGGCACATGAACGAGAAATTCTGGTGCAAGATGAGCTTATAATATTAATATTTATGGTGGCTCATTGAACTTTTTAGTTTTCCATAGGAATCCCATGGCAAATAATGCTTTACTATATTCTCGTGGAAGAAAACTCTTACACGAATGGAACTAAACTCATTGGAAAGAGCATAAAATATGCCTAAAAGGAGTATCTATTAATTTTTTTCGTCAGTTTATTAGCTTTGCGATGATGTTTGGAATATTGAGCAAAAAAATCGAATTTTTATTTCTTTTTAAAAAATTTGATTTGCATGTTGGAAAATTAGAGATGAATTCTTCTCAAGTTAAACTTTTTAACGCTGCATTTGCAAATTTTCCAAAAAAACAGCAATTTTATACTTCAAAAAGATTTTATCATTCGCCACAGTTTTTTCACTTCATTTGCTTAGATAAAAAAAAGATTTAGATTTTATGATCTTGAGTTCCAGTCTAGCCACAAAATCGCTCTAGCATGTCTAAATTTCCTTAGTTGCTAAGAAAAACGCACTTTAGATATACTGTCTTGAGTTTAACGTAGAGATCTTAATTAAAAGGTAAATTTAATTTAGGTTGTGGCAATTATTTAGTTTTTGGAGGTAATGAATATTGAACAAAATGGGGCTTTGGTTAGTTTTATGTGAAAATATAATGTAATCCTAACTATTAGACCATCTGGTGAGCGTGGTATGTAAAAATATTGCTTAGAGATTCCTTACGGTTTAAGGACGAGAGCCGAACAAAAAAAAATATTTCAGATATAAAATTTAATTGAATAAAGGCCCCTTCAGACTATGTGAGAAGTCATATAAAAAGTCATATGAGTTGTCAAATATGACAACTCTCATAGTGTGAATATGTTTATATTACACACATGAGTTTTCATATGAGAAAGCATATGAATATTTTGACATTCGATTCAAGTCTATTTGAAAAGAGAAGTCATATGAGTTTTGTGTTAAATAAATGAGATCTGGTCAAGTTTCTTCGTTATTAAAATACTGGATGGTCATTAATACCCTTACGACGTTTATTCTTTAAAGAAAAACCATTATTTTGAATTAAATAAATACAAAAACTTACCTGCAGTCTTAATATCAGTCATATAGTATGAACACAATAAAATAAATCTTATGCGATTTGACATATCATATCTAAAAACATACAAAAAAACATACCAAAAAGCATATGACTTCTCACATAGTCTGAAGGGGCCTTAAGAGTTATTTCAAATTTATATCTATAAGGAGGATGGGCGACTGTTTTTATAAACCAACAAGTTCGAAGTTTACCAAATTTTATTTAATTAACATAAATTTTTCGCTGATGTCATATTTCAATAATGTATGATATTTTGATGGTAGAAATATCTAGATTCATGTAGCAGATTATTTTTGGTCAAATCAAAATATCAGTTTATAAGAACACAAAAGCTTTGAATTGCAAGTTTTGCTACTGGACTGTCGTGCAAGCTAATGCTTTATCAATGTTTTTGTAATATTTGATTAAGAAGAATATTTCCACTTATGACATACTTGATGTTATACTAACCAAGCGAAATCTAGCTGATAGTTAAGCAGATAGTTAATGAACATATGGACATGTTGTTATTGCTCCAGTTGTCGGTTCTTCTTTGAATTTTTGAATGAGTTCTGTGTTTTTACACATACACTCGTACATACATAAACATTGTTGCCACTTTTGCCATCATCAGTTGGCCATGCGCTTAAGCCATATATTTGTTGTACATAGTTTTTTTTTATTATTTAGATATCGCGTGCTTGTGTCAGTTTTCGACGTCTCGTGCTTTTTTAACCGGGGTGGTTTTTTGAATGAACAACATCAACAACACCTTGGTTGAGAGCAAGACTGGCAGCAGCTGGGCATCAAACAACACCCAGAGAGAATAGCACAATAGATAAAGAGATTAAGAGAATTGAATGACCAATGTAAGCACAAAAGCCTAAACCAAAATAGACGAGACGAGACGTAACGAGTAAGTTCGAGTGTATGTAAACCAATGTTGATAGCCAAAATGAACCAACGTAATTGATCGAAAGTGAACGAAACATTTTGACGAGACGAGTTGTTCCGTAAAGGCCCAACTAAACCATGCATCGCCTAGCGTAACCTACTGTCAAATTTGAACGAAAAGCCTGTCAAATGCTTAAGAAACTCAGAGAAGACTTTTTAGTGGCTATGTTGTACTTCGTTGAACTTAAGAAGCGATGTAGCCATAGTTGCAAGCGTGTGAAATATTCCCACAATTGCATAAATTTTATTTCTTATATTTCCTAAATAAATTGAATTCATTCACAAAATGTTATTCAATGACATTAATTTAGATACTTAAAGCAATATTTATGTAATCCAGATATTGTTTTTACTAATTTTAAGAAAAAAATAAGAAAACAAAAATGCTCATTTTGTACTATGCGTGTAGATTGTGGGGAAAAGTATTGGCAAATGCAGCGCGTGGCATCACTGAATTGTCAATCAAATTGTTGTATGTATTGTGTGTGTACATTAAAATGCATATTTCTGCAACTTCACTCCAAGCCCTTTCCTTTACATTTTGATTTCAATAAAATGCGTCTATTTTACTGTTTAATTATCTTCTTTTTCACATTTTCTATTAATTTCAAAAAAAAGTATTTTCCACTTCAAGTTCCATTGCAAAATTTTTTTCTTATGTACATATACAATGCATAAACAGCTGATTCCGTACAGAAAGTGCGTTCAGTTTCGCTCTTTCCTTAAGCAAATGACATTTGTGGAAATTGAACGAAACTTTTTGTTAAGTACGTTGTAGCTTTGATATAGGTACGATTTGTGTGTATTCGCACACTTGCAGAAGTTGACTGCAGTCAAAGCGTGCATGGTTTAGTTGGCCCTTAAGAACCGAACTTCAAAACGTTGCTACTCGTCATAACAGCTTTTTTGGTTCGTTGGCTAGCGTAACATTTTGGGTTAAATGTCAAAACAGACGAAACGAGTGCAAACGTTCGTTCAATTGCTACCGTCTCGTCACGTCTATTTTGGTTAAGTCTTAAGTTTCGGCAATAGTTTTTTTTTGTTTCTTTTTTATGCAAGGCACGCGACATTTTTTCAGTTCTCAAAATTTCATTATTGTACATGTAAATAATATATTCAGACACTGCATAAATTAATAGAAGATTATCAAAAACGACATCACACACAGCAAAAAGTTTTAAGAATAGGTACATATATGGCTAAAATGAAGGAGGCACAGTCCACTAAGCCGTATAACATAAAAATACAATGTTTTTAGATTAAATGGGTTTGTTTTAGAACAAACCGAATCGCATTGTTTTTAATTAATTACATATAAGACGCTGAAAGTAATATAAGCCGCATTTAAGTAGTTTTGAGGGAACTGAGACTTTACGCTTTGGCATCCCAATAAATCAGTGCTTTTGTTTTTGTTAAAGTTTCGACATATGTTATAAGAACTACTATAATTTTAAGACAAGTGGTACAAATTAAGCTTCAAATTAGAATACCATTTTTGAAATTTTTAACATTAAAGAAATTCGCGATAAAGTGGTTTAAAGTTTTAACCTGTTAACTAACTTTTTTCCTTTGAAAATGTTAAGTAAATTAATATATTCAGGTGAGATATCTAAGCTGTACAAAACTGAGATTATGAAAAACTGTTAACACAGGAATTTCGAGCTATTTTCGAGCTGTCCGACAGTATTTTCGAGCGGTTCCAAAAGTTTTCCATTTTCCGGAAAATTGCGAAAAACTTTTTGTACAGCTAAGGGAATATATCTAAACATGAAGCTACCAAAACGAAGTACCTAAGCAAAAATATTTCATCCTGTGAATTTCGAGCTATTTTCGAGCTAATTTCTTGCGGAAAAAAATTTTCAGAAAACCTTTGAGTTTTCCGGAAAATTAAATTTTATGCTAAGATAATATATCTAAGCTGGAAGTAATTTTAATGAAACACTTATGTAAAAATATATTGCCATGAGAATTTCGAGCTATTTTCGAGCTATTTTCTTGCGGAAAAAAAATTTCGGAAAACCTTTGAATTTTCCGGAAAATTGAATTTTATGCTTAGATAATATATCTAAGCATGAAGCTACCAAAACGAAGTGCTTCAACAAAAATATTTCATCATGTGAATTTCGAGCTATTTTCGAGCTAATTTCTTACGGAAAAAAATTTTCAGAAAACCTTTGAGTTTTCCGGAAAATTCAATTTTATGCTAAGATAATATATCTAAGCTGGAAGCAATTTTAATGAAACACTTATGTAAAAAGATATTACCATGGGAATTTTGAGCTATTTACGAGCAATTTTCTTGCGGAAAAAAAATTTCGGAAAACCTTTGAATTTTCCGGAAAATTGAATTTTATGCTTAGATAATATATCTAAGCAGGAAGCATTCTTAACGAAACGCTTGTGAAAATATATTTTACCATCGGCATTTCCAACTATTTTCGAGCTATTTTCTTACGGAAAAAAAGTTTCGGAAAATCTTTGATTTTTCCGGAAAACTCAATTTTATGCTAAGATAAGATATCTAAGCGGGAAGCATTCTAAACGAAATACTTTAGAATAAATATTACAAACTGTGAATTTCGATCTTTTTTCGACCCATTTGTGGCTGGGAAAAAAAGACTATTTGCAGGAACACTTTCGTATATCCGGAAAATTAAATTTATTCTGACGCCACACGGGCGTTTTTTTAACGCCGTTGTCCACAAATCGAGTTTAAGCATAACTTCGGCATTAACAAAACCAACGCACGTTGATTGTGTGGTCCATTTCTTTAAACAACAATTCCTATACATAAATATCACAACCTTAAAAAGCAAAAATATAAGATTAGAAATCAAAAAGATTTAGAAAAGTTTAATGTATAAGACAAGAAAAAGTCTTCATGTGCAGCCCTGGTTATATTTGAGATTTTTTGCGCGCCTTTAAAACTAAAATTCCGCGATTTTTCATTTTTCTCCACGCATTGTTCTCAGAAAATAGCGTTAGCAGCAAACATTCAACTAGGGTAACCAACCTTACATTCATAAGTAGAAATTCGAAAAAAACATTCTTTTGAATTTAAAATAGTTTTTAGTGTATTTTTATGCCAACGAATTTTGCAGACACAAACTTAAAGTCCCTTTATGATGATAAACTTTAAAATTATGGCCATATTCTTAAATTTAGCAGATAAAACAAAATCAAGCTCTTAGCAGCAGCATGTGTACATGTCCTTTCCTTCAGCAAATAGGGGTGTTCAAACCGTCAAATTATTCATCAAATTGTTTGTCAAACAATTTGACAGCTCAGCGTACACATGATCAAATTTTTCGTCAAATTTTAGTTTTCTTCTGTCTACCGAAGAGAAAACATCGTGATGGCGGACAAATAATTATGTTTATGAAAGTAGATATGTTGATGAAATAGGAATTTAATTTTACATAACTTAATACTCAATGTAATTTTGAAGACCATATAACAATCCGTTATTTGTATGTCCACTATACCAATTAAAAAAAGAGATAAAATTGTACATACTAACTAAAACGTTTCCAATAATCGAAATAATTATAACTTAATTGGTTCCGTCGTTGCTTAAGTATAAAATTTATTTTAATTAAAATTTACATCCTCTGATATTGTCAACATCGACTCCTCTAGCGATATTTAAAAAAAAAAAAAAACAATAAAAACACCCTTCTAGTATGTAAAATAAATAAGAGCCACATAGCATTTCATCATCCGCACGATGTTCACTCGTTGAAATCTTTTTTCAAGTGACAAAAATGTACTAGCAAATTTGACGAGCGTACACACCATCAAACAACTCATCAAATTGTTTGTCAAACAAGCAGAAAAACAAAATTCTTTGTTTTCCATCAAACAATTTGACCAACAATTTGATGAGCGTTCACATCTTCAAATTCTCATCAAACTCCATATATTTTTTTGTTGGTCAAATTATTTGACAAACAATTTGATGAGTTGTTTGATCATGTGTACGCCCCTAATGTTTTCTACTTCATCAACAATATCAATGGTTTCTTAGACGTTCACTGCGGATCACATATATGTGTATCCAAAAACGTTTAATTTATGCTTTCCACAAATAACACTGAGCCAAGAAATAATTTTAAAATTTCTCATTATATGTAAATATCACATTATTTTAATTTTTGTGTAATTTTATTTTTGTGGCTTATGTTGTGTCTGAAATGAATATACAGTATTGGCCAAAACTTAAGCACCACCTTAGAAAATTTTTTTTCAAATCATGATTTTTTTTTATGAAAACTACGTTTTTAAAACATATTACGTTTTAATTTTATTTATTTATACCTTTATTATTGATAAGCAAAAATTTAAAAAAATCTGCGTCTCATAAAGAAAAAGTTAACATAGAAGGAACATTTTAAGCCCAAAAACTTAACGAACATAACTGAAGCACCCCCATTTTTATGGTAAATAAAAACTTTTAAGATTAGTATGTACTTAGTTGCGAACCCTTTATTCTTGACGACTCGCGCACCTCTTTAAGACATAGAAGATATTAAATTATTAATGATATCCTTCCCCAAGGTGCTTAAGTTTTGGCAAATACTGTATATGTAAATAGGACACAAGCTATTTTTCGTTTTCGCAAAGAAAAATTTCTGCAAAATGTACCATCATTAATTTTTGCAAAGCTGGCATCCCTATTTTTGTCAGCGAGATGAAGAGCGCGGAAAATAGAATGAGGGGTAAATAATATATGCCAATAATTTTATGATCACGCGTCTGTTTTACAGGTAACTTTGTTTTTTTCTGTGTGTTTGTGGATCCTGATTTGGTACTCATTTTTCCTTTGTTGTTTTTTAGTATACTATTGCACTTAACCCTACGGTACACAAGGTGAAGTTATGCTTTCTAAAGTGATTCATAAATTCAATACACATAATACATCTGTATATACAGTTGCGGTAAAAAGAATAGCACCGCGGTGTCATTTATGAATTGAAAGAAAATATTTCGAACAAATGACGAAATGTAAATGTATTATGTGTATTGAATTTATGAATCACTTTAGAAAGCATAACTTCACCTTGTGTACCGTAGGGTTAAGTGCAATAGTATACTAAAAAACAACAAAGGAAAAATGAGTACGAAATCAGGATCCACAAACCCACAGAAAATAACAAAGTTACCTGTAAAACAGACGCGTGATCATAAAATTATTGGCATATATTATTTACCCCTCATTCTATTTTCTGCGCTCTTCATCTCGCTGACAAAAATAGGGATGCCAGCTTTGCAAAAATTAGTGATGGTACATTTTGCAGAAATTTTTCTTTGCGAAAACGAAAAATAGCTTGTGTCCTATGTACATATACAGTATTGGCCAAAACTTAAGCACCTTGGGGAAGGATATCATTAATAATTTAATATCTTCTATATCTTAAAGAGGTGCGCGAGTCGTCAAGAATAAAGGGTTCGCAACTAAGGGATCGTTCAAGTATTACGTAACGCAATTTGTAAAACGATACGATGCGGTACAGGGGCGGGAGGAGGTGTCGAACAACGAGTGTCTTGAAATTAGGTGTGCATAATGAAACTGTTTCTAGATTAGCTACAGCAATAAATATTATATTTATTATATAAGTAAATAACAGCGCATTACTTTCAAAGATCTTCAAGAATTGCGTTACGTAATACTTGAACGCTCCCTAAGTACTAATCTTAAAAGTTTTTACTTGCCATAAAAATGGGGGTGCTTCAGTTTAGTTCGTTAAGTTTTTGGGTTTAAAATGTTCCTTCTATGTTAACTTTTTATTTATGAGACGCAGATTTTTTATAATTTTTGCTTGTCAATAATAAAGGTATAAATAAATAAAATTAATACGTAATATGTTTTAAAAACGCAGTTTTCATAAAAAAAATCATGATTTGAAAAAAAATTTACTAAGGTGGTGCTTAAGTTTTGGCCAATACTGTATATTCATTTCAGACACAACATAAGCCATAGAAATAAAATTACACAAAAATTAAAATAATGTGATATTTACATATAATGAGAAATTTTAAAATTATTTCTTGGCTCAGTGTTATTTGTGGAAAGCATAAATTAAACGTTTTTGGATACACATATATGTGATCCGCAGTGAACGTCTAAGAAACCATTGATATTGTTGATGAAGTAGAAAACATTTGCTGAAGGAAAGGACATGTACACATGCTGCTGCTAAGAGCTTGATTTTGTTTTATCTGCTAAATTTAAGAATATGGCCATAATTTTAAAGTTTATCATCATAAAGGGACTTTAAGTTTGTGTCTGCAAAATTCGTTGGCATAAAAATACACTAAAAACTATTTTAAATTCAAAAGAATGTTTTTTTCGAATTTCTACTTATGAATGTAAGGTTGGTTACCCTAGTTGAATGTTTGCTGCTAACGCTATTTTCTGAGAACAATGCGTGGAGAAAAATGAAAAATCGCGGAATTTTAGTTTTAAAGGCGCGCAAAAAATCTCAAATATAACCAGGGCTGCACATGAAGACTTTTTCTTGTCTTATACATTAAACTTTTCTAAATCTTTTTGATTTCTAATCTTATATTTTTGCTTTTTAAGGTTGTGATATTTATGTATAGGAATTGTTGTTTAAAGAAATGGACCACACAATCAACGTGCGTTGGTTTTGTTAATGCCGAAACTCGATTTGTGGACAACGCGCGTTAAAAAACGCCCGTGTGGCGTCAGAATAAATTTAATTTTCCGGATATACGAAAGTGTTCCTGAAAATAGTCTTTTTTTCCCAGCCACAAATGGGTCGAAAAAAGATCGAAATTCACAGTTTGTAATATTTGTTCTAAAGTATTTCGTTTAGAATGCTTCCCGCTTAGATATCTTATCTTAGCATAAAATTGAGTTTTCCGGAAAAATCAAAGATTTTCCGAAACTTTTTTTCCGTAAGAAAATAGCTCGAAAATAGTTGGAAATGCCGATGGTAAAATATATTTTCACAAGCGTTTCGTTAAGAATGCTTCCTGCTTAGATATATTATCTAAGCATAAAATTCAATTTTCCGGAAAATTCAAAGGTTTTCCGAAATTTTTTTTCCGCAAGAAAATTGCTCGTAAATAGCTCAAAATTCCCATGGTAATATCTTTTTACATAAGTGTTTCATTAAAATTGCTTCCAGCTTAGATATATTATCTTAGCATAAAATTGAATTTTCCGGAAAACTCAAAGGTTTTCTGAAAATTTTTTTCCGTAAGAAATTAGCTCGAAATTCACATGATGAAATATTTTTGTTGAAGCACTTCGTTTTGGTAGCTTCATGCTTAGATATATTATCTAAGCATAAAATTCAATTTTCCGGAAAATTCAAAGGTTTTCCGAAATTTTTTTTCCGCAAGAAAATAGCTCGAAATTCTCATGGCAATATATTTTTACATAAGTGTTTCATTAAAATTACTTCCAGCTTAGATATATTATCTTAGCATAAAATTGAATTTTCCGGAAAACTCAAAGGTTTTCTGAAAATTTTTTTCCGTAAGAAATTAGCTCGAAATTCACATGATGAAATATTTTTGCTTAGGGGCCGTTCATAAATTACGTAAGACAATTTCATGACTTTTTGACCCCCCCCCCTCCCCCGAGTAAGATTTAGTAAGATTCTCACTACCCCTCCCCCCCCCCTTCCGAAATCTTACGTAAGATTCATAATTAAGGTGAAACTAGTCAAAATATGTATTTTTCATGTGATGTACTATATTACTATGTATATTTAGTTTTAATATACATATGTTACATATTAAATAAATATTACGAAATTACAAACTACACATTTGTTTTTCAAGATGAATAAAAAAAGTCATCGTTAGTCCATGCGCTTTTCAACCAGTCTGATAGTGAACCTACAATTGGCACACCCGATTCGTCTGTTGAATTTTCTGATTCACATTCAAACTCTGTAACATCAATATCCTCGTCGTCATGCCACTCTGCAACTTGACAAATCTCCGATTGTTTTAAAATGCAAAGGCTTTTCCCCTTTCCACGTTTCAAAATTGAAACTGGTTGAATCGTGACGGTAGTCGCAGTCTTTTCCATGTAGTTTTTTGTGCATTACAGTAGCTTTTTTCGAGGCAAAGTACTGGTCACAAATATTACAAACTCGATCAGCTAAGACGTTTGCAAGCGAAGGACAAAAAAAATCGTAAGGCATGATTTTGAACTGTGGATTTACTTTTGACCAATCGTAATTTAACGCTAAGCGAAGAAATAGAGGACAAAACTGATTGCTGTTTTGGTATCCTGTTGAAGAAGGAATCGAAAGCGAATCTTCTTGTTGAAGACGACAAGTGCAAGGGGGTGGTAAAGAACCGGGACAACATCAACAAAATTTCAAAGTCGACGTATCTGCGTGTAAATGCCTGAATAATAGCAAACTTGTGAGACGGTGTTACAAATCGACCCTGCGTGTAAACAACATACATATATTTCATTACATAAACAGAAGAGAAGTTGTCCCGTTCAGAGTCGATTACTTAAATCGATTGTAATCGATATTTCTGAATCTTTCGTGACTGTCGAAAATTCAAATATATTTCATTGCTGTCACAAATGACGATGCGTTAATACAACTTTAATGTATGAATACGCATTTTAAATCTTACGTAAGATGATCATTCACCCCCCCCCCCCTCTCGTAAGATGTAGTAAGAATCCGCCGACCCCCCCCCCCCCCCCCTAAACGTCTTACGTACTTTATGAACGGCCCCTTAGGTACTTCGTTTTGGTAGCTTCATGTTTAGATATATTCCCTTAGCTGTACAAAAAGTTTTTCGCAATTTTCCGGAAAATGGAAAACTTTTGGAACCGCTCGAAAATACTGTCGGACAGCTCGAAAATAGCTCGAAATTCCTGTGTTAACAGTTTTTCATAACCTCAGTTTTGTACAGCTTAGATATCTCACCTAATATATTCACTTCAAAAATCACCTTTATAAGGTATTAAATCTTAAAATGATTTTCTTTTCTTGAAACATTTAAATGGAAAATGAAAAATTAAATTTAAATCGAAATATTAGAAATTAAAAATTACACTGTTTAGGTTAATGAATTACGCATCCTCCACGATCTCGGAAAGTGACCTATTGTCCAGAGAGTAAAAATGCGTTATTTTTAAAATATTTTTGGAAAAAATTCGATTTTTAGATTTGACCAAGTTACGTTCCTTGAAAATTTTCAATAATTTCTTTTGCACCGATATTTTTCTACATAAGAAATAACCTGTTGCAAATAATTGTCCAAGGAATGTCCATGCTTACCCATCTTTTTTTTTCATTTTTCATCCGTTGGTTTACAAGGTATTCAGAAAATCATTTTCTGAAAAAAAAGTAACCTTGACCCTCAAGTGTGGACAAATTAAAAATAATATTGCATTCGGTTCATGTTTCTTCCCCATTATTTTGGTATTTTAGTCTTTAGGTTAAAAGACATTAAAAATTAAAGTTTCTGGAAAAGCGTGAACTTGATCCCTAAAAGTAAGGAAAATTGAACATTTTAATTAGTTACTGCATTCGATTGTACATTAGGCTGGTTCAAAATCGTATGGGAAAATTAAAAGCCATCAAAATTCTGGTGCTCAGGCTTAAAAACATATCTTGAGACCATGAATCTCTTGTGCCAAAATTTCACCTCAATCGGACCATGGGAAGGCGTGTCAGTGGGTCGATTTGTGGGATTTTTGTGCATTTTCGAGATGATTTGAAGCATAATTGCTTTCATTTAAAAAAAATGTCAACATGGGGGTATATTTGTGGCTATAATTTTTTATGCGATCTGGAGAAATTATTGATTAAAAAAAAGCAACAAATTGATTTTAAGAAAATAAAGATTTTTAATTCATTTTTGTTCAAGAAACGCTAGTATTTCGCATATGTTCATTTTGGAGATTTTTTTTTCGGTTTTCCACTTTGAGTAGTTTTTGAAACTGATCTTCGTCCTTCGTTATCTGTTTATTAAAATTTTGCACAAGTGCAATCACTCTTTCTGCGGTATCGATTACAACACGTAATTTTTGGACCACAATTTTCGAATACTTATAGGATTCATTATTTGGCCAGCAAATTGGGTCTTTTTTCAGAAAGTCCATTGGCAATTTCAATATTTGGATGAAACTCAATTTTGTCGATCATCTGAAAATCGATATTTATGCGACTTGAGTCGTCTCGAGAAGAAATTTTCAGGTTCGAGAGCATTTTCCTTTTTTTGTTGACTGAAATTGCTTCATCGAAAAACGCCACCTAATCAATAACATGTTTGCAATTTGAGCCACCCTATTGTACATGTTTGTGCACTCCTTAGGTATTTTGTTCATTTTTGGTTCAAGATATTATTATTTATGGCTACTTGCTTTTAAAACATACACATTCAAAGCTGAAAATATAGACATTATAACATTAAAAATCTTCAAGTTCCAAAAATTTTCAAATTTCAAAAGTAATACTACGATTGTTTGTCGAATGCCTAAGCTTGTTCACTATTTAATTTCGTATGTTCATTGCTCAAAAACAAATTTCTGAAAAAGAGTGAACAAGGCTATCAAAAGTGGGAAAATGTTAACAACTATATTGTATTTGATTGTCCATCGAATGCCAATGTTTATTCACCCTTTGAGATGACGTTTTACAAAATATTCTTTATTTTAATATCGGTTGAGCCAACTGTGGACGAACGTAATTAAAAGGTGGACACACACATTGAATGGACAATCGAAAGAAATTATTACTAAAGAAACGAAAAAAAGAGTAGGTTCGTGACAGCCGAATTTCACGCAATAATGAGATTAGCTTTGCTGAGAACTTAACCTTAATTATACACAATACGATCACAATATCATTCATATCAACAGTATCATTCTCAAATATTTACCAGAAACTCAACAATTCATATGTAAAGCGATGAACTGAAATTTCGACATATTTACTTAAAAGAAGGAACAAATGTCAAACGTACTCGAGTTAACTTCGTTAATCGGAGAAATTTCTCATATTAACTTTAATCGGCGATTAAGACCAATTCGCAGTTTAAGCTACCTCAATCAATTTTTTATTATAGAAATTAACTAAAATAGTACTCCTATGGGAGTAATAAAAGATTACCCGGCCCAAAAAACGAGTATAAAATATATGGAGCTCGAACAAATGGGCAGTAATCCATTCCAATTCTAAAATTGGATTGCAGAAATAGTGTGGCTAGCAACACCAAAGTAAGACATACTTCAGAATTATGATTCTTAGCTACGGCCGTAGAGTGGCTACTAACACAGCCGTTAAAGTATATTGCCTAGAAATCCGATGTTTGATATACTAAGGGCTTTTAAATTAAAAGACAGCTCTTATTTTTTTTTAATGTTAACGAAAATGACCACACGGGTCAGGTTTCAAAGACATAGCCATTGGAACTTATGGATATAACTTTTGTAAACATCGCTATAAGTAACACTTGCACCTATTTCAACATGACGAAAGTTAACTGTATGAAAGGCTATTAAATAAATAAGCTATAAAATATGTGAATTGGTCAAAAAGTTTTCAAAATATAGCGAATTGCATAAGTTTTAAGCAATTATGTTAGACCAGCGTTAACGACTAAGCCAGTAGCAGGCATGTTCTCGCCATTGGATAAAGCGAAAGATGGAACCTGTTGTTTTTCTTAAAATTTTTTCAAACTATATTTTTATTTATTTCTATATCTTGTTCTTTTATTTTTCATTTCCCGAGACACATTCTAATTTAGTTATTTATGTGGAATAAGCCTTATTTTAGCTTTTCACTCACTGACCTTTTTTCTCCTACGATTGTAATACTTTTACGTTTTACGTAAAAAACCAGAAGTGGTTTGTTCCGAATCGCCCCGGTTTTTGAAAATTAAACATATGAAAATAAATTCTTTTTAAAACCAACCATGTTTCAAAAATTTAGTATGCTTAAAATATGTGTAGTAGTTATAGCTGTAGGGTTTAAAAGCTTTTGTTTTAGTAATATTATTGATTTTAGTTGCATTTTAAAAATAATTTAGTCACCGGTAATAATAAGAGTTTAAGTACTACAGCGATTAGCCGTCTTACCTATTTAGGTTCAGGCTTTAAATCAAGTAATAAGCTTACTAAAAGCTCGTTATTTTTTTATTTATTATAATTTTTTTAGTTTAGCTTAGTTAGTAGGCTGAAAAATCATTTTTACACCCTTTCTTGAAAATAGGGCCAATGTATGATTCTTTCCAAAATATAGGGAAATAGCTTTTTCTAATAGATTTATTAAATAAAAATACTCTAACAGAGCCGCAGTTAGCCAATATTGTTGCCGGAATATCATCAGCTTCGCAGCTGAAGTCATCGTCAACAAATTTTGTATTAACTGAAACGAAATGGTGTAATCCATATATCAAAGTGGTTAACCTGGAGCCTAATTAAATAACTCAGTAGAAAATTATTCTTTAAACAAGTTTGCGAACAATCCAGCTATAATTAGGGCATTGCTAGTGAGCTCATCATCTGTTCCGAATTCAGATGTAAGCCGTACAAAAAGTATTTATTTTATGCTGTTGCGAATTTCTTGTTTTATGGTGACGAAAAATTATTAACGTGCCTCAATGTATTTGGTACCGATAATACTATGGCCGAAAAAAGTTCACCATAGGCGTCTCCAGGACTAATATGATTTTATCGCATAAAGTTTTTAACGTCGTCAGTGATACTGTTAGAATGTAGACGTGAAATAAAGATTGATTTTAACCTAAGCAATCCCTGTGAGAAAGCAGGAACCACAGAATAACCAACCTTATCAATAACTTGAGAATTGGCAATAACAGAAATAGAATATGTTTTTAAAGTGAAAGAAGAGGATGTAAGATTATTTGCGGAATTACTAGCGGCGAAATTGGAATAAGATAGAGAATAAACACCACAACAGTTTTTTTAAATTAACATATGTTGCAGGGAATACTCTTCCGCGTATTATAACATACGTTAGGTGCGAAAACTGTTAATTACACAGCAGTAGCCAGTGATAGTACTGGATATATTTATTTCAAAAATCGCTAGTCTATAGAAGCCTTTAATTTTATTGAACAAAATTAGTTATCATAGGAAAGGCAATTAATAAATTATTAAAAATGTCTTGCAAAAATTTTAAATCGGATCAGAAGTTTCTGAGTTATAATCATTTTTTAAGTTATAATTAATTTTATTTATAATAATTAAACATTATGAACTTACAGTCATTTTAGCAAAGACCAATAATATTGTAAATTTTACTTATTGATCAATGCTATTTATAATGCTATAAATAATAATTACTCATTCCCTCTAATATGGTTTGCGACCGATGATTCTGAAGAGTATACGTAAATATTTTGCAAAAACATCATTTTTAATTTTAGTAGTAAGCATTTTGAGCCGGACGAAAAGAAATAAATTTCTTTATATGTTAATAAAGCTATTGATCAATACTACATTTTTTGGAGAAATACCAGTTTATTAAAAAAAACTTTGAGGAAATGTACCTTACAGGATTTACAATTTACACCGAAAGCGCATTTGATTGCATACTAAGCCTTTTTTAATAAAAAAAAGGCTGAATTTAGGCCGGTGTTGAACATACTATAGTGAATTACAGCGAACCATGTTGGAGAATGTAATTCCTGAGCCGCGACGAAAGGCTCCACTTACCCTAACTTTTATGTAGAGTTAATGTGGCTGGCGAAGCCGGCGTCGGATGTAATATAGTGAAGAATGTGATTCAACTCAAAAAAATATTAAGAAGACGTTTCTGCGACCAACATTATCATGCTGAACTGTACAAAATATTAGAATTACAAGAAAAGGAGGAGCGTGGGAGTTAAAGTAAACTAATTTTTACCATGTACATAAGTCTTGCTAATAGTGTAATTGTGTGGTTTTGCCCTTTATTTTTATTTAAAATTACGGTAGTTTTAAATTTTATTGTGGCTGTAATATGTACCCAAATCTTTTTATAAATAAAGGGTTAAAAAACATTTTGTACAAATGATACATATTTTTAAATGGAAACACTTAGGCTCTTAATACATATGCTAAATAAGTTATAGGTTATTAACCCATTTTTTGGAAAAAAATAACGATTTAAAATTAAATCGGCAAAAATTTCAGAAAAATAGTCATACATCAAAATCTATAGGTTAGACCTAAGTTACAAGCGTCAATATGGTGGCTCATTATACTATCTTTCATAAATAACACAAATGCACATATGTAGAAATTCAATCCAAGTGTTCCAAACTTATTGTAAGTCCAACGTTTACACGAGGAAAGTCTTGCCGCAAAGTTTCCTTGTTTGTAGGCAAGAGGGGAAAAGCGAAAGGGACGAGGTAAAAAATTTGTCATATGTTGCAAACGCGAAACGAAAATCACAAAAGAGAATGGACAAGAATTTGTCTCTCAGACATACCTCGTGTAAACGCCGACTAAGTGCTGGCTTCCACTTGGAAATTATTTTCCAAAATTCTTCGTTTGTTGGCAAAAGGGGATAAACAAAAGGGTGGAGGGAGGTACAGAATTTGTCGTTTGTCGCAAACGCAAAACAAAAATCACAAAAGAGAATAGACAAGAATTTCTTTCACAGAATTTCCTAGTCGGCGTTTACACGAGGAAAGTCTGAGAGACAAATTCTTCTCCATTCTCTTTTGTGATTTTCGTTTCGCGTTTGCAACATATGAAACTTTGCGGCAAGACTTTCCTCGTGTAAACGTTGACCTAGTGTTAATTATGAAAAACTTTTAGAAAATATATGTACTTTATCCATAACTTCCTACGGCTCTATCTCTGAAACTAGTTCCGTTCGACCATTTTTTGCTACATATTTTTTTTTTAATTTGAAAATACCATTTGCCTAAAAAAAAAAAATGACGAATGTGAGCTAAAGTTAATCTGTTCCTATCTTTTTTTATAGTGACCCCACTCTTTTTAACGGGAGATTTGTTTGGCCAATTTGTTTTATAACAATTAACATAATTCGCCTCTTCTTTTATCCAAATCAAATTTTTCAACTGCTGTTGCTTATGCATTTTTTGTTTCATTTTTTTTTTTTTATGAGACTGGATTAGTTGGACAGTTGCTTAGTCAATTAGATCGTTTGTCAGTCGATCGGTCGGTCTGTTGAGGCTATGCATATTTTGGAGTGTTTTCAGTTTGCACAAAGCTTTAGTTAAATCCTGTTTTGTAGTTGTGCTGTCATCACTGCCGTCATTATTGTTGCTGCTTTAATTTAGCAGTAGTTCACTAGGCAGACTAGTAATTCTTTTTCTTGTATTGACTTTTTGCTGTATAAATTTGCTTATTTTTTATTTTGTAAATGGCACAAATTCGATTTTATGATTTTGTTTTGTCACTAGCATGTTTTTACATATTTCTTTTTTCACTTCACTGCTTCATCTCATATTTCTCTTTCTTTTTGCCGACGTAATCGATAAAAGTTCACATTTTTCTTTTCAAATGAATGGATAAAAATCTTGCATTTTCTCTTTTTCTTCTGCTTTATGCATTAAAATTTCTACTTTTTAAATTTGGTTTTATTTGTTATTGCAAGACATTTATTTAAATTTGCGAACAAATTTTCAATTTTTTTTCCAATCACTTCAATATTTACTTTTTTAATTCCTTAGCACAGCGATTTTTTCAACGCGATTTTTTTTTAAACACAAAAATTTCTTTTTCTCTTTTTCGTTCGCACTTTATTCTAAAATTTTACTCCGTTCATCATCAGCCGGCGTCTGCGTCTGCTCTGTTTTTTGCATGTGCTTCGCGTTTTATTTATGTTTTTAATTTGGCAGCAAAACTTCAGATTTCAAGTTTCTTAGACGTCAATTTGTTTTGCAACTTGGCAGCATTGTTTTGTAGGCGAATGTGTACATTCGCCAACCATAATACGAAGCAATAGGCGATTCGGCACGGAAGGCGAATCGCCATCAGTAATAGGGCTATTAATTTCTCTTAAACTTTGAGCATTAGGCAATGTCATATGGCGTTAGGGAAAAAGTCTAGAACATTTTCTGAGTATATTTTCGTAAAGATTTGTTTTTGGATAAAAAGTTGTGTCTTAGAAAGACTCTAGATCAATTTGCCTATTATATTGTTACGAAATTTCTGTCTCTTTGACGATAATTTCGATCTCTCACACTTTTCTGAGTTCGATCACTGGATTGTGTAACAATTAAAAACACACAAACTTATTTAGTTATAAAATGGTTTATTTTATTAACGTTCAAATTCTAATATTAATTTAACACTGTATAGAAAACTGTTTTACTTTACTACGGATCACACTGTATTCACTTTATTACTGTTTAAGTACAACTGTTCTGCTTCGCTGTTTTAATTCTACTTTGTCCGAAAACTCAAATGACACCCTTTTATACTACAGGCATCACTTTCTCGAATAATCTATTACCTGCCAGATGGCGTATATTCTACAATTATCTACAACCTACTAGTGCTACTTTGTAGCGTGCATTCTACCACTATCCACAATTCACCAGCATGGCGCACTGACGTTGAGCTCACAATTATCCAGAATGTTAGCTGCTAGATGCTAGATGGCGTTGTCCGTTGTACGACGACGATAATTTCTCTCGGTTGTCGATTTTTTTATTGTGTACTGCAGCGTCTGTTCGGTTTATTATTTTTAGTACAAAAACTGCACTTTGCGCTAGATTGTTCTAATATCGTTTAGTTTCTTTTGTTGGTATTTATTTCAAGAGTTTTCTAGCATAAGCCAAATTTCGCTACAATATTATCGTTAAGTTTTTTATGAACCCGAAATCGATGTATACTATTTGTATAAAATTGCTTATATGGAAATGGTTTGTAACGCCAAACCGCAAAATATACTGAACCGATTTTAATAATTTATGTTTTAAAACAACATATTTCCACTAAAAAAGTTTATTGCATACTTATTTCTATGATTTTTTAAAGTTAAAAATGATATTTTTTAGAATTAAGTTTTTTGCAAAACCTCACACAATAATTGTTTCATAAAATTTAATTTAATAAAAGTTTTTTTTTTACTTTTGATGAGAGGAGAGTACAATGTTAATAGTTTTGAAAAAAGTGTACATTGCTTTTTACAGTTAAACTGCAATATGTTGTTTTTATAAAATTTAGTTTTTGCCTGTCCGTCTATCTGTTTGTTTATTATGGACGCGGAAACTAGCCGGCCGATTTTGATGAAAATTTTACAGTATGTTAGTATCGATCACGCGGGTGTCTATAAGACTTTTATTAAGAGTGCATATTTAGGGTGGCCCACAAACAAAAATATTTTTAAAACAGAATTTTCACTAAGTCCGGTAAATCGACTCACACCGAATTTACACCACATGGAATTTACAGCACGTGTCTTTTATATTAAGAGGCATAAGTAGGCTATAAAACTTTCATTAAGGGTGCATATTTATATTGGCCCTAATACAAAAACATTTTTAAAATATTATTTTCTCGAAGACAGCTTATTCGATTCTCATGTAACTTACACCACATGGCTTTTATATTAAGAGGCACAACTTATGCCGTACACATTTTATTTAGGGTGCATACTTTGGGTGACCCTTATAAAAAATAACTTTTTAAACGGAATTGACATGAAGATATCATAATTGTGGCCTATGGAAGATTTTTACAATGTTTGGTTTAAAAAATGGGCGGTGACACGCCCTTCAAAATCAAATTCATCATATATCACCAACTACTGGATACAGATGAATGGGACTTGGTACATAAGCATGTATATAAAAGGTACGGGCAAAAGTAAGCTTCAAAGGAAAAAATTATCGCCTCACATAACAAAGTCTGCCAGGCCTACTATATACATATTTGTAAAAGAATAGGGACAAAAGTTAGTTCCACTGGGAAAATGGGCTGTTTCGCATGCGTTCATACAACATCGCACCACACATCGAAAAGGGCAGAACAACGTCTGCCGGGACAGCTAGTCTCCCTATATCTTTTGACTTAGTATATGGGTATTACCACGAAAACAGAAGTTTTTGACCCGTGCCGACACCTTGGTTTTTTGCAATTATCTGAATTCCCAAATTCAATTATAAAACTAATTAGGAGCTATAAGTTAAACTTATTCTCAAAATAAAAATCCGTTTTATTTCGACTTTTTTTTACTTTAAATGTGTTCGACGGTCAAACGGGGGCCATGGAAATGCCCATATTTTTTATTTGAAGCTTATTTTTCGAGTTATAGGAGTGCATTTGGGATATGAACTCAGCATTTCACATATCTTCACAGATGAAAAATGCAATAAAACAGCCCGATTGCTATCATCAAAATAGTTTTTAGAATGCATTTTTTCTTACCCTATTAATCTGTGACTTTCCAACTTTAATAAATCATTAAAAAAATATTTTCCATGTATGTAATTGTTTTTGACAATGTAATTGGCTGTGCAATCCATTATAATATAATCATAGTTGGGTATTATTTAATATTCAAACAAATTTTCACGCTATAACTAATTTGTGATTCGAATAACGAGTAAATGCATTTATTTGAAAAAAATTATATGAATATCAATTTTTACTCTTCAGGTCCCGTATTGGGTCAATTAAAAATAAATTGATTTTAACAATCGATGAGAAAAGGCAAAAATGGGTTTTGGAAGGAGGGGGTATACCCAAGCATACTTTTTTTTTTGCTACATTTATGAAAGCAATTTTATCCTACCAATCGATAGGAAAAGGTCCAAATGTATTTTAAAATGGGGCAAAAATGCACTACAACAATCGATATGGAAAGACTAAGACCGAATTTTGAAAAGAAGAGATAGCCCGATTAGGGCTCGTATTGGCGCCATTTAAGGAAAAAGGTATTGTACTCGTTTTTGGACTTTTCCCATCGGTTCACTAAAACTTTTTTCCTTAATGTTCGCTTGACATCTTTCATTATATATTTTGACCTTTTTCTAAACGTTTGATGCAATATCATTTATTTTAAAAATCAATCAAGCAACAATTCACGAAGAGCTTTCACAGTCGAATGTCGGCTATTGTTGTCGCAGTCGACTGTTGGCTATTGCTGTCGTAGTCACATGTCGGCTATTGCTGTCGCAGTCGACTGTTGGCTATTGCTGTCGCAGTCGACTGTTGGCTATTGCTGTCGCAGTCGCATGTCGGATATTGCTGTTGCAGTCGACTGCTGCTATAGCATTCGTTGATTTTTTGTTATATTTTTCACTTTGCAAATGAATTGAATTTTTATTTTTTGTTTTGAATTCGATTTTTGTTCAATCGATTGGCATTTTATGTAACATAATGTAAAATAAATGAAAATGACTACGACAACAACTGCTACGACTTCTATAGCCGACAGTCGACAGTCACAGATCTTTGTGAACTGTTGCTTCATCTATTGAAATTTACGCAGTAGACAGCAATAGACGACTATCGACTGCGATAGCTCTTTCAGAACTGTTGCTTCGGATATTGAATTTTACGCAGTAGACAGCAGAAGTCAGAAGTTTAGCGAATTGAAACGCTGGCTTAAATTTTCTTAAGAAATGTGGAAAAAACGATTCTGTGATATTTGATTGCCGATAGAAAATTTTTAAGTAAAATAAGAAATGTTAAAGATTTTGAATTTTTTACTGTCTTGATAAAACTTAAACATAAAATTAATGTAAAACTTTGCTTAGCTTGCAGCGTACCTGAGACAACTCCAAACCGACTATCCAACGTAGAAAAGATGAGGACTCATGGAAAACACACTAAGGATGCCAAAAACACCAACAAATACTGTGGAATATAATGGAATGGTGTGAACATGAATTGTTACGTGCAAATTGTTAAAAGGATATAAAAGTTAAGTTAATACACTGAGCGCATTGATGGAGAATATTTCCAAAAAAGTTGAATTTTTGCAGTTTAACAGTTCTACCTTGTAAGCTCAAAACCATCGAAACCATCTGCCTCTCCTCGGCAGTACAATGTTGATTTTTTCCCATCTATGAAATTTTTTTCTTTTTATTTTGATATAACTAAATTATGAATATAAATAAAATTAACAAACTTGTACGAAAAAGCCGATCAGACTGTTGCAAAATTAAAGAAATGATTAATGTACTTATTATTTTGTCGAAGTGAAAATAAGCCCTTTAAATGAAAACATACGCGTATAAGAAAATTCGGGGAAATCCCTTCTTCTTTTTCACTTTTAAAGGCATTGCCATATTGAAATTATCAAAATAAGAAGAATTTCCATATCTATTTTCAGTAAAACAAAAAATAATTGAGAAATAATAAGATATCAGGTAGTGTACTTATTATTTTGACCATATGTGTATATTGCGTAATAACTACGGAAAAATGTTAAGCTGCTTTCAACATTAAAGTTTTGAAAGATTCGTATAAATAACGCGAACAAAACGCCTTTCAATGTATACGATCCTGTAACAACATTGTACGGTTTTAACATAAATTTCAATTTTGAAAAATCCATTTATTAGTGGCGGCGCATTTCTTACCAATATTAATTTGTATGAATTTTTTTAAATAATACGCATATATGTATAGTAAGCGTTACATTTAAAGTAGGGTAATTTACCAATTCGGAAAATTATTTTCGGAAGCAGTTTTTGCATTACTTACCATTAGTACCAGCAGACCGGCCATAGTCGAAAAAATATGGAAAACAATGAATGAGGTTGAATAATATATGTAGTATGTTAAAAGAAGTTGAAAAATCAAAAAAAAAAATTCAAAAAAAAAAAAAAGTCAAAAAAAAGACAAAACTGTTGGGAAGAGTGAAAAAGCTGAAAAATATGGTGAAATAAGTTAAAAGAGTTTGAAAAAGTTAGAAAATTAATGAAACATTAGCCGTGTTTTATTGGGTTTGGGTTAAACCTAAAAGTGAATAAAACGCATAAGTTTAACCTTTTATAATTCTACATTTGGCCAACAGGTGGCATGACAGTGTTTGAAAGAAACTCTATTTTCAAATCAAAGCCGGCTTTATGGACGTGTGGTTGAACGGGGCCTAACGCGGTAAGGGGCCTCACGTGTCAGTACATAATTTTTTTTTTTTTCAAATTGTTGCTATCAAATGATTTCAAACTGTTTTTATAGTGTCGCAAACGCTAATACAAAAGTTTTCTGTTGTTTCATCACAGTTTTTATTTTTACTATGTGTTTCTATTTTAATATTTGAGCCTAGCACTGACTCGGTGCACAAGGCCTCGCGTGACCTAAGAACGCTTCTTCAAAATTCCGGCAAAGTTGACATATATTTTTGATTATTTTAGGTTTGTGGCTACATCTTCTTGCGATAAGCGCCATCTGTTGTTCACTAGCGTACAATTTAGCAAAGACAAAAAAAGTTCAATCGATTGAACTAGAAACTGAGCTGGTTCACGAATTTGTATGAAATTTTGGTTTAACCAAACCCAATAAAGCACGCCTATTAAATTCGAATATTAGCCGTGTTTTATTGGGTTTGGTTAAACCAAAAAGTGAATAAAACGCAAAAGTTAAACTTTTTTAATTCAGCTACTGACCACTTGGAGGCAAATTATAATGTTGCTACTGACTATTAAAGGCCTGACTGTGTTTGACAGAACATCTGTTTTAAAACATCTGTCATAACAAAACGCACAATTTTTAAGTTATTTTGAAAATGGCAAGCGGAGTAAAAGACTCGTTATAAATTCATCCTCTTCATCATCGCAATCCTCCTACTCAAAAATGCCAAGGTCTCTTTTTTCGTCCACTTTCTGCGCATAAATAATTTAATATTAAAGTTTAATAAATAAAAAAGAAACAAATAAGATCTTACAATTCTTTCACATTCATATTCAATTTTGAATAGAAAAACAATATTTATTTTGATAGATTGAGTTTTTTTGACATTTATCGCAAAGTTGCCGGATATATTTGATTATTTTAGGTTTGTGTCTACATCTTCTTGCGATAAGCGTCATCTGTTTTTCACTAGCGTACAATTTAGCAAAGACAAAAAAAGTTCAATCGATTGAACTAGAAACTGAGCTGGTTCACGAAATTGTATGAAATTTTGGTTTAACCAAACCCAATAAAACACGCCTATTAAATTCGAATATTGTAATGCAATAAAAATATCGAATTAGTTTAAAAATTTGGAACCACAAAAAAGAAATGATTTTGCTTCAGTCATTATCATCTTTCATGCTTAACAGTTTATGAAATCATGAAGGTTTGGCGTTAAAACTTTGATTTCTTAAAAAATATCAATCGGGAATAAGGAACTCTTTTCGCCTTATAGATAAAAAATTTGATTTTTTTAAAAAGAGCTGATCCGATTTCAAGTGATTCCAAAGTACAGTCTCCAGGCGGTTTCTGGGGTCGTAATTTTCGGCAATCCCGTTCGGTCTTCCTGAACACTGTGTTGAAAGAGCCGGAAAAAAATGGAAAATGTTGGAAAAATTTGAAAAAAGTTGAAGCAAGTGAAAAGAGGATGGAAAAATATGGAAAGGGTTGGAAAAACTTCAAAGACGTTAAAAAAAATAGAAAAAAATTTGATGAAAGTTGAACGAGTTTGAAAAATTTTGGAAACAGTTGAAAAAGATTGATGAAACGGATGATAGATATTTGGAATATGTTAAAAAAAGTTGAAACAGATTGAAAAAACTCGAAAAAAATTCAAACAGGTTGATAAAGTCGTAATGAGATGTTGAAAAATTATTCATTTTAAAACAAACGTAATAATTGCTTCCGTTCGTTCCATACTTTATTAAATGTACTCTATACCAGGCAATGTTACTGATATGTTACAAACACAATAATGCTGATGGTTTGCCTACTAGTAAGCATCCAACTTAAAGCTGTCCGTCTGAATAGACTGGATACTCCAAAATTGGTCAAAATTGCAGAAAAATCGTTATATCTCCAAAATTATGTACCATTATAGTAGGCCATTAAATAATCTAACTTATGACACCCATATTTCTGATATCCATTCAGGGGTTTTAAACTTATAAGGATTTTTACAAAAGCTATATTCGCAACTTTCGATGGCTACATATCCGAAACCAGATTCGAGCGACTTTTTTTGATTACATGCTTGTGCTTAGAATAAAAAAGCACATAAGAAAAGTTTAGTTTAATTACTAATGAAGAATGTGAGCTAAAGTAAACTTAAGCGATTAAATTTACCACAAACCCAAATCAAACAAAATATAATAAAATCGTCCAAATTCTTTCTGAAAAAATATGTTGGGTGACTATAAATTTAGGCGCTATGACTAAAAATAAATAGTAGTAATAATCTTTGTCTACAAGTCATCGACTGGACAAGTTCCTTAAAGTCGGCGGCGTTATTTCTAGTACGGAAAATGATCGTCCACTTCTGAGACAGTATCTTTTGCTCATCAAAGCGGAGCGCTTAGTTACTAGGAGCTAGTAACTAATTTTAGCAGTTGTTACTAGAAAATTTGAAGCGACAACCATTATGTCTCAAACGCTTAGTCAGCCTTATTTCTTACCAATATATTAAATACTTTAGAAATAACTAAACCTTTAGGATTTGTGTCTTGCAATTCCTCCATTTGTGAAGCTTCTTCTATATGTACAATAAATAACACAGCTTGTTTCATCCTGCTCTACTGATTTTTCAGTAATGTTATTGTCATCAGTGGCCAGTACTTGTAAAAGATTTGCTTCTTCCACGCTCTCTATTGCCAGAAACACAATTTGGTTCATCAATCAACCTCCTCGCTATCCTCAGCTACACTAATTTGCACTTTAATTATTTTATAATCGATTCCATTGCTTTTAGGACTTGCTTCCTTAGCATCAGAAAATTCATGGACATGCCTCTTCAGATTGGGTGACAAATTATCTTCTTCGCATCTTGATGCAACTTTATAACCGGATGCCGGGTACTGTAACAATTTGCCGGCATTTATCCAACTGACTGAGGTCCATTAAATTGAGGCTAGTCACACTTACAATACGATTTAGTAAACGTGATTCGGAATGAATGTAGTCACTCGGGAGAAATTGTCGCGCGCAAATGCGTTTTACCTTATAATCATGCAATGCGCTAAGCCATTTTTGGCGGCTTTCCTTGTTATATGGCAGTCATTCATATGGCACATATTCGAACCGATCGTTCGTTCTTGCAAGGAGCCAGATTGATTACAAAGTAAATATAACTTATCTTCTGATTGTATCCATTACACCTATGTATTTCTGACGGGAGATCGATCATCTTCACTTAACAGAAAACAAATGTCAAAATTGTAAAATAATAAAAAGAACAGACTACGATTTCACTTTGCTCGTTCGTTCGTTCTTACACAGCGAATTCAATTTGTATTCCAACTGGACTAAAATTTTTGTAGGATTTTTCTGCAATTTTGTCCCAGAAAATTCCTATTGAAACTACGTAACCAAAAGCTGAAAAACGTTAAATTCAGTCAACGGCAGTTTTTGGTGGTGTGCGTGTCCTGGAACTTTTTTGTTTACTTTTTATGATATTTTGATTTTACTTTTTTACAATTTTATAGGTAAGGTGTAACCAAAATTTTTCTACAAAATGATGTGATGGTGGTCCGCTGTTAATAACACTAATTTTTAACACCACCACTAAGTAAAAATTAAAAGTTGTAAAATTTTTTCGTTTTGCAAGTAATATTGGAATTGTTAAATTGTCAAAGTGACATGCGAGTTCATAGATGCAAAAAGTGGAACGATGATTTCGGTGTTCACATGACAAAAATCATTTGCTGCAAACAAATCACCATTAATTTCTTTAATAATGCTTCAAAGAACTTTTCATTTATAAGACTACTTTCGGCGGCTTTCCTTGTTATATGGCGTCGATGCACAATTCGAACCGATCGTTCTTGCAAGGAGCCAGATTACAAAGTAAATATAACTTATCTTCTGATTGTATCCATTACACCTATGTATTTCTGACGGGAGAGAAAGATGCAATAATAAAAGAAAACAAAAATATCAAAATTGTGACTCGAATAGCTTCGATTTTCAACCGTACGTCAAAAGCAAAGAGTATCTCTTTGGTCAAAAGTTTTGAAACGCGTTGCCAACTATTTTGATTTACCTATATAAGTACATACTACGAAAACAGAGAACAGCTTGAAAATGGAATGCCAACAGGTAAATTCACGGTTGCCACTTTGGTCCAATTGGACCAAAACTGGTCCTTTTTTTTATGTTTGGTGCGCTGGTCCTTCTTTTTCTGATTTGGTCCTTTTTGAGAAGTATGAAAAATTAACATTCTTATATACATATGTATGTCGCTTATTACATAAATATTTCATGCTAAAGACATTGGCCCATAATTATGGTAGCAAAATTTAAAGCGCTCTAAGTTAAAACCTAGTTTTTGCCTAAAATCAAACATACAGAAAAAGAGGAAAACTTGCATTAAAATATGAGAAAATTTTTAATCCATTAAATCCCAAGCCTAAGCCACTGGATCAAAATCGATGAATTTTCATCCAGAGGCTACACTTGGATCGTAGGTCTGAGCTACGATTTTTAATTTTTTTTACCTGCTCAGGTTTGGGTTTAGGTGGGGGGTCGATTTTTCGACCACTGGGCGATAATAAAAAATGCAATATTTTCTGATATGAACGAAAAACGTATTTAAATGGCTAACAATTACTTTATTGAATGAATTTTGATGAGAATCGATTCTTTTCATTTGTGGACAACTCCGACAACGTAACTGTACATCGCACTTGGTGCATTGCCATGATTCATTCTTTTGGCAAACCTTGCAAGCGTCTTCATATTTGGAAATTGCGGAATGATTCTTCCAAGCATTGACCATTGCTGAGTGAAGTGCGTTCATCAATAATGACCAGTACCACTCCTTTCCACGTAAGTCGACGTTGTAAGCAACAGTGACTACAACATTGTTGATCTAGTGTGTCATGTAGATCTTTTGAGTTTAATCGAACGCGTAATCCAATGTAGCACGCTGCTTTGGACGCGTCGATCGAGGGTCAGTGAGATGCGCTTCCTTTGTTAGTTTTTCTCAGATGGTGCCGCTGGTCCAATGCTGGCAGACGGCACATCAATAAATGGGATGTGAGGAAGTCGTCGAAGCCGAAGCGGTGTTGCAATGGGCTCTCACATTGGAACCCTTTATTTTCTAAGTGGTGCATGTCGCTCTTCGTTGAGAAGAATAAATTAAATAATTGTATGAAATTTATTTGATTTTTTCTTCTTAAAGAAGAGAAACTTGTACAATTTTCAATATAAATGGCTGCCAAGTCGATAAGTCAGCTTAAAAGACATCGCTTGGAATGATTTTGCGTGATAAACCAGCTTGACTGATCAAAAGAATACTCGAACCAAATCATCAAAGGACCCGATTTGACCAAAACCATCGCCTTGAACGATATCCATACTGATAAAAAGGGACATTGAATCTTGAAGATCGCAAAAACACGTCGTTTCAAGGTTTTCCAGAGGCATGCGTCATGGTAATACACCAAATGCGATGTACAGTTGCGTTGTCGGAGTTGTTCACAAATGAAAAGATCGATTCTCATCAATATTAATTCGATAAAGTAATTTTTTGTCATTCAAAAATGTTTTTCGTTCACATTAGAAAAATGTTACATTTTTTGATATCGCTTGTGCCCAGTGGTCGAAGAATCGAGAACTCACTTTTGCGCGCGCATGGCTCGCAGGAAAAATGGCGTATTGCGCTCGTAGTATTTTTAACATCAAATATACCCTTAATACATAAGGATAGTAGTTGAAATTGAGAGAAATTATTTTTATACCCGATTGCAAAAATTTTCACCGAATTTTCCAAAAAAAAAAACCGATAATGCTTCCGCTCCAAGGCGCGAAAATACAGTTAAATAATCGAATCACGCCAAAGCTAAATTAAGGTATGCTGGCAAGGGTTCAAACTAACATATTAACTAAGCGCTTAGCCGATACCACTTTCTGACTCACCTGGAAAAGTTACTAATTGAAAAATCAAATGCTGGGACTTAATGGGTTAAAAATGGATTGCCCTGCGTTATTCGAACAAAGCATTGTAGACACTGTAAACAAAAGGAATAACAAAAAACTGGAAGACTGGCAGCATGGCGAAGTTTTTAGGGCTGTGAACTCATAGCTCACAGTGCGTGGTTCCGATACTCGTCAGTAATATGACATACACATCTTTTACTATGTCCACTTTTAAATATTTTTTGTTTATTTTTTTTTAATGGAATTTGTTGACTTGTTTATGTTGTTAGATAAAACAAAATATGTTAAAAAAATATGGTCCTTTTTATCCGATTTTGGTCCTTTTTCTATAAAATTTTGGTCCCAAAAAAAATTTAGGTGTGGCAACCGTGGGTAAATCATAATAATGTATTATTGATTGAAGCAACACAGAAAAACGATAATGCATTTGATGTTTTGATGAATGCTTGTAAGCTACAGGTCCTATAGGTTCTAACACACCTGGAAAGGATGAGCTACAGGCATGACAAATGTCAAGCAGAAGATATTTCTGCAAGAATGGGCGGACAAAAAAAATGCGACTAAACGAAAATTGGACGAAGGAGTCGAGCAGCACATGTTGATAGAAAATTGGAAAATAGAGCAAAAATGTATTTATTTTTATTTTTTTTTTTCGAGAGGAAAAATGTCAGCATACATATAGTCCAAGAGCCGGCTGTAGAAAAATCGAGTGTATAAGATTACACCATGGGACCTATGCCAAATGATAGAGCTCGATGAGCCTAAATAGAATATCTAGGGTTGCCTTGCCAAAGCCTGTCCCGATGGCCGAAAAAAACCCACTTTTGGCCGACTTTTTTCTTAATAAAAAGTGTATAAGATTACAGCATGAAATTGGTGTCAAAAGATAGAGCTCGATGAGCCTAAAAATAAAATATAGGGTTGCCTTGCCAAATCCTGTCCTAAACTAGGGTTGCCTCGCGTTTTTTGGGCCAATTTTTTTTAATAAAAAGTGTATAAGATTACAGCATGAAAGTGGTGTCAAAAGGTAGAGCTCGATGAGCCTAAATAGAAAATATAGGGTTGCCTTGCCAAAGCCTGTCCTAAACTAGGGTTGCCACCCGTTTTTTGGGCCATTTTTTTTTTAATAAAAAGTGTATAAGATTACAGCATGAAAGTGGTGTCAAATGATAGAGCTCGATGAGCCTAAATAGAATATATAGGGTTGCCTTGCCAAAGCCTGTCCCGATGGCCGAAAATGCCCGAAACTTAGCCAATTTTGTTATTCTAATTAAAACTGTAGTACATAACAGCTCCAAATGTATGCCAAAAGATAGAACATGAAGAGGCCTAAATATAATAAATGGGATTGCATTGTTGAATCCTGTCGCAAACATGGGTTTTCACCGGTTTTTGGGTCAATTTTTATTAATGAAGATAACAGCTTGAAATTTGTGCCAAATGATAGATATTGAAAAACCTAAAAAGAATATATAGATTACAGCATGAAATTGGTGTCAAATGATAGAGCTCGACTAGCCTAAATAGAATATCTAGGGTTGTCTTGCCGAAGCCTGTCCTATACTAGGGTTGCCTCGCGTTTTTTGGGCCAATTTTTTTTAATAAAAAGTGTATAAGATTACAGCATGAAATGTGTGTCAAATGATAGAGCTCAACGAGCCTAAATAGAATATCTAGGGTTGCCTTGCCAAAGCCTGTCCTAAATTAGGGTTGCCAACCGTTTTTTGGGCCAACATTTATTAGAAAACATTTTATGGTTAAATATTCCAGCTTCAAATGTATGTCAAATGATAGAGCTCGATTAGCATAAAAATAATATATAGGGTTGTTTTGCCAAAGCCTGTCCCGATGGCCGAAAATGCCCGAATTTTAGCCAATTTTGTTGTTCTAATTAAAACTGTAGTACATAACAGCTCCAAATGTGTGTCAAATGATAGAGCTCGATGAGCCTAAAGAGAATATATAGGGTTGCCTTGCCAAGGTCTGTCCTAAACTAGGGTTGCCACCCATTTTTTGGGGCAACATTTATCAGAAACAATTTTATGGTTAACGATTCCAGCTCCAAATGTATGCCAAATGATAGAGCTCGATGAGCCTAAATAGAATATATAGGATTGCCTTGTCGAATCCTGCCCTAAACATGGGTTGCCACTCATTTAAGAAAAGTTGACCCCAAAAACGGGTAGTAACCCTAGTTTAGGACAGGATTCGACAAGACAATCCTATATATTCTATTTAGGCTCATCGAGCTCTATCATTTGACACCAATTTCATGCTGTAATCTTATACACTTTTTATTAAGAAAAAAGTCGGCCAAAAGTGGGTTTTTTTCGGCCATCGGGACAGGCTTTGGCAAGGCAACCCTAGATATTCTATTTAGGCTCATCGAGCTCTATCATTTGGCATAGGTCTCATGGTGTAATCTTATACACTCGACTTTTCTACAGCGGGCTCTCCGTCTAATATTACATTTATAATTTTTAATGTTCTTTCAGGTTTAAGAAAATGTTGGTCGCCAGTTCTGGCAGTAATACCACATCTAAAGCTCTACCTCCAACTACTGGAGGAAAATTAGATAAACTTAAAGAAAACTCTAATAGTAAATCAAAAAAGATTCAAGAAACAACAAGGCTGATAAACTTTGCAATTACAAAACATCTGTCTGAAGAAAAATACGAAAATTTTACAAGTAAATCAAAGAAGAAACCAGGACACGATAAGTTAGTAAAACCAAAACAAACGCGAGGGCGCAAGCCTGTTACGTCGACTCCCTGCAGATTGCAGAGAGAATTGAAAATTAATTGCACTAAGAAACGTACGAAACAAGAATTTTTATCAAAGTTATTCTCCTACTAAGAAACGTGACAGCTTGTTAAGTTATTTCACAAAAAAAGACTCACCAAAAGAAATCGCAAATAAAGTGACTACGGTAGAAAATGGAACCACAAGCGTTATTAAAGCTGCTAAAGAAATTAAAAAAAACCAGATAAACCTAACAGAGCCAGAAGTAGAAACTCAGAGAAAATATTTGATTTTCATGTGGTATAAATTTGCAAAAAAAAAAAACCATTTTAATTTAAATTTATGTTTAATAGATGCAGAGATATTTTTTTAGAGTAATGAAACTAGTAATACTCTTATCTTTAGACTTGAGTACTGATTCTTCTGAAACATTAGCGTTTTCACAATTTAAGCCCTTACATTCTAAGATCTTATACATATGTACTTCATCCAATTTTTATCGAAAATACTATTGTGGGTCACCATTTTAACGGAAACTATATCACCTCTCATTTTTGTTAACTAAAAAAATCCCTGAATCCACTCAGAAACAAGTTATATCCAATAATTAGAAAAATTTAAATTTTTCGGTTTTTCTAAATAGTTTTTTAAACTGAATTTAATGACAAAGACAATTTTCATGTCGAAATAAAAAATAATTTCTTAGCAACTCACTAACACGCTTTTTAATTAAAAAAGTTTTATGGGACAAATATTAAAACAATGGCATCATATCATTTTATTTTCAGATTTATAAATTTGATGTTTCAATTACGATGCAATGGTACAGTCAAACTTCCTTATAACGAACTTCTTTGCAACTAAGTTCTCTCTACTACGAACTAAGTTCAAGTACACAGCTTTCTTGTTCCATTTTCAGTGTATTTGGATCTTCTTACAACGAATTTCCTTATAGCGAGTTTTTCTTTAAAACGAAGAAGTTTTGCTGCTGAAAATCAATTTTTTATGCGATTCTGATCTCCTTAAAGCGAATTTTTTAAAAAAAATGTTCTGATACGCATGTCAATAAAACTACATACATACGGACAAAAAAGAAAACATTTTAAGGGGATCCCCAAAATATAAAAATAACAACAATCGAAAAAAAAAGAAGTTCCTTCACTATTAATGGTGACTATAGTTCAGTCAGTGTTAAGTGATAGAAGTTAAAATGTTGCAACGAAGTAGCCTTTCTCTCGAAAAAAGTTATTGATAGTAAAAAAAGTTGAAGAAGGCGTGACATTCGACGAATTTCGAAGAATTTTGGAGATAAGGAGCAACGCACGGACTAATGTATATGCTTTTAAGATTTTGTTGAAATAGAAAAATGGAAGAGTGTAGTCCAAACCAAAATTACTGACTTCTTTAAATAAATAGTAAAAACAAAATTATATCTATATAACGAATTTTTTTTCTGGTCCCGTGCGTATTCGCTGTATGGAAGTTTGATTGTAGTACGAAAAAAAAAACTTTAGTCACACTGGAGTTTTCTAGAGGTGGTACCTGATGGTTCCACCAGTTTTTAAGGGATGCCTCAGCAATTAGCACTATAAGTTTAATTAAGCTAACACGAAAATAAGTGTGAACGATAAGTATAATCTATATATTAATACGTGAACTTGAATTTTCAATGAATTTGAAGTTGAAACTTTAGTGAATTTAGTAAGTTTCCACAATTTGCAAGCATTGTCAGCTTTTTCATAATGAAATTTACTGAATACAAATGACACTCACGTTGACAGATTTGAAGAAATTTTTAAGGTTTTATCCATTTTGGAAAGTAGGACACTCAAGTACAACACGCTGTACTTATCCTTAAATAAGAGTTTAAGTTTATTTAGCTTAAGTGTTTTTTTTACAAAATCCTGGATTTTAATAAACTTTATTTAAATTTTAAAACATAATTAATCACCAGGATGAAGAAAAATGCTTTAAAATTCGCATATCCAATAGAATTTTGTCAGAAAAGTTGCGTTTGTAACGCTAAGAATGTTCATTTATTTTTTTTAAGAATTTGATTTGTTTTTTAAGACGAATAATTATTATATTAATAATTGAACAATTTTATATTGAACTTTTTTAGTCATTTTTATTCAACAAACATGACAAAGATAACAAGTGGATCAATTTAACCTGGTAATTGGTGACATATGTTTCGGCTATTACCACGTATATACATATTCATATGCATATACATTGCCTCATCAGACCAGTTTTGGTTAAGTTGTACTGAGATTCGGACACCCGACCGTACCATGCATTTTTTTTTTCATTTTTTTTTTTTGAATTGCTCTAACACTTGAGCTATTGGGTATGTGACCTTGATGTGTACAAAGTGCGTATTTCTTTGGATTTCGCACGCATTGTTCCATTTTTCTTGTTATCTTTCTGAGTTATGTTTTTTGTTGCCATAGCTCTTTTAAGCTACTTTTTTATTAAAAAAATTGGCACTAATAATTATTATATTAATAATTGAACAATTTTTATATTGAACTTTTTTTGTTGAAAAAAAAAAAATAGCATTCGACTGCAATTGTAGTGTTTCTTGAAATACACTATCCTTATTAATATTAAGTTAATACCTGTCATTCCTGTAATCAAAATATAACTTGCTTTTATGCGAATCATAAACTATTTTAATTCCAGACACCCAGATTGAATGTTGCCATCATGAAATACTCTGACCAATTATGTGCATAATGCAAGCGTAAGGAGCATAATGTATCCTTTATATATCACGATAGTTTATGTATCAGATGTTTTGTATCGCATTTCAGTTCATTACCCCAATATACCATATACGAAAATATCAGTGTGAATTATTTAGTTCTTAAAAAGTAATTGCAAATCAATGAAATTGTATATTAATTTAAAGTTTGTATGTGAATAGAAATACATGTGTAAGTTAAATAATATGAATTTTGTTTTATTGTATAGCTAATTTAAATATCTTAAAGAGTGTGAGTAATTAGGTTTTTTAAATTTAATCAAATTAAAAAATGTAGATTTCTTGGTTCTATTTCTTATGATTTTAGCACACCAACTTAACTGCCGCCGAGTATGATAGAAAATTTGTGGTAGAAAAGTAACACTAATACTCTAGATTTGATAAGTTTCGAGGGTTCCTGTTGCAAAACCGGCCAAGTCCCTTTTTAACACTTTTGAACAAACAACGAAAAACGTTTATCCTCATCTATGTTCATTGAAAAATTAAAAAGTATTTCCCACATAATAGCTTATAAAATTTCTTACACATAGCACGTCAGATCAGACTTTTCAAGTTTTATTTGCTTATGTTTTAGAGAAAACAATTTTGAGCTTGGCCGGTTTTGATAACAATGAACTGGACTTGGCCGGTTTTGACATAGTAATTATCAAATTTTGTTTGAAAAAAAGTGTACTTGGCTGGTTTTGATACCAATGTACTGGACTTGGCCGGTTTTGATTCCAAGGCGTTGGACTGGTTTTGAAAGCAAGTTCATGGACTTGGCCGGTTTTGAAATTCATGCATAAAAAATAAATTAAAAAGTGTAATATTTCTGTAAAAAATTTTTCTTTTAAATCTAAAACCATAAAACATGGTCTAGATTTTGATACATGAGAATATCTCAAAATTTGATTTTTTTTTCAAAATATTCTGAATTTTTGATATTTTGGCCTGATTTTTTTTAAAGTTGTCCTTGGTTAATTAATGAGTTTTGTTTGCCTTGTGAAACACAGCTGCAGTTATGCGATAATTTGTAATTAATTTTTGAACAGCTTTGAACAAGCTAGCGTGACACCTTCTATATAGAGTTTTCTAATATATCTTCTTTTTTTTTTGCCGAGGAGGAGCTATCGCATTTTGAAATTTTGTCTATACCTGCAAACTAATTAGGGCCATTTGTATGCCAAAATATTTGAAAATTTCAAAATGCGATAACTGGGCGATGAAAAAAGATATTTTAGAGAACGCAACGACAGCACAGTGTATTTTTGTGGCCATAAATAGGAAGAATTTGAAAGTAGTGGGAATTGAAAAATTTTGTAGTAAAATCGTCAGATAATACTTAGGGGATGAAAAAAAATTATAGAATTTTTAAATTTGTTTTGGGTTTAGCGACACAGTGGGCTCAAAGTTGAACTTTGTACTCCAAAAATTTTCTATGAGTTTTTTTATATAAGAAACTGTTAGATAGGGTGCTCTAGTTAACTTGTTTGAAACAAAATGCAATAATGTAGCATATTGGCGTAAAGAACATTGTTTCTACTTTAAAAAAATTTATTTAGTTTTCTTTTATCGGCCTTATATGAATTTTACGGAATTTTCAAAAAATAGAATGAAAAATGGTAAAATTGAAAAATTCTAAAACTTTAACAGAAAAAAACACAAAAGTATATCTCCAGATTTAAAAAATTTTGTTATACATATATTATGTGCGAAGGTATGGTTAACAAAATAAAAAAAACAAGTTAAGGTGTTATCTTCGGCCAGGCCAGAACTCACATACCCTACACTGAACTGAAAGTACCTTTTCAATAAATGTTAAAAAGACGTTGAAGAGGTTGAATAAGTCTAAAAAATTGTGAAATGTTGAAAAAGTTGAGAGAGGTTGAAAAACTCTAAAAAAGTTGAAAGAGGTTGAAAAAATTTAAAACTATTCAAAATTGATAAAAAAGTCAAAAAAAAAAGAAAAGAAAACAAGAAAAAAGTCTTACAAATACATATAGGATATATTGGAAAATGTTAAAAAATATAGGTTGAAAAAGTCGAAATAATATGGAAAATGTGGAAAAAATCGAATAGAAATGAAAAATTTGAAATATGCCACTCCCACTTTTTCAATTCCGCCCACTTTTGGTTCCAATTTTGAGATATAAGGAATCAAAATTTTAACAGTTGTAAAGTGCCACGCCTACTTTTTCAATTCCGCCCACTTTTATCTCAATTCAAGATATACTTGATATGTATCCGTTTACCAAATTTCATCGCAATATCTTGAATGTATTACAAGATATGGTGGTATAAATGATAAAATTTAGGCTGTGCCACGCCTGCAAGAAGATGTGACCTGTGTGTGAAAGTTTCATTCAATTGGCTTTCTTGGTTTTCCCAGACAGACCGACAGACAGACAGACAGACAGACAGACAGACAGACAGACAGACAGACAGACAGACAGACAGACAGACAGACAGACAGACAGACAGACAGACAGACAGACAGACAGACAGACAGACAGACAGACAGACAGACAGACAGACAGACAGACAGACAGACAGACAGACAGACAGACAGACAGACAGACAGACAGACAGACAGACAGACAGACAGACAGACAGACAGACAGACAGACAGACAGACAGACAGACAGACAGACAGACAGACAGACAGACAGACAGACAGACAGACAGACAGACAGACAGACAGACAGACAGACAGACAGACAGACAGACAGACAGACAGACAGACAGACAGACAGACAGACAGACAGACAGACAGACAGACAGACAGACAGACAGACAGACAGACAGACAGACAGACAGACAGACAGACAGACAGACAGACAGACAGACAGACAGACAGACAGACAGACAGACAGACAGACAGACAGACAGACAGACAGACAGACAGACAGACAGACAGACAGACAGACAGACAGACAGACAGACAGACAGACAGACAGACAGACAGACAGACAGACAGACAGACAGACAGACAGACAGACAGACAGACAGACAGACAGACAGACAGACAGACAGACAGACAGACAGACAGACAGACAGACAGACAGACAGACAGACAGACAGACAGACAGACAGACAGACAGACAGACAGACAGACAGACAGACAGACAGACAGACAGACAGACAGACAGACAGACAGACAGACAGACAGACAGACAGACAGACAGACAGACAGACAGACAGACAGACAGACAGACAGACAGACAGACAGACAGACAGACAGACAGACAGACAGACAGACAGACAGACAGACAGACAGACAGACAGACAGACAGACAGACAGACAGACAGACAGACAGACAGACAGACAGACAGACAGACAGACAGACAGACAGACAGACAGACAGACAGACAGACAGACAGACAGACAGACAGACAGACAGACAGACAGACAGACAGACAGACAGACAGACAGACAGACAGACAGACAGACAGACAGACAGACAGACAGACAGACAGACAGACAGACAGACAGACAGACAGACAGACAGACAGACAGACAGACAGACAGACAGACAGACAGACAGACAGACAGACAGACAGACAGACAGACAGACAGACAGACAGACAGACAGACAGACAGACAGACAGACAGACAGACAGACAGACAGACAGACAGACAGACAGACAGACAGACAGACAGACAGACAGACAGACAGACAGACAGACAGACAGACAGACAGACAGACAGACAGACAGACAGACAGACAGACAGACAGACAGACAGACAGACAGACAGACAGACAGACAGACAGACAGACAGACAGACAGACAGACAGACAGACAGACAGACAGACAGACAGACAGACAGACAGACAGACAGACAGACAGACAGACAGACAGACAGACAGACAGACAGACAGACAGACAGACAGACAGACAGACAGACAGACAGACAGACAGACAGACAGACAGACAGACAGACAGACAGACAGACAGACAGACAGACAGACAGACAGACAGACAGACAGACAGACAGACAGACAGACAGACAGACAGACAGACAGACAGACAGACAGACAGACAGACAGACAGACAGACAGACAGACAGACAGACAGACAGACAGACAGACAGACAGACAGACAGACAGACAGACAGACAGACAGACAGACAGACAGACAGACAGACAGACAGACAGACAGACAGACAGACAGACAGACAGACAGACAGACAGACAGACAGACAGACAGACAGACAGACAGACAGACAGACAGACAGACAGACAGACAGACAGACAGACAGACAGACAGACAGACAGAGGTGAACTGGTTAAGGCTGTTTTTTCTTTTTTGATCCCTCTTTGCTTTCGCTTTTTTAGAACTAAACATAGTGTAGTGCAGATATGGATGGTGCAGCATAGGGAGTCCGATTATAATCATTTTTAAGTATTATTTTTTTGAAAAAGGCTTATAATAAGCCTTTTTTCAAAAATAATACTTGTAATTGTGTAAAGTGACTTTTTTCATTGATATAATCATTTTTGTTATTATTATTATCGAAATATATTTCCAAAAAAATTAATTTTAAATTCCTATGTCCTTAATTATGATAGTTATTATTCTATATTTTCCAATAAATTTATTTTATGTTTTTAATGTCTTTAATATATGTTCAGAAAAAACTTATGTATTTATTAGAAACTAAACTTACAGTGTTTCAAAGGTCATTGCGGCCGAATATTGCTTTTACTATTACAGTTATTTTGTCAAAACAAATATAGTAGAATATTTTACAAGTTCTGGCTTCCGGAAAAGTTATAAATCTCGAAAGCTTTCACAAATATACCCAAAAAACTGTGTAACTTTATAAAAATGACTACAATTGGTACAACATGCCTTTTTCCGTGCACAAAGTTGTAATACATTGAAGTCAAATTATGCAAGAACTAGAAGTTCCAATTGAACTCTTTCTGAAGAAGCTCAGGAAGCATCAAATAAAGTTTTTAAAAACGCGAGGCTGCACAACAGCAGGTGTTGCTCTAGAGTAGCAAACAACGAAGATGTTTTTCATTATTTGCTGATTTCTTCTGATCCTCTTACCAGCCAAATTCGAATAAAGCGAGATAAAAAAATATAAATAGTTATCACCAGAGGCACAAGAAAGCTTGAAGTCTTTGAAGAAGATGATTAAAATAAATTTAAAAAAAAACATTGGTGTTTTTTATCTATTTTTTTTATTGAATTTTCAGTTTTTCTTTAATAACTTGAAAACTATAAAAGATATCGCACGATTTGTAACATTTTTGAAATCAGCATTGCCAAATTATTGGAAATTGATACCCATTTTGAAGATCAAGTCTCAATCACATCCCACCTTTGATGGGCGGTAGGCGTGTACGTTGGCCGATTTTTTTCATATTCATAAATTTTTGTTGATTTAACCTAAAAAACGCCTGTGCCAAATTTCAAGACTCTGGCGCTATTCTTACTGTTTATGGCCACCGTTTTTGGTTTTTCTGTAATAACTTTAAGACTATAAGAGATATTGAAAAATTAATAACATTTTTGAAATCAGCATTGCCAAAGTAATGAAAATTGATACCAATTTTGAGAAAAAGTCACAACTTCATCCCAACTTTGTATGGGAGGTAGGCGTGTTCTTGAACCGTTTTTTTTAGAAATCACCAATTTTTGTTCTCTTTACCTTGAAAACATCTGCATTAAATTTCAAGAGTCTAGCGCAATTATTACTATTTATGGCCGCCGTTCCATACAAATCCATCCACTGTGCGACGTTTCCTTCGCGGACTTAAAATGGAGGACCTTATTTGTATATAATTTAGTTCAAAACTCCTCCATTTGCGGCATTTTTAAAGTCTAAGAAAACTTACCAGATTAATTAATTGATGATGATGATGAAAATTTATTTTATTTTAAGCGCACAGCAAGGTGTTGATTTATTTACTATATCAATTTCATAAATTTTTTTTTTTTTAATTTCCGTAAAATAATTAAAAAATTTAAACATTGAAAAACAAGCATTCAAAAACAGATTTCAAAAATATCACAGCGCACTGATAAAGAATATATATGAATACAGTTTATTCAACATAAAATAAAGTTATTTTTTATTATTTGTTGCTGGCTGTGGTTTAATAAACCTGTGTTGGCATTAGCAAAGTATGCACATTCAAATAAAAGTTCCGTTAATGTTGTAAATCGACACTGAACTAATTTGATATTACAATCATCAGAGTTACACTATAGCTTTGTTCAGTTGTGGTTACGAGTTAAACGCTTGACTCTTTAAAGTGTATAACCAACAAAAGAATGAAAAACTTTACAGTCTTTATTCTCCATCAGTGTTATCATACTTACAGTTTTAACTGCAAACTACAGATTTTTAAACAAGCTTACAGTTTTTTAATACAAATTACAATTTTTTTTTTTATAAAATTATGAAAAGGTCATAAAAAGTGAGGACATAATTTCTCCTTTTTTTATAAAAAATAAAAAAAGGTCATCAATTTTTACAAAAAAAAGTTCTACATTACCAAACATGTTTTCGATTTGTAAAGTTGCAGTTTTATACAGTTTTTATTTGGAATTTAACTTTTTGAAAAAGAAAAAAAGTTCTGGCAGCACTGTTGCACATTTAGAACTTAACTTTTTGAAAAAGTATTGCATACATCTAGGCTGAGCTAATATTTCTGTGATATGGTTAATCAAAGAGAAATTATGAAAAATATTTTTAAAAAAATGTTAAATGTAAAAAATTATGAAATTATTCAGGTATTTACACACAGATTTCGGCGTTGAAATTTTGTTATTGTCAAAAAAAATATGCAGTCCAACATCAACATTAACATTAACATCAACATCACTGATTCGTTTTGGGATCATCTCACCACAATCATGCATACAGTATGATGCTGCAGTTCAACATCAACATTAACATCAACATCACAATCAACAAATCAAAAGTTTCCATTTCATGAATTTCCGTCTTTATTTTTTTATAATTTTTTTTCTTGTTTCCAACTGATTGTGTTGTATGTTTCTTTTTGATCAATTTTTTATTAAATATAAAATCCGTATAATTCGGGGAATACCATTATATTGTGTATTGTATAATGTTTTCACATTTCACCTGTGGTGCCGGCAGAACACTCTGCTTGAAAAATAAAAATCAAAAAATTTTTAGTGTCGATTTTTGATTTCTTTTCGACAAAAAAAAAAAGTCGAAATTTTTCATAAATCTTCAAAATTGTGTAAAATCGAGAAATTCAGACTAAATTTCCGTCATCAGCTTCCAAAAATATAGTTCAATTTTGAGAAATGGAAAAGTTTTTATCCAAAAAAAAAAACCTCTGCTGAACCTTAAAAGAGCTTGTGTCTTCCCTAGATATGTCCTCTTAGTAGCTAAATTTAGTAGCAAATTGCGAACGTATTTCGAATTATTAACGTAAACGTCATATATCTGTTGTCCGCTTCCAATCATGTCGAATACAAACCCCCCAACCAAACGATCATTTCGAACGATCCTAACATTTGCTTAAGAAGGAGAAAGAGCCAGTTTACGTGCGTGTATGCGAGGGTTTCTTTATTAGCACCAGTAAAAGAGAGTGTTTCAAACCAGCCACCACGATAATTGGCAGACGGCAGGCGACAACATTACTCACACGGAAGTAATTTGTAGGTCACTTTCACCATCATATAATCTCCTCTGCTCTCTCGTTGTAGACTTGAATAAATATAATTGTAAGGCCCCCGTTTGCAAAATTAAAAAAAAAAAAAAATCAATGAAAATTTTAATCAACAGCGAATTTATTTAATATTTCTCACTGATATATATTGCAATAAATTACTGCAAAAATAAATTCTGAGAATTTTTGTTATAATTATATAAAGTTAAAGAATATTATACATCTAATCGAGTTGTGAATTATTTTTATTGAAGAAAATGGCGTTTGGCCAAGAACGAAATCCGTGCAGGGATTGGTCTGATCAGCGAATATTTCAAAAAAAAAAAAAAATCAAAAAAGCTTTCTCAAAGTAAATTTAATGTTTTTGAAGTTAAAATTCTTTAGGCGGACAAGTTGAAATATCAACTTGTTCAAATAGAGGACTTAAATGCATGAAACAGGAAAATGTTCTGAACGTAAATCAGGAAAACCCTAGAAATGCAAATTTGCTTAAAACACAAATTATGAAAATTTATTTTCGTAATACTTTATTATGATTCCGGAATGAGCTCGATATTTTTTGTTATTTTTGTAAGAGCTGGAAGAGTCAAACGAGCTTCGGGCTGCGCATCCATGCTTTAATCTGGCATTCTTTTCCAAACCGCACACCAATTTAGACTTGACATTTTAGATTCGCCTGATATTTTTTTTATCCAACTTACGTACAGTGACCGACAAAAGTCTAGATATACCCCCACTTTTTGCGAGATCAACAATCCGAAAACATAATGGAAAAATATAATGATGCAGTTTTGTTTGAAACCCTTTTATAATGATAAATGAGCACAAAAAAAAGTTTTTCAATATAAATTTCAAAAAAAATATAAAAATCAAAAAAATTCTCCATTATTCTTTTTGATAGTAGGTACTGGGATTTGATCATCGGTCTTTTTCTGATTTTTATTGATATTTGTTCAAGATTTTCATTGTTGATATTGTAGCATAAGAGAAGCTAGCACCTACGCACACACACATATACGCTTGTTTTCATTTGTTTACCATTTTGTTTTGCGTATACCTAAATAGAAATTCATCCCTTGTTCTAAGATCGTGACAACTAATGAAAATGCTAAAAGCTTCGTTGCATTTAGGAATTAATTTTCATTTGAACTTGAAATTATATACATAATTATTAAAATGGCTAATATTTTGTCTTATTGAAAATAAAAAATAAATTAAAATAGCTGGGGTTCGAACTTCGAATAAGGAGCCGTCCATTAATTACGTGAGGTGTTTTTTTGAAAATTCGGGCCCCCTCCCTCCTCTTGGTGAGTTTTGTTGAGTTTTGACGGGACACCCCTCCTTTCCGTGGGACTTACCATGCAATTTTTATATGTAATCTGGTATAATAATGTATAGTATCTGCATTAAAAAGTTGAAGTGAGATTTTTATTGACCCCACTCCCACTTCGTGAGGCTTGGTGAGATTTTTCCAGAACCCCCCTCCCCCCCCCCCCCCTATTTTGGCTCACGTAATTTATGGATGGATTTATGGAAGGCAAGCGCATTCCCACTAGGATACGACGCTAATAAAAAAAATGGTCGTCTATGTCACATATAGAAAAAGATCCGATTTTTATTCTTATTCAATAAGTAAAAGCTTTGTTATATTTTCAAGGTTCTAAGAATTTACGAATTAAATGAATTAAATATTTAGCTTTTTATTGTTACGTAGCCTGTTACCTCGTACCTTGTACGCGTAGCCTGTTTTTCTGCGAAGGCAAACAATTTAATTTTTTTTAAATAGAACTTCAGTCAATTTTGATTCTTCTTCACAGATCTAGAGTTGTTGTTGTTTTCTCTTCCATAAATATACCATTGCATTGTCATGTGAAAGACAAACAACAAAGCCTAACTAACACATTCAATTAGCCCAGTTCACATTATCACACATGCTGTCCAAAATGCAACACTGATCGGACGGTGAAAACAGAATTAAATCTAAATCGACGATATTTGTTATGCTTACATGCTTCTTTCTATGTGTGAAATTCATTTTCTTAGCAATTTTAAAACTTTAATATTTTGATATTTAATAGGAATATCGTGATAAATTTAATTCTATGTCAACACCAAGCGTCTAAGAAAGATAACTAAAAAAATTTGATCGAAATTGATTCAGTAGATTTTGCGTGAATCCTATTCATCGAAAACGGCTATCATTTTATTTATATAGATAAATTTAATTCTATGTCAAGTCCAAGCGTCTAAGAAAGATAACTAAAAAAATTTGATCGAAATTGATTCAGTAGATTTTGCGTGAATCCTATTCATCGAAAACGGCTATCATTTTATTTATATAGATAATACCTACTGTAAAGTGTTTGCCGCCCATTCGTTAAATAAAGGTACTTAAGTACAGTTAAAGTGTTGAATTGGTGCTCTCTCCATTTTTTTTTGTTTAAAGTTAAGATCAAAGAAAAAATTTGATTCAAACATGAGTGTTTTGGAAAATTAAATTAATTGTAGAAGTAACCCTTTATTATGTGTACGCCATTTCGTTTGTATAGTGTCATATGTGAGCCGTCAACAAATTGAAACGAAAAATAAATTTTATCATTTGTGATGTTTGATAATATGAAATTAAAAAGATTGTAAAGTGGAGTTAATCGATTTGATATTGTATATGAAATTGATGTACATAAGTTTATTTCATAGTCATTAGAGATATTCATCACTTTCATAACGAATCGTTACGCAATTTTCAACGTAATTTCATTATATGTATTTATTATATACTTATTATTGAATTACAATTTTATTATACTCATGTATATATATAGAGCGAAAATTAGCAGACAATGCATTTTAGATTCTTACGAATTTCGCAACTCTCCCGGTTTCGCTTTTCACAGCATGATTTGGAAATGCTGGATAAATCGGTGGAATATCTAAAAATTACTCATCCAAAGGAGATCATAATTCACGAATTTGCACCAAGCCCTTCGACACGTCATGCATTGGCGTTAGATGCTTGGTGAAGGGGTCCATACCGATGTTGAATCTATGAAATTATAATATGTGGCATATAACTTCACACTTTTTGAATTTCAATATTAACCACTTGCATTCAATACTTTAGAATTTTTATCTTCTATGAATTTATGTAGTTTATTTTCTATTTTCGACTATTCCTATTGTATACCTTTCGAACCTATTTGATTTTTTGAAACCATTAGATGCTTCTTAGCTTTTGCGATACTAATCGATCTTATCATTCAACACTTTTAGGCTTTTTAATATTTATTATATTCTTATGTATTACTGTACGCATGGTATACGACTGTTTCTCTGAACAGTTTATGAAGATGAAAGATAAATATTCCAGAAATAAATTCCAGTTCAGAAAAAATTAGGACATGCTGCATGATAGGTTGCAAGAGCGATTCTGGCGATTTTGTAATGCATAAATTTCACTAGACCTGAAACATGACAATCTTGGATTGAAACTTGTAGTACATATGATACCGACAGAAAGGAACTAAATATATGCAACAACCATTTCTGTGCAGGTGACATAAGTTCCTTTAAAAGACTAAAGATGGATGTATTGCCTGTTATGAAGGTAGAGCACAGTGAAGATGATATTGTAGTTGGTCAGGAATTGCAAGAGCGCTAATCGCTAACTGGCGAGAATTGCGAAGATTTTTGCAAACTGGCTGACTACAATAAAAAAAATTGCGTTCCTGTGAATACACTTTTTGCTGCGACTGCTGCTTCATTAACTGCACTGCAGTGATCTCGTTTGTCATCAAGGCAGTCATTAAGCAGCATCGCCAAGGGATCAGCGTAAGTTAATTGCATAGGTATTATTTATTTTATTTAGTTAAAATTACATTTAATTAAAGGCATCAGGTCGTGCAACTTTGCATGAAGGTTACTGCGAATATGTTTAAGTGGTATTTTTTACTTTTAAATATTTTTTTGGTTTAAAACGACACAGTACTTGTCTAGAATACAATTAATTGTCAAACAAACTTTTAACAGAAAATCACTTGAGTAAATTTTAAATGACCATGGAGTCTCTAACTAAGTATGTTTTATTACCTAAATAAATCAATAACAATATAGCTTTTGCTTATTTTTTCGACATTTTTAATTATGAAAAAATACATTCTGATGTTCTAAGAGTCTGAAGGCCTAAGAAAGAAACTTTTCAAAAGTATGTACTACTAATTTGTACTACGGTACGCCCAGTTATTGGTTTCCCCACATATCATATGAGTATGAGTAGCACCATTTACAGAAGTGGTCGGCAGAGCGCAAATATTAAATAATTTTTTACTCTCAAAAAACAGGGAAATGACAAAAGCACCAATCATTTTTTTTACATATAAAATGGGTTTCAAAAACCCAGTAGTAAGTATTACATTTTTTCAATTTTCTTAACGATATTTTAAAAATGAGTTGCCATCTTCCAAAACAAAACAAAACAACTTAACTGGATAATTTTAGCTATACAAAATTGAGGTATCGTAAGACTGTTTACACAGGAATTTTTATCATTTATAGACTTTCCAACAATGCTTATGAGCGGTGCTGCCCAGAGAACGAGCAGGCGCTCAAAGAGCGTAAAAATGAGATCGATAAGACGCTTAAAGAGCGTAAAATAGCTTCAAAGAGCGTAAAAAACCGTGCACGCATACAAAATTATCAACACATGTTTATCGTTGCTTGTAGTAGTGGGCACCACTGCTTATGAGCAGTGGTGCCCACTACTACATGCAAGCGCGCTCACGATAAGCATTGGTTAATGATTTGCTTATCAATTCTGTATATGTGCACGCTTCGTACGCTCTTTAAGCGCCTTCTCGTTCTGATTTTTACGTTCTTTGAGCGCCTGCTCGTTCTCTGGGTAGCACCGCTTGTGAGTTATCCCAAAATAAAATAATTTTTCCTGATAACTTTTTTTTTGTATTCATTACAATTTTTTTTTTTTTGTGCGTAACAATTTTCTTTGTCACAAAACTTAAAAATATATTACTACATAATATAACAAAAACCAATTCCCAAACTCGTCCAATTAACGGCTTTTTCTGAAATTTTTCAATTCCTACAAGTTTTTCTAATTTTGGTTTTGATAATTTTTTTATTTATAAGTAAAAATATAATTAAGAATGTCTTGTGCCAACTTTCAGGCTTACCTCAAAATATCATTTACCCTATAGTGGATGACATATTGAACTCTTTTTTTTTTAAAGGAACAACGAATTTTTACATTCAAGCAATTTATTTTTCGTGAAGTTGAGTCTTACGGAGATCAAAATATTTTAAAAATTAAGACTTATTCTTCATAAATTTCTAAAAATTTTAGCGCAACAATGGTTTGTTTGACTTTACAGTAAGTCATCAACAAGGCTTGCACTGCTCACAAAAAAAGATTACCAAAATCAGAGCTCTTAAGATCCAACTTCGTTTGTTTTGGCAAAGAATGCCCCAAGGACAACAAATTACTTAAATAGTAAAAAAAGACTTAAAATGTTCCTAATTTTTCGAAAATTCATAAGCACACATTTATACATGTTAGATATGTCCTGTCTTAGGTTAACAACGGTTTTTGGCTGCATTTGGGTATACTCATATATGGGGTAAAACACACGAAAACGCCACCTGAAAAAATGTTTGGCTCCGATTTGGCTGAAATTTGGCATTATTGTAGTATCAATGTCCAGCAATAAAAGTGTGTTTAGGATTTTGCCCTAATATTATTTCTTGTTCAGATAAGCGGATATGAAATTCACGATTTTCGTACTTTTCCAGAATAAGTGTTTTTTTTTTCGAAAATTCATAGCTCACAGTAGCGCTGTACTACGCGTTGAAAGGCTACTGCACTGATTTTAAATTTCAGTTTTAGTTTTTAGGTTAACGGCTCAAACATTTTAATTAACTACTTGCCCTCATGTTATGGCATATCGTTTTGAAGCTTGGGGATCAAGCTGTAATCTGAAGTTCACCGGAAAAATATTCTGAAATGGATTTTTCAAAAAAAATTCAAAAATTCATTTCAATTTACAAACTTGTAGCTCTTTAATTTTTTTTTTAAATTAAAAAAAAATATAAATAATTTTTTTCCCACAAAAGTTTTTACGGCATTAAGCGCAGAATAAATCAAAGTTTTTTTAAAAAAAAAAAAAAATATTTTAAATATTTTTCAATTCGCAAAATTTTTGCGAAAAATTTTTTTTTTTTCAAAATCACTATTTTTTTTTGAAAAGTACAAGTAAAAACCTAAAAATGTTAAAACAAGAAAATATTCAGAAATGGATTTTTCCAAAAAAATTCAAAAATTCATTTCAATTTCCAAATCTTAGCACTTTAATTTTTTTTAAAATTAAAAAAAAAATATAAACTTTAAGGTTGCCCCTAATAGAGTTCTTTAAAAGCTCTTAACTTTCTAAACGTCAGGCTGTTCTGGATAAATAGGAGCGTGTTTTATTGCTTATACCTTCTTCTATGAGACAAATCTCAATTTTTACTTCTGGTGAGATAAGGTCCCTATTACCAAATCGTATCAAACACATATAATATTTTGTCGAATTATGAAACCTTATTAATTATAAAATAATTTCAGTCGCAAAGTACAATGCTCAAAAATACTCTTCAAATATTTATGGCTAACTCTTAGGCTACCTGTATTAATTTTAATTTATAACTTTGCAAATAACAAGAAGCCACTTTTGTTTGTGCTACGTACGACTTTTAAGGGAATTTAAGTCAAATCACTTAAGTTCTTCACAATATATGTTGACTTATAGGAGTCATATACATACTCTAATTTCACTTAAACCAATATTAATTACCTCCTAGTCGTTGATCTAATCGGTGAACTACATTTCATATCAATATTAAAATCATTTTTATTATTTAATATTTTTGATTACTCCAACATGAAGTGTTCATGTGACTTGAATTCGTGATCGCTCGAAGCGCCTTCTCTACATTGTTATCGTTATATTTATGTATTGATTGTTTTGATACTACTCCCAGCTAAATTTTTATTAAATCTTATGCCTAGTGTTAATAAATTCCGATGAATCATATGATACATGATCATTTTATGTGGTTAGAGGTTTAAGTTCCTTAACCCGAGTGTAGGTTGATTTTTTGTGATTTTTAATAAAATTTTGGGACGGCATGATATTCATAAATATTATTCATTCTGCAGAGAGATTGTACCAGAGACTACGGGTACATATTTGTAGGCGTTTGAAAAGCTTTGTTTAAGGTTAGCAGTAGCTTTTCTTTGTTTAGTACATAAAATCAATTTAGTATATGGGGTAAAACACACGAAAACGCCACCTGAAAAAATTTTTGGCTCCGATTTGGCTGAAATTTGGCATTATTGTAGTATCAATGTCTAGCAATAAAAGTGCGTTTAGGATTTTGCCCCAATATTATTTGTTGTTCAGATACGCGGATATGAAATTCACGATATTCGTACTTTTCCAGAATAAGTGTTCTTTTTCGAAAATTCATAGCTTACAGTAAACTTTATCAATTAATAATTGGTAAACATACATTTTTAGGTTTTTACTTGTACTTTTTAAAAAAAATTACTGATTTTCAAAAAAAAAAAATTTTCACAAAAATTTTCCGAATTGAAAAATATTTTTGCATTTTTTTTAAAAAACCAATATTTTAAATTTTTTTTTTTTTTAAAAAAAAACTTTGATTTATTCTGCGCTTAATGCCGTAAAAATTTTTGTGGGAAAAAAATTATTTATATTTTTTTTTTAATTTTAAAAAAAATTAAAGTGCTAAGATTTGGAAATTGAAATGAATTTTTGAATTTTTTTGGAAAAATCCATTTCTGAATATTTTCTTGTTTTAACATTTTTAGGTTTTTACTTGTACTTTTCAAAAAAAAATAGTGATTTTGAAAAAAAAAAATTTTTCGCAAAAATTTTGCGAATTGAAAAATATTTAAAATATTTTTTTTTTTTTTAAAAAAACTTTGATTTATTCTGCGCTTAATGCCGTAAAAACTTTTGTGGGAAAAAAATTATTTATATTTTTTTTTAATTTAAAAAAAAAATTAAAGAGCTACAAGTTTGTAAATTGAAATGAATTTTTGAATTTTTTTTGAAAAATCCATTTCAGAATATTTTTCCGGTGAACTTCAGATTACAGCTTGATCCCCAAGCTTCAAAACGATATGCCATAACATGAGGGCAAGTAGTTAATTAAAATGTTTGAGCCGTTAACCTAAAAACTAAAACTGAAATTTAAAATCAGTGCAGTAGCCTTTCAACGCGTAGTACAGCGCTACTGTGAGCTATGAATTTTCGAAAAAAAAACACTTATTCTGGAAAAGTACGAAAATCGTGAATTTCATATCCGCTTATCTGAACAAGAAATAATATTAGGGCAAAATCCTAAACACACTTTTATTGCTGGACATTGATACTACAATAATGCCAAATTTCAGCCAAATCGGAGCCAAACATTTTTTCAGGTGGCGTTTTCGTGTGTTTTACCCCATATATGAGTATACCCAAATGCAGCCAAAAACCGTTGTTAACCTAAGACAGGACATATCTAACATGTATAAATGTGTGCTTATGAATTTTCGAAAAATTAGGAACATTTTAAGTCTTTTTTTACTATTTAAGTAATTTGTTGTCCTTGGGGCATTCTTTGCCAAAACAAACGAAGTTGGATCTTAAGAGCTCTGATTTTGGTAATCTTTTTTTGTGAGCAGTGCAAGCCTTGTTGATGACTTACTGTAAAGTCAAACAAACCATTGTTGCGCTAAAATTTTTAGAAATTTATGAAGAATAAGTCTTAATTTTTAAAATATTTTGATCTCCGTAAGACTCAACTTCACGAAAAATAAATTGCTTGAATGTAAAAATTCGTTGTTCCTTTAAAAAAAAAAGAGTTCAATATGTCATCCACTATAGGGTAAATGATATTTTGAGGTAAGCCTGAAAGTTGGCACAAGACATTCTTAATTATATTTTTACTTATAAATAAAAAAATTATCAAAACCAAAATTAGAAAAACTTGTAGGAATTGAAAAATTTCAGAAAAAGCCGTTAATTGGACGAGTTTGGGAATTGGTTTTCAATACACAGTGATGAAGCAGCAAAACGTCGCAAAAGTGAAGAACTTACCCCTGAGCAAATAGAACGCAATCGTGTGGCGCGTGTAATTGAACAAAGTAATAATCCACATTATTTGAAATCTTCACCAACGACGACAGATGCTAACAAACAAAAGTCCGCCGGAGGAAGCAGTTCAAATTTAAATTACAATGCAGATCAATATGATAATTTAGATGACATTCCAATATCAGAATTATCGTTGGAGATACCATTGCAAGTTGGAGGTAAAAGATACATCTGCTTATTAGTCATTAAAAAATTATTTTGAAACGAAACTTACCACTCTAAAAATGATTTCAAAAAAAAATTGCTAAATTTAAATTTTAAACGGTTTTAACATTTGATTCGAAGCAATTATACATTTTGAAGAAAAGTGTATGTATATTAATAGTGTTTTTTTCAACTTTTAAGAGTCAAACACGTAGACTTTGACATAACACGATCTCCGCAACAACTTATAAAGTCATTAGAAATTTTACACATTTTTCACAACTCTTTTTTTTAATCGGTATAACAGTTTGTCTATTATTGAATTGAATCGTTCTCACACAAAAATTAATTTGCTAATGTTTTTTTTTTTTTTTTAATATTTATAAAGAAGTAATTTAATCGTTTTAATATTTTTTAGTGGTAGCTGTTGCAGTTTTTGATATACTATATGCAATTTCTTAAAATTTTTAGCAATATTTTTCAGAAACTGTAATTCTTACTTAAAAAAGTTAATCATCGATGCCCTGGTGAGCAGGAAAGTGAAAAAGGTAATTTCGGTTTTTAACGACCCATATTGTTTTAAAATAAACAATCTTGAAATTCAAGCGAATGCATTTCTGTGGCATCAAATACGTTGCATCATGGCAGTGTTGCTCTTAATTGGCCAAGGGAAAGAGGAACCAGCTGAATCAAATGATAAGCAGGAATTCGATGATGAAGATGTTGCTATAGATACAGATGTGAGCACTACAGTTGCATCCACAGAAGTTGCAGCTGAAGATAATACCACCACATGGATTTATAATGAGGAAAATCTACAAAAATTAATTGAGAACATACAAGGCGAATGGACGCAGGCTAGCGTCAAGTAAATATTAACAAAAATTTAATGTATTGTATAATTTGGAAGAAGCACTTAACACTCAATAAGGCTTAACTTCTATAAGGGAGTTACCAACATTTCACTTGGTTTGTGTAGAACTAACAGTCTGTATTTTAATTGATGCAAATTAGTTATTATTGTTCATCATTTATGTTGCTAACTCGATCAACATAATTGATGCAAATTAGGTATCTTAAGTTATTATTGTTCATTTATGTTGCTAACTCGATCAACCGCTAAATGATGCAAATTAGGTATATTAAGTTATTATTGTTCATCATTTATGTTGCTAACTCGATCAACATAATGATGCAAATTAGGTATATTAATTTATTATTGTTCATTTATGTTGCTAACTCGATCAACCGCTAAATGATGCAAATTAGGTATATTAAGTTATTATTGTTCATCATTTATGTTGCTAACTCGATCAACATAATGATGCAAATTAGGTATATTAATTTATTATTGTTCATTTATGTTGCTAACTCGATCAACCGCTAAATGATGCAAATTAGGTATATTAAGTTATTATTGTTCATCATTTATGTTGCTAACTCGATCAACATAATGATGCAAATTAGGTATATTAAGTTATTATTGTTCATTTATGTTGCTAACCCGATCAACATAATTGATGCAAATTAGGTATCTTAAGTTATTATTGTTCATCATTTATGTTGCTAACCCGATCAACATAATTGATGCAAATTAGGTATCTTAAGTTATTATTGTTCATCATTTATGTTGCTAACACGATCAACATAATTGATGCAAATTAGGTATATTAAGTTTGCGGACGCAAATCCGCTAATGCGGATAGTGCGCCGCTAAACGGTTTCGCAATTTATCATTTGTTGAAACCGTTTAACATTTCCTATGTTAACTCCTGTATGTTAACCTGTATTGGCAAACAATACAATACAACCAAAGAACATATACTTTAAGTATATGACAGCTCGTTCGCTGATCTGATATCGGATATTGCGCGGCTGGACGATTTCGCATGTTTTGAATTTATAGAAATCGTTTAACATGTTTAACATGTTATTCTAATTATATACATATAAGGTAATTTTTGCTAATAGACTGTTTCTGCATTTGTGAAAACGAGGTTTACCGGGAAATTGCGACGTGTAACCGTCGTAAGCCCAAAAATCCATATGACATGCCAATACTGGTGCGATTGAAGATGTTCCTGTGAAATCCCAAGTTCAGTTTGTATTTAAGAACAAGTGAAGAGCTAAAAGTTTAATGATTTCAGAATATTTTTCTTACCGACTTAATGATATCAACCTCAGCATACTAAACTTGAGATACAGAGCAGTTATTAACAATGATAATCAAAAACAAAAAATTTGTACATCGTAATAGTTATATTTTTAAAAATCATGTAATTTAAGCATCAATCTTTTTTATTTATTATGAGTGCTGTTTTTTAAATAAATTGAAAACAAATATTCGCTAAGTGCTTTATATTACTGTAGAATATTGACTATCCAAACGCCGTATATTGTTTTGAATTTCAATTGACAAATTTAAGATAAGCGCCACAGATTGTCAGGTTAGTTTAGTATTTGCATTAAATTTCAAAGTTTAAATTTTAAGACAACAACTTCGATAGTCTGCGGACGAAATTTGATTAAGTTTAATAAATTATAAACGTTGATTGATTTATAAATTGTTTGATTTTATCGGATATATACATACGTATGTATATTTTTCTTTTTTTTCGATTCGCGTGTAATCGTGTACTTGAAAAAGGTCATAAAAGATCATCTCTTATGCTGCTACCTTATAGCTTTATTGATAAGCTATGGTTTTTTGTTTTGTATGCAGGAGAGCCTTGGGTAATTTGGCATCTGAATATGTCGAAGCGTAAAAGGCACTTTATTCTTGTTTTTGGATGATGTTATATTGGACTGTTAAAAAACAATTCAAATATACATAGATAGCTCGTAGTTTTTGTCATTACTTCTATTTTAAAACAACTCAAATAGGTCAAGTGCTGTATTTAGTGCAGAATGGACAGGTTCTTGTAATTATAGGAACAAAAAAACCTGCCGCTTCCTTTAAATGTTGGCAAGGGAGCGGTTTTGACCTACTTGGCAGGAGGCCCTGTGGGAATTGAAAAATTTCGGAAAATGCCGGGAATTGGATGATATTTGTTTTAATGACAAAAGAAAAAAAAAAAAACAGGCAATCAATATTGCCATCATCATATCCACACAAAAATAAACGACTATTATATACAATAATAATAATTCAATATAATAATTTTTCAAAATTGCTAAGCTAGTTTCCCCTATATTGTATTTTCCTCTTGTTAATGATAGGTTTTTGCTGAATTCACTAAAAAAAATAGCAATGTTAATTAGAAATGAATGGGTTCATGTTTTTCAGAACTCTAAAACAAACGATAAATAGTGATTGATATTAAACGAGGAACTGAGCTTTGGCTTTGACAAAGATAGTTTATACTCGTTTATACCTACCTATATCTTTTAAAAACCATAGCTTTCGGAATAAGATTACAAGAATTTTTTGGATCAATTTAGAAAAATAAAAAAATAGAAACTATGTGTAAAACAATTAAGGTGTAATCACTTTAAGGTTGATATTTGTTGTAATTATAACTTATGTATAGGTTTATCAATTTATAAAGTAAAATTGTTTATAGATACGAATACCGCGTAGACTTCTTTGTTTTCATAAACTAGGCGTTCAAATAAAAAACTACTCCAACCTTGGATTTTTTGTTTATTTATTCCTGCTTGATTTCCCAATCAACTTCAAATTGATATTCAAGGTTTAATCTCAGGATGGAGACGCAAAGCAAAACAAAATAGTTTTTTTCGGAGACAGAATGGCAAAACACATACAAGGATGAAATCATCGCCCATTTTTGCATCGTAGAGCTTTTCTTTGAAAGGGCGATATGAATTTTGACTGTATACCTCCAGAGTTGGATGCCATCAGGAGTTTGTCTTTTACCAAAAGGATGTACTTTCTGCCAATAAGTCATTACAGTTAATTAATTTTTAGGCTTTTATTGTTATTGATATACTGCCCTAGGATCTCGCATAAAGAAGGCCCGGTGATTGGTGGCTCTATCAGTTATACAGACGTAGGCGTGTTATCACCTATTTTTTTCATAACCAAACTATGCTAGGAACCTTCTCAGACCATATGAAACATTAAAAAAAAACGTTTTTTAAATATTTTAAGTTTAATTGATCTTGATGGAGTCAATTTGACCCTTCTTGAAATCATACTCTTTTAAACTATTTTTGAATGTGTAAACAGTTTTGTTTGATGGTTCATTCAGGTTGTTACTCCAAATATTGATGCAATTGAAAAAAAAACTTATTAACTTTTCAATAAAGAAGTTTTCAAAAATTAAAATATAGCGATTTAAGTGAAATGTAATTGTTGAATTAAACATTTCTTTTTTTGTTGAGAAAAAGACTCAATCAATTAATTACAATCATTTGATTATTTTAAGGATTTTTTGGAATGGCCTCGAAAGCTGCTGTCAATCTAAGGTTGCACCTACCTTTTTGTTAGTTACGTTTTTTGTAAAGTATAGATAAGCCATCAAATTATGCCGGTAATAGTATTCAATGAGTTCTGACTGTAATCAATTCAAATCTCGCTTAATAAAACAGTTTTTTTATTAATAAAAAAAACGACTTCATATTAAAGCTAGGAAAAAAATAATAATTAATAATTAATAATTGACATAAAATCCATAATAATTCATATACTATAAGAGTTCATATGAGGCGTCAAAATTTTCAGATGACCATAAAATTTTTAAAACAATTTAAAAACATTTTCTCTTGCATACCAAATGATCGGACTAACTGACGAATTATTGACCTATTATTAGATACATATTTTTTTATTTCAAGATTCGTCAGATGAAATGCAAAAATTTTCAGATAACCTTGAAATTTTAAAAGTTTTCGCGTGCTGACTAATTAATCGGTCTAACTGACCAATTATGACCAAATTAGTTTTTGAAAAAATAATAATAAAAAACTATTCGAAATAATTATCAGTTATTAACGTTTAAAGATTAAAATCGACATTTTCGAAAAGCACGACCCTTTCGATTTTTTTAAGAATTTTCCCAAAATTATGCATTATGTTACGAAACTTTTAAACCGTAGTTCAAAATGGGATCACAATTTTTTCTATTTTTTTTTTGAATTTTGAAATTATATATATGTTTCTTATGATTAAATTATCTATATCAAAATCAAGGCTCTACATACTGCGAATTTTTTGCTTACATCATTTAGAGGAAAGAAAGTGAGAGGGACATGTTGGAATCTTAATAGTGCACACTTCCACTAAAGTTTTCCATCATTTATACCACTTTATCTGGATATGTTGTATATGAGGTAGGTGTGGCTGGATGTTATTTTTTAGTAAATGTAGCACTTATAAGTAATAAGATCAAGTAAACTCGCATGAGATAGTATGAACATATCACACAATCAAGAAGATCCTTCAGTTTCCTGCAATTTAGAGAAATTGGAAAACACTACCGTTAACAAACATGATTAGTGAATAATGAAAACGGAACAACGCAGGACAGAGCAACCTGGTCCATGTGTGCCCGAAGTTCTGAGCACAGTTTGAGAAAAAAGAAGATGTAGAAATTTCCCAACTTTTTTAGTTGACCGGTGTACATAAACTATTTTGTGATATTCTTCAATGTTTAATTATATCGTTTTCATTGCTATCTTAGCCACCATTCGTGCCATAAAAGGAACGAACATACACGTGTCGGCAATGTTTCACCAAGAAAAAGTAATGATTTCCAGAATCACATATGTAGCACATACTATATTCTCAAAATAGATGCTATCTCCAACACGATGTGTTATCGGTAAAGATGCAAGCGTCATTACCAAAATACATATGATAACAATCGAAAGACATTAAAATTATTTTCTTTATGTTGGAACCGAAAATTAAATGTTGGAAGTGCAATTAATTAAAAAGACGTTGAAAAGTCAGAAATTGCCGTAATACATATGATAAGACCCAAAAGGCAAGCGACCGATCACTAATGCCAATGATTTTCGATTTTGCTCTTTTGTTAAGGAACGCAGTAAAATCGAAATTTAAAATTAAATTTTTAGAGCAAGATCTTTAGAGGTCGTCCATTATAGACGTTCACAGCAGGTGGGAGGGAGGCGGTCGTAAAAACTGACAACCAGTGGCCAGTGGGAGGACTCAGGACCTTTTTGGACGTACTTTTTTAATTGTCTCTTGCATTTTTTTGATTTTTTTTTTGTTCATAAGAAACGAATAAAAACTACAAAAAAGGGAGGGAGTATAGCGCAATCTGACAAAAGTGGATAGCCAGGGTGGGGGAGTAAAAATTCCAGAATTTCTACGGACATCTTTTATAGTTGACCCCTTAAATGCAATTCCAGTTCAGGATCACCATGGAAACGTGAAAAATGTTTTCAATTTTTTTTTTTTAATTCACCGCACCATTTTACTTGGGAAACGGTTTTTAAAAGACATTCAAAAGTTATCAAAACAAATTCATTAGATCTTAAGTAATTTATTGCAGTTGTTGCTTATGTGAATAAAGTTAATTTAAGTATATTGGACAAAGAGTATTATTGAATTTAACGTTCTTATCACGTTTAATGTCACGCTACACTGTACGCTATCTAGATGTTTTCGAAAAATGTTGTTTCATGGCCTCAAATATGATTAATTGAATTATAATTAATGAAAAGTAAATTGGTAAGGAGCTTTGACTGAAATTAATGCCAAACGGTTGAGTTTTTTTATTTTTTTAATTTTTGAAATAGCAAATGCCATTCAATTCCAACTCTTATCTCGCTAGTAGAATGTAAGTAAACAATTGAATTAATCCAAAGGGCTTACAGTCATATGGGTTTCAGAAAATATAGAATTAGTTGCTAGCTCCATTGAATATCAATAAAAGTTAATAAAATATTTTGTAGCTGTAGGGATATGTATGTGGTGCCCCACATTTACACTCTTACATTCACACTTCTACATTTACACTTTTACAATAACACCATATAAAAACACTTATCTTAATTTTACTTTAAAAATTTAATTATTCCTAGTTTTAAAAATTTGTTTATCAAATTTTGAATTTTTAATTTTTGTCAAAAAAGTTTTCATTATTAAAAAAATACAATCTAAAAAAGATTCAAAAATAATTGTTAAACCAAAAACTTAATATAAAAATAAAATACATAAAAAAGAAATATTAATCGTTAAACCAAAAACTTAATATAAAAATAAAATACATAGAACGAGAAATATCCACATGTATATAGGGGGTGCGTTATGACCCTCGCTAGAATGGAAGTTTTATAAAGAATTTCTCACAAATGTGCAGTAAAAAATAAAAGTAATAGGCATGACACATCCAGGAAAAACTAATATGATCAGCCTGTACATTTTTAAGACGTTTCATAAACAGATAATGAACTTTTTCTCTGTAAGATATGTATATGGTCTTGTTTTCCAATTAACGTCGTATTATTGTTATCTTTAGCTTTCATAAGCGATAAATTATTGCAGTGATTTATATACACGTATTTATTGCTATTTTGTTTTGATGATTGTTTTTTATATATCGTTAGCTTAGAGTGAAAATGTGCCAAGTCCTTTTTTTTAAATTTTACAGGAGGGGTAAAAAACCAATTGATGGTTCTAATTGCAATTATTTTTAAAAATTTTAAATGCAGTTTTTTAGTTAATGGTCCTTTTTTCAATTGCGGAAAATAGAACATTTAAAAAAAACGATTCTACCCGTTTTTGAAACTTTTTGTGACTTGGCACATTTTCTGTTGATTGCTTCTTACGTGAATTGAGGACTTGGCACATTTTCCTATAACGCTCTTTAAAGTTCCTAACATGTCGTTTTTATGAATAAGTAAGCTATAATCGTAGATAATAATTAGAGTATTCCACCTTATTATTTGGTACCCAAAATTTTTTATTGACATCTCGGTCTGAATTTCTATATACCTTCGAAACAGATTTTTTAATGTATATTCATATTTCTTTTATTTACAGATTTTTTGGTGTCTTAGGTGTTTTGGATCGTCTCCATGGAACCGATTCATTATTTAGAGCTACAAAATCCTATGCACGTCACATAATGATGTTAAGTTTTGTACCACCGCGTGAAGCCTTCCCGGATTCTACAATGAAGTTGACAATTTAATCAAAGACCTATAATGGTTTAAAAATACAGCTTTATATTAAAATTATATTATTATTATTTGGATTATTATGGATTATTCGTTACAAAGTAGTTTGGATATATTAAGTTATTTATTTTGGATTATTCGTTACAAAGTAGTTTGGATATATTAAGTTATTTATTTTGGATTATTCGTTACAAAGTAGTTTGGATATATTAAGTTATTATTGTTCATCATTTATGTTGCTAACCCGATCAACATAAATGATGCAAATTAGGTATATTAAGTTATTATTGTTCATTTATGTTGCTAACTCGATCAACCGCTAAATGATTTAGGTATATTAAGTTATTGTTCATTTATGTTGCTAACTCGATCAACCGCTAAATGATTTAGGTATATTAAGTTATTGTTCATTTATGTTGCTAACTCGATCAACCGCTAAATGATTTAGGTATATTAAGCTATTGTTCATTTATGTTGCTAACTCGATCAACCGCTAAATGATTTAGGTATATTAAGTTATTGTTCATTTATGTTGCTAACTCGATCAACCGCTAAATGATTTAGGTATCTTAAGTTATTATTCATTTATGTTGCTAACTCGATCAACCGCTAAATGATTTAGGTATCTTAAGTTATTATTCATTTATGTTGCTAACTCGATCAACCGCTAAATGATTTAGGTATCTTAAGTTATTATTGTTCATTTATGTTGCTAACTCGATCAACCGCTAAATGATTTAGGTATATTAAGTTATTGTTCATTTATGTTGCTAACTCGATCAACCGCTAAATGATTTAGGTATATTAAGTTATTGTTCATTTATGTTGCTAACTCGATCAACCGCTAAATGATTTAGGTATATTAAGTTATTATTGTTCATTTATGTTGCTAACTCGATCAACCGCTAAATGATTTAGGTATCTTAAGTTATTATTGTTCATTTATGTTGCTAACTCGATCAACCGCTAAATGATTTAGGTATATTAAGTTATTGTTCATTTATGTTGCTAACTCGATCAACCGCTAAATGATTTAGGTATCTTAAGTTATTATTCATTTATGTTGCTAACTCGATCAACCGCTAAATGATTTAGGTATCTTAAGTTATTATTGTTCATTTATGTTGCTAACTCGATCAACCGCTAAATGATTTAGGTATATTAAGTTATTGTTCATTTATGTTGCTAACTCGATCAACCGCTAAATGATTTAGGTATCTTAAGTTATTATTGTTCATTTATGTTACTAACTCGATCAACCGCTAAATGATTTAGGTATATTAAGTTATTGTTCATTTATGTTGCTAACTCGATCAACCGCTAAATGATTTAGGTATATTAAGTTATTGTTCATTTATGTTGCTAACTCGATCAACCGCTAAATGATTTAGGTATATTAAGTTATTATTGTTCATTTATGTTGCTAACTCGATCAACCGCTAAATGATTTAGGTATCTTAAGTTATTATTGTTCATTTATGTTGCTAACTCGATCAACCGCTAAATGATTTAGGTATATTAAGTTATTATTGTTCATTTATGTTGCTAACTCGATCAACCGCTAAATGATTTAGGTATCTTAAGTTATTATTGTTCATTTATGTTGCTAACTCGATCAACCGCTAAATGATTTAGGTATATTAAGTTATTATTGTTCATTTATGTTGCTAACTCGATCAACATAATTGATGCAAATTAGGTATATTAAGTTATTATTGTTCATTTATGTTGCTAACTCGATCAACCGCTAAATGATGCAAATTAGGTATATTAAGTTTGCGGACGCAAATCCGCTAATGCGGATAGTGCGCCGCTAAACGGTTTCGCAATTTATCATTTGTTGAAACCGTTTAACATTTCCTATGTTAACTCCTGTATGTTAACCTGTATTAGCAAACAATACAATACAACCAAAGAACATATACTTTAAGTATATGACAGCTCGTTCGCTGATCTGATATCGGATATTGCGCGGCTGAACGATTTCGCATGTTTTGAATTTATAGAAATCGTTTAACATGTTAAACATGTTAAGAAGTTAGTAACAAACATTTATGTCTTATGTCAGTCGTGAGGTAAGTTATCATAAAATGAATGATGTCATTGGGCAAAGAAAGTCTTATATATTGCAAGTCCTCATATTTCTTATGTGTTATTTTTTTTCTTTCGTGGTGAAGCTGTTCTAATTCAATCCATGACAAGGCGACTACACTTCTGTCTATTCTTTGAGGCAAAACTTTCCATTGATCAGAAAACCTGAGTTTAAAAAATATTTCACCATCTGGTGTGTATTTAAAACCACGAATGTCTGTCACTTTAACATCTCCTTTACTACGACCAGGACGGATGTTTTGACATAATTTTATTTTTTTTATGAAGTTATGACCATTTTAAGTTATACCCATTTTAGACTGAAAATTGTTTCAAAAAAGCAAATCAAAATAATTAACTTTTGTCTTTCGATTCTTATAAAACTTCTTAATCTCTGTTAGAATCTTTATAAAAATTTTAAAATAGTAAAAAATTGGCAAAGTTATAGCGATTTTTTATGAGAAAAAACAAACCTAATTTTTTTAGCTTAAAATTTTATTTTGGACTTGTACTAACATAATAAAGAGATGATATGAGTTTAAAGCGCGCTTAGAGGCATTTGAGGTGAGGAGAATTTTTTTTCCAAAAAAAAAAAAAATATTTAAATTTTTGTTTCAACCTTGCCAGCCATCTGTGATACTAATACATTTAGCTTATTTTAAATAATAACATCATTTAGTACCGTTCTTTTTCTTTAAAATGAGCTTTCAAATGGTAATCTGCAATGTTTTCTCGCAAAGTTACAGCCATTTGAAAAATACATGAATTTGATCCCTCTAACCGACCAGAGCGACTCGAGTTAGTTATGGAAAAACCCGATTTTTTGTCAATAACGCTTTTATTTTTACTTAAACTGATGACAGTGCCTTCAGAGCATATCTAGGTATGCTTCTCAAAGTCCCGTCATCAGATTAAATAAAAAATAAAAGAATTATTGATAACAAATGAGTTTTTCGAAGAGTGCTTCAGGGCACTCTTACCGGTTAGAGGGTTAAGAAGATCTGTAAGTATCAAAAGACATAAGTTAATTATTTTGGTTTGGATGAAAATGCCGCTTTTTTGAAACAGTTTTCAGCCTAAAATGGGCATAACTTAAAATGGCCATAACTTCATAAAAATTTTTTTTTAATCAAATCGGGGAAATATGGGTCCCCTTATATCCCTTGAAAAACAACATATATAATCGGCAACCAATTCCGTAACATGAAATAATCCGCGTTCATGGTTTGAGATGAATTTGGTCTATGATCCAAATAGGAGACATCGTATGGCTCAGGGTTTTTTCGTGCTGTCTTACAAACACCAATATAATCAGCAGGAACGTTAATATTTTTGTTTTTCATAGAACGTTCTATAATGGAATGAACACTGTTCGACTCCATTTGCGTATGGCCGGTTTCATTAACCAATATATCGCTTAAATTGTTGTAATGTAAGTATTTAATACGATTACACTCTTCTGCTAAAATAATTACTTGATTTGATCAAACTTAGCACATTTTCTAGTAAGTTTTTGAATGTTAAGGACTTAGCACAATTGCATTTCAGTGTTTACCGACACGGAAAAATGAATCAGGTATACGATATTTGCGCATACGATGTATTCTCACTTTCCCTTTCTAACTCCATCAAAATCTCAATTTTCGAAAAAAGTGGACTTGGCACATTTTCACTCTAAGCCAACGATATGCTTTTCAAAGTAAACAATCGTAAAAAAATATTTCACGAAATTTAAATACTCATAAACATCCGCAACATGCAATTCAGAACGATCATGATCGGAAGGGTTTCTATGAAAATCAGAAGTATTTTGTTTATTATTACTGAATAGTGCGTTCAATGAAATTTAACACATGTTTCCTTTGTGAAATATTTAATTATTAAATAAGTCATTACGCAGTAACAGAGTTAAGCAGCCGACCAAACTTGCTGTTAGTATGCACTTAGGCTTATAGGGCTGCAGCGCTCCAATAACTTGGAAACCAAATGTAAGGGACATGATGAAATTTTCACCACGTGTCTTTTATATTAAGAGACATAGCTTAGTCTATGAGACTTATATTTAGGGTGGCCCTCATACAAATATATTTTTAAAATAGCATTTTCCCACGTAGCTTTTGTATTAAGAGACATGGTTTAGTCTATAAAACTTCTATTTAGGGTGCATATTTAGGATGGCCCTCTTACAAATTTTTTTTATAATAGCATTTTCACAAACACCACTCCATCGTTTCACATGAAATTTACACCACGTGTCTTTTATTTTAAGAGACATAGTTAAGTTTAAAACACTTTTATTTAGGCTGCATTTTATTAGGGTGGCCGTTATTCGTATCTGTTATATTAAGAGGCACAGATATGACCGTGCAGTACCACGTCTTCCATATAAGAAAAGACCAAAATTTGTAATGCAGATGAATGAGACTAGATCAGTGATCGGCAAAGAGCGAAACTCAAATTTTTCCTTGCGCTCAAAAAAAAGGGAAATCAAAAGCGCTCTCACCACTGAGAGAAATTCTTGTGTGTTTTAATATGTTTGCATATATTCTTACAATTTTCATATTGCGCTTGCAGTTCTTTGTTTTTAGCTCTTTGAATCTATTTATTACCGAGTGGATACGAACAAATTATTTAAAGAAAATTCATTCAAAATTTATAAAGTGAAGTTATAAAAAAATGCAGTTTTTATGAAAACTTATGATATATTTTTTTTTAATTCAATATGTGGCAAGAAATGTCTTTCTATTTTCCCTTGATGTATTTCCCCTAAAACGCGCATACAAATTAAACATTACGGTTGACCAAAACAATTTTCAGCGAAAAAATAAGGTTTTTTTCATTCCACGTTAAACATTTTTCGCAGTGCAATAATAAAATGCGCAGCGTGAACCTATTCATTCAATGTTTCAATTGAAACTGAAGTGTTGAATTCGTTAAGCAAGAGCGAATGCTTATGCTCTTCGCTTGGCCGCGGCCAGATGGGCTGCCGGTCACTGGACTAGATACATATGTATATAAAAAGTACGGGCAAAAAGAAGTTTCAATGAGAAAATGGGTGGTGCCACACCTTCCGTATGTGAATAAAATAGCATTTTGTATGTATCAGATATTGTTTGATGCAGATGATTGAGACTTGGTAATTATGTAAAACACAAAAGCTATATTAAATTAAAATCATCGCACCGCCTAGCAGTAAGGCCAGAACAACTATATTATACTATATGTAAAAGAGTAGGGACAGAAGTTGATTTCACTTTAAAAATGGGCAGATTCGATTTAACATTCCATAGCATGAGTTCATACAGCTTCGCGCCACCTACCGGAAAGGGCAGAACAACGTCTGCCGGGACAGCTAGTTTATGTTAAAAAGACCTAGTGCTCTTATTTTCTAAGAAACCTGTTAGCATTTGATATTGAAGTTTAACAGCATTTGTCTTAAGAATGAGAGGATACATTAAGGTGACCCATCGTTACAATTGAATAGCGTTGTTAGCAGCAGACTTAAATAGTATTTATAAAAGATCTCAAAAAATAAACAAAAAGACAGGTCTCCTACCGAGTATACTGACTTCTTATAGACATTAGCAAAAACAATATTTTGTTCTAATTAAATAGAGTTAAATTCTGAAGCGGCTGATTGCGGTAGCACGTGATTCTGTCGTCTACGTTGATGGATAAGCAGCTGTTGAAGATAAAGAAGTACCCTCTTAAAAATTTCTTACAATATCACCACCACTCAGTGCATAGTTACCTTTTTACGTAACAGTTGGGGGTGCGGTAAAAGGTATTAGTTTGTGGAAACTTTCAAATTATTTGGAAAACTGAGTTAGAGATTAATGCCTGACATTTTAGTATCTTCAAGGTGGCATACACTAATTCTGCGGTAAGAGCATAAAATTTCTGTGTATTTGAAATCCGTCAAAACATTCTAAAAAACTTCAGTTTTGAAAAATCGCGGACACTCTAATATTAGACTGTCTGTTGCTTTCCAAGTTTTTTAATCGAGAAGTTTGTCTTATCTATGTATTTGATAAGCCAAAACGAAATTTTTGACGCCAACAATTTTTTATTTTAGCTTACTATAGAGTGTCACTGCAGACTAAACTTTTATTAGTTTTAGTAAGGTTAGGTTTGGGTAGAGTAGCGGCTTAGCATCCATGCTAGAAGCCATTAAGTAGCACATAGTATGTGCCATTTTAAAACCACATACGTGACCCTACAAAACTGGCAAGAAAATTGTCAAGAGGTTTTAGTAAGAACCTTGGTAACGATAAAAGCTATGTCCAGTTGGTCCTGTTGAGGTACTTAAGCAATTATCCGATTTCAGTCTCGGCCAATTCGCTGAGGTTGTTAAAGGAAGCTTGTCCTTGATTCGAATGCATTCCTGTATATGTGAATGCTCTGACATCTTGAGTTGCTATTGTGATTGGTAGTAGATAGCATTCAATTTAAAAATTTTAGCGGTGGTATGCTTAGCTGTACAATTGTTGTTATTATCAACTTGTCGCAAGAGGGCGTATGCATAATAAACTTTTATTTGAGCCACTGTAAAGCTTAATAAACGAAATATTTTCGAAGAAAAAAATAATTAATTATGGAAAATTTGTGGAAGTGTGTCACCAACAAGCCTCTTATCTTCAATGAAATACAACATAAGCAAAATTATCTGAAATTATCGCAATAAATTGGGACAGTACACTTTATTTTATGTGCATTACATTTACAGGTAATAAAATCAAAATACATCCCTATCTTCATATGGGTAATATTTCAGACTCTAATTTTTGAACTAATTTTTTTGTTGTACCCTTGAACCATGTCTGTGCAGTTCACATCAATTGTATTGACAATTGAATGAAACATGCTCGATAAAAGAAAAGACATCATTTTCTACACAGTTCCGTCTATTGTTTTTACCGCAAACTATTGTAATTGCACCGGAATTGTAGTTGTCATTAATTCTATTAAATGAGCTTTCATTGTATATATGAAATACATATTTGCTTTGTATTGTACATAGTTTCCTTCTACATATTTAGGTACTTGGCCGATTGCGCAAATATGGCATAGAATTCCGTAACAAACTTCATTCCTCACTCGTGATAGATTTCTTAAAACTGTGCGGTTATCAGTTTAAAATTCCTGAGATTATCGGGTTGAGTGGACAACTTAACGTAATGTTAAAAAAGTTGTTTTTTCAGAGTGACAAAAGTTAGACACACTTAAAATCGGTTTGAATTTAAACTTTTTTTTATTGAAAATATTAGTGCCTGGAGACTGACCATCGCGTTGTGATGCTATGATTGAGATTGAATTAAAATAAAATAATGAGCTCTTAGAACGTGTCGCTCGAATATATATATGATCCCACTAGCAGTGAATTTTTATAGCAACCTTCGTCATTATACTAACATTTCAACTGCTTACCTTTTGGGCTTGAATGCATGCGCATGTCCCGGTAAAAAGAAAACACGGTAACAATTTACCAGATCGCACTTTTAAACAATCCAGCTGTTACCTAGGCTATTATTATACATATTGTAATAACTTTTTGCTATTGTATAGATAAAATGTACTCTGCCCTTTTTTGAAGTATCCACAGTGTTCCATATAAATCTGGCTTATTATGCTTATTTTTGATGATAATTAATAATTGGCACACGTTTACTATCGGTTTCATCATAATTTTATTGTTTTGAAATAATGTTTAACAATGTTAATTTGCTGATTGGTCGATTGACTAACGATTTAACTGAATGACATTTGGTTTTGTCAATTAACTTCTGGGCATGAATAATGGAATGTCATCTGCGAGATAAAAATGCTAAGCCTGGGCTTGGCTTACTATTTGAAAAACTGATAACTGAATGACAAAAACCAGTGAACTATTGCATCAACTTCAGCAAATTTAGTGGGTGTTTAATTCTAAAAGTAGTGTCAAAAAGATAAGTTTTACTTGGTATAACAAAAGCAATTTACCATTACAATTTATTTTCTATCTGATTACACTTACAGGCATCCGTATATCTCAAAATTAGCACAAACGATTTCCATAAAAAATTTTGGAGATGATGCCGCTGAAAGCAGTCATCAATACAAGCTGCTGCCACTTTGCTTGCACCGCCCACAATATTTATAAACGTTATATCAAGAGAACTAACAACGTAATCTTTATGAAATTTAATGAGGTAGATATACTTGCTATAAGGTCTCTTATTACAAAAATTTAGTCCAATAGTACCTGTTGGCGTGGCACCTCCCATATAAGAAAAAAACGTTTATTGTTATAGATAGTGTGCTATGAGAGTAATCTTCATAAAATTTGGTGTATAGATTACTATAAGCTTTAAAAATAAATGAATTTTGACGCGATTGCATCAGTGAGCGTGGCAACTCCCATATAAACATAAATTTATAAGCGCTGTTGAAGTGAACTATGGCAGAAATTGCTATGAAATTTAATAAAAGTGGTTCAGTTGCCATAGAGTATATCTGAATCAAAAGTGGCTGAAATAGCACCAGTGGGCGTGGCACCTCCCATACAAATAAAATACGGTAAGTGGCATATTTATCGAAATATATGAGCATTCATACTAAAATTTGGTGTTAAGGGTTTGCTTATAAAAGCTATTTCTGGATCAAAACCGGGCTTGAATGTACCAGTGGGTGTGTCACCGCCCTAAATTTTAAACTTAACTGCGGCATATATCGCGAACTATACAAGCTATTTTGCTAAAATTTAATTTGAGGATGTCGACCACAAATATAATTTATTGAACCAAAAGTGAGCGGAATTGGAGAAATGGGCGTGGCATACTTCAACATTTTCATTTTTATTCGGTTTTTTTCAACCTTTTCCAAATTCTTTCGACTTTTTCAACCCTTTAACTTTTTCCAATATATCCTATATGTATTTGTTCGACTTTTTCAACCTCTTTCAACTTTGTTTCAAGTTTCTTTATTTTCTTCGACTTTTTCATCAATTTTGAATAGTTTCAAATTTTTTCAACCTCTTTCAACTTTTTTACAGTTTTTCAACCTCTCTCAACTTTTTTCAACATTTTGCATATAAAATCAATCTAAAATTGAATCATATATTTACGACTTTTTCAACATTTTTCAACCTCTGCCAACCTTTCTAACATTTCACATTTTTTTCGACTTATTCAACCTCTTCAACGTCTTTTTAACATTTATTGAAAAGGTACTTTCAGTGCAGTGTAGGGCATGTGAGTTTCGGCATGGCCGAAGATAACACCTTAACTTGTTTTAATTGTGTTACACGTTACATTTCTAGTTCAAACTCGGATTATGTGGCATGTGGATGGAAGGGTGATACTCACGTTTTCAAATCCACCCATCATCTATGCTGTTAAGACAATCAGCAAGCGCGTATACAGGTGTTTTTAGGTGTTTTTAGGTGTTGCGACCCCCCGACTATGCAAGTTTTATTAAATGCGCGAAGAAGAAGACGAATAGACGAAAAGACTCGCGTCCCTATAGTCCATGACAATCTGCCGTGCATCTTAGGGGGAGAGACTATGAACTAAAGATCACTTTGTCCAATAATTTCATACTACACATATATAATGAATAATACTGAAAAGAATGTTATATTCCTCCAGCTTCAACCCCCATTACTGTTCCCAAAAATGTATATTTTTGATTGAAACAAATTTTGAATACTTATTTACTATATATTGCTTACATTGGCCTTATCTACACGTTTGCATTAAGAAATTTTGCAAGTGTGAATTCGCTTGTAACTTAATTGTTACCATGTGCAGTTTCCATACCTTAAGCTCTAACAATTTTAGCTTTGAGTAGAATATATTCATGTGGAATTTAATTAGAACGTTATAGTTTCATTTAGCATTATAGATGTAAAATCGTAAAATAATCACAGTTTCCTTGAGATATTGACATAAATATTCCTATTGTTACTACAGAAAGTATACAAACGAAAACGCTATACATATAAAAACTAGGTACATATGTATGTACAATGTACATACATAGGTACATGTACATGTTAGCTTCGAAATCAACGAAGTATAAGATTACCTGAAGAACGATAAACAAATAACAAGTGCATATCACAAGCCGAAAATTGTTGTTTCAACTAAATCGACTAATAGCATCCGCTTGAGAAGTGCGTTTTGACAACTTGGAAACGGATACAATTGATCAAACTGAAGTCCAGTAGCTTGCAGTGAATTTAAAACAAAACCAAAACTCTAAATAATTTGTTTTCTTCGTGATTGTAACAAAAGCATTTCATTAAAAAATTGTACTGACTGCTAGACACTGGTTGGTAAGCAGAATGACAATTCAAAATGTTATTATATTGAGACAAAAAAGAGTGATCTTAACCCTCCGTTACTCAGATGTTTCGATATCCTTTAGACGGTCGGATATGGTCTGGCTGACCCCTATACATTTACAGGTATTTGTATGGAAAAATGGCGATATGGCCTCACATTCAAACGTAATTATAAATAATATGTGTTTATATTATCGGTTGTTTTTTTGTCTTCTCTGCTCTTCGTATGTGTTCAGCTGGCTGCTTATATAAAAATATTGTAAAAAAAGTGTGTCGAATGTAAAAAAAATTGTTTTTTTTTCGTTAATTTTTGTGTTCTATTTCGAAGAACACACATACTACTGATCTGGCAGTCAGATCATGTCTACTACATGTTTTTGGTGTCGCTGAATCTAATTCCAGCCTCAGAAACCTCAAAAATGTGAAAATCTTGGTTTTTGGTATATTCAGTGGGAAGGAGGAAGGGGAGAGTTGTACATTCACACACCGTTACGAGTTTTGATGAGAAAAATTAATTCGAATTTATTAACAGATAGCCAATAAAATCTAAGACAAGGTCATGGAAATTCCAATCGCTAGCTCAATTGGAAATGTATTGAAAGCACAATTGAAATCAAAAAAGGTCTGCCAGAACCATCCGACCGTTGGAGGGTTAAACAGAAAAAGAAGCCTTTGAATGTCTTCAATTTGAGCGCCAACCTGTAGTGGAACGTAAAGTTTAAAATACCAATACAAAGTCAAAACTCTTCACAGATACGCTAATCTTATCTAATAGAGGAAAAACAACAACAAAAACAACAACAGAAACACAAAAAGAGTATGTATAGATAAGGTCGACGTGTTGTACAATTGTACAAAACAGTCAACAGCCGATATTTAAACAAATGGGAAATCAAAAGCAACGCTCAGTATTGCAAAAGAATTAATAGAAAACAGACATATTTGGAGAATCCGAACGGGAAACTTTGAACGCAGAGTTGAAGTGAAATTAAAATACCAAGGATTACCACGGAAAATTAGTCATATCGTTAATATAGAGCTATAGTGTCAACGTTAGTCATTAGCATATTCATAAAACAGAGAATATACCGGCAAAAGTAAATAAATTTATTTAATTAGAAAAAGACTAAGAAAATATAAACAATTGTAAAAATCAACATATTACGTGAAAAAAGCTCATCAAAAGAAAGGACTTAAGGGTTCTTAAAAAAAATCATTATTTAAAAAAAAAATAAAGTCAACAAATTGTTTCAAGACGTCAAACAAATATGAAAATGAGGTATGTGGTTTTTTATATTTTTAAGGGACTTATTTTATAAGTTATAGTTTATTATGTTATAAATTGATTTTGCTTTGAGTTATAACCTTTGTAATTGAGGCTTAAAATATTACACACGTAAACGTTTATCTTCTGATAAAGAGGTGTATATAACGTAAAAAAGAAATTATAAATAAACAAAGTTATTTGTTAAGCCTTAAGGCATATACTGTCGAACAGTTTTGATTAACATGACTTACATTTTTGAAACGAAAATGCTTTGGACGAATTTCTAGGCAATGGAATTTTTATTTTTATTTGTATACCTACGTTTTCGTTAATAAGTATATTTGAAATCGATTTTTGCCAATGTCTAAATAGCTTTCATAGTCTGGTGATAGACTACTAAAATAATAGGGAGCTGCACTGTTAAGGCGCTGTCATAATATTGTAGATCACAGCATAGCTATTTGTTCTTAATAAAATGATTAAGTCATCTTACCACAAATAAGACCATAAAAACATTTGTAAAATAGAAATATAGCCTTATGTTTTAAGCTGACATTATTCGATATTATTAATAAGGCTTTTGAGCCACGATATCCCAGAAAGTATAGAAGATATACATATTCTTTATTGAACGCTGCTACAACTGTAATATCTCCAAGGCGTATAATTTCCAATACTGATCAAACGTTGTACTCTTGTCAGCCTGAGGTATATAAAAAAAAATTCAAAATTAATTAATTTAATATCAGTGTCCGGCAAAATGACAAAAAAACAACAACTATAGAAAGTTTCGGTCATCAATTTAACACATATTTGCGCCGGCACAAGAGCTATTACTTACTCATATAAAAACTTTTTTTCTGATTTTTTTTAAATTATCAGAAGTATAATTTCATACTTGAAATTGCAATTTATTATGAGTTCAGTAAGATAGAATATTTGGAAAGTGTGTAATAAATTTCAATTAACGATATATTAGTGAAAGAAAGAGTAGTTCAATGGACTCCATTCATGGTTTCATACAAAAAAATATACTTTTTGATGTAATATAACCTCAAATGTCTCGAAAACCCGTGGTTTTCGCACTTTAAGTTTAGAACATCTCGAAATCCGGAAAGCGTCAAAAAACCTTCGGAAAAGTATATTCGGATTTCAGAACCAGAGATATGAGCTAATTTTTTCAACTCATGCAATCTTTCGACAAACCTAAAAAACCCTGAAATTCGTAGTTTAAATTTGCTTAACTGTAAAATTAAGTTTTTGGAAATTAGGGTAAATAGGCACTAATCTGAAGAGTTGTAGCATTATATTATTAAGCAATACGCCAACATAAAATATATCATTGCAGTCTGAACCTGAACTCTGATAAGAATCAACTCTATCAAAGTCTACTGGCGAACTATTTACTTTTAAATTTTAGAAAATAGTTGCCTGACATCTCTGTAGGGACGAATTTACACTTATTATCTATAGCGGAATATACATACATATATAGGAACATCGTAGTATACCAAGATTATATCGAAATACATCATACTTTATCAACTTTTCACAACCAAATTACACCAAGATTACACTAAAAAATTATACTGGAAAACATTATAGTTACACCAAAATTACATCACAATTTCAACTATTCTATTACTTATGAGTCGGACGTGAACATTTAAGTTAATTAAGTGAAGGAGGCGAATGAGCAATTGGCACCTGAGCCCTTTTAAGAAGAAGAAGTATTTACTATTCTCTTTTTCGCCCTTTTTTTCTAATACCCTACTAGTAAAAAATTTCCTAATGACTGGCGTTAACTTTTTGAGCACCTACACTCAATAACACTTAAGTCACAAAAAATACTATGGAATAACGATAAAGAAAAATCTTATTCCACTTTAGACGATTAGAGAGTTAAAATTACAACAATAACAATGAGCATTTAGTAATATTTCAGCGATGCCACAACTCTGATATGGTATCTTAACTTGAGTAAGTACTTTGCCTTGCATTCTTTTTCCTTTTATTTATTTTCTTTTTGGTTGTATTTAAACGATAAGAGGTTTAATTTAATTAGCAATGTTTCTAAGGAGAAATGGGCGTACTTACTCGTTTATTCACAAGTCAGCAAATTTTTACAGTCGGCTCGGTTAATTTATAACTAAATAGTGAAAGTTTTATATAAATTTTATCATAAATATCAATATTTGTCATGAACTTTTTCAAAAGTCCAAACCAGTTGACCAAGTAATGAATGAACCTCTTTGATAAAACCAAGTCATTTATAGAGATAAAAAATGTACTGTCATGTGCCTTTGTAAAGAAGCGATAGTATGAACAAAAACAAGTGAATTCAGGCTCGTGTAAATTAATTCCTTCAAAGTTTAAAAATAAAAAATTTCATTGTTATATAATAAAAAAATTTGCACTTTTATAGAGATATATAAAAACTTTTTTTTTTATTTTGATTACACCGGAAACCAGCGTCGAGTTTAAGTGTCCCATCGAATTGTATTTAGCAAAAGTAGAAATCATTTCATTTCACATCATGTGCTATTTAATCCTCTATATATTCAAGATATAAAAAAATTAATGAAAAAAATAAATTTTACCAGTCAATAAATAAAATTCGATTTGTCAGCAGTTACCATTTAAAATAGTGTATGACGGTATTTTTCGTTCTGAAGTAAGAGAAAAACGCAGAAGATTCTACCAGAAACTGCAAAGTAAATAAAAGCCCGATAAAGCAGTAGATACAATTTAATTAATGTTTGTTTTTACCAGAATCATTAGATAGCTGCTGGTAACTAGATAGGACAATCATGTTATAGCAACGTGTTTATACATTTTTTCAATTAAAAAAGAAAATCCCGACGGTACTTTACTAAAATTCGAGAAATTTTATTTTTAGAAGTTGTACTACGGTTTTATCTTAACTTTTGCTGAAACATGCATGTGATATAAATGGAACATAGTACAGGTATGCCAGATATATTAATGGAAAGTACATATGTAGGTGTATAGAACTGAAAAAATTGACACAAACAAATAAAAAGGAAACATTTTGGGTCGTAGTCTACCATCTTTTCTAAATTTTGTACATGTTGTGAAGGGAATTAAAATTAGGGGACGTCCATAAATTTCGTGAGATGTTTTTTTGAAAATTCGGACTCCCCCCCTCCCCTTGGTGAGATTTGGTGAGTTCTGGCGGAACCCTCCCCCCCCCCCCCCCTCCCTTCCGTGAGACATTCCTTATAATTTTTAGATGTAATCTGCTATAATAATGTAAATTCTCTGTTTAAAAAAGTCGACGTGAGATTTTCGTAAGCCACCCCTCCCCCTTGGTGAGGTTTTGCCGGACCCCCTCTCCACTATTTTGACTCACGTAATTTATGGACGACCTTTGCTTTTTAAAATGCCCTTTATGCTCTAAAATGTGCTGTAGAAATGCAAATATTTTTCTTATTTTTGGGTAAAACAGGCCAGGCCGAAACTCACATACCCTACACTTAGGGCTACCAGATCGCGTGCCTACAAAAGTAGCACATATCAAAAAATTTCAATTTAGTAATGTCAAGCAAAATTATAATTCCATACCAATATTTTTGAAAAAAGGTCCTCACTTTGTACGAAAAAACCCCAGCAAATTAAAAGAATATTTCAAATAACTTTTATTTTTCAATGCAAACATCAAAAGCAAAAAAAAAATCGAAAGTAGTGAAAAGTAGCGCATTTCAGGCAAAAGTAGCACATTTCAAGTGAAAAGTAGCAAAGTAGCACAGCCTTGCAAAAGTAGCACTAAATTTTACTCTCTTAGCACACTATCTATAACAATAAACAATTTTTGTTTATATGGGAGGTGCCACGCCCACAGGTGCTATTGGACCAAATTTTTGTAATAAGAGATCTTATAGCAAGTATATCTACCTCATTAAATTTCATCACGATTACGTTGTTCGTTCTTTTAACATAACGTTTATAAATATTTTGAGCGGTGCCATGCCCTTCAACGAGTTTTCTCAGTAAAGTGGCTGAGATTGTATTGATGACTGCTTTCAGCGGCATCATCTCCAAAATTTTTATGAAAATCGTTTGTGCCAATTTTGAGATATACGGAATCAAAATTTTTAACAGTTGAAAACTGTTACGCCCACTTTTTCGATTCCGCCCACTTTTATCACAATATCACAATCAATATATTTGATATGTATCCGTGTACCAAATTTCATTGCAATATCTTGAACGGCTTACAAAATATGGTGGTATAAATGATAAAATTTAGGGCTGTGCCACGCTCTTGTACGACGCTTTGGAAACTTGAAACCCAGGCTAATCCTAATTTGGTTTATATGTGCACCAAATTACCAAGTTTCATCAAAATCGCTGCAACTTTTTTCAAAATTGGTCTGGGTAAATATACATAGAGTATGGGCGGTAGGCGTGTCCGTCAACCGACAGACAGACAGACAGACAGACATACATACAGACGCTGATCAAGAATATATATACTTTCTATACCTGCCACGCCCCCTTTGATGTGTTACAAACGGAAAGACAAAGTGAATATACCCTCGGTGTAGGGTATAATTATTTATTCATATCTTTCATGTAGTAATTTAAATATCTTTTTCCTTATAAACCAGAGTTCGTAAATACTCCTCATTGAGGAGTAAAATTTCACTCCTCATCCTCAATACAATTCAATTCAAGAGTATTCAATTTTGAATTTATCAATTATGAGGAAAAAAATAAGGAGCGCTCATTCTTTTAATATCTTGAGTGAATAACCCAGCGGCAAATCGATGAAGTACTCTGAATTTTCATATATGAAAAGCTATACCCTTTGTGTTGTATGTTTCACAAATGAAATTGTTACTGTGATATTTTGTTTATTTGTTTGCTGGCTGCCTGCCTTGTATATGGAGCTGTAGGCAGTCCGCTTGCTGGCTGCCTCCTTTGTATATAGAGTTGTAGGCAGTCTGTTTGTTGGCTGCCTGCATTGTATATGGAGTTGTAGGCAGTCTGTCTGTTTGCTGTCTGATTTGTATATGGAGATGTAAGTGGTCTTGCCTGTTGGCTGCATACTTTGTATGTGGAGATGTAGGCAACTCGGTAAACTATACAGGCACTTGGTAAGCGATGTTTTAAGGCAATCTGCCTTTCCCTTGCTACACATTGTATATAGAGATGTAGGCAAGCTGCCTACAAAGCGGCCATCCCTTTGTAAAAAGCATTTACAGTTGTGGCTGGGGTTGTGTGCATTACTGCCTACAATGAGTATAGCTATATTCATCAGAGCTGGGCACCACTACACGTGTGTTTTTCTTAAATGTTCTTCAATGCATGTGTATTTGTGCTTTGTTCGCTTTTCAAAGCAAACTGAATTAAATTTTACGCTCTCTTCTTTATATACGTATATGAAAAGTTATTCTCATTCTGCCGCAGTACCGCGCGCGGTACGTTTTGCCCAGCCTCGCTATTCATCGATGTTGTGTATAACATATTTGACGCTGGGAAATTATTTTTTATTTCTCTCTCATATTTATCACTCACTGAATATTATTTTCAATAAGACTCAATGAGTGAACATTTTTTTTTTTACTCGCCCATACTTTTCATTGAATTTTATTTTACTTGAACTTTTGAGTCAAAACGTTTAACTTTTTTTCAATTTATTGAAACGAAAGAAAAGCGATTTTCTTATGTTATAATAATGGGCAAAAACGATTCTTTCCAGGTTCCCGAGCCTTTCTTAGTGATGGTCAAAAATATTTTTGAGCTATCTTACGTTTAAAAAAACAAAATTTTTACCCCGAAAATGGGTCAAAACGGGTAGCATGGCCCGGGAACACAAATACAAACGCTGATCGTGCGCATGCATTTCTGCGTGATAGAGATCATTTTCTTTACGCGCACATTTTTGAGCGACAGAAAATTTGTTCTTGCACAATCGCATATCGCGCTTTCTCACATACATAGTTCATATTCATTTATGATCGGTGAAAAAATTGTTGGCTTGAATTCATTCTTTTAGCAATGCTACTCGTTGTTGAAAAAAACGGATACTCACATACGAATGCGGTGCAATAAAGAGCGATTATCAATCTTGCCAAAAAATTTAGAAAACTCATACATGAATAAAATGCGACATTTTGAGTGCACATACAGGAATATTTCCGAACTCTGTCATACGTGTATTAACAGTTAATTCCCATCACTACAAACATTTTGCTTGAAATAGAAAAATCGACAAATGAATTTATCATTTGAATACTCCTCACATTTCACATCATCTCAAAATGAGTTTATCATTTGATAAACTCGAGAATGATGAAAATGAAACGATACGCATCAATACAATGTTCGCTCGTTTATTATTTATCAGTGAGGAAAAAAACGAGTGATGAAAACAAACGAGGAGTTATAATAGAGTGAATGCTGATTTGCTTGCGCTCTTGAGTTTTTAAAATGAAAAGATAAGTATAGAAAGATAAATAAAAATGAGCAATTGCGTATTTTGAGTGCTCTACGCACTCTGTTATAAAAATAAGCAAATATAACTGATGTATATTTGTCTTTGCCTTACAGAATGCTGCGTTGTTTACGGCATTCCAAGCCTAATTCGGATGATATGCAACAAAAACACTCTCACCATCAAATGGAACGTCAAATGACGGAGATACATAAAGGTTTTCAAGAAGCTGTCAAAATATTATTGCTTGGCACTGCAGAATCTGGTAAAACTACTATAATTAAGCAAATGCGAATACTACACATCAATGGCTATACAGACGAGTAAGTTTTAAAAATGTCAATATCAATAAATGGGACAGTCCTTCAACGCATTCACATTTTTCGTTACAGTGAACGACGCGATAAAATAACAGAAATCTATCAAAACATACATGAATCCATATATCAGCTGGTGCAACAAATGCGCATTTTAGGTTTGGAATTTCAAAGTGTTGGCAGTCATAAAAGTGCCAGATATATATTGTCTATGGGTGATACTGCGCCAGAATATATGAATGAGGTTAGTATTGAAAAACCAACCATTAAGAACTTGGTGTTTTAATAGATTAAGATAAGATTTCAAAACAAACACAAATTTTGTATTTTTCCAATTAAAGGTGCTTTTTAACGTCGTGTTTTATCTGATTTCAATTACTTGCGTCACTATTAAATATTTCAAAATTTTTCAATTTTTCCACGTACTTTATCATTTTGAATGCCTTCACATTGTCTAATCTATAATTTTATACTTAATTCGATAAAGTTATGATGGATTCCTCTCTCTGTTATTATTGTTATAATCAGCACGAGAATGTTAAGCATTTCTAAACTGGTCTAGATAGAAAATATACCTTATCATAAAATATACCTATGAAAAACTGTATGTGTAATAATTTTATAGATTTGTAAAAATTACATCCATCGGAAGAACCTTAATGTAATATTTTAATACTCGAGGCTTCCCAAGTTTTGACGAATTGGAAAAAAATGCAAAAAATTTAAGATAATATGGCAATAATAAATAATTGTATTGTATTGTTTAGCTTGGGATATCCCTTTATAATAAAATTACGAAAAATCGCACTGAATAATGCGATACACGAATGATAAGCATTTGTGTTTAATAATAACTGTCCAAAAATCAGAAATAAGAAAACTCAAAGTTTTTGGTATGCATTTTAGTTTCCATTTTTCAATATCCTTGTTGGTATGTACTCCATATTTAATTTAAAATAAATTACATTATTTACAAAATAAAGATTTCAAATACTGACATAGTTTGATTAACCCATTAGTGCTCACGGCGATCCAGGCGTGATATCAAAAATCTGCTTCGACAGAATTGCTTCTTTTGGCTTTAATAAGCTAAAAAAATTTTTTTCCCGATTTGGAAAGCTCATTTTCCTACTTTTCCGGAACGTCCTTTTAGAAGGACACTGAGCATAGAAAACCATTTAGCAGTGGAAAATTCATGTATACTGAAATGCAAAAACAAATTTCGTTGCATACCAAAGCAAACTAGATATAATAAAAGTAAAAAAAGCCTACCACCATTCAAAATATCATGCGTTAAAATTAAAGTATTTAAATATTCACCTCTTCTAAATTTCTAATTTTTTCTTTTTTTTCGAAAAATTCACTTTGAACGCCCGCACAACTTGTAATTGTCAATATTTTGAAACGTAAAAAATATGGTAAGCGTAAGTGTTGCCATACAATATATCTAAATGCTCAAAAGGGCAAAAATGTTTCTAGCAAATTTTTAAAAAATCAAAAATTGCGCGTCCTTTTTAAAGGTTGTTGAGCACTAATGGGTTAAAAGAAATTTACAAGAACAGTGTTTTTTTTATAAAAATAATCCTGAAAGAGGACACTGTGGCGATAATTTTTGCTAAATATATGTAGTATGGTGCACCACGTGCTATTTTATTTTTGCATTGAATTTAAGGTCAGATGGGTCAAAGCAACCTTTGCACTGCAAGAACATATATGACACAAAGTTATTCCCTTAGAAAAGTTGAACATGAACGTCCCTGAGGATTTCAGCAAATCTTTAAAGCAAATTTCCATATAGAGTATAGTAATGAGAAAAACCTAATGGTGTCTTAGATAAAATAGGAATGGTCTCCACAAAAAAAAAAAACAAACATCTTAGAGCCAGTGGCGTAAATAAGTATATAATTTTCATTGGCCAAAGGAGTTGCCAAAATCCTGGCTACGCCGCTGCTCGGAACCAACACTTTAAAATTATAAAAAAGTTTAAGCTTTACTTTTTTTAGTTTGAGTTTACTTATTAAAATACATGTTAATAAGAAATGGAAAAAAAAGTATTTTTTTACAGGTCATAATCATAATTTCTCTGACACCAAACTCTTCAAATTTATATTCTTTCGGTTCATAGGCAACTCATAAGCTCTATGATCTTGAAATGCAAGGAGAAATAAGACTAGGTCGTGTTGGACTATGCTTTATTTAGAAAAAATTGTCGGTCAACACAATGTTCGAATTTTTTGGACAACAAATTGCATTTGTTTTTCATGAGCTGTTTTTTTTTTCTGAAGGTGAAAAATGTCTGAATCATATTCTTTAAATGTTATTAATCAAAATTTAGAAATTTTTATGACAATGATAAGATTTCTTAAATTGATTTTGACATACGCTATACACGTATCACATACATATGTGCGTAAAATGTTGGAAATCCTATAGATTATTTCGTATTGAATGCAATGTTTTCAAATATTTAATATATGTAGGTAAAAGTAGAGGTTTTTCCTTCAAAACTTTAAACTAAAATTGGTTTATTTTGATTTATTGACCTTATGAGTTTTTTATGATTTGTATTTGCAGGAATATTGCGATCATATCATGACATTATGGAATGATGTTGGTATACGAGCATGTTATGACCGTTCAAATGAATTTCCATTGCTGGACAGCACAAAATAGTAAGTGTTATATTGGCTCTAGATATAAAAATATTATTTTCAGCATTTCTTTTAATGTTCTTTATTAATTTTCCTTTCTTCTGTTTATAGTTTCCTTGACAATTTTGAAAGAATATCTGCCTGTGATTACATACCCACCACAGAGGATATACTTCACAGTCGTAAAATTACAACAGGCATTCATCAGATTTCTTTTCGTGTAAAAATACCTAAGTCAATGGGTGGTGGCGATCAAGAATTTCGTATGTTTGATGTGGGTGGTCAACGTGATCAGCGAAATAAATGGATTCAAGTATTTGAAGGCATACAGGCTGTTCTTTTTCTTATTTCCTGTGGAGATTTCGATCAAACACTGCGTGAAGATTCACGTCAAAATCGTTTGCAAGAGGCCTTAAATCTATTTCGTGGTGTTTGGCAAAATCGTTTTCTGTCTTCAGCAGGACTTATTGTGTTTCTGAATAAGGAAGACATTATGGAGCGTAAGATACGCGCTGGCAAACGAATTTCAAGTTATTTTCCTGAGTATGAGGGCTTTCGTCGGAACTCACAACTTGGCAATTATTTTGATGAATGCGATTGGACAAAACAATTCATCAAGCAAAAACTAGTTGACATAACCTTAGAGCCTGTAAAACGTACATCCCGTATGCACATGGACTATTCAAGGCGTGAATGCTATTATCATTTTACCGTAGCGACAGATACCAGTTGTGTCCGCAAGGTTTTCAATGATGTACATCAAATGATATTACATGAAAACATGGCATCAGTTGGTTTGATGTGATAGTAAATAAGCAAAAGAATAGAGCGCTGCTTAGCTGATATATTGATCTGTGATGCCTTAGGATATAAGGAATTTAGATTTAATTTCAATATTTTAATACAATTTAGCACTATTTCTATATAAAGAAATGTTTAAAAGGTAGTTTAAATATTTTAGCATACAATTTTTTATTAGGAATAACATCGCCTTAAGCATGCATTTGTATAATAAAAGCAATCCATAAAATTTTTTTTTTTTATTATTCTTGTTTAACTTTTCATGGACAGGGAGACATTTGGCTTATGATGAACCAGGAGGTTATGAACTCGCTAATGAACTTGTAACGGTAGAGTTTTTGCACTTTTAATCAGAATCCTAAAGATGAATTCATTTTGAAACACTGGCGTATTTAGTCCGATATTTGAGTTTAATCAAACAATATTTTTACTAGCGTATGCTATTTAAGCTAAGCGTGACCGAATACCTTTTTAATGCGCACATTTTTACCGGAAATACAGTTTAGTTTTTTATCTAATAGTAGGTGTGTCACGGCTGAGCCGCTACACCGATTTTGATCTAATTTGGTATGAATATAGATTGAATACTGTTTTGAGTAGGCGGTGCCAATATCCTAACAGAAAAAATCATTTTCACCACTAAACTAATGGACCGATTTTTTATAAAATTTAGTATAGAAATAGATTGAATCCTGAGAAAATGTATTTGTTTTAAAGTGGAAGGTGTCACGCCCCCATTAGGAAAATATGTTATCACATCTAGACTATAGACCGATTGTGATGAAACTTGTCATGGGGATAGGTTGAACCTTGAGAAAAGGTATTTGTTTTTAAGAGGGTGGCGCCACGCCCCTAACAGGAAAATATGTTTCCCTACCAAAAATAACTGATTGATTTTGATAAAATTTGGTATGGAATAATGAACTCTAAGAGACAGGTATAGTGCAACATGATACCATGATTTTTCGAAGCGATAACAACAGAATTCAGAGATTGAAATGAATCAACCCTGTGAATTAATAAACTGTGCTTTTGATTGCACAGTCTAGAGGTCGAATTCGTTAAAAGTGAAAATGATAGTTTAAGAACTAAGTTTCGTAACAATACAAGTAAAGCAAAGAAGGTTTCCAATTCGTTTTGATAAATGAAAACTAGAGCGGAACTGAAATATATTATTCTTAAATTTTAATTCTGATGCGCCTTATAACAGAAAAGTACAGGGTGTTTTTTTAGAGGTATAGAGCTTCGAATTGAAATAAAACACAAGAAAATCGTTTTAATGTCCATCAATTTGGCTTTATTGGAAGGATAATTTTATGCCATTAATGTTTAAATATGATTTCGGGCATGTGGCCGCCGCGGCTGGCTCGAATAAAGCCAATTCTACAGGTCCAATTTTGAACCACTTTTTCGAGCATATGGGGCCGTATGTCGGCAATAACGCCACGAATGTTGGCTTCCAAGTCCCCTAACGATTCTGGTTTGTTGGCGTAGACGAGCGACTTCACATATCCCCAAAGAAAATAATCCAATGGTGTCAAATCACACGATCTTGGTGGCCAATTGACAGGTCCATTCCGCGAAATTATGCGCTCATCGAATGTTTCCTTCAATAAATTGATTGTGACGTGCGCTGTGTGCCATGTAGCGCCGTCTTGTTGGAACCACAACTCATCCACATTCATGCCATCCAATTCGGGAACAAAATAGTCGGTTATCATGGCTCTATACCGGTCTCCATTAACGGTAACTGACTCTCCAGCAATATTTCGGAAGAAGTATGGCCCAATGACTCCACCAGCCCATAGAGCACACCAAACAGTCAGTTTTTGTGGATGTAATGGCGTCTCAAGGGTCTCATGTGGATTCTCTTCACTCCAAATGCGGCAATTTTGCTTATTGACGTAGCCATTCAATCAAAAATGAGCCTCATCACTGAACAAAATTTTGCGATGAAAATCAGCATCGAGATCAATCTCATTTTCGGCCCATACACCAAAATCACGACGCATTGCATGGTCTCGCGGCTTTAATTCTTGCACAAGCTGGATCTTGTAAGGTCGCAAGCCAAGATCTTTGCGCAAAATCTTCCATAAAGTTGATGGACAAAGCTCCAATTGCTGTGCACGGTGGCGAATCGATTCATTCGGGTCCTCTTCAACATTTTGCTCTACAGCGGCAATTGTTTCTTCGGTGCGCACTGTTCGACGTCTCTGCGGATGCGTATTATCACATAGAGTAAACGTAGTGCGAAAACGACCCATGGTTAACCGAATTAATTGCTCTGATGGACGATTATGTCGACCATAAAATGGACGGAGCTTGCGGTAAACTTCGCGAACTGAACCATTATTTTCGAAATAAATTTGCACGATTTGCAAGCGTTGTTCTTTTGTCAACCTATTCATGATGAAATGGCAAACCAAACTGAACATAAATGACATTAGAGTTGCCAGATTTGACCATAAAATGCCAGTTTTATCTCTATTCGAAAAACAAACCTCTAAAAAAAACACCCAGTACTTTACGATGGTGTTGTCGAAAAAATAAATAATAAGTGTATAAAGTCAGCCAAAACTTACGTTACTTTATCTCTTTGTATCTTTAAAAGAAGCTCAAGTTCCGATTCTTGGTTTTGTAAATATCCAGGTGCCCAGTTGCAAAACCGGCCAAGTCCATTTTTCATACTCTTGGAATAACAACGAAAAACATTTTTCTCCATCTATGTTTATTGAAAAATTAAAACGTATTCCCCACATAATTCTTATAAAATTTCTTACTCAAAGGCTTTTCAGGTTTCATTTGCCTATGTTTTTGAAAAAACAATTTTGGACTTGGCCGGATATGATACCAATGTAATGGACTTGGCATAGTAGTCAGCGAATTTTGTTTGAAAAAAACTGGACTTGGCCGGTTTTGATTCCAAGGCGTTTGACCGGTTTTGGAAGGAAGTTGTGGTCTTGGCCGGTTTTGAAATCCATGCATCAAAATATTTATAAAAAATGTAATATTTCTGTCAAAAGAAATTTTTTTTAATCTAAAAACATAGTGGAAAGATAGAGCAAGATCTAGATTTTGATATGTGAAAATATCTCAAAATTTGATTTTTTTGGACTTAGCCTCACATATTGGAAAGAATTTTTATCATCTCTAACGTAAATACTTTTTATAATATTTTTTTATGTATGTGCTCTCAACAGTGCATTTTTGTGAGCCATTTATATGGAAAATTGGGGCCAATCGAAAAAAACCATTACAATATTCGGAAAATTTCACTATGGAAAATGTTAATGCCATACATTATGGTGTAAATTTTTGTAAATTTGTAGAGTAGTGTATTCATAAAAATTCAAAATTTAATTGACATGACAAGGGAAATGAGCGTGCAAACTAGAAACACATGAGAAATACAGTTTTTATTGAAGGCGCGCACCATATTTACATACAATTTTAGCCCCGTTTTAGTTGAAGTATATTTATGATGATAACTCATACGACCTATTGTACGTTTATCATCAATTTATATAAAGTTGTTTTTTTTATATAAGATTATAGCATTTTTAAACAAAAATAATGCAGGTTTTTTTTTTGTTTACCATAAGTTTTGAGATATTTCGTTTGAAAAAATTTTTGAGCGAAATTTTAAAATATGTAGTTTAATTAGTTTGGATATATTAAGTTATTTATAAAGATATATTAAGTTATTTATGTTGCAAATTAGTTTGGATATATTAAGTTATTTATAAACATTTATGTTGCAAAGTAGTTTATATTATATTAGTTTTGCGGACGCCAATCTGCGCTAATGCGGATAGTGCGCCGCTAAACGGTTTCGCAATTTATCATTTGTTGAAACCGTTTAAAATTTCCTATGTTAACTCCTGTATGTTAACCTGTATTGGCAAACAATACAATACAACCAAAGAACATATACTTTAAGTATATGACAGCTCGTTCGCTGATCTGATATCGGATATTGCGCGGCTGGACGATTTCGCATGTTTTGAATTTATAGAAATCGTTTAACATGTTAAACATGTTATGAACAATAAAGACACAAAATAACATGTTTATCAAATATTAATGTACTTTATTTATTTTTATTCAGGTAATTTACTTTTCCTAAGCAAAAAACCTCTTGAATCCACCAATAAACACGTAGTTGTAGTTTTAGATACGTTAAATAAAAATATAAGTATATTAAATTCAATAAAAAAGAAAATCGAATGTATTGCGTTTTGGTAGTTAATTTTCATCAGTAAAAATATTAATACAATTTTAGAGCTTTTTAAACAATTTTCACTTAAGTATGGACCATTTCAGTTGCTCACGCGCTGATTGTAAAACCTGAAAGTGTAGGAAATATTTGGGGGAATATTAAAATAAATTTCAATTCATTTAAAATGTATAACAATTAAATTATATATTTTTTTCATTATTTTGCAACACATAACTATTTGGTGTAAAGTAATTTCCACTACAGCATTCGAAAAGGAAAAAGGTAAAGTATAAAATAAATTAATCAAAATTTCCAACTTAACAATTTATGTAATTTCTAAATAAGAGAAGTAAACTTAGGAAGTTTAACACTAACTAACTTAATAATTTACATAAACAAAAATTACAAAATATAATGTTCTAATTCAATTCAGCATAAGGAAACGTTAAAATTAAAGCTAAAAATAATAGCCGCAAAACTAGTAAGTCTTCTTTAAATCTAAGCAAAACTCTTCATACATACATATGGATGTATGTATGTACGTAGTTCAGGCGAATCAGGTAAAAATTTAATAGGAATTTCAAATATTTTATTTTTGTGAACTAACCAGAAGAATACATTTTTTTAGAAACTGAGAGCTGATGCTATTAAATTTTAAATCTGACAAATTTGAGTGTTTAGTTAGATAATATATCAACATAAATTGTACGAGGAGTTATCAAGTGAGAGACATTTCAAAATATGTATGAAAATACGAAATAAATAACTTGTTACTAAATTATTGCTGCGCTTAAAAATTGTGAAATTGTTGATAAAAAACCTAATAATAAATCATTTCATCGTTTCTACACTTAGCCTTATGGCACAATTATTTATAAGCAATATAAATAAAAGAAGGTAGATTTTTTTGGCAGGTGGTTTTCCGAAGATTTTAACTTTGTAATTTTTTTTTTAGCGTAAGTCCGTTTAAACTATAAGTTCTTCCCCGAAAATTGGGTACTTTTTTTGAAAAAAACTAGGATATGCAAATAATATGTTTTTATAAAGAAGCTATCGGAAATTCCGGGAATATTTTTTTTAAAACTGCTATAAGCTGTGTACTTCAAAACTCATTTCAACAAAATGGGTACCATTTGAAAGGTAATGATTAAAAATCTCAAAACGGTTCAATGGTTTTCAATATTTTTAAATTTTGATGTTTTTTTTTTTAAGAAAAAAGTTTTTATAGTTTTATAAACAAATTTAGATAACCGGAGTTATTTTTTTTACAATGTGTAACATTTGCAATACTATTTTACAGTATGTATTATATATTATATACCTGATTTTATACGTCAGCTGTGTATTTTGGGTACAATTGAACGGCCCAGTGAAAGAAGTCCCTTAGTCAAAATAATGTGTTTGGAGATATTTGAGTATTTATGTTACAAACTGGTCTGGAAATATATCCGTTATTTGTAAAGGAAAAACATAACACTACAAAATTGGTAAATCAATCAAGCTTTATTTGAAGCCACCAGTCATTCTTGCTGGTGAAATAAACACTGAGTTATAAACATTTTAAGACTAATGACTTAAATCAAAATTTATTGACTTAGGTACTTTTACTATTAAATTTAGACTTAGGGACTTTGCTTTAAATATTGAAGAAGTCACCATTGTGAAATGTATGATTACTTCATAATTATTATCTTTGTATTTTGAAATCCTTGGTCAATATATTTTGAATAACTAACACTAGTGTGGAAATAGACCCTAATGGACCTCCCTCAACCAGAAGTGGATTTGCCATCACTGACATAAACGAAGACAGAATGCAAGGTCAAATGAACGAACAATTTGAATGACGAGTAGAGTACAGTATTGGTCGACGAAGTAAAAGGACGCATATTCTAAGAAGCAAAGTCGAAGTATTTTTATTAACATTAAATAAACATTTTTATACTCATATAATTTAAATCGTGGCTTCTTTCTTCTTTTTAATTTATTCAATTTCATCTTCAGACTCAACTTCCGTCTTAATTGGCAATGAAGTTACTCCTGCAGATAAAATGTCTCCATAGAAATATTTATGATTTTGTGGCACAAACTGCAGCAGATGCTGGATATCCCTCAATTTTGCAGGTTTTAAGTACAATGGAGCTTGATACGTATCTTCAGGCTCTCTCCGAATGTTTCTTCTTACGCCAACACGATAGAATGAAAATGGCTTAAAAGGCCCTGTCATGGTATTTTTAAAATAGGGACGATATTCTTTTCCAAAATTTACTTCCCGGCATTGCGATATACCAGGAACTGGTTTTACGTAGTTGTTGTACAAGCATGCGAGCAGACCTAATGCGCTTGGAGAATGCGAGACTGAATAGGCATATACTTACATATGTGCTATTTTTATAGCATGAGATATCCTCTGTGATTTGGGATAGTGGAAGATCAAGATAGATAATATAAGACACAGCTTTATGCAAACATATTTACGACTTAGGGACTTTTAATAAGGAAACCGTTTGACTAAGACCTTTTAAAGCACTTAGGGATTTCTTGACAAAAAATCGACGGACTTAAGAAAAATTTGTATTTTGATATTGGCTTTTAGCAACATACAATGCAAAAATAAAAAAAAGGTATACTTCATTTTTATACGTTGTATACGATATTTTTGTCAGATCAAAAAGTCCCTATGTCAACTTAGGCACTTCTTTCACTGGGGCCTTCAATTATATTTTCCTTTCGTAAAAATAGGATTTTTATAAAAAATGCTTCTGCATTAAAATCTGGTTAGGTAACTGCAATTTTCGGCATAAAGCCAGGTATAAAATGTAAGATATTGTCAAAAAGTGTAACAAATTATAGGTTTTAAAAGAAATAAGTCAGGCTTCTAAAATTTGTAAGCAAACATACAAGTTGAAAATACATTTTTTGGGACAAAAAAGACTTCAAAAATAATGGGCACAATGGTAAATAAATAGTTTTTAACTTAATTTTTCTTCATACGTATTTCGTATAGGGGATTAAGAATTTCTAAAAATGTAGTACTTAACTGGAAACTTTCAATGATGAACATATCATAAGTAAAGCAAAGTATTTACTGTATTGCTTTAAGGACAAGGTAACTTTAAGTAGGGTATGATGTCTTGATAAAAATAAAGCATTTAAATATACCTCTGAAACCATATATATGTATATGATAGTAAGCATTTTCCCATAACTGTTGTTGTATATATGTAAAAAAGCCACATTTTGACCTATGCGTCTTCTTAAAAAAAAAACTATTTCGGGGCTGTCTGCTCCTTATTCTCCAAAGGCTTATTACAAAATTGCATGCTCAAATTTTTCTGCCACATAACTTGAGCTTTGGGTTCGTTGAAGAGATAAGTCTAATTTAAGGCTAAAGTAGTCTATTTTCTCCAGATGAGACTTTAAATATGATGAGCTTGCGGTTTTGGAAATATATTGAAAATATTTTCATCTAGTTCAATTTAGTTTTTTTTTTAATAGTATTTTAGCGATTCTGAAAATTTAAAAGATGTGTGACCAGTTTTGCGGTATTTTAACAGATCACTTAATTGCTTGTTATAGTTATATCCTTAACTGAAGCAATAGGTATAAAGAGATATTGACTTTGAAAGAGAAGCTACCAAAAGAGCCCATTTAAAGTGTTAGTTACCTGGGCTACAGTTTGCTCTGCAATTGGAATGTCATCATTGCGCAAATCTACACGTTTCACCACAGACGTTGGATCCGCATCAAGTATTATGCTAAAATAAAAACAGTTTAAAGAATTTATTGCAAAAAACAAAACAGGAAAAAAATAAGTATGTAATAAACTTTGCAGGAAAGTAACGATTTCTTAACCGGTATAAAAGCTAAGTTGTTGTATGCCTCTAGGTAGGTCCATTTAAACCGTTTTTAGAGAAAAAAAAAAGTTTCTCACAATTATATCGAAAACTATTAACTGTAACATCGCTCTATATGATTCTTGTTTATCGGGAAGGCAGAATACTTTTTTTTTAATTATTTTTAGGTTGCAAAAAAAATACATGCTAAAATTCAGCTTACCAATTATACTGCATTCACTTCATTACTGTTTTGCTGTAATATTTGTTTTGTTAACACAAACGTTTAGCAAACTTTTAGTAGAGCAATATAACCTTACTGTACTCATTAAGATAAAGTTCTGCTAGATAAACTCTTACATAATGTTATTTTAACACAATTTCTATAATTCTAAGCCATTACACTAAGCCATTTACAAGAATGGATCCAAGTTAAATATCCAAGTGGTATTTACTCTAAGGAACTGAAGATACGAATTGCTGCGAGGTTACCAGACCATTGTAGTGTTTTTCAGGCAGAGGTTATAGCAATAGAAGAAGTAGCATCCTGGCTGCGGATAAATGTAGTATCAAAGAAGGTTATTAACATTTATTCAGATAGTCAAGCTGCTATCAAATCCCTAGAATCAGTTTTCCTAAGCTCACTAGTGGCCCAACAATGCCGCTCGTCTCCTAATGAGATGGCTCAGAATTTTAACATTCACCTCATCTGGGTGCCTGGGCATAGGAACATTGACGGCAACTTTAAAGCTGATGAACTTGCTAGGCAGAAGAATACTGCACGAATTCCTCAAGACATGGAAGGTGTTGGCATGCCACTTGCAACCTGCAAGTTACTGCTTATAGAAGACATGATAAAAAAGGCTAACATAAGATGGACCCAAGGGTCAACTTGCAATGTAACAAGTCAAATCTGGCCGGAATGAAACGCTAAGCTGTCTCGTCAGTTTTTGCAGTAATAACTGGCCACTGGCTTATCGGCATACATGCAAAGAGATTAGGTATTCGGTCTTTTGATTTCTGTAGAAGTTGTAGGGATGTGGAGGAGGAGGAAAACATTAAACATTTTCTTTTCTCCTGCCCTGCACTTGCTAGAAAACGCCACAAAACACTTGTTTCGTTTTTGTTTGATGACCTGGATGACCTTAGACATGTTAGCATATGTCAGCTATTTAGTTTTATTACGAAATCTGGATGGTTCAATGAGAGGGTATAGTCAAGTACCCTGTGGTATAACAAAGGACCAAATTTGGTCTGAGTCGGTTTTGTAACTGACTGTCACTTCTGCCTAACCTAACCTAAGCTAAGCCATTACACTACATTCCTATCTCAAATCGATAATTATCACAACTCACCCGCCATCGCAAATCTCATCGAATGCCAACATTATAATTTCCAAATTATCCATCACTAAGCGCTTCTCAACATTCTTTTTTAGTATCAGACTGATGGAATCATACAGACAATTGAGTACCGACAGCAAAATCAATTCATTTTCGTAGGTGCTGCCCATCACATAGAAGAACAAATCAACATTACTCTTGTAAACACACGTCAGCCCGTCTAACATTATAATTTCTGTGTTGGAACGATGTGTTTTACTAAAGAGATTCTTCTCAAACGTTTTCTGTTCCTTAACTGAAGGTAAAACATTTTTGTCGTAATATTTGGCCAAAATACGGTTGCCATCGTTATCCATGATGCACATCCCCTTTATGATGTTCAAAGTTGGTTCCTGTTGCAATAGGCAAGAGTTTAATGATAATGAGAAAACCAATCACTACTTTCTTATAATATACTTACCAGCATAAATCTGTCCATTTTTATATTAAATTGTAAACGAATGCAAAAAATTCAATTGCTTGAAACTACACGTCAACTTGTACTTGTGGTAAATTGACAGTTGTTTTCACTGCCACAGAAAAATGGTAGACGCCAGTGTCAAAATATGAAAACACAATTTTTATTCAGGGCCAATGACGTTTCTGTTAGGCATTTTCTGACATTTGGCTCAGCTGTCAAGCTTTGCACTCACTGTTCAATTAAAGCGTTGAGCGTTGACTTTGCCAGCGCTATGCTTTTAAGTTAAGCGCTGAACCTAAATAAGAGCGTAGCGTTAATTGTTATGTAGAGTTTATTTGACTTTTTGCGACAAAAAAAAATCAACACAATAAAATAAGAAATTAGCTGCCTTCAAACATCAATTGCAGAACAATTTATAAGCGTCCAAGTCGAAGTTAACTGCATGGAATCCTATTCAAAATGAAAAATGTTCGATAAGCTTAATAGTAGTTCACACAGATTGTATGGTTGGACAAGCCAGCTGAAAAATCAAAAAATTTTGATATCCGTACATGTGTATCAAGCGATCGTTTCCAGAATTCACATTATCGAACATTGATTTTGTCAAGCCATGTTGGACAGCATAGTGATGTGATGAACTCCTCTAATCGCGTGCTGACCAATGCATTCATGGAAAATCTTTTACAATTATTGGTTTGGGTTTTTACAAAGTTATTAAAGTTGTTTATTAAGATAGTTTTCTATGCATAAATAGTTGATGCTTTCCTAAATAAGGCGCATATTTAATAAATAAAGTACCAGGAGACCGACCAAAGTTCGGTTTTTCGTTTTCAGGTTGAAAAAGTCGAAAAAATGTAATGCAATTGAATGAGATGTCGGAAATATTTAAAAAATATTGAATATGGTTGAAAAGCCGAAAATATGAAAAATGTTGAAAAACATTGAGAGAGGTTGAAGCAGGTGAAAAAGTTTGATAAGCTCGATAGTATATTAAAATGTTGAAAACGTTGAAAGAGATTGAAAAGCTCGAAAAAAGTTGAAAGTCTCGGAAAAAGATGAATGAGGTTGAAAATCCGAAAAACTTGAATGTGGTTGAAAAAATCCAAAAAATATGGAACGTGTTGAAAAGTTGAAAAGGTTGAAAAATATTGAAAAAGTTGGAAGAGTTTAATAGTTCGGAAAAAGTTGAATAAGGTTGAAAAATTCGAAAACATATGGAAAATGTTGAAAAAAGTTGAAAAATGTTGAAACAGTTGAAAAAGGTTGAATAACTCGAAAAAAGTTGAATAAGGTTGAAAAATTCGAAAAAATATGGAAAATGATGAGAAAAGTTGAAAGAAGTTGAAAAATGTTGAAACAGTTGAAAAAGGTTGAATAACTCGAAAAAAGTTGAATAAGGTTGAAAAATTCGAAAAAATATGGAAAATGTTGAGAAAAGTAGAAAGAAGTTGAAACAGTTGAAAAAGGTTGAATAACTCGAAAAAAGTTGAATAAGGTTGAAAAATTCGAAAAAATATGGAAAATGTTAAGAAAAGTTGAAAGAGGTTGAAACAGTTGAAAGAGGTTGAAAAACTCGAAAAAATATGGAAAATGTTGAGAAAAGTTGAAAGAGGTTGAAAAAGTCAGACAAATTTGGGAAATGTTGAAAAAAGTTGAAAGAGGTTGAAAAATGTTGAAAGAAGTTGAAAAACTCGAAAAAAGTTGAATGAGGTTGAAAAAGTCAATCAAATATTGAAAGCGTTGAAAATATTTGAAAAATGTAGAAAATCGTTGAGAAAAGTTGAAAGAGGTTGAAAAATTGAAGCAGTTGAAAGACGTTGAAAAACTCGTTGAATGAGGCTGAATATATTGAGACCAAATTTTATTAGGATCACTCCTTCAGTTTGCTAAATATGGCATCAACGTTATAATTTTGTATGGGAGGTGCCACGCCTACTAATGAAATCCCATCAAAATTCATATAATTTCAAAGTTTATAGTAACCGACACCTCTTCACCAAATTTAAAGAATATTACTCCGATAGCACACTAAATATAGCATTTAAAGTGTTTTGTTTATATGGGAGGTGCCACACCCACTGATGCAATCTCGTCGATTTTCATTTAATTTCAAAGCTTATGGTAACCGACATCTCTACACCAAATTTTAAAAAAATTACGCCCATAGCACACTAAATATAACACTTAACATTTTTTGCATGTAGGGGAGGTGCCACGCCCACTGATGCAATCGCATCGAAATCCATTTAGTTTCAAAGCTTATAGTAACCGACATCTCCACACCAAATTTAAAAAATATTACTCTCATAGAACAAAAAATGTAGCTTTTAACTGTTTTCACTTGTATGGAAGGTGCCACGCCCACAAGTGCCGTTTCGCCCACTTTTGGTTACAAGATACCCAATAGCCCGTATATTTGACATGTCAAATTTCATAACGATTGCGTTGTTAGTTCTCTTATTATAACGTTTATAAATATTGTGGGCTGTGCCACGCCTTTCAACGAGTTTTGCCAGTATAGTGGCATAGCTTGTTATAATGACCTCATTCAGCGGTATTAACTCTAAAATTTTTATGAAAACCCTCGGTGCCGTTTTCGAGTAATATCGAATCAAAGTTTTCAATTATTGAAATATGCCACGCTCACTGTTCCGATTCCGCCCATTTGATAGCATTTAAGATATTTATGATATGCATCCGTCTACCAAATTTCGTTGCAATACCTTGAATGGTTTGCGAGTTATCACGAAATAAAAATTAAAGTTTAGGACTGTGCCACGCCCCTGTTAGAAACTTGAAAAACTTTAAACCTAGTCCAATCTTAATTTTGTTCACATATGAACGAAATCCCGAAGTTTTATCAAAATCGCTGCAGCCGTTTTCGAAATAAAGTTCAGCCATATATAAATATACAATTTTAGCTCGTTTAATAATAGTAGATATGTTTATCTTGCTTGTTACATTAATTGTTATGGAATCCATATTCACATTACGTTGTGTAAAATTATGTTATGTAGGGAGGGAATGCTTTTGCAAATGAGGGTATTAAATTTACTTTGCACTTATTTAACAAAACTTCTTCTGACATAAATTATTCTACCACAAAAGTGCTGATAGAAGTATCATTAAGATGAAAAAGAATCAGACATCTAATATAGAAGGCCATATAATCAATTAATAAAATATATATATAACATATAAGGATCAACCAGGAACATAAAACGAACCCTGTGCATTTGCAAGAGCGTGTTCTAAATAATGTGTCCAAGTTCGAGCCTGTGCTTCCAGGACTATCAAGTAACCGGGATTTAGTCCAGCCTGGCTAGGTATTACATGTTATAAGCTATACGAGTAGGTTAGTCATGTTAGGCTACGTGGGAATGGTAGGTTGCCAAAATTGAATCATATACTGTGGTTCTTCCCTATAACGTGTGTTGTTAACTTACTTTTTAGCTTCTACAGACCAATTCTGATTTAATGAAATATCGAGAATGGGTAAAATTTTTTCTCTTTTCACATTTGGACTTGAAAAATTCTTGAACTCTTCCAATTCCTAATCTAACAGAATGTCATGGAGAACGTTTGTAAATCACAATCAAAACATGAGGCTTAGTCGAGTTGAATTAATACAACTGAACTTGAGAGCAGCATTGATTTTTAAGCTTCCTTATATTTTTGTACGGTATAATAGGTCACCTACGCCATAAGATGAACAGCTATAAGTAACTATGGCTTTAATTATTAAGCAAATGTTGTTCGTGGGCATGTGATCATGTAATGCATACGACGTGCTTGTATAACCCAATGGTTCCGAAACAATTGAAAAAATTCATAGTGGACAAAACTCAGGGGAAATTCTTCAGAAAGCTATTGTGAACATATCCGCTTTTCCTTCGGTTAACAACAGTCGATCATACCTAAAAAGAAGAAAAAGAACGGAACTTCACCAAAAAATTTAGATATTTCATACGATTTCAAGAATGATAGAATATTCATTCATGATACGATTTCAACAATTTTGTATGCTTTTTGACGCAAGATCCGTACGATTTCAAAATCAAGCCCTTAAACGTGCGATTTTCCCCATGCGACTGTCAATAACAATAACTGATTATTTCAAATTTGAAGAGGAAGAGGAAATAGAAAATTTCATATTGCATAGAAAAGCACATATATTTTTAATACTTAAAACAAATACAATTTTTGAATATAAATATATAATAGAAATGGATGTAATATCAACACAGGACCGCGGTACAATCACTGACCATAAACCACCGAAGATTACTCGAACAAAGCGCAAGGATCGTTCAGCTGTTGTTGGTGGGAAACTAGAAATAGCCACATCCAGTGTTGCTTTAGCTTATCCAATGGAACCAAAAAAGTCTGAAACAAAAAAATTAAAAAAGAAACTTCAGGTAGGTAACTAAAAAAAATAGTGGAATGAGAAGAATAAATTTTCGTTTTTTTTTTCGTCTCAAAAATTTACCCAATGGTAAAATAACATATGAGAAGATTCAACCACTCCCGCTTACAATGCAATACTAATCCATCCTAAGCCACCATCGAAACGCTGCTATACGCGTATCGTAGGCGTGCGATATTTCCGATCTACAAAAAATGTAAGCGAGTGCCATCCAATGAAGCAACATTGTAAGTGGGAGTTGGGTATGTTTTATAAAGCTGCATTGCAGTGACCCATCCGAGCATCCACACAGACTGCAAGGTTTTCTACATTAATGTCTTTCTGCAAATTCGTTTGGTAATGCGACAAAGTAGCTAATATATGCACATGGGTATATAACTATAAAAAAACAAACAAAAATGCTGACTTTGCCTATGTCAAAGTTGTCCTCTTGTAAAATTTCATATTTTCGTCTCGATCGATTCATTAACGTATTTACTTCAATAGCTTTGCATCAGGAAGCACCATTGCCGCTTTACCTTTTGAGAAAAAATTATTGTTAAATGGAAACTAATCGCATACCTCTTATTATTTTCAATTCAGGAAGTCGCTTTACAAAATGAATCACTAGCCAAGGCGATTAATGATAAAAACAACGAAATTTTAGACTTGAAACGTTCAGTTAAATCGCTTAATGAAGTTTTAAATTCGGTGCCTATCGAAGAACTGCGTTGCAATTCATCAATTGCAAGCACAAAAATTTTGGATTTGAGTAAGAAAAACCGTGTGCTACGTGCAGAGCTAGAAACAACAAAGAATAGTGTCACAAAAAAAGACGTGCGAATTCAAAAATTAGAGCGAGATTTAAAAGCAACGGAGCAGAAATTAAAACAAGATCCTATCACTCGAAAGACGGTATGTGAAAAAAAAGGATAATTAGGCTACTGCTAAATTGAAAATTCTCTCCGACGAATAATTTATTACATATTTAAATTTACTAAAAACAATTTTTTCTGCACTAGAGTCCAACTGCCGTAGATGATCTTCAAACTAAACTTAATTCCGTGCAACAAAAGCTTTTTGAGACAAAAAATAAAAATACTGAATTGCAATCGCAACTTAAGCTTGCCCAAAAGTGCTTGCAGCAAGAAGTTGGGGAGAATTTTAATTTAAACAACTTAGCTTCATCAGGTGGACAGTCCACTTGGCGAGGACGGTCACAACAAATTTTACATTTGCAACAACGTGTACACGAACTTAAGGAGCGTCTAGTAATGTATGAACAAAATAATGGAGAATACAGCATCCATAACTATAACGACACGAAAATAAATGCGCCATCTGTTGTCTCAAGCACCCAAAGTACACCTACTACGCCTTCTAACCGTTTCCATACCAATATTGATCGTTTTACACCCAATGTGCGAAAGAGTGAAATATTGCATCGTGCAAAAGTTGAGACTTTAGAGAATGATATTACTGAATTAAAATTACAGCTAGATGAACAACGTGGCAAAGTATTGGCGCTTAAAGTTCGCAATAAGACTCTAAACGATGAGATGCTCAAGTACAAAATGAAAACGTGTACACTTGAGGAGCAAACCGATTACAATGGCATTAATTTAGCATCTATGAATGAAAAGTTGACTGCACAAAAATATCAATATGAAAATCATATTGAAAAGCTAAACCGTGATATGGCCAAAGAAGTGCGAAATCGCGAAGAGACTGAGTTCAGATTAGAAGAGCTGCATAGCGATTTAGAAAATTTGCAAGAATTACTTTCCAGCAAAGATAAACACATTGTGAAATTAAGTGAGCACATTGAACGTGTGGAAGCTGACATGAAGGCCATATGTGGAGAGTTTTTATTTTCCTGTAGAGAACTGAGAAAGGTAATGCTATTAAAAATTAAGATGAAGAAATAATACATTTTATACAGGAAGAGTTTATTGCCATTTTGGATTCATTGGAAGCTGAAAAAAATATGCTTATAGAACATAACAAAAATCAAAATGAACGCATTGAACAAGAACGAAAAAAAAGTGAGGCCATGTCAGAGCAATTGTCTAAGCAAAAAATACGCATACACCGCATGGAAGCTACCATACGTAAGACTTATATTTTAGCATTTTTTTTTTCAATTTATTGAGAGCCTTTAGAGAAAATGACAAAAACACTAAATGACTGATTTCCGATATAATGGAATTCCATTTATACTCGAGGAATGGAATTCCATTTATACTCGAGCCACGGCACAAAAACTTCTAGCTGTTGTAGGTCGTAAATCCTATCCCATTAGGGAGGCCAGTGGTTTCTTTTAAGCAATTCTTTAAAATTTTCAAAAATGATTGTTCCAGTAGCAACCAAATTAGATACAGTACAAAAACTAAGCAATTCAAACTTACGTCTAATATACCGCAAGGTTTTTGTGTCGTGTTCATGAAAAGATATTTTTTGCCTATATTTAATTTGAACCCATATGGAGCAATTCTAATGCATATTTTTCCACAGGTCACTTAGAGAAGGAACTTGATGCTCAAACTGAACGAAAAAAACGCAGCCAACGAATAGCGGAATATGCAAACAATGTGAGCACTACATCACTCAGCTCTTTTGTATTCGAGAACTCTTCGATAGCATCAATGATGGGCTCCACAAATACATCAGCATCTATTGACGATATAATACAACCTCAAATAGAAGATTTAAAGAATCAGTAAGTTTGAAATAATACACCATAAAAAAAAATAATCTTTAATGAGCAACTTGTATTCTTATCTCGTAGACTAGAGTTTGCCAATGAGAAGATAACAATGCTTCAGGAAAAAATAACGCATATTAGTGAAGAAAAAGATCTTGATGCTAAAACCTTTGAGGACATTATAGTTAACTCAAAAAATATAATTTTGGATACAATCTTAGGGCAGAGAAGCAATATTCTCGAGGATATGTCCCGTGGTAGTGGCGATAGAAACTAGAAAAATGTTACTTTATTTCTTTGTAAAAAATATGTTTGTAACGAATAATATTTATATCAAAAACTGTAAAATAAACATAAGACCTTGCAAGCTCAATCAAAATGTTGAAATGGCGGAAAGATTAGACTCCACTCAAACGTTCACTTTAAAATTTATTGTAATTTGGAGGATGATTGATTGAGTCCGATATTTCCGTCGAATGGATTTTTGAGAATGCAAAGTTTTAGACTATTGACAGTTTTTGGTTACATCTGGTACTTATTATCATATCTTGTCTTATGCTTTTATGCAGATTAAAAAAAATATATATAAAATTAGAATGGTAGTCAGATCTAAGTAGGTAATCCATTAGCAGCGAAGGCAAGTACTTCAGGATATCGCAAATATGTTAGGAGTGTTTGTTTTAATATTAACATTGAATAAAAATTACTATGGGGATATGGCTTATGGGGATATTTTCGAATTTGCAGAGACATGCGTGCTCGATGTGATTTGAAAATTGACTTAGAGAAATTGATTTATAATAAAAAAATACTTGTAGTGCCAATTTTTTTATTCAAGTCAGAAATTTCAATGCTCTTAAGTTTTTATAAACATTTAATATGTAATGCTGTGACAAGGGATTTACACAGTAATATTTCGAATTTATGCATAGTTTATCAATTATAAATCAAATAACAATTATGATGACTAATATACAGAATATTTTTTTTTAATTGCTTAGCTCATCGCTTAGAGGAAATAATAATAATAATATAAATTTTGTTTCAAAGCAGCAAAGCAAGGTAATGCTCTTTTTTAAATAATGTATGTGTAATAGTAGTTTCTCAACAACGTGGGATGTCTAATATTAATACTTTAAGATAACGTATTTTTAAAATACGTTATATTAGCATTTAATGTATGTATATATGTACTTAAACTAACTGTAATTCAAAGGAAATTCTAAAATCAAAGGCACTTGCAGGACAAAAAATAAATTGAATAACTTTGTGATCGCACTGTAAAGAACTGTTTTATTTTTTTGATAGCTAACTTAACTCAACCATCAAACTAAAAATTATTTTACTATATAATTGATGCTAGTATTTCGCAACATAAAAGTTAAAATAATGTTATAACAAAAACAGCTTTAATTTTATTAAAGTCATATTTGCATTTCACTTTAAAAGCGCTAATTTTAAAAATTAGCTGCTTAAAAGTGACATTGACGAGTCATAGCTCTAAAATAAACTAAAAACCTTTGTAAAATACTTCGTACTAGGACGCATGCGTTTCTTATTTTGGAAGAAAAAAAAAGGAAATATGAATTTAAAAATACATAGGTTCTGTTTTTCAAATAGATTTTTTGTTTCGTAGATAACTAGAGCATATAAAAGTGTTAAAATACGTTTTCTTCACCGTGGAAATAAAGGGTACAAGGTACAGAGTGGCCCAAATAAAACTATAGAAACGATGTAAAAATACATTAATTTGTTTTTGAACTTAACTTCGTTTTTTTGCAGATCATAGAATATTCTGGGGAGCTTTCAGACGTACACTTTCAACACCTTTTAAAATTATTGAAACTGGCTTTTAGTCGTATACTCTATCATCAGTGTAAAAAATGGAGGGTGCTTTCGGGATATGTTAACTGTTGTTGTATTTAGTCAACTTAATTGAAATTTTTTTAGTATGTATTACGCATGCTTTTCAAAATTATAAACTGAAATAAATATTGAAAAAACTTGAAACTTCGATTTCACATACAACTCTGAAAAACTACTTGTAATTGATCATTTCTCAATTGGATACCAAGTAATATTATTTACTAAGGGTTTAGTTACACATTTTTCAGTCTCAATTACGTTACCCTGTAAAGCCGGGATGAGCTTTTATTTTTCAGTTTCGTTCATTATTTATTAGTAATAGGAAATCTGGCTGTTGTAATTGGAAGCAAAATATTCCACTTTGGGGAGGTTTACGCTTACAAACATAATTTTTCCTCAAATAATTAATGATAGGGGTAAGTATACTAGGTATGTATGTATTTATAAAATTCTGGAAAATTACTTGAAATTGAACCTTAAAGTAAAGAAAATCTTTTTAAGCAAATTGAAACTGGATTGTAGTTTTCAAAAAACGAAAAAGCTCAGTAATTTCTTGCATAACGTAGTTTTGTTTTGTATAACATTGTAAGCATTAATGAAAATCTCACTATGATCACGTTGCATATTTTTTTCTTGTATGGCATATATTATGCATATTAAACTTTTATACTATAAATACTTTGCATATTGGTCTTTCAACTACATAATATGTATTCATATTATGATTGCAATTTTTGATTAAATTGAATATATAAAGGTTGCCAAGACTTGTTACATGTTTTCTAATTCTTATATGCTGAAAAGTTTATTGCAGTCTTAAGCACTCAAAATGTAATATAATCAATTTGATCAATATTCCAACCATTGACTAGAATATCTACATTATGGTGCATATTAGGTAATCTAAATTACGCATTTGGATTTTATATTTGCGAGAAAAATTTTCATATTTATATTTTTTGTTTATATAAAAGATTTTTCCTATCATAAATGCTATCAAATGCTATTGTGTATTACTATGTGATATAATCAATGCCATTTTTTTCCTTTGTTCTTCTATTCTATATTTTATAAATTTGTTTTAAATTTATATATGTATGTACTTCATTGCTATTATTATTTTTGCATCCTTACTATTAAAAAATTAGTATGGTAGGTAAATACAGTTTCGAATCATTCAAGTATATAGAAAATATAATTTCATGGTTTTTAGATTAACATTGAAAATAAAAAAAAAGTGAACAAAAAAGAATAAACAAATAAACCAAGTTAAGAAGGTGTCTTCAATGCGTCTTTTTCTTTCAAATCTCATTTAAAAACATGCTCAATTTTATAATAGAAATCTTGTGGTTGAATTTGTGGCTTTTGTGGTTGATACTGATGATGTATTTGTTGTTGTTGTTGATGATGTTGTAACTGTTGCTGCTGGTTATTGTATTGAATATATTGTTGCTGTTGATACGGATATTGTTTTTGTTGTTGATATTGTTGTTGCTGCTTGTATTGCTGTTGTTGATTGCTATATTCTTTAGAGTTAAAATTTACTGTTTCAATGATGTTGTTGTTGTTTTTGCTAGTATTATCAGCTAAAATAATATTAATAACTAAAATTGTTAAGAAAATCATATACAAAAAACAAATCAGTTTTACAACAACGTGATGACAACAACAATAAAACAACAATTGTTATTAAATAACCGCTTGTTCCACATAATTGGCAGGCAACATCCCAGTTTTTCCGGTGCGTTCTACTCTACCGGTCATCCAGCCTGAATCGATGGAGTCAACTTCAAAGATAACATCGCCTTCACGGAAACTCACTTCATCCACATCTTGTGCAACATAATCGTAAAGAGCACGATACATACGCTAGAAAATGAGTAAAAGAAAGGGATAAACAAAAATACTGTGTTAAAATTATAAGTAAAGATGGCGTCAAAAGGCTGTCCAGAAATAAGCATGATCTAAAAAAAACTCCATCCTATGAAAAATACAAAATCCTTTGTTGTCAAATAAAAGATGTGTTGCAGAGCAGATGCTGGGGGGAGTTCTCGAATGTACATATGTTTATAAGTTCAATAGGGGCACTTTTTCGGAAATGTTTCTTTTTATTTTGACCAAAGTACTTTCAACAAAGTTTATATTTTAGAGGTTTGAAGGTATACAACTTTTCATTTGATTTGGGAAGAATTATTCCGCTGCGTAGTAATAGTAAAGGCAATAACCAGCTAGAGCAGAAGCATATACTCAGTTGTCGCAGACAAGAGTCAGCTATTGTTGTCTGCTATGTAAAGTTCAATAGTTGAAGCAGCAGTTTACGAGGAACAGCCGCAGTTGATAGTCGGTTATTGCTGTCTGCTGCGTAAAATAGAATAGTCAAAGCAACAGTTTACGAAGAGCTGTCGCAGTCGAATGTCACCAGAACAAAGTAAAGGCGAAACTTTCAAATAAAAATTCCAAAAATGTTGAAGAATTGTGGTAGCTTGTTATTTAATTCATAAAGAGAGGTGTAAAAGGCTTGTGGATATAAAGAATTTATTTACAAAATAATAAATATCCTTAAACATTTACATGCAGTGTTTCTTACTTTTTGATATTAACAAAAAAAAAATTCAAGTTTCAGTACTTGTACTATTTATATTATTAAGGTTACGTGAGCCGTAGACCGGACCGCAAAAAAAAAAGTTCACCGTACACCATCGAAACTGAAGAAAATTTGGAAAACATTTTTTTTTTACCGAAAATAGAGGTCGCGCATTCACATTTTTTTTTCATATCATCGGCATTTACAGTCCGATCTTAATGTTTGGTATATCAATGTTATTGTCTCAAGTAGACCAATTTTTTGCTTTAAGGGTCACTGACATCAAGGACCCCGTTCTAGTACTTACCTATCAGATCTCAGTTCCTACCATCTTAATGTACCTTGTTAGTGTCAGATAATTAAAGCTTGCAAAAAATCATTAAATCATTTGCCAATAGAATTATTTCGATTATTCAATTAAAACTATTTTAAAAAATGTTTTTAATTTTTTTACCGAACGTAGCGGTTCTCTTATTAAATTTTTCGTCATATCTCCGGTATTCTCAGTCCGATCTTAAAACAAGATGTTTCGATGTTTTTGTCTCGAGGAGACCAAACACTAAAAAGGTAAAACTACTGCGATTATATAATTTAGCTGTTACGTTTCCGACAAATTTACACGAATTTTAGAAATCCAAGTCTAAATTTAATAGCATTTTGTGGATTTATCATTTTCAACAATTAAAATAGTTTGCTAAAAAACAATAAGTCAAAAATATTGAGATCTCTCTCAACCGCCCTTTTTTTACATATGCAGTTTTACTCATCTCAAAAACTACTATAAATTGACTATTATAAAATGGTTCATTTAAAAAATTCAGAATATTTCCAATAAAAATCAATCATGAAAATGTAAAATATACGTTATGACTTAACATATTTTTTACTTATATTCGAACATTCAAAGGGAAAAAATAATGCATATGGGTGGGTATCATCCATCCACGAAAGTTAAGTTTATTTTAATTAATGGACATTTTTTTTTTAATTAACTGAACGTCTGACTTCTTCTGAGGTCTGTTGGGCAAATGTACTGTAGCGTACCGCAGCCCCGGACGCAACCATTTGAAGGGCGGCAAAATAGTTCTTGTAATATGAGATATGTTTGTAGCATAACTACGAAATTTAGTAAATGTTGCGTACCTTTTTTCTTTGTTTATAGTTGGAGAGAAAAGTGAAATATAGCTCACTTTGCTATGGTTTTCGACGACCAAAAGTGAGGAGCTTTTCAAAAACAGAGAATATTTTCTGTTGGTAGGGGACGGCAAGTTATCTATTTGCCCCGGGCGCCCAATGTTCACGGTACGCCACTGCACATGCATAGACGGTGGGAGCCTATTGATACTTCATTCAACATTACCACCGCTTGCTGCGAGAATATAGTTAATAAGATAGGTAAATAATGCTGCAGGTGATGTAAAACGGGTAGATAAAAAGCAAAATACAATTCTTTTAAGAATGTAATTGCATTTTTTTCTGCTTACCAAACTGGGTTTGCTTTGTGTTTGATGCAGTTGCTGATGTGATTGCTGTTGTCTCAATTGTTGGTCATGTTGTTGCTGCTGCTGCTGCATTAGTTGCATTTGTTGATAGTATTGCTGCTGCTGATGTTGCTGTGATTGTTGATGATGAATACTATGCGCTGATAAATTATCACCAGCTATAGAGCCATAGATTCCGTTGGCAGGATCAATATCAGCAATAGAGCCCACACGCTTTGGATATGCACTGTTAACTAAAGTAAAATATATTTTCTGATTATTAATACTTGCAATATGATATGAGTTCAAGATTTAATTTAATTAATCCAAAAACTGACATACAAAATTTAATTTGAATTGCATGTTTTAAAAAGGTCATACAACGATGGTACGTAGAATACGGATCTTTGGTACAAATATTATAATATAAGGCTTTAAGGTTTCCGGACACAATCGTGAAAATTTGAAGAAGTACTTAAAGAACAAGGAGCATAATAGTACATCTGAATAAACTAAGAAGGCATGATTTTAATAGAAGGCTACATAGAACATTATACATCACATTGCGAGAAACAAATATTCAAGGTTAAAGGTGATAAAAGTTTCGCCTCCGATGGGCGGGACAGAAATTAAATTCAGACATTTTTCCACGAAATGTGTTCTCCATGTATGTAGGTCAAACACCGTTATTTCAATTTATGTCAGACAGAGGTTCTAGATTATGATATTTTTTACAAAGAAAAGGTTAAAATAGTTCTTAACGTATGACCGATCTTTAAATAAGGTTTTATTACTTTTTTTTTAGAGAGAAAATTTTATGAAAATGCATTAGTTTCATAATGCACAATTTTTACCTTTATCACTTTTCCCAAGAATTGATAGCTTTTTGAAAAAAAAAAAAAACTGAGTTTTGAATAACTTTGACCGGTATCAGAAATGAGGTGGCACCAGATTTTAAACTTAATCCAAGCGCCTTACGCCTGCTCTACTTACTATTTGACATTTTAAGTTTTTTATTTGAATTGACAAAAACAAAATAAGTTACAGTAGCATAAAACTAGCTTACAAAACTAACAAAACACAAATGTTCATGATCGAGAGTAAGCAACTTACCAGCACCACGGCTTTCGGAACTATATATTAGGGTTGTAGCGGGTCTTGAGGTGTTTGGTATTTGACGTGGACCATCTGTAAGTGGGTCATAATCCGCAATTTTGCCAATGTTATTAGCAGCAATATTTGCGCCACTACTGCCGCCGCTGCCATTTTGTATGATACCACTACCGCTGCCATTGCTATGATGTGATGCCGTATTCGAAGTTGTTGATGCTGTAGATCCAGCGGCAAGTGATGTTCCCGACTGATGCAGATTGCTAAATGTATTGCTAGCATAAAGTTGTTGGGCTGCAGTTTGCTGATTCGGTTGTTGTTGTTGCTGATATGGCTTTTGTTGTAGTTGCTGTTGTTGCTGGTAGACGGCATGGTTATTATTAACATTGCTATTATTGTTGTTATATGTTGCAGCTGGTCGTGCATAATTGTCATACTGGTCATAGGCAGCATAGGCGGAGACAACTGAAGAGGGTGATGTTGGACCAACTGCACTATCATTCATTGCGGCACCTGTGGGATGATGAGAATTTTGCAGAATGCTCGAACGCAACTGATTGTAGTTGTTAGGATTTGGTTGTTGCACCTGCGACGATATTGTTGCTGCTGTTGGTACATTTCCTTGATATGATGCCAAATGTTGTTGCTGCTGTTGCTGTTGCAGTTGCTGATTACTGTGATGAGGTTGTGACGAGGAGGGTGATGATGTTGCTGTTGGATATAAATGTGATGTTTGTTTAGTTATAATTTTTGTTGGTGATTGTAATTGCAATTGTTGCTGCTGTTGTTGATATTGCTGCTTAATTGGTTGTGGTTGCTGATAGTGCTGTTGCATGTACTGTTGTTGTTGTTGCTGTTGATGTTGCCTATTTTGTTGATTGTATATTTGTGTTGTTGGTGCTTGACTACTTGCAATTATCGCTGCCGTATTATGTTGTTGATGTTGTATTATTGGTGATGGCAGTGTTTGTTGCTGCTGTTGATATTGTTGTTGATGTTGGTGTTGTTGCTGTAGTGGCGGTAGCGGTGGAGATAACTGTTGTGGCGGTGAATGTGCAATAGCTGTTGTCGTTGTTATTGGAGCATATTGTGACAATTGTTCCGCAGCCAGTGTTTCGGAGAAATACTCAGATTCTTCCGATTGCAAAGTTTTGGATAGTGGTGGTGGTGATTTAGCGTTGGATGGATATATGTGATAGTGGAGAGTGAAGTGTTGTTTCGCGTATGGTGGAAGTGTAGATGCGAGGACGAGCAAACAGGATGAACATAAAAAAATGGAGCAAGTGTTTAAAAAGCAAACAAAACAATGTTAAAAGTGAATAAATTGTACAAAGAAAAATGTTTACATAATGGCTAAGCATTAATTTATGTATTTAAATTTAATTTTTTTTTTGGTCCAATGGAAAGAAAAATCGAACTTACAAAAATATTTTAATTTCGAAACAATAAAAAAAGATGTCAGTTTTAAGATTCTGAGGACCTGCTCTATGTAGTGTGCTTAGTTCTGTCGCGCTAAAAAAGCTTACAATAAAGCGATTGCAAGAAAAATGTAAGTTTAAGGTCACTAAAGATGGTCTATAGCAACAGCCGAAACTTAATTCATATTTGCTGTTGTTGCTTTTTTGTATAGTTTTTGATTTTGTAATTTTTTGGATTTGTATATATACTGCACTGAGCAGTAATGTTAGTGTTATTAATGATCGATAAGAAAAATTCAAATCAGTCAATAGTGACTACTATGCTCTGAGTTTAAATCATAAACGATACGGTGCCTGAATAAAAATATCAAGCATCAAAATTAGAATATGTATATTAAATAATTTGTTTATTTCAATTTGACTTATACATTGGAACATTCACATTCACAAACTAGCATTTGGCAAAATGTAAAAAGAAAACAAATTTAAAAATTGATAAATTAAATTTAAAGTCCCAAAAAATGAGCCAAAAAATGTTATGAATAAATAAAACAAGACATTTGTAGAGCCCACGCCAATTTTATTAATGAAGTTTAACTGAAACTCTAATGATTTCAACAAATTAGGCTAAGATTACTCAATAAAAAAGTATACACCAAAGTTCTAATCCCCACAACTTACCTCCGCGATTATCGGCGACCTCAGCTGCCTCGCGCTGTCTTTCCATGGCGGCTTTTTTCTCCAAATCACCATGATAAGCAACATTCGAGATATGTTTTGTATTTTGTTTAATACGCAGTGTTTCGGGATCATCAGCAACCTGCTCATTCGTTGGTAGATGTTGGATGACGCAATTGTTCATGTAAGTAAAGAAAAATAGCAAAGTGAGAAAAGCCAAAATCACAAGATATGTAAACATTTTTAATGTAATAGGCATAAGATTGAAACGAGTTCTTGCTTGCTTCAACTTGCATAAAATTTTGCCTTAAGCAAATATTTGTGCACGTCAACACCTACTTTATAGACTCACTTATAGGTTAACTGACTTTTCTTACTAACTGACCTGTGTAAATTTGCCTTTGGCCTTCTCGAAGTCTGCATGATATTTCACATTCGACTGAATTTTTGTATTTTCCGCTATTCTTTTCAATTCGGGCGTATCTGCGATGGCTGTAGCTTTGGCCTTTGGAATGTGCCTGCAAGAATGCAAGAGAACAAAAAAAAAAATGGCAATCGTTTAAAATATGGTAAGATAATTAAGTATATTCTAAAACTTAAAAAAATTTTGAAATCAACGCCTTGTGAGTGCATCAATTTTAATGTGAAGCCTTTGCTGTAGAACATAAGACTTTTTTTAAAACTTATATTGAAATAAACGAAGTAACCCTTCTCATCTAACGTTAAAACGCTGTAATACTCCTATTCGCTCAACATTTGTCTCCAGAAATATTTAAAAAAAAACTTTAAGGTTTAAAGTAAAGAAATTTTGTTTCGAATAAAGATGAATTCTCCTTTAGCTACATATGTACATTAGGGTGATTCAAATTTTTTTTTTTGTTTTTTTTAAGGTGCTGTTACTCAAAAAGTAAGTTTATGATATGGAGAAAAACTTCACGAAAATTCAGCTCTGTACTTAACTCAATTTTATAAGGTGGCGCCGGAGCCTGTTAGTTTTACATGTAAATTGTATGGAAAAATTATTTTTTTACAAAAAAGGCTGCAACTTTGCAAGGAAGCATCACAGATCACTATTTGAAAGCTCATTTTAAAGGGCATGGATGGTACTAAATGATGCTTTTGTTAAAAATAAGCTGATCAACTTTCTTTGAGTCCTATATATGGCCTCGAAAGTAGACAAAAAACATCATGTTTTAGGTACTTAGCCTCAAGTATTTTAGGATTCCGATATGATGGGTCGATTCTGAGGCCAGATTCAGATTCAGCGTAAAAAATTACGTCGAAAAACGACCCTTTTTAGCTTAACAACACTAATCACCTATTCATTTAGATACCTTTTTTGTAAAACATAATTTTTCCATACAATTTGCATGTAACAGGCTCCGGCACCACCTTATAAAATTGAGTTACAGAGCTGAATTTTCGTGAACTTTTTCTTCATATCATAAACTTACTTTTTAAGCAACAGCACCTTAAAAAAAGTAATAAAAAAAAATTTGAATCACCCTAATGTACATGTTATTAATAAATTGTCTTTGTCTACTTTTTGACCATATTTTTAAAGGACCCCGCAATTTTTGTATACGAAAGACCGTTCGGACAAATGAGAAGACATTTTGGGAATAAGTAGTTTTTGTAATGCTGATCAAAAGTCTCAATATTGGCCAATAAAGGCCAATAACGACATTTTAGCCATTTAGATATTTTTATTTTTTTATTGATCGGAATCGCATACTAAAAAAGAAATCACAAAAAAAGTTTATTTCCAGAAAAATAATTTATTGATAGCTAAAAATTCGTTATTTTGCCTCAAAATGCTGTCATAGAATTTGGTCGTGCCCATTGAAAGTTTTAATCAGCATCACAAAAAGTACTACTTCAGTTCATTTGACCGAACAGTCTTTCCCATACAAAAAGTGCCGAGTCGTTTGTACCAAGATTTTAGACATACGAATATATTGGTTTGCAATATAAGCGACGGTAGGTTCTTTTTCCAAAATAAATCTCACCTCAATAATTGAGTTTTCAAACATACGGCAACATTTAAGCTATGCAAGCTTCGTTTATAACTTCATAAATTAACACGTTTTCACATTTCCCGCTTCCAATTAGTATTCTACGAATAGTGTTTTTATTCGTCAATAAACTTCAGAAAATGTTTGCTATATCTTATCATTTGTGTACGAGTGTTTCAATGAAAAATATTGCGATATGATTTTTTTTCTACTTTCAATATTTGTAGCGAAATCTTTATTTTGCAAATGAAATTTGCGTCAATATTCGTAATGTAAATAGATAAAGAGAATATTACTGCATTATTAGATCTATAACACCGCAATAAGTGCAGGTGCTAAGCGCTTTTTTTTTTATTAAAACCAAAAATTAATTTAAAATTCGTTGAGTAAATAATGTAGATAGTTTTAAAACCTTTTATAACGTCATATTTGTTTTGGTACGTACGGTAAGTATGTACGTCCTCAAAAGAAATGGTATGGTAAAAATTTCATCAATTTGATGCAAGAAAAAGAGCATAATTTCTGCACTGATGAATGTGGGTTTAACGTCAATTGTTGTATACTTTATTATGTTACTTATTGTTGTTGCGTTTTTGTCATCTATGGATGGTATTGTTTGAGTTGGTTGATAATTTGTATACGAGTATTTACTAGAGTAGGCTACTGGCAACATTACAAATATAACTTGGCTCAATGGCACAAGGGCGTTTGATGACCACATAAACATCAGCAGCAGCAGCAGCATAATGCATCAATAAAATAGGTTACATGATGGAAAATATAATGAGACCATGCACAATATAGCGACAATACTTTATACAACTTTTTTTGTGATTTTTAATTATTTGCAAACAATAGATCATTCCATTGTTTTTATTTAGTTTTCGATTATGAATCATGGCATCGAAAGGCTTTTGTTTAAGGCTTCTTTTCATTAATTGACGTTAAAACAAATATTTAAATAATGATTAAGTAAAACGTTTTAATTTAGACAATTTGTCATATTTTCCACGGAAAGTACTGAACAATGTGACATAAATAAAAACATAAAATTACTATCTGAATTCGGAAATTGAACCTCATTGTGAGTGGCACGCACCTTCGTAATAAAGTAATTTTTACACAAAATACAGAGCTAAGCTTGGAGGAAAATTTCAAATTGCTAAAGCTACCTTTTTTTACACTGTGTTTGTGTCACTTTGTCAACACATGTGCCGAACTTCACAACACTCTTTTGCAAAATATAGTCAGTTTAATCTGGACGATCGTATTCAGTTGGTGTGGAAAATGTTTTTTTTTATGTATAGTGTAAGAATTTGCATTTCTGGGAGGTTGTAGTTGTGTCTTCTTAGATTTTAAATTCCAAAAAGTTTCTCGTAAAATGTAGCATTTATAATGGAAGGCATTTTTCTATCTTTGTTTTAAAAAGATTACGGAGAGCTTCCATTTACATCACAAACTTCAATCGTATCAAAAAATTTAAACGACCGCAAGAAGTTTGCATCCTCCTCTTATGTTACACTATCACGAATTCGTGGACCCCCACCCACCTAGTCATGTTATGTGAACGACCATTAAATACGCCAAGCCAATCGTTTATTATTTAGAGTACAATACTTTTCTTTGCAACTTTTACTTCGATACTAAAATCAGCTTAATATCAGGTGGAATATTATGGCAAGGGCAAATTTAAGGAATTGTTAGCATCATTCAAGTCATGAGTTACATATACTGCTTCTAATGTTCACAATCAAGTAACGGAATTAAGTAGAGTAATTTTCACTATCATTATTATAAAATATCATATGATATTTAAAAATCACAAACGGCACAACTTAACCGCTGTCAATTTTTATGATTACGAGTATTTAACGAGATTTTAACGCTGCATTCTTTCATGCATTGTTACATATGTACAGTGTGGCTCATAATAACTGTCACCAAATTTGACTGTTCCGAAAAAAATTGAAAACCTGATTTTTTTTATAAAGGATGTATTGCTTTTCACAATTTAATTGTACACAACGAAAGTACACGGCAAAAAAAATATTTTTTATATCAAACTCAGAAGCGCCATGGAAGGTAAACGTGACTTAGTTATAAATTTTTTTTAAAAAAGTTTACAGAAATTGTGTCATCATAAAAACACTAAAACCACTCGGAATAGCAGAAAAATTCATACATAAGACAGTAAAATGATATAAGGATACGGGAGGCTCGAAGATTAAAAAAAAGTTGGACGCAGTCGGACTGTGGGAACAAATGACGTCATAAAACAAGTGAGAGGACGATATCCTGCTCAATCAGCCTGTTTTGTAGAAATGGATATGAAAATATAAAAAACTTCCAAGCACCTTCTTATCAGGAATGATCTACGACTCAAGGCTTATAAAAGCTAACGCTTTCATGGGCTAACAAATAAGCAAAAGCAATTACCTGCTACAAAAAGTAAGGAGCTACTTGACTGGCACGGTGGAGATGAAATTAATTTTTCGGATGAAAAACTGTTCTTCCTGCAAGACAGCCACAACCAGCAGAGTAACCGTTTGTACGCAAGAAGTTTTGCGAATGCTCCAAAAGATGAATTGACTGCTGATCGATATCAAAACGTGACCAAAATCAAGGTGTAGGTGGAGCAGTACCTCATATAGGAAAAGGGCCGATAAATTCGACTGATTTCATCTCTGCGGAAGATTGGCCAGCATCATCACCGGATCTGAAGACATTGGATTTTTGCGTATGGGGCCATATGCTAGGTAAAGTAAGGTCAACAAAAGGCTTAACAATTGATGGGTTCAAGCAGCGTTTGACAAGGATTTGGGACGAAATGGAGCAGAAAATGGTGCGTGCCGCCTGTGAATCCTTTTTCAAACGTTTACGTCTTGTAAGCAAAGAAAAGAGTGATAGTTTCGAACTTCATCATTAATTTAATAAATTTTGGAATGTTGTTCAGCGTTTGTGATAAATAAGAAAAAAATTGTAGACGACTTTGATTTTTATAACACTTTGCTTAAGTGACAGTTATTATGGGCCACACTGTACATACATACATACGTACACATAGTATATCATCATATAGCAAATTGTTCATGCAATCAATAGAATTTTTATGTTAAAAATGCGGTCATTCTTGCTTTTGTGCTCTTTGCTTCGTCCGTGCATTGATTGGAAGTTATGTCATGATGAATGCCGTTTGTAACCATGTTGTTGCTGCATTCGGTCGATCTACCACCACAACCATCGCCATGCCGTTCAACCTCAAGCCAATTGTTGATAGGTGAGTGCGAATACTCATAAAGCAGAGCAACATTGTTCACTTTTAACCGGCGCAACCGGTGATTCTTTCAATTACTCGTACTGTTTTATTTTTGCATCTACTTACTGCATGTCATACCGCAGAGATGAATGCCGGCACTCCTACAACAAATACATACAATGGGTTGAGTTCTGCATGATATAAAATTCTTTATGAGTTCAACAAAATGTAGAACAAACAACAAAATATATATAACAAACAACCAACTATTTCGGTAATTGAAAATATTGTATTTTTTTCACTGGAGGTGAGCACTTTTATTTATTTTTTGATTTTGCCTGTTATATGAGATCACCATCATCATCATTTGTATCGTCATCGGTTGCCAAATGGAACATTTCAATCTAAATGTTGGAAGCAGAATGAGTTGAAAAGAAATAAATACAAATATCAGTAGAGTGATTCAACATGCTATGGATCACTGCGTTTATATGTTGATTTTCCACTGGGATTATACGTATTTATATTTAGAACAGGCGAGTCATAGTTTTTCATTGGATAAATATATAGTACCTAAGCAACACTATACGTATGTATGTATGCACATACATATTCAGCTGTTAATTAGACAATTTTACATCTTAATGTAAGCTCAACAGAATGGTATAATAATTGACACTTTTACATTCATTCTTAATCTCACAAAAGTATGCAACGAAAAATATGAAATTGTTTCAAATAATATTGGTTATGCCAATTTAAATGTTGGCATTGTTGAGTCACCATACATTGTATGTAAATGATTTGCAATTGCGATAAAATCGTCCACGTCCACACATACAATCTGATTGTACCCACTCAAGGACTTTTTATGTTTTATTCACCCTTATTTTTAGAATTTTGTGCATCTTTTTACGCTTAAAATAACTTTTTTCTATTTAGTTTAATTTTTAATGCAATGTCGTTGAGTAATTGGTAACAGCAGTAATGGCACATAACTGGTGCATTTTCGAGAGCATTCTTTCAAAGGACAAATTAATGTTTTACAGTTTTCAATAATAACACTAGTTTACAAATTTGGAGCTCATCTCGAGATCTGGTTTCTCATATACTTTTTTCCATGTATTTTGGGGCTTAGATTCCAAAAATGGCAACCATATTTTTTTTTTCTTAAGAATCGTTTTATAGATATCCCCAAAAAACCCCTTTTTCGGCACTTTTTTCATTTATTTGACTATATCTCCATAAATTTTTTTTCGACTCAAAACTATTTTCAGCATTCGAAAGATATTTGTATTCCCTTTCTGACGAAAAGCTCTTTGCTTAAATCGGATAAGATTTGATGGAGTTGCAAGCGCTCAAAGTCAAAAAAAAATTGACTTTTTTGGTCTTTTTTAAAAATCACTAAATTTCAATTGCTTCATTTGAATGAAAAACTTTTTCTTTTTCATATTTTTTAAATTTTTAATGAAAGACTATTCTTTTGCAAATATTTTAAGTATAATTTTGCGGAAATCGGACAAAAAATGTAGAAGTTATTTGAAAAAACAGTAAGTGAGTCGAAAAAAAATTTATGGAGATATAGTCAAATAAATGAAAAAAGTGCCGAAAAAGGGTGTTTTGGGGATATCTCGAAAACGATTCTTAAGAAAAAAAAAAATGGTTGCCATTTTTGGAATCTACGCCCCAAAATACATCGAAAAAAGTCTATGAGAAACCAAATCTTTTTTCTTGTAAACTAGTGTAATACAGTGCTGGAAAAAATAATAGGGACAAACGCAGCAAAATATTTATTATTGGAATATTTTTTTATGCTACAATCTGTTTTTAATGGAATTGACTGTAAAGTTACGTTATTTAACGGGACTTAATTTAGCAAAATAAAACAAGTATGAAAGTGCACGGATTTTGCATAGGAGCGTCTCGAATGGGCACAGTTCATATTTTAGCTGGAAAATATAATAGGGACAAAATATAATTTTGAGTACAAAGTCTGTTAATAAAAATGATCTTAAGTGGTAAGTTGTACTTCAGAATGATACCAGCTTGATCAAAAAGTTTTAGGACTCGTCACCGTGTGGCGCTCTCGTTCGTCCGATTTCAATTCTCTTTTTTTTGTTGTGTTGGTAGAAGTGTCATGGACGTTATGTCAAATTTTCAGCTTGACAGCTTGACATTTCTTGAAGTGACGCCGTATTGTGTGCATCTACTTTTGTGTGTGGTTTCGATTTTTTACAAAATTTCATGAATTTCATGCAAAAAAGGGACCGCGTTGATGTCGCAAAAGACATGCTTTCCAAGGCTGAATCCGACCCAACATTCATCAAACGAATCATTACTGGTGACGAGACGTGGATTTACGAGTACGACACGCAATCCAGACATCAAGCGAGTGAATGGCGTTCACCCAATGAGCCGCGACCGAAAAAACCACGTCGTTTTCAATCGAAAAAGAAGGCGATGCTCACGGTTTTCATGGACTACAGAGGTGTTGTGCATCATGAATTCCTCCCAGAAGGTCAGACCGTCAACAAAGAATATTATTTGGGCGTTTTGAGACGTTTGCGTGAAGCAGTTCGCCAAAAAAGACCGGATTTGTGGGCAAACAACTCGTGGATTTTGCATCACGACAACGCGCCGTCGCACAATGCGATCATTATTCGTGAGTTTTTGGCCAAAAACTCCATGAATACCGTCCAACATCCACCGAATTCGCCTGATTTGGCTCCCTGCGACTTTTTCCTGTTCGGCCACCTGAAGAAACCGCTCCGCGGATCGCGTTACAGCAGCCGAGAAGAGGTCATCGAAAAATCGAAGATGGCCCTGATGGCCATACCGACGGTCGAGTATAAAAAGGCTTTTGAGGACTGGGTCAAGCGTTGGCGTAAGTGCATTGCAGTCGATGGGGAGTACTTTGAAGGAGACAATATCGATTTTGATGAATAAACTTGTATTTTTCATTTTAAAAATAAAGTCCTAAAACTTTTTGATCAAGGTAGTATAGTAAATACTTTATATGGGGACCCTTTACTTACTTGCTAGATTTAATCGATATTTATTGGAAATGGGTCGTGGAAAACATTGTTCCCAAGCTTAAAGAGATGCATTTGAAAAATTGGGAAAATCAAGCCAAAAATTTGAGATATGGCCAGTATAATGGAGTGCTCTAAGAACATGACTTGCAATGATCTGAAATCAGTTGCAAAAGAGAGAGCAGAGAAAGAAATCCAAGATTTCACCAATTTCGACGACGTTTTGGATAATTATCGTGCATAAATTCCCAATGAAGGGGCATTTTCTCTTCTGCATATTGCAACATTATTGAACTAAGTATGTTTACGTTATCTGCAGCGCATATTTTGTCTTTTATCGAAAAAAAAATTGGCCATTTCTAGCCGCCGAAAAAGAACCCCCCTATCATTATAGATTCGCCACCGTGCTTAACAGGATATATCGAATCGAACTCCGCGTTTCTAGGCCTCCTAACGAAGATTTTTCCGTCAGAACCAAACAAATTAATTTTGGTTTCGTTAGACCAAAGTACAACATCTTCAAAACTAAAATTAATTTGTTTAGTTCTGACGGAAAAATCTTCGTTAGGCGGCTGGTGTTAGGCAAATTTTTTGAATAAAAGACAAAATATGCGCTCTAGATTACGTAAACATATTTAGTTCAACAATGTTGCCTTATTCAGAAGAGGAAATGCCTCTTCAATGGGAATTTATGAACAACAATGATCCAAAACGTCCCTCGAAGTTGGTGAAATTTTGGATTTCTTAATCTGCTCTCTCTTTTTGCAACTGATTTCAGAGCATTGGATATCACGTCCTTAGAGCACTCCATTATACTGGCCATATCTCGAATTTTTGGCCTGAATTTCACAAATTTTTAAAAGCATCTCTTTAAGCTTAGGAACAATGTTTTCCACGACCCATTTCCAATAAATATCGATTAAGACTAGCAAGTAAGTAAAAGGTCCACATATAAAGTATTTACTATATTATTCTAAAGTACAACTCACCACTTAAGATAATTTTTATTAACAGACTTTGTCCAAGGAACTCAAAATTATATTTTGTCCCTATTATTTTTTCCAGCTAAAAAATGAACTGTGCCCATTCAAGACGCTCCTATGCAAAATCCGTGCACTTTCATACTTGTTTGATTTTGCTAAATTGAGACCCATTATATAAGGTAACTTTACAGTCAATTCCATTAAAAACAGATTGTAGCATAAAAAATTATGCAATAATATATTTTTTTGCTGCGCTTGTCCCTATTATTTTTTCCAACACTGTATGTACACTGCGAAAACAAAAATATACAAGGAAACATTTTAAAATTCAAAGTAATAAACATTTCTTAATAGTTTCTCTACAACGAAAAAAAATTAGATTCTGAAATTTGTTCGTATTTGGCCTAATAGTAACTACTGCTAGAATATGTCAACACAAAACTTTTTTTTTTTTGTATAAGATATATGTAGTTATCAAGTTATGGCCTTCTAAAGAATCGAGGTAAATTAAAATGGATTTTTAGGAAGCAATTTTTTGAATTCAACAAATTTACAATAAAATGCCAAACACAATAGCTCTTATAGGACATTTACATGTCTTTTGAAATATGAAATCAGATTTGAAACTTGAAATGTTTTTCTTGTAGAAAACCGGAACAATTCAAATCAGAATTTCAACAATTTCGGAATTAAAAATCATTTCATTTCATTTAGATAGTGGAAAGGTTAAGGTTTTCAGATCATAGGCGAAAATGAAAGTTTTGCCAGTTAAAACTTGAATATAAGATAAAAATTCAGGTTTAATCCGAAGAAACGACTTGCACTTTTGTATTTGGTGACATCGATAACTTTATTGTTAAGGATATTTGAATAATTCGTTGACTATTATTCAGGGTAAGCCTGCAATAACCTGTTAATTTTACAATATTTAAGATATTAAGAGTTACATGGATTGTTGTCCTTTAAAATATTTAACCCATAAGAACCCAGCATCTTTGCTAAGAATCGGGAAGTAACGGTTCTCTTAGTTCTGCCTTAAAAAGTGGATCGTGTGCAACTGATTTCGAAGCAATACAATTTTTAAAAAAGTAGTTTATTTGGAACTAAGCGGATTACTTTGACAGATCTGGGTTTTAATCCTCAACGGTTGGAATTACTCATGATAATATGGTGCGATCCTATATACTGCAGTTGTTGCACAAAAAAAATATACAAGATATGAAAATAAATTAATTTTTGTTAAGAACCAATTCTTTTTGCAAAAGTTCTGAGCTCCATTGTCATAATTGAATTTAGAACACCTAACACAATAAATGAATGCAATTATTATAATTTCTGACAGTGCACTTAAGAAATATGCATGTGTTGCTGCTTTTTCACATGCAGCAGCAACACAACAGAACTTATCGTCAATGAGGTGTGCGACATTGTTTATAAACAAACAAATGAACACTCACAGACGAATGACGAAAATGAATGTTAAGAAAACAAAAGCTGCAAGAAAACATCCTGCATACCTTCTCTATTGTTGGTACACATTGTTGTTGTGGTCCATACACCCTGTTGTCATGTCATATTTTTGCTTGTGACAATTTTTATGACATACATTTTATTGTACGAAAGATTGCGGCGGAAGTTACCGCACTTCCCGTATAGTATTTAAATTGTAACTATTTGTATGCATTTTATTGCAGTAGCGTTCGTTAAATTGCAACAATTGGAAGATTAATTCCAGCTATGTAACATTTTACTTGGAAAGAAATTATGAATTTTATACAAACATTTAAGTTGCAAGATTTTGTGCGCCTTTATGAATGTGGTATTTTAAAAAAAAGTAAAATCCAATTCTGAAACATTAGACTGGGAGCTGGAAAATACGAAGGTTGAGATTTGGTGAATGTTTCGTATACCATAAGCCCAAAAGGTACATAGAAATGAAAATTGCCGTGGTCAGTTCTCACTGGTTGCCGCTTTAGGTGGTTGAAAAATCCTTTGTGGTCATTTATTGAGACAATATGCCTTAAATAAAAAAATAATTAAGCTCAAAATTGAAGAGCAGAAAAAAAAACACTGATTTATAGTCTTAAGGTAATCTGTACAAAAAGATTTACATAAGGTTGGACCGCTTGTGCTTTAAAATTGACAGTTAGGTTTTTTTCTTGATTTTTGCGCTACACCAAAATATGGATGAAAAATTAAGTGTATGACTAATTCAAATGATTAAGACATATTTTCAAATTATAAAGCATTGCAACTCAGTCAAATCGTACATATGTACATTAGGGTGGTTCTAAAGTTTACTTTTTTGTGAAAATCAAATGGGACGCCCCCTCAATTGGTTCGAAATAGAGTGAAAAAAATTTAAGAAATTAATTTAAAATTTTTATATTTAACCCCTACGGATTCTATTTCAAAATGAAATTTGACCTAAGCCGCCATTTTTTTAAACTATTTTTTCTTAAGTAGCTTTTAATTTTAAGAAAGAATATATTAAAAAACAGTATCGTTCGGATCTAGATTTCTAGTTTAGGTTCATGTTTTCCAAGTAAGTCAACATAACTGATAAAATAGCGATTTTGGATAAATAAAGGATTTATGAAAAAAGGAAAAAATGCGATTCGGTAGTAAAATCTTATCGACAAACGTAATTTCGGTCGAAAATCAATGCGTTTTATTTGTTGTGAAACTATTTACGTTACATATTTTCTGATTTATGGTATAATTTTCGAGTAAATGACTGAAAAACCCCTCTTTCGATTTTTTTTTAAAGACCACTAGATACAGAGATGACCATACTGGTTTTTACTTTCTGGCACTTAACCAAACGTTTTCATCGAGTTTTACCCTTGGACTAATATTTTTTTAAAAATAGTTAATTTTTTTTTTTAATTTAATTTTCTTGCAAACCCATGAGGTATTGTATTTTTTGACGCTATATCAATGTTCATTGGTGGAATTTCATGGAATAAATTAAATACATTAATATGTTTTATGTAATCTGTGCGCTCATAACTAAAGCTTTGATAAGATTAAGAATTTATATCTAATCTAAGTTTTTTTTTACCAATATAGCGTAGCATATGCTTTAGATATATATAGTTTGTATAAAGGTATGGTACATCAACTAAATTACTTACGCTTCGCAATATGGCAATTTGTTGTAACCTTTGTATGTTTTCATATTCAGCGTCATGCCACATTCTGAGCACCTGAAACATGTTTTATGCCATGTCTGAAAATAGAAAAAAATAAAACAAATTGATTGAATTATATAATAAAATAAATTTTTATGAATATTTAAATGTATTTTTAGTTGCATAGTTCTAGGCACATCAAGTTTTAGATTTAACGTAAGGCTTCTTTAAAAGAACAAAGGACCAATTTCACTGTAATTTCAAAATCATAGAGTAAAAACACTCCTAAAGTCATGAGAACAACGAAGATTTGAAAGATAACGCGTAATTTTTACTTAAGAATTATCTACCCCATGTTAGGACAGCTACTATTTGTGCCATGAGATCAGATAAATTTTAAGCTCTTACCATACCAGCGCTGTTGATTAAGTTATTAAAAATACTTGAATGATCATATGGCTGCAAACAAAATGTGCTCTAGTTAAATTACATTTTGATAGTATCATTATTGCAACAATTCTTAACATAACCTGTGGTCTATGACGACTCGTTTAAGCGTTTCAAAAAAGTTTGGTTTTAGATAATTTCATCTGAGATATTAGATTTAGTTTATCTCCTTAGGTGATATGCATTGTATTTTTGTCTAAAAAATCAGCCAAGGCTTATTTTCACATCGGTTAGATTATGGCACATGACTTAATAACGCATATTTGCCTTACATTCTAAGAAACGTTAACAGCGCAAGGAAAACCAATATCACAGATTATAAACGCTTGGTACTTTCACAAAGTTACACTTAAAAATATGCAAGCTTCAACAGAATGTGTCGCTTGAAGGCATTTACGATTATGCGCACAAGACTAACTAAAAACCTACTAAATTATTGTCGCTGTTGTTAGAGTTACGATTTGTCGCTGCTGCTGCTGCTGCTACTGATGATGATAATAATGTTGATGGCATCTCAAATGTCTACCAGATAGTAATATTTTTAATGGATATTAAGTTAAAGCACATACTTTGCCAACTCGTTGAGAAAGCAAGTTAAAGATGATATAGCAAAAAACTAAAGGAATAACAAGAGATAATATAATATTTACAACAAAGCCCCATGAAAACGAAGTCATAAGCGTTAAAAAGCTGCAGAGTCTTTTATGCTCTAAAAACTATTTGCTATAATACAAAAAATAAAGCTTCCTATTCTTATGCATAACAAACAAAAACTTTGAACCAACAGTAATATTTAGAAAACAAACAAAAAATTTCAGTGATTGCAAGTTAAGATTTTATTTGAGTAGCTTAAAAACACTTATTTAAGTTATAATTCTCATGAAATTTATGAGGTAGAAACAGTGCAGCTGGAAAGTTACGGCACTCTATAGCAGTATCTCTTAAGGCAGTTGTGCTATCTTTTTGTGTCATTTTGATGCTCAGCGCGTTTCAGTCTGATCATTGTTGTTCGAAGTTTTAACAAAATTTTATTTTTTAGTGAAAAAATTACATGTTGATACTCTCCCCCCCCCCCCCCTTCTCGCAATAGACATGTACCAATTATTCCTTAATTCCCAATAGCCCTACGATATGAATGAATATGTCACATGCATTAGAGATGTAGGGGATCAAATGTAGATGAAATTAAATTTTTTGTTTTTTATACGTCTTAAACTATCCATAATATATCGATATAACTGTCGTTTCTTAAGTTTCAGTCAATCTAACTGAAAGCCATTTGTCATATAGAACGTGCTGCCTCCAAGTAATTTAATGAAACCCTAAATTTGTATGGCTTTTTTAATAAACTTATTAGCTGCTTTTTACTATCTATAATATAAAAATGAATCGCAAAATGTGTTGGTAAGCGCATAACTCAACAACGCCTGGACCAATTTGGCCAAATCTTTTTTTAAAATGTTCGTTGAAGTCCAAGGATGGTTTTTACGGCGAGAAAAATTAGGGGGCATATTTAGGGTGGCCCTCAAACATAAATATTTTTGAAATAGCATTTTCACGAAGACCGATAAATCGATTCACATGGAATTTACACCACGTAGCTTTTATATTAAAAGACATGGTTTAGTCTATGAGACATTTATATAGGCTACATATTTAGGGTGGCCCTCATACAAAAATATTTTTAAAATAGCATTTTCCCAAAGACCACTGCATCGATTCACATGGAATTTACACCTCGTAGCTTTCATATTAAGGGACATGGTTTGGTCTATGAAACTTCTATTTAAGGCGCATACTTAGGGTGGCCCTCAAACAAAAATATTTTTAAAATAGCATTTTCACGAAGACCGATGAATCGATTCACACCGAATTTACACCACGTAGCTTTTATATTAAGAGGCATAGTTATGATTACAAAACTTTTATTTAGGCTGCATATTTAGGGTGGCCCTTACACAAAATATTTTTAAAATAGCATTTTCACAATGACCAGTCCATCGTTTAACATAGAGTTTAGACCACGTGCCTTTTATATTAAGAAACATAGTAAAGTTCATAAAACTTTTATTTAAGGTGCATATTTAGGGTGGCCTTCATGCAAAAATATTTTTAAAATATCATTTTCACAAAAACCACTACATCGATTCACATGGAATTTACACCACGTGTCTTTTATATTAAGAGACACTGTTTGGCCTATAAAATTTTTATTTAGGGTGGCCCTCATACAAATATATTTAAAAAAAAATCATTTTCACTATGACCGGTTAATCAATTCATACCGAATTTACACCACGTAACTTTTATGTTAAGATGCATAGTTAAGCCTACAAAACTTTTATTTAGAGTGGCCCTCATACAAAAATATTTTTGAAATAGCATTTTTACAAAGACCACTGCATCGATTCACATGGAAGTTACAACAAGTATCTTTTATATAAGGAGGCACAGCTAAGACCGTGCAGTACCACGCTTTCCATATAAGAAAATACCAAAATTGGTGATGCAGATGAATGAGTACGGGAAAAAAGAAGTTTCAATGAGAAAATTCGAATAAAACAACATTTTGTATATATCAGCAATTATTAGATGCAGATGATTGAGACTTGGTAATAATATAAAACGCAAAAACTATAATAAATTAAACTCATCGCACCACCTAGCAGTAAGGTACTTTATGTAAAAGAGTAGGGACAGAAGTTGATTTCGCTTTAAAAATGGGCTGATTCGCTTTAACATTCCATAGCATGAGTTCATACAGCTTCGCGCCACCTACCGGTAAGGGCAGAACAACGTCTGCCGGGATAGCTAGTTTTCAATAAATATTTCGTTAACTATCGAACCGAGGTCGAGCCTTAACAGCGTTTTTTTTTCATATGAAAGGAAATTGGAATATTTTTTATCAACAGCTTTTCAAATAAAAACTAAAATGCGTCACAATCACACATCGGGTAAAGTTTGCATGTTGTTCCCACGAAAAATTCTTTTTCTCGGATTAGGTTGAAATTCGCTTAAGTTGTATTTGGTCTCAATTATTATACTTTTTCCAAATTTAAAACAATTTTGTTCTTTTTTATATTCTTTTATAATCCCATTGAAAATATTGAAAAAAATATAGCGACTTCTGTGAGCGGTCACCTCTATAGTAAAATCAATCGAATATTGTTGCAGACTGAATTATGACGCGTAAACGTAAAAACTTAGCAAGCCTTACAGTGGAGAGCGGTTCATGAAAAGTGAAGATACCGCATGTAACCGCGTAGAAAGTAGAATTGACCATATCTGTGGCAACAGGGAATAACAGCTAAAGTCGATCTGTGATAACAAAGCGAAACAGTATAAGTGACATGTTCATACATAGAACTTATCTTGCTTTGCTTTGTGATCACAGATCGACTTGAGCTGTTATTCCCTGTTGCCACAGATATGGTCAATTCAAGTTAAGTAGATGAACGCCTGTGTTGAGTTTTTGTTATGGCTATTTACTGAATGTCTGTCTGAGTTCAAGTTGTAAGAACAATTTTTTTTTGCAAAGTGATCACATCATCAACATCATTAACATCATCGTCAGCATCATGCCATGCTTTGTAGAGACATAACTGTCCTCTATTTATAGATACACGCCATCTTTACTCGAACGCTCTCACACCATACCAAAAAGTTGAGCTCACATTCAGCTAACTAGAGGTTAATATTCGATTAACTTTACACTTTGTGGAGAATTCGTTGTAAGAAAAAAATGAAGTAAAAAATATACAAATGCTTTAATTGGATTTTCCGTGATTCCGTATGAAAAAAGTTTCGTGTTTCATAGCAATACTTGAACCAGTATTTGAAGCTGATCACTGATTCAATTTGATGATTTGGCTGAAAACTGACTTTTATTCTTGGTTACTTAGTTAGATGATCTTATTTCCGTGCGTAGTTTGGAAAAATCTTTTTTTTTTAAAAGTGGCAGCAAAGTTGATTTAAAAGTACCCAGAGTGTTTTAAATTTTTACATTTTTTTCTCCTTATATGCATTTTGTTTTTGTAAAAAAACGAAAAAATGTAGAATTTTGGTGCACTCTGTTTTATCATGCTATGATTCTTAACTGGTCAATGCATTTTCCGTTGTTTTTTGCGCTTATCGTACTGAACAGGAAGCTCGGTAAAAATATAATATTAAATTATGATAGGTTCCAAAAACGCAAACTAAGAAATTCTTATACTTCAGTCCCACTGCCATGTTTATTACGATAAATTGAGCTAATACATTTAAGCTGAAAACCGGTTTTTAATGAAGTTAAATAAATTAGTTAAATCATGGTTAAGTATGGTAAGAAAGTGTTCTTATTAATTCAACACAGCATTTCTTAAAAAAAAACCCTTAAGAATAAAAAACACACACTGAAATAAACATTTCTAAGTCACCTACTTTCCGAACATTTTTATTTTTCGAAAATTGACGCAACATATTGATAAGAAAATCTATCTATGAACATAAAAATTAAATGCTTCGTTCGAGTCCACATAACTCACGAACGGCATGACGGATTTGCATGATTTTTTTTTTATATTTTGTTCGTTGCCTGTAGAAGGTTTTTATCAATGAAAAAGTTTCGAAAAATTCGAAAGAAAAAAATCGGAAAATTGCAAAAACCTATAAGTATTATACTCTGGCGGTCACGAAAACCGCACCACTGTCAAAACTGTTTTTATATGTAAAAACTAAAACAATTCCGTATTTTTTTTTAACTTCGATTGGTGTGACTTTCAGCATTAATGTATTGCAAGTGTATTGACATCGAAAATACGATATTTCACGCATTTGCTTGAAGCAGAAGGTCGTTTTTTAAAATAAGTACAGAAATGGGTCCAAAACATAAACAGTTGTCACGTGATCAAAAAGCGATAAGCTTTGGTATAATGTGATACAGGACGATAACCTCAAAGCCTTGGTTGATTCCATGCCATCAAGGATAATGGCTGTAATACAGGCTAAAAGAAGAGCAACATTATACTATGTTTTTTGTTTTGTAACTTGATATTAGTATTTAAAAACAACAAGATACTGAACAGTCTATAAAAATAAATAATCAAAGGACTCGTAAAAGCATTAACTTTTTTTCCAGATTATTGTTTTTAGTCAAAAAAAAAAAAATAGGCGTCAAAGATCCAAAAATCTTTATTGTTTTCAAACTATGTAAGTAATCATATTAGCTTCATAACAATAACTAATAAAAAAATAATTTTTTCAATATAAATCTCAATAATATCGAATCTTAAAGATTTTTTGTGGTGGTGCGGTTTTCATGACCGCCACGATGTATCATAGAATTGATTTAGATAAAATTAAGTAGAGCAACGTCTGCCGGTCTAGGACGATGATGATTATGGGGTTGGAGATAGGCACAGGGAGGGCAGAGCAACGTCTACCGGGCACGCTAGTACGAAATAAAAGTAAATAGATGCACACATAATTGTCTAATTTAATTTCATCATTAGTTGTTATTTGAGAATTATTTCTATTTCAAGACTCAATAGGTTCAAAAGGAGAGCGCATTATTAAAAGATCTAACAAGAAAATGAATCTGAAATTATAAAGTAAGCGAAAAACTGGAGAAACCTTGAATACGAGTATTAAGTTTTGCAGGATAATTCACAGGCAAAGTTTAGGGTACGAGATAAAATCAAAAAATAATTGTGTTCTGAAACCTGTTGAAAGTGGGGACAAAAGAGGAATAAGGAACGTGGAATGACTGAAAAAGCTACTAGACTAGAAAATATAATTTGTTGGATTACTTAAGAGGACATCACACTGCAGATACGATTATCTATCCCTTAAAATAAAGAATAAAAAAACAACAGTTTTGTTCGCCTATTGCTACAAGGAAATCAAAGACTTTTTAATTTTAAATTTAAAACAGTGGTAGGCAATTCTTGCAAAATTACGTTCTGAGACACAATCTGAATGAAATAAAATCGGGGAACTTTGAGCAAAAACTGTGTTTTTCCCCCTATTTTCAATACAATTATAAAAAGAATTTTTTAATCACCTTTTATAATTAATGTTAAGCCTCTATGTAGCTTCTACGTTGAGTTCAAATCTGGCAACCATTCCATATCACGTCTAACTTTGGGACAAAAAGATCCAGATGTAATATGCAAAAAAGACCATTAAAAAAAACTCTTTAAGCTTTTTAAAGTCAGATTACAGCTCAGCTAACTTGGACCCGATTAAACCAAGAAAAATAATAGTATTGAACCAATGCATTTCGGTTAAAGTTTTTACGTTATGTTAGAGAATTTTTTATTAAAACAAAATGATTTTTAATACAGACAGCAGTTGTTATTTGACTCAAGCAACGAACAATTCAAATAATTTATTGCATTAAAATATTAAAAACATTCTCTTTTCCTTAATGCCAATTTATTCGTAATTTCCAATCCGTGTTTGTGTGAAAGTGAAAACAAACTAACGACTGACTTATTAACAATTGTCAATCGTTGAAAGCGTAACAGCAACAAAAAAAAAAAAATCAACCAAACACCAACGTCATGCATTGACACCTTTAATTTTTTTTTTGTATCGGTGCATGTGCAGTGGTTGCTGATCTTCACCGGTTTGTTGCCAACGCATTTGTACGCACGTTTGCAAGACAAACAACTGACCAACACAATGTGGATGTTTCGGAAATAAATAAAAAAAATTATTTCAATTTTCATTCATTTCGGTTTTTAAGAGGTTTAAAATTAAAAGAAAGTTTTGTAATTTCTAAGCGTTTTTTCTTTTCGTTTTAATAACAAATTTTTAATATCAAACTATTGTAAGATTTTATTTTATGTATTTGTAATACTGAGATCTTTGCGCTTGCTAGCTTGGCTTTGTGTTTTGCGCATGCGCGTAAGACATTACCGGTTTTGTTAGTGTAATAATTTTTACTACTTTATTAGACATTTGGCGACAACGAACCACGACATTTTTTCAAGTTCCATTTTCTACAAAGGAATGCTGTTTTAATTAGTTCACTTTCGATGAGGGGCTTTGAATTGCTGATTATGAAATGCTTATGCTTGGATTCGATCCAAGTAATGGCGATGTCTGTTTTTACAAGATTTCCTTGAACTCAAAGCCAAACAGGCTCATACTGTATGTTTACAGTATGCAATGTTTCGGATACAAATAAAATTTATCTAGTAAGAGCAAGCAGTTGGCACTTTGTGAAACCCAAAGCTAAACGGGAGTTATACACACAAATTATAATACAAAATCTTATTTAAGAAACGATGTGTATAATTGAAAAATATCGCATATTTAAAACAAATTGATGAGAAATTATTATGGAATTAATTAATTAATGAATTAATTATTAAGATAGCACCACCAAGTAAATATTCTCTAACAAAATGTGAGTATTTTATTGATTTCAGAAGAACATTAAATTGTCTTTTCATGTTTTCTATATCAGTCTGGCTCGGACAACCATGGCATAGATAATATTTTTAGCATTTGCTTAATAAACAATTTATATCTAATTAAAGATTCCAGACACTGAGTCACATGTAAATATAAGTACATACTTAAGTAGAATGTAAATGTTTCCTACATAATTTGTTCTAGAAAATTCAACTTTTAGATCTAGACCAAAAAAAGTGAATGACGGAAGATAAAACCAAATGTCGTAATTTCTTGCCATACTCATTAAGGTCGCAGCTGTTGCATGAAATTTGAAGCTTTGGCGATTAAAAACACCGATTATAATAAGACTTTTATTTTTCTACTTATCTCACGTTTAACTTTTGTGTTTTTATTTCAATCAGAGCTGTAAAAGAAGCCATTTAATGTGAATGTTCCTTAAATTGTCAATTGTTCCAATTAGTCATTGGATTTACATCAAGTTAGACTTGTTGGAAAGGTACTGAGCTATTCCTTTTATTGATTTATCTGATTGAAACTGAGTGCAAAATATATCAAATCGTGAGACATTGATCTCGTTATAGTTCGTTCTAGATTATTTTATAATTGGCAAAAATTATAATCGATTTGGATAAAACATAGCTGAATAGAAAAGTGTAGACCAGAGGGCGCTCTAGTACAAATTTAAAAATAATGGGAAACGCCTTCTGGCGTGAAAATTAACACACAGACACACACAAACGCCCAATCTTCACATTTTTTATAATGCACTGTTTTGCAGCTCTGACCTTAACATCATGTATTTGACAAATTTGATTTTGCAAGAAATTCAGCAGCTTTTGTTTACTTTTGCTTGAAATTAGATCTTTAAATACAAAACAAAAGCTATAGGTGCAGTACGAATGTAAACGATGAAAAAAGCCACATGTTGAGGGGGCCAACACAAAAACAATAACAACATCAAAAAGTCACAACAGTAACAACAAAAACTTGTATAGCTAAGCTTAAAAATATTTTTATAGAGTTGTTTAACCAGTTTTCTTGAGGTTTTATTTGTAATTGTTGTTGCTGTTGTTATTATTATCGTTGTTCACTTTTGTATTGGTATGCGAAATCGTTCCGAGAGTGTATGGTGTTGAATACATAATGAAAAAATTAAAGAAGCTAATGAGTCATTAAAAACATTGAGTCCCCGATTTTATAATCAAGTTTATGAATAAAAACGAGTGCGACAAAACATTTGCGGATTTTTTGAAAGTAAGAGTTTAGTTTTGGGTATATTTTAGTTAGATACAATCAACAATCAAAACAATCCGGATATGAACTTTTTTCATAACTAACTTATAAAGTTGACATATTTTAAAATTTTTAAATAAAACTGTAGATATTTTCAAATATTCATTGTTTTCACCAAAGGGCCAGGGACGCAGTACCGCCAACGGCGTATCGTAGGGGCGCAAGATTCATTAGAGATAATTGACTCCTTCCGGAGCATGGCTCGGCAAAAGCCGTAATAGTAGTAGATATGGTCTGACCGCCAGATCAGAGAACACAATTTTTTTTCTTGGAAATGGAACACAAAAATAAACGAAAAGAAAACGAAATTTTTTTACATTCGACACACTTTTTTTCAATATTTTTATGCAAGCAGTTAGCTGAGCACATGTGAAAGCCAGAGAAATCGAAAAAAAAAAAACGAAAATATATAACCAAATTACAATTTATAATTACCTACGTTTGAATGTGACATATCGCCATTTTCCCATAATGCCCGTATATGTATAAGCGTCCAGCCAAACCACATCCGACCGTCAAAAGGATATCGGAACATCTGACCGACGGAGGGTTAAATATAGTTCTTATTTTGCTGATCAAATTTGTATGAGTATATTTCATTATATTTATTAGGAAGATTTGTGTGTAAGATTTGAAGATTATATATGAAGAAATCACGTGACATGAAATAAAAAGTTTTTTGAAAATAAAAAAGCTTTATTATAGCTCCAAAACTACTTCGCTAGTTTTAAAGTCATGTATCCTTAAGCAAAATATGTAAGCGCATGATTTGATAGAGAAAAATTAAAAACAAAACAAAATTTAATTTAAATTTTTAATGCACCACGCATATGAACATGGTGTTTCGGTAATTTAACAACTTCTTGTGAAGTAAATTATTGTCATGTTATAGATCTAGGCAAGCATGATATAAAACCTGACAACAGAAGCAACAATTTTCGAAGCAAAATACAAGGAAATGCCTATCAAAATTAAATTTATTTTTGCTTTTCTCGTTGTGAAGTAGAAACTAAATTGTCTCGTGCGGTGTATTCTTTCAGGTCGTTGAACGCTGTATAAAATTTATTGAAAACTACATTTTAATGTTTAATGTTACCAAACAAGAACAACAAAAATATAAGACAAGACAACAAACTGAAACCAAAGGCAATATAACTGCAATAAAAATAACAAAAATATCAGCCATAACGACAAGAATGTAGATACCATACATACATATATATATCTAATGTCAAATAAATATTGTATGAAATTATAAAGTGAAATGCTCAAAACACGCAAATGCTTAAGCGCAGCAGTCTGTCCTCTATTTGGAGCAAAGCAGAAATGGTAAACGTATCAACATTTAAATTGGACTACAAATTGCTATTGGAAATTAAAGTGCGCGCCGCAATTTAAATCATTTTTTTCTTATATAAACGAATTTTGTCTAAGTTTGGGGCTAGAAATTAATTTGTATTGAACCTTCAGAAAGATAGAATTGAAATGATATACAGTGGTGGCCACGAATTTAGCACATACTGCAGTGGTAACGTAATTTTGAAAATATTAATATTATAATCTATGAATTGTTAACTAATATTTTTCCATGAGTGTTACTTACTTCTAGACGATGAAGTACCGTTACCTTAAGTGGTTGTTTCTACTCTGATTTTTCACATACTACAAACATTTGAAATCAACGCGCCTTTCGATCTGGCCACGAATTTAGAACAATTTAAAAATAGCGCTGATATTTTTTTAAATTTTGTTTGATTTGTTTTTTTTTTCGTAAGGTTTGCTCAAATTATATAATTTTGAGCTTAATTTTATTGAAAAATATTTTAAGATGTGGCAAAAGAAAAGTGGTGTTCAAAGATTCACCGGCAACTGATTCATGAAATGAAAAATAATGGAAACACAGTTGCAGAAATTAGTCGGTCCCTTAAATGTTCCAGAAAGATGGTATAGAATGCATAACAACACATACAGCAGTATGGGAGCACTAAAAATATAAAACAGTGTCCAAGAAAGCGCAAAACAATAGCGAAAGAGGACAATTCAATTCATAGAGCTTCACTTAAAGACAGAATTCGGCATTAATGTGTCCTCCAGAACCATAAGAAGGCGTTAAGTGAAAAAATGTCCGTGGATGCATAGCTCAACGTAAGCCGCATGTGTCAGAAAAAAATATTAAATCAAGAATCGCGTTCGCAAAAGAACATTTGATCAAGCCGATTAATTTTTGGAAGAATATATTTTGGAGTGATGAAGGTAGGTTTTGTCATTCGATTCTGATGGCATGGCAAATATATTTTTCAAAAAATTAATCGGTTTGATCAAATGTTCTTTTGCGAACGCGATTCTTGATTATATAATTTAAGCAAGCCTTACGAAAAAAACAAATCAAACAAAATTTAAAAAAATATCAGCGTTATTTTTAAATTGTTCTAAATTCGTGTCCAGCTTGAAAGGCGCCAAATGTTTGTAATATGTGAAAAATCAGAGTAAAAACAACCATTTAAAGTAACGGTACTTCATAGTCTAAAAGTAAGTAACACTCAAGGAAAAATATTAGTTTACAATCCTTAGACCATAATATTAATATTTTCAAAATTAAGTTACCACTGCAGTATGTGCTAAATTCGTGGCCACCACTGTACATACATACTAGGGTGTTTTTTTCAAACTTTAGGACAGGGATTTTGTTTATTTTTTCCTATATTATAGCTTGAGGAATCTATATATTAATACGTGAACATTGAATCTTGTGGTACACTTTTAGAGTATTTACTATAAAGAGAGGGGAATGATACTTATATCATTGGAAAGGTACTGTTCCATAGATGTGCAGAAAAAATAAAATCAGGTGTATATGTTGCCGTTAAGGCAGGTAAAATAAAGTGAGCATATTTACATGATTCCCTCATACAAAACGCATTAACCCCTAATGGAAAAAAAAACTATGTCACGGCTGAAATGCCTCACCGATTTTTATGAAATTTGATATGGAGATAGAAATCGTCTCCACGGCAAAACTAATGGACTGATTGTGATGAAATTTAGTTTGGATATAGATTGAACCCTTAAAAACATTTCTGAAAATTCTATGTTCTTTTGGTGGGCGTGGTACTGCTCCGAACAGGAAAATCGTTTTTATTGTTAAGCTAATGGACCGATTTTTATGGAATTTGGTACAGAGGTAGATTGAATCTTGAGAAAAGGTATTCGGTCTAAAGTGGACGTTGCCACGCCCCCAATAGGAAAATATGTTTTCACAGCTAAACTAATGGACCGATTTTGGTGAAATTCGATATGGAGATAGATTGCACCCTAAGGATGAGTAGGAGGTAGAGATAAACAACATGATACAAAAATAGCTCTTTCCAGTTTAGTTTTTCAATACAGAAAAGTTTTTTTGTTACTTTTATGCCCGCATCATTAGAAAATATCTTTATAATTAGAGCTAGCTGATCTTCATTAAATGAATATTATAACTAAGTACTTTTGTAAAACGGTGCTCTAAAGGGCCGTCCATTAATTTCGCATACATATTATGTATTTACAACTTCGAAAATTTTTAAGGAATAAAATAAAATAGTGATTCCAATATCCTGGATGCCCTCGGTCCTAACCATCACGGATAATCTAAGTTCAACTGATTTATTTTGAGTTACAGTTGCGATTTAACTTTTTTTTGTTTGAAAATAAACGAAAAATATAGTTGTGTTGTGCTTTGCATAAGAACGATATCGGGTCGGACTGAACGGTAAAGGGATAAGGGGACAATTTGTGAGCCAAAATCAAATAGACCGCGTAATAGAAATTATGTAGCACTAATAGAATGTTGTTTTGCGCTCAAATGTAAATTAAATGTAATTCCAAAGGTGAGATGAGGTGAGGTGAGGTGAGGTGAGGTGAGGTGAGGTGAGGTGAGGTGAGGTGAGGTGAGGTGAGGTGAGGTGAGGTGAGGTGAGGTCCTAACCATCACGGATAATCTAAGTTCAACTGATTTATTTTGAGTTACAGTTGCGATTTAACTTATTTTTGTTTGAAAATAAACGAAAAATATAGTTGTGTTGTGCTTTGCATAAGAACGATATCGGGTCGGACTGAACGGTAAAGGGATAAGGGGACAAATCCGAACAAATGTATATTGGAAAAAATAAAATGTTCAACGATATTTGTTTTATACAGTGAACATATATCTTTATACTACAAAACGTATAGTAAATTAACAAAAAAAAATTTAACTCATTGCGATCAGTCTTCCGTATTTTTTGGGGCAACTTGTTCATTGACTCCCGAATTCCTTTTGTATCGATTTCCTTGAGCTGCTTTTTGATTTTTTGAATAAGGCAGTTAATATTTTTAGCTGTATATCCATTGCTGTAAGCATTCCTTTTCAATTTGGCCCAAAGTGTTTCGATCGGCCGCAGTTGCGACACGTTTCGGGGATTAAAGCCTTTGACACAAATTCAATACCTCGTGTCTTAAACGCAGTTAAAGTAGACTTTACATAATGTGATGATGGTAAATATGGTCAGAAAATGATTTTATCACGTCGATGATAATTTTGAGTAAATTTTTGAAATACAGGGATACATTTTTCTTCATAAGTCTGCGCTGAAACCGTTAAGCTACCTTTGAAAAATACTCACCACAGCTATACTGTTCCTGGAGACTTGATTTTCGCAATATATTTCACTTCGTCGGGTGCTTTATAGTTTTCAGACTCGAAATAATGTTTTGAAATCCATTCAGTTTTTTCTACTGTGAAGTAACTCTCTTCGTCCATCATACAAATATAATTAGAAGACGTGGCAAAGTATTTTTTCAGAAGCGCGCGCCTAGTTTTGATTAGTTTTGACTGCTTGTCCGAAGTAGCTGGTTTTGATTTTCTTTCTTTTAGTTGAATATACATTGATTCTATATACGTTATAACAGTCTTTTGATTGACTCCGTACTTTTTTCCTAATTGGCGGTAAGATTTTGCCTTGCGACCTACAATATCTGCTTTCAGCTGAGCACGAACTTTGCGGTCTTGTAAAACTCATTCTTTACCGGAACCTCTTTTTCTTTTTATGCTTTTCTTATTTTTTAATAGTCCAAGTGTTCGATATACAGCCGATTTTACGAATCCGATGTTTTTAAAATGTTGGAATATCGCACTTTTGTTTTTATTTAGATTTTCTGTGCGAAATTTGCAAATCAATTTCCGAAGTTGTAACTCTTTTAACAACATTTTGACAACTGAATTTGAGCACACAGTTTTTATGCCAATTTATCAGTAAAATATACATTTAATTTTTTACGAAGAAAGTTGTTGCTTTAAGTTTCAAGATCATTTTATACAGCACGTACAATATTTGTTCGGATTTCATTCCGCATACGTTATTAATATTAATAAGTTATTAACTGTGGGGCGGCAAACTATTATAATTAATTGCAAACAAATCAGCAGAGCTTTTTTTTCATGATGATTGAGAGAAATGCAGAGCCACCTTTTAAAACCCAAAACGGATTTAAATTTCAAATAGGATTCGAGAAAGGGAGTGAATGACCAAATTTTTCTTCTTTTCTCCCATATTGCGAATTCGTTACGAATTCGTAACTTATTTGTTTCTTTTATATAGTGAAGTATATTTTCAATTTGCCGGTACGACCATGAAATTTTCGCACAATAATTGCTCGTTTCTAACTAATAGAAATAAAAATTTTTATTTTGTATATGCTGCGTCGAGATAGAACACATTTAAAAAAAAAAAACTAAGGAATGATTGTTTTTAACAACAATTTACAAAATAAATTATACCTTATCACCAGTCATTTGTGCATACAAATGAATGATAATTTTCCGCAGCAACAGCTTTAAAGACTAGGAAATTCCCATATTACATACAGTCAACATATTGTAGCAATAAAACTACTACGATTACGACTAATCATCAACTGCTATAAATGTGCATGTGATGGAATTTTGATTATGTCACTAGCAAACGTGCATCGTATAGCAAATATTAATAATGAAAACAAAAAGTTTTACCCAGCAATTAAAATAATTTAATGCTTACTTAACACTTTAACCGAGTAACCGAGCATCATAGTAAACAAATGTAACAGGCAACATTCACAACATTCGCAGCAATGAGAAAGTCAGTCGTCTCAAGTAAAACCTTAAAAAGAAAATATTGTTTATGGTAGTACAAATAATCAAGCTTGGCGGCTGACGCATACATGGATTTGTGTACCATTTATGGTATAGGTGCAGGCAGACAGCTGTGAACACAGACAGAAACTAAAACTAAAAATAAGCGCACAAGTGGCAGCAATAATTACTGTTACAGTAAATAACGTCATGTCGTAACATAATACAGATAACGTAATGAATTACATTTTAGAGTTTGAATTGAAAACACTTTGTTAGGCATGTGATTGAGCAAGTTTTATTTCTCATATATGGTTGGAGTTTTTTACTTTGTAAATTGCATTGTATTGCGGCGCAGCAGATGCTTTTTTTTTTTCATTGAAAAAAAAAAAAAAAAACAAACGATTAATTGAATTTTTTCACATTACCTTAGTGCGTGTTAACATGTTTAGATACCTTGACCTTGCTATTTGTGAATGATGTCTATATTTTACTTGATTTTAAGCGTTATATTAAATGAATTATTAGAGCATAAAAATCGCGGTATATTTCCAAGCATTCCAAAAATAGCTGCACGCAAACATTAAATTTGAATTTTTATTGTAGCTTTCATAATCACCTGAGAAAGAAGAAATTTAAATTTCTCGGAAAATAAGAGAATAATTTAAAGCTGTTCACTACTCAAATGATTACGAAGTAACCATGGATTTCATAGATTTTAAAAAAATTAAACAAAATCATTCATGATGTTAAAGAAAGCCGTCTCAAAAATGATAAATTTTTATTTCCTCACCTTTCAATAAGCTTAGCTTAGAAATCATCAAAGAATTCCAAAAGAATTTTTTTGTCAAATACAGAAACTTATGCTGGAATCAGACCCTTTAACTCAGCACAGCACAGCACAGCACAGCAAAGTTAGCAGAAAGTAACGCAATCATTTAGTGCTTATTTTAAGGTTTTTGCTGACTGAATGAGAAGCTAGTAAAAAATGTATGAAAGTTTTTACCAAAATTCAACTTAACCTATGCTTAAGTGTTAATTTTTCTTTTTAACATTAAATTAGCACTTAGTAAGCACTAAATTATGGCACTGGTTACGTTGCATTTCGCTAATTTTCCCTTGCTGAGTTAAAGGGTCTGCTGGAATCTCTCTTACGGAAATTACTCAATTGCAAAAATGTTGAGTATATCGCTAAGTACCTCTAAAACAAAGCAAGATATGTTATCTTCAGTGTATGGAAATCTGTAATACACAATGAACAGAGTATTTAAGGGAAGGGTAACGTATTTGACGTATTTTTTTTTCTTTTTTTTTATTCGATTTTCTAAATGAAAAAACTTTCAAGAATATTGTGTGAAAATTTGAGAATCAGAACAAAACTAACGAAGATACAGCAGCTTAAGCAACGTGCCTCATACATGACTCAGTGCACGTTTTAAACTTTAAAGCGTTTTTCCTACAACTCACGTTTTCAAATTTGGTGCACACCATAATTTCAAAACTACTGCATCGATTCTTTTGAAATTTTGAACACTATTTATGTACATAATTTACGCTGATTTTTTCAAATTTGTAAATATTTATTATTTTATAATATTAAAATTTAAAATATTTTTTTTTTTTTGCAAAAATCGCGTTTTTCACTTCAAAGTGTTCCCAAAAATTGAAAAGTTTAAATTTCGAAAAACCCTCTCAGTGTTTTCTGAAAAAATCGATTTTCTAACAAAAAAAAAAATTTTTTCTTCGATTTTAGATGATCCAGCACCGAGTTATGAAGGGCACCGCAATTTCACTTTTTTCTGAGACGCTTCCAAATAATTGCTGCCATATTCTTCAAATGTTATATCGCACACATTTAGCTAAAGAGGCACAACTACAAATTTGCCATTTTCGAGTTTACTTGTTAAAACTGTTCATCATACACATATCTATCAGCACAAAAGAGATCAGTTCATTTTTTGCTGTACTTTGGTATCAAAAAACAGTTATGTCTCTCTTCATGTTGAAATGAAAATTAGACTACAACAAGCAAAAGTGTCCTATTTTTAGTGTCGGAGAGTTCAAGCTGTTGTGATTGCGACGTGGCTTCCAACCATATTCTGTTAGTACCTTCATCTAAATAATCCACGCTTTATTTATGAAAAATAGTTCACAAGCTCAAAGCAGTTTTTTGCGTTTTCTGAAAATTCCAAAATTTTGAGTTGTGCCTCTTTAGCTAAATGTGTGCGATATGTACTTTGATTTATCATTGGTTTTAATAAATAGAATCTGTGTTGTCGAAAAAATTCACAAAAATGCGCCTTTTTTTGTACGAACTAACGTTACCCTCCCCTTAATCTAAGTCACACGCCCACTTGGAACAATTCCGCCTACTTTTTAGCGCTTCATTTAGTCAATTAGTGTTCGTATACTAAGTTGTATAACAATTCGTTACATATCACACTGTCAAGCTTGGCCTGAACAAATATGCCTTTTATTAAAAAAAAATAAAAATTAAAAAACCACCACAGGAAAAGTTTTTTTTTTTGCATAGGTGGTTGTTGTTAGGGTTATATTGGACCTAAATATGAGTTAAATTTCACCGAATCGCAGAAGCAGGGTAAAGTTTATCGAAAGATTATAGGGTTACTTTTGAGCAAAGTTTAATATATGTATTTTCTTTCTTCAGCTATACAATTCAGAAGACGTTCCGCCAAGATATCTTTGAGTAATCTTAATCTGAAGAGATATGGGCACATAATAATAGTCGCTCACATATTTCGATAAATATGCCCCTTACCGTATTTTACTTGTATGGGAGATGCCACGCCCACTGGTGCTGTTTCAACCAATTTTGATTCAGATATACTCTATAGCAACTGAACCACTTACATTAAATTCATAGCAATTGCTGCAATAGTTCACTTAAAACAGCGCTTACAAATTAATGTTAATATGGGACGTGCCACGCCCACTGATGCAATCCTGTCAAAATTCATTTATTTTTAAAGCTTATAGTAACTGACATCTATAGACCAAATTTTATGACGATTACTTTCATAGCACATTATCTATAACAATAAACGTGTTTTGCTTATATGGGAGGTGCCACGCCCACAGGTACTATTGAACCAAATTTTTGTTATAAGAGACCTTATAGGAAGTATATCTACCTCATTAAATTTCATAGCGATTACGTTGTTAGTTCTCTTTATATAACGTTTATAAATACTGTGGGCGGTGCCACGCCCTTGAGCGAGTTTTTTCAGTAAAGTAGCTGAGCTTGTATTGATGACTGCTTTCAGCGGCATCATCTCCAAAATTTTTATGGCAATCGTTTGTGCCAATTCTGAGATATACGGAATCAAAATTTTTAACAGTTGAAAAGTGCAACGCCCACTTTTCCGATTCCGCCCACTTTTATCAAAATTTAAGATATATTTGATATGTATCCGTTTACCAAATTGCATCGCAATATCTTGAACGGCTTACAAGATATGGTAGTATAAATGATTAAATTTAGGGCTGTGCCACGCCCCTGTACAACCATTTGGAAACTTGAATCCCAGCCTAATCCTAATTTGGTTCACATGCGCACCAAATCAACAAGTTTCATCAAAATCGCTGCAACTTTTTTCAAAATTGACCTGGATAAATTTACATAGAGTATGGGCGGTAGACGTGTCCGTCAACCGATTTCGCCCATTTTCATTAGCAAGATGCCTGCAAGAAGATGTGACCTGTGTGTGAAAGTTTCATTCAATTAGCTCTCTTGGTTTTCCCGTAAACCTGATTTCAACAGACAGACAGACGGACATCGCTAAATCGACTCAGGTGGTGACGCTGATCAAGAATATATACACTTTTCCATACCTGCCACGCCCCCTTCGAGGAGTTTCAAACTGAGAGACAAAGTAAATATAGCCTCGGTGTAGGGTATAAAAACACGAATATATAAGGCAGCGTGGCGAAATGGTTAGGACTGTGAACGCATAGCTTACAGTACGTGGGTTCGTACGTACATGCTTTTTTCTATAAGCACGGTTTCAATTTAAAAGCAGGACAACATGCTTTTAAATATTTACAACCAGGTTTTAAAGTAACATTTATTTTCATTGATATCAATAAAAAAAAACATGTACACTTACGAGTATTGAACCCACGCACTTTGAGCTATGAGTTCACCGTTCTAACCACCCCACCACGCTGTCTTGTATTTTTGAGTTTTTTATTATTCCTTTTTTTTCACTGTGTCTACAATATTTTGTGTCAATAATGCAGGGTAATCTTATTTTTTTAAATTTTCTCATAATTTAATGCAAGTTTTTCTTGTTTTTATGGAGTCACTCTGTATTTTCGATTTTGGATAAAAACCAGGTTTTAACTTAATTTTGCGACTATAATTATGGGCCATGGTTTTGTTTAGAATTTGTTTTATCCAGTAATCTTGACAAAATTTTGACTTTTGAAGTCTAAATAAATCGAGTAGTTAGTTAGACATAGTAAATTTTTATCAAAAAATTAGAAATTCACAGGTGCAGTTGCGTCCTCACTTTATACCAGCATTCCAATAATATTTGAGTTGACTTCGTCTCTTTGTCAGTGTCGGTAGTGTTCTTAAGTGTATTGTGATTTTGTTATTATTATTTTCTAATATTTGCTAGTTAATAATTAATAAATTTTGTGTTTAATTCAGTGTCGTTTCTTAAAAAATTGCATGATTATATTAATAATTTTGCTTTAATTTTGTGTTTTGTTTATTTTGCGTAACACACAAACATACATTTATGTTAATATTAACTTACTTTCTGCAAGCAAAATAAATCAGTGTAAGCAGTGCAACAGTTTTGTTTTTGATTCGCTTTTGTGCTTTGTTCGTATACAAAGCTAGACTTTAAACTCTGTTGTGTTTGTTGTTGCTGCTTAGCGGGTGAATTTTTTGCTTGATTTTTAACCCTTTTTGCACTGCTTTAAAAATATTTTAAATTGCTTTCTTTTTTTTTTAAGATTTCAAGATGGATTATTTTTCCTCTGAAAATTTGTTAGCTTGCTCTCTAAGAGATCAGTGCAAAAGCCAAAATATATTGAATTCTATGTTTTCCTGTTCAGGTCCCTGTGAACAGGTGTTTCATGCCTCTTGTGTAAACTTAGCAAAATCTATTACTGATTTATTATGCTCTGTCCATTCGGGCCTGCAATGGTACTGTCCATCTTGCAGACCCCTTTCCCCGTCGTTCTTTTACGAAAAAATTAAGAAATTTGGGGAAAATCTTAACAATCTGAATAATAATTTCAGAGATATTCTTAACTATTATCCCCAAATTGAAAAAAGCCTTAATGAGGCTACTTCACCGGATGTTAGTTTGCAAAACAAAACTATTACCGAGGCTACTATGGTTTTTGCTTCCACTCCTTCGATCTCCACTTTACCTAAACAAGCTATTTCCTTAAAAAAGAAAAGAAAGTCTAATAAGAAATTAGATAAGAAATTAAATAAAAATCTGGGTAATGTGGGGAGGGTGGGCGGTGCGGCCGTCAGTCGTGACAAAACTCCCGTGGATTGCTCTCTAAATACCTCTTCACCCACTCCCAATTTTCCCGCTATAATCTCTAGTAGCAATCTTCCATCTCCTTCCTCCACTATAAATAATCCTCTGTCAATTTTGGCTAATCCGCGGGTGGATGTTGCGATTGATAGCTCTGTGCCATCGGTTTCCCTGCAGGCATTACCAAGGTTAAAATCGATTTTTATTTCACGACTTCATTCCAACACTACCTCTGACAGCGTTAAAAATTTTATCAGACAAAATCAAATTATTCCTGCCGACGCCTTAGTTTCTTGCAGGAAACTCGGTAATAAACCAACTCATGCGTCTTTTAAAATAACAGTGGCATCTTCTCATGTTTCTGCCATTCTTAAATCTAAAGCATGGGTGGATAATATCTATATTTCAGAATTTAAATCGAAAAAAAATGATAAAACTGCACGTTCCAATTCAAAAAACTGAAACGGCTATCCCTTTACTATCAAAATGTAAGGGGTTTGCGTTCCAAAACGCAAGATATCTTTTTATCAACTCAGAATTTCTCTGAGGATATTATCGTGTTTACCGAAACTTGGTTAAACAACAGCTTTCTCAATATGGAACTTTTTGATAATAGTTTCCATGTTTTTAGAAGAGACAGACACTTGGAAGATCTTTCTTCTGTTGGTGGAGGCGTCTTAATAGCTATAAAAAATAATTTAACCAGTTCATTAGTTGAAATTTCCTGTGCATCTAATATTGAACTGTTATGTGTTAAGGTTACACAATGTAACTCTAATTTATACATTCTTAACACTTATGTTCCTCCAAATAGTAGCGCAGATGTCTACGAATGTCTTTCGATGGCCGTAGAATATATTATTAATGAACTAGACACTAATGACATTTTGTTGTTAGGTGACTTTAATTTGCCTGACCTAAAATGGACTCCTTCGGACGATGGTACATATTTTTATGCATCTTGTCCAAAAACTCGACAACAACAAATTTTTGTTGACGAAATACTTTCAAATTTACAACAAGTAAGTTGTATAACTAACTGCCATGGACGACAACTTGACTTAGTCTTGGCTACAAATAGTAGCAATGTTGTTGTAAGAAATGCTATCCATGCTCTGTCTACGGTAGATTCCTATCATCCACCTTTGAGTATTGTGTATCAATCTGACAATGAAAATTTGACTAATGCATGTTCATCCATTAATATTTACGAATTCAATTTTAAGAAAGCTGACTTTTTAAAATTGAATGAAAATTTAAGAAATAAATTAGATGACTTACTCATTTTTTTAAATAACAATACATTTGATGAATGCATTAAATTTTTCTATGGTGAACTTTTTTCTGCCATAGCATTGTCGGTTCCATATACAAGGAGGTACGTTAATAATTCCTCGTACCCCTGGTATACAAAGGATTTGAAAAAAATTCGCAATGGCCGTAATAGGGCATGGAATAAATACGTTTGTAGCCAGGACCGTAATGACCTTGTTGCTTATCAGCGACTGTTTCTTGAATTTAAAGATACGTCAGCTTTGGTTTATTCTGAATATTTGAATAAAATTAGGCTGAATATTCTTCATGACCCCAAGAATTTTTGGGGTTTTATTAATTCTAAAAAAAAATCTGACGGGTTTCCATCTGAGTTTAAAACAGTTGATGGGCTCACTAGCGACCCACAAGTTATAGCCGGGTTGTTTGCTAATTTGTTTAATGAATCGTTTTCTACGGATTTATTTAGCCCTGAAATCAACTATTTTGAATATATGGATAACGACCCTTTAGTTTCGGTTAATGAGATATCTTTCTCTCCTGACCTCATAGAGAAATATATTTCATCTGTTGATGATGACTTCAGCTCCGGGCCGGATGGTATTCCTGCGACAGTTTTAGTAAACTGTAGCTCTGTGCTGAGTCAGCCCCTCAGTATTTTATTTAATAGATCAATTCAAGAAAGCTATTTTCCTAAATTTTGGAAAAATGCATACATTAGCCCCATTTTCAAGAAAGGGTGTAAGAATGATGTTTCAAACTACAGGCCCGTGGCTAAGTTATCATCAATACCGAAAATTTTTGAACATATTATATACGATCAGGTTAAGGTGTGCTGTGGTGAAGTCATAACAACTCGTCAGCATGGTTTTGTTAATGGCAGATCTACAGTTTCTAACCTCCTTGATTTCACTTCTTTTGCATTAAGCTCTTTAGACTCTGGTGGGCAAGTTGACTGCATCTACACTGACTTCAGTAAAGCATTTGACAAATTACCACATAATTTGATTTTGTTTAAGTTAAAGAAACTTGGATTTCCCTTAAGTTTTATCAGCTGGATTGAATCTTATTTATCTGATCGCTCGTATCAAATAAAATTTAGGAGAGTGTTTTCCTCCCCATTTAGCGCGACATCAGGTGTTCCACAAGGAAGCCACCTGGGGCCGCTCCTGTTCATTTTAGCAATTAATGACGTTACACATGTTATTAAAAACTCCCATCTGTTAGTATATGCAGATGACATGAAAATTTACAGGAACGTAAAGGGGGTTGGTGACACTATTCCACTTCAGTCTGACTTGAAATCCTTTGAAGTTTGGTGTTCTAAGAATAACTTACATCTTAATCCTGATAAATGCCAAGCTATGATTTTTACCAGGAAGAAAACTATTGTGGAATTTGATTATAAATTAAAAGATAAAAATATTTGTCGTGTCGATGTAGTCAAAGACCTAGGTATACATTTTGATACTAAGTTGACTTTTAATGAGCATATTAATCAAATTTGTAAAAAATCCTCATCTCTGCTTGGCTTTATTAAGAGGTGGGCAAAAGAATTTAATAGCCCTTTAGTAACGGTGACTTTATATAATACAATAGTGCGCCCTCACTTAGAGTACGCTAGCCAAGTATGGTCACCATTTTATAATGTTCATATAAATAGAATTGAAAAAATTCAAAAAAATTTTATTCGTTTTGCTCTCAATGGCTTAAATTGGATTGACCCTTTAAGCCTTCCTCCTTATGAGGATCGTTTAAAGTTATTACATATGCAGTCTTTGAGCTCGCGTAGAAATATTGCGGATATACTTTATCTGCATCAACTTGTAACTGGGTCTCTTGCTGCACCAGAGCTTCTTAACTATATACATTTTAATAGTAATCGGAGGAGTACTCGTAACTCTTATCAGTTATTTTATCAACCGGTTAGTAGAACTAATTATATGGCTACAGCTCCTTTTAATCGCATGACAACTCTTATTAATAATTGCGAAGTTTATAACATTAGCTTGTCAAAAGGTCAACTCAAGCTTAGACTGAAAACTAACTGTAGCTAAATTTGTAGCTTAATGGTGGTGTGAATTTTTTTTGTTTGTGTTGTCCGAGCCCCACAGCATGCTGGGTAAATTTTTTCTAACATTTATGCCTTGGACCACGTAAATTTATACATATAATTATTTTAATATCTATATGTCTATTTTTACATGGTGTGAGTGGGTATGTTGAGAAAGTGCGATAAAGCTAAGAAAAAATTATAAAATAAATAACAAATTAATGTGCATGATAATTTTTTCTATTCCATTTTTTATTGAATAAGCTTTTTACTTGGTATAAAGCTTCAATGCTAAATAGCTAAGAAGGCTATAATAGCTGTAGTAGCTAAACTCTATTATTATTATTAATATTTCAGCTCATCAAAACATTGCGTGGACTAAGTTCAATTTTTGATTTTTCCTAAAAACTTGCAAGTTGCCATATCCCGCATTACTTTAATTGTTCATAGCTAACTTCCGTTGCCATCTTTCCTACAGTTTTCAGTAGTGAGACATAGCCCGCCGTAATTAGTTTTAATGCATCTTTATTGAAATTTAAAAAGCGGGTCGTCTGTGATGCTGCATAAAATGTGTGTGTGCCGTGCCTTACACTTACATACAACAATTCTTTGTCTGCATTCATTTTGCGTCCCTTCCGCCTCAGAATACTTTTTACTTCCCTACACTACCCAACCTCAACTTGCCCTTACACACGAACAGTAGCAACAGCAAGAGAAACATCAACAGCCTCAGCAGCAACATATTCTGTCGCATTGCGCAGCATTTTTCCAATGGAATTATTAATGTGACAGTTTTACATTTTCCATGCCTAGTTGACTGTTGAGTATTTCGTACGTTTATTTGTTTGTCAGACGATAAGTCTGTCTGCTTGTCTGAACTATCGAATAGTCGGGCTTACGGTCAGTTGGTTTGTTGATTGGTTTATCCAGGTTTTCCCCCTCTCCATACATTTTCAATTAGCAAGCGTTAACAGCTTTTAAGTGTAAATTTTGTCAACGCAGTTATACCTCTGTTTGCCATTGATATGCCGTGATATGTAAATTAAATACTGGTTCCAACAGCGACAGTTTTGTGCCAAAATATTGATGTTATATTTGTAATGATTTAAGGACTGTCCCAGAAAAAACTTGCACTTTGTTTTTTAGTTATAAAAAAATACACAGCAATTTTTTTGGTTTTTTTTATTTTTTTATTAATAATGGCTAGTGTTCAGAATATAAATATCTAAAAACTAATTGACAATTTTGTTTTTTCTATAAAAATTTCTTACTTTTTTTTTAAGGCCCTTCATTAAATTTTGCACAGTTGTTTCATCGACAGTACGGTACGATCTTTTCCACTTAAGTCTGAAGTCTTATCACGGTACCCTCATGTGCACAAATGAATGGTAGAAGACGTTTTTCGAGGCACTCGTCTATATAAACTTTGGAACTGATTGTGCCTTGCGTAACAAAGAAGCTGCTTCTGAGGCCACAGGTGCATATGGCCTGCCAAACCATATATTGCTTCGGAAATTTCGAAATATTTTTTTCTTTGAATTTACTAGGCACATTCCCCTTCTTCGGTGATGTATAATATTCGTGCCCAGGTAGCTGCTTAAAATCTGCTTTAACGTAAGTTTCGTCGTCCATAACACAGCAGTCAAATTTAGTCAGGTACCTTTCATAAAATTTTCGGGCTCGCATCTGAGCAACCAACTGCTTTTCATCAGAACGGTCTGGTACTTTTTGAACTCTATATGTCTTCAGCTTACTTTTTTCCTTTATCCTTTGCACAGTAGATTTTGATGTACCTGCTCTATCCGCCATATCTCGCACTGAGGTGTTGGGATTCTGCTTAAAAAGGCGCTTCACCTTCGCCGCTACCTTTGGGTTAGAAAATTCTGGTTTTCTGCCTGAACCCTTTTTTCGTGAAACAGGTAGACCCTTCTTATAATTAGAAATAACCGTTTTGACAGTTCTTTCTGATGCACCAACTATTTTTGCTATAGCTGAATATTTTAACCCTGGATTTTGCAGGTATGTGGACAAAATCAGTTCGCGGACTTTTTCTTGCTTGCTAGACATCTTTGTCGTTAGAAGTGCTATCTTCAAGTGTTATACATCATATCAAACGTCACTTTATATGGAATAAATATTTTGTCTTTTTAGACCTATAAGATTATCAGGTAGAGTATAATCTTAAAAAATAAAAGTGCAAGTTTTTTCTGGGACAGTCCTTATGTTAAATTTTACAACGAAATGATGCCAGATGTCAAAGTGATGAATTCATCAGAAAACAGCGTACTTACTGAGTAAAATGTCAAGATCATCATATATCATTCAAGAAGGGAACTTTAAACAACGAGTTATCTCATTCTCGAAACTTTTTGAATATCTGTGCAACGAGCACACATCTACTTAGTTGTGTTTCATGTATCCTTCAGTTTTAAACTGAAACTTATGAATATGTCAGTATAACCGCGACCTATTTTTTGGCAAAATGACACCTCAAAAGTATTTGGGAAGTATGCAGAAAAATTGCATAAGCTATGGAATTCCAATGTGATAGTGAAATAGCGCATTGTTTGGTTGCAAAGTTTTCGATGGTGAGCTGAAACATTTAAATGTGAATAAAATGTTTGTGTATTGGACCAGGGGTCGACAGCTCCTAACTCTTTCCACTCTTTTACAACACCTTGCGTGTTGTTGCTTTGCTTGTCATTATTGGTAAATATGAAGCGCTTGCGACTGCGTACAATTCTTGCCATGCTTTGTTTGTTGTTGGTAATTTTGCGTTGTATTTCGTCACCAGCTATTTCTAAATATAAATTCACTTGTGTGGATGCATTGAAAGGTGCGCTGCCGAGTGCGCTACCGGCATGCGCGTTGTTGCTTTTATATGTTTTTTTATGTTAATAAATCCTTATGGTACCGAATCTAACGATTAGTTGTTGTTGGTTTTTTGTTGTATTTGCTGTTGCACTCTTGAAATAAAATCCTTCTCTGTATTGGACCATAACTCGATTTGGCAACGGTTATCTTCACGTCCACCGTAGACATCTAGTTGGATATCACTGCATCTATGTGCAAGTTTGCATTAATCGTAGACGTAGCCAAGAGTTAGCTCTAGGTAATACGTCACGACATATTTTCTGTTTCTAGGAATAGTGAAAGCAAGTATCCGAACGTCGAAAATTAAGCTTAAAGGGTTGGGATATCTAAAAAACCGAACATTGGAAGTTTATGTAGCTGCTACAGATCATGAACTTAACTCTGTCAGCTGCACCAATATATTTGATCTCGGTCCAAATGCAATCGCGGTTAATTAACGACCAGTATATACAGCGGAAATCGTATTTTGCTCGCTTGAGCGTTTACAATTCTAATCAACACAAGATCGCTTAGCACGAAATTCAGCTAGTTTCTTTCGCAGAAGTTTATCAATGCGATTAACTATTTTTTCAGGGACGTTTTCCATGAACAATTTCATGACGACATGCAGATACCGCTCCGACTGATACAATCTTTTAAATCATATGTTTGAAGGTTTGGCAATCGTACTATTTTACCGGGATAGTTTCCTGTAACCTCTGCGAATAGGAATGGAGGAATGGAACTGCTTTCAGTACTTTAACATTTTTGTTGTCTACATGTCCTTCTATACGAAGACATTTTATTGCCAGTACGATTTTACTTTTTTCTGATGGATTTGTATTGATTTGACGAACCTCCACGTCTTACACGTACCGTATTTTAGTACTTACTTACTTACTTTTGAATTGATCATTGACATATTTTATTAAGCTCCCATCCTTGTTCCCTTGAATGGGGTTATATTTTTCTTTTTGTACTAAAGGTGCACAATTCATGTGGGAGAAGGTTTGTGGGCTTAAATCTTCTCCAATAATTAATATTCTTATGTTAATAATAAGAAAATTCTAGAATTATCTACTAAAAATATAATAAATAATAAGTAGATCTGTAAATCGGGGTTTATAGTTTTTCTACATCCTTTCTTTTTTTTCCAATACAAAAAATTTGAAAAGACTATTCATATGAAGAGAAAATGGCACAACACTGCAGGCATGCAGTCGTAGGTTGATGTTTATTAGGAAAACTTTAAATGCAAACAACGATGTAGGCAACGACAAATACCAACCTTTTTTTCCAATATTTATTAAATTAAAGATGTTGACAGCGATGTATTCAGTTCGCAGAGCACAAGGCAGATGAACAATTAAAAACTTCAACTTATAAAATGTTGTCATAAGAATACGGCCAAATATTTGCAGATTAAAAATTCTTCCTATAATCCGAAAAATTACACAGATTTAAGTACAAGTCAGTTATTCTCAGACTCTACAGTATAAGATCATTTCAAAACTCAATGTTCAGCTTTTTTTTTAACCATACGTTCAAGATAATTGCAGTTTTCTGCTTTCCAAATTATAACATTTAAAAAATGCTTATAAATTGATTTAACGAATGAATGAACTAACGAACAAATAGACTGATCGACGGATATATACTGACGGATGAACGAACAAAGAGGCAACGTCATTGTATGTACTCGTACTATGGAGTTTTCGAAATCGTTATGCTGAACTTAAAAATCATAAATAGCTGCATGACGCTCAAAATCTCAATTAATATTAATATTTCATCATTTGAAAACTTGCATAATAACGTCAGAGCCGTCAGTCATTCGGTCATTTAGCAAAAGAAAGTTGTTGCTACTACTGCTGCTCGATGATGCTGTGGCAAATGTGGAGCAGCAACAATTTCAATTTTGCATTCGTGTTGGCACAATAATGGTGAACCCGCTCTAAAGGAAATTGTAAAAATGTGAACTGGTAAAACGTAGAGGAAGCAAAATCCAGCCAAGACATAGGCAGGAAGACAAAGTAGAGCAGCAGCAGTGGTAGCTCTATATGTTGTTCGTTGAATATAGTTGGGTTACTTAAATATTTATAGCACGGAGTATCGATAATGTCAATGGATGCAATGAATATTTGATTTATCACATCAATGCTTTTTTATTCGTAACTTACGCAAACTTTAAGAGCGAAGATTTTTAAGATTTTCATTCAGGTATTAAGCGTCCTAAGGAATTATTCTTCAGTTAGGTATATACAGTCGATGGACACATGGACGATTGCTCGGTTTAACGAATTTCTAATGTAACGGACGCACATTTTCCTGGTAAAAAAGGATTTGATCTCTTATACGGAAAATTATAATGAAATTCACATCACATTCTACATTTTCTCTTGAAAAGAAACAAAAAAAAAGCAATTGATAGAGAGGTTGTCCTTTGAACTTCAAAGCCAAATACATACGGTGCAACAAAAAAGAAAAAATAACAATAACAATGCAATAAACCTTCTTTAACACTAATTTGTTGTTTTAAAAAGAAATTATTTAAATCGGTTCAGTATATTTTGCGTCAAAGCGTAACAAAACCATTTTCATATAAATAGTATAGATAAAATCTTCGAATGAAATGGGGGTGCCGTTAAACATTTGAAGATTTTAGTGCGAAAGCTGAGTAAGTCCATCTTGTACTAAAACTTACTTTTCACTGCGTTATCAATCAGTTTGGAGTTCCCAAGCATTCAGTTCTTAATAATAGCTCAAAACTGCCTGTATTTGTTCGGCTAGTGCATTTCAAATTTCTAATTCGTCAAATCGGGTTTCAAATTAATGCTTATTACGATGCAGTGTAATACCGTGATCATTCGGCACCCGGGGTGAAGATGCAATTTGCCGCCAATCACGGAACATTTTTATCAACTAAAAACAACAAAGGTCATCAGCTTTCATAGTCCAAAACCCTAGCGAAATAACATTTATTTCTTATTACAAAACCTAATGGGACTCCTACATATATGTAGCAATTTACTATTTTCATTTACTAAAACAAAAAAGTTTCCCCTAATTTTTAATACATTTTTCTTGAATTAAAAAAAAAATTGAATCTAAGACCGACTGCGGATTCGAAACCAGCAACCAATAATCTAATGGAAATATTTTTTTTTTTTGTCCATGTGACCTTGTGGCAGCATAGGATGTAAAGTTTTATAGTTTTGAAGAGAATTTCGTTGCTAAGCTACGTATGATAAGTTGTGTGATGCTCTATTTCTAGGACATCAGTTTTATTTTGTATTTAAAATATGGATTAATAACACACTATTTTTTTCAAATTTAATGGTTTCTTAAAAAAAATGGCAACCTTTTAAAAATTCCGCATAGTTCGAAAGCCACAGTCGTTTTGAAAGTTTTCGCAATTGCATGGTTAGAACGGTTCTTGACGTGCTCTACCTCAGGGATACTCTGTATAGTTATAGAAAAAAAAGGCTATTGATATTTATTTTTGGTATCGTAAATGTTAGTATTGTTCTCATTAGTTTTAAAATGTTCCTTTTTTTTCGAATTCTTTCATTTTAAAACTTCATTGCCTAGCTGCAGTTAAGAAGCTATTTTTACCACTTTATCGCAAAATCTAGCAGCCAAAAGTTAGTGACCCTTTTGTGGCTTGTAAGTCATGACTGTCTGTTGTATTGCATTCATTGGCCAAAAGTTTGAAATAAAACTCGAAACAAAAGTGGCGACGCAATCACTCAAGCAATGAAACTTTGCCAGCTGTTGCCTGTTTGTGAGGTTTTTACATACTCTTTCAACTATTTTCGTCTTGTGCTTCGAAAAGAGAATTTCAAAAGTTTTCTTTATTAGCCCATTAATTGCCAGTAACATGAGCTTAAAAAATATTAATAATTTGATATTTCTAAAGCAATGGGCGTGCAGCGGTAACGGATTTCAAATCGAAAGTCTCTATTTCAGAAGATTGGTAGAGTTCAAACGCTGTGCGCAAGCATGCAAACGAACTTTTGATTTTACAAGCAAATGCAGCTTCAAAAGGGTTAAGGGCATGGGACCAGAACCAACACAAATGAAATGAACGCAAAATTATAAATTCCATACTACTTGAGACAGACAGAAAAAGTCACATAAACAGACAAATGAAGAAACACAAAGAATGGAAAGTCTTCAGCTAAGAAATCGCTTGCTTTGTGTTCATGAAATGTAAATTTTTGTACGCTTTTTTTTATTAACTATTGCTTTTTTTGTATTAACCCACTTTGACATCAGTTGCCCTTTAGGAGGCACTGTGTTGGGTATGCAATATTATTTATTTGTAATTTACTTTGAATCTGAGTAGGTTAACTTGGTTTTCTTTAAATGATGCCGTCGCCTTATGACCGTGGTTTTGCTTATCAAAATGATTCATTGTCAAGCGTCAAAGGAAACACAAAGTAATAAATAAAATAGTAACACAAAAAATCAAGCTTAAATAATTGCAATCAGTTGAAAAATAAAAGGAAGAAAACATCAAAAAAATTTAGTCAGCAAGTGAAGCATGAAACGTGAGTACAGAGGGAAATAATGAATCAGCCAAAGTGTAAGCGTAAGTGCAAAATATTTATATTATTTAAAGAAATAAAAATTTAGGCCAAAATATAATTCTTCTAATGAAATATTTTATTACTGCTCCATTTTTATTTTTAAAGTTATTAAGTGAGTTTTAGGTTTCATGTTATTCTATAGCAAGTCGGTAGTAAGTAATTTCATTAACTCTTTGAGGACCATAAGCTTTTGAAATGTGATCCAATGAAATAAAAGCATGAATATGTTCTATTGAGCTGTTACTAAGCCAAAAATATGCGAAAATTATAAAATATGATTTTAGATTTCGAGAAATATTATGAAACATACATATGTGGGCCTATGAGACCGCAGGGAGTCTAATTTATTTGAAAATTATTTTCTATTTTTACATGAATAATTAAGATCTTATTTCAAAATAAAAATAAAGCATTATACATGGTTCACTTTTATATCGAATATGAGTTAAAAATATTCAAAAGTAGATATTTCTGCTTTTGTGACATAATTAAAATTATTTCGTGCTAAACTTTTTTTTGAAGAATACTTTTGTATTTAGGACACATGTGTCCTCAAGAGTTAAACGAATCTGGGGTAGTGCAATTGTCAAAAAAGTTTTACTTATTCGCACAGTAAGCTATTAAATTATTCATATTTTGCTTTAATTTACTTTTAAACAGTCCTGCAAAATAATTACGTTAATTATACAGTTCATTATTATGAATATTTCATGGGGAAAGAGTCCTTATCTTCGGAAGGTGGAACATTATTACGCTTTCAATTAATTTAGAAGTAATTGATTGATAATATTTCATTAAGAAATAGTTATAATACAGGATTCGTCAACCATTTAAGAAAATACCTTGAACTAAATAGTTCTTTTCTGAAATGCAGTACATTAAAAACAAAATCTTATGCAACACTTCCAACATTTCGTCAATAAATAAAAAATAGTTTGATATAAGAAATAAAAATACAAATCAAATGTCAAATATTAAGTGATCGATCGCTCTGTCATTGTCATTTTCATTGATTTCTAGCAATACAATCAAAAATCTGCAAGTATTTCCATCATGCGTTCAATAAAAAAGGAACATTTTGCGAGCATCAAGAAGGTAATCAATAACAACTATTTTGAGTAGTCCGCAATGTTCAATGTTTTCAAAAAATTATGTGTTCAGCACTGAGGAACATTTGTTTGGCAGTATATATTTTAAAGTGATTTGATTTTAAAGCCATTTTTCGTTCATCTCAAAAGTACTTTTAAAATCAGTTTGTTAATACAATATATTCGTTTGAAGTTTTTCGCTCGTACATATATCCTCTGAAAGTAATCAATTTTATTGTTTCTAGCCCGCATGTGTCATAAGAATGTTTACATCTTCCGTAACAAAAAGATGCATTGATTCAAAAAAAGCAAGAACAAATAAAACTTAATATACATACACATAAAAATAACAAAAAATTAAAACAAGATCCACAGTCAAAAGATTACAATAGAAGTTGTTGACGTCAAGATACTGTTTTTCATCCCCTCCCGACGAACGTGTGTTAAAAGATGTATGCAGAGAAACTATCAAGAGATAGGCCGTGAGAGGAAGAAAACGATTTCCAAGTCATCAAAAACGTTAAACAGATGAGTCCCCCTTTATAAATTACAACAAGAAGCAACAATAAAAACAACTATTACTTGATATAGAAGGGGGAGAAAAACAAAAGATCAACAAGATCAGATACAGTTAAAAAAAAACAGGAAAAGCTTCAGAATGGCAAGAACAAAAAAGTTACAGAGTGCATGCAAAGCAACAAGTGCAATCAACTGCATCGAGCAAACGACCGACCGACCGGCCGATAACGCGACCACTTGAAAGTTAATAAAGTTCAATTGAATTTAAACAAAGTGCATAAAAAGGTCAAGTAACTCCAGCGCATACAAGTAAAAGAAGCACCAGAAAAATTTCAAAATTTAAATAAAGTCTTATTTTTAATTGGTGAAAAAACCGAGCGACAAATTGCACTTGTGTTGTCAAAAAGTCAATGAAAGATGAAAGTTTACAGCCGCTGCCAACGTTAAGTGACAGATCACAGGAAATACTAAAGATTAAAATCAAGGCGGAAAGTGATATAGAAAAATAAAAACAAAAGAGAAAAGGAAAATAAACTTAAAATACATGAAGCACATGAGACCATTTTGACCCATTTTTATTGAGTACGATATTATGCTGAAATTTATGATAGGTAGATCTTGTTCATTAAAATGTAAATAAAAAAAACAGTGAAGTTAGACACAATATAAATAATCCAGAAGATTTGCGCAATATTTTTCAATGCAAATCTACTCGAAAATCCCCAGCGTACAAACGAGGCTTGATTTTTTTATTTACGCAAACAAGAATAGCGGTATCAAAATAAAACTACAAAGAGTATGGCGCATATACCAGCAATGCCTAACTAACACTTGCAAGACTTTTGAATTAATAAGCTTTCAAGGACGGTCAACGAAACATGTTACAAAAATACAAAAAAGAAACAATAAAAATGTAGACAAAAAAACTCGCATTCGAATATTCAACGACTAGGGCCCTATTTCATCACCCATGTTGTCAATCGCATCTTAGATTTTGAAAATAATATCTATAGTTACGTTTAGATTACAGCGGCAAGTACTAACTATAGCATTGCAATCAAAAAAACTAATTTTAATTTCCGGCATGCAAATTAAAATGATTTTTGTATAAATAGAAGTGCAAAACGAATTCTATAATTGACCGGTCAACCATCTTCCGACGCTGCTTTAAGTACAAAATATTTCACTGTAGAATGCGAAACAAAATTTGGTAACTTCACATTTAATGCGAAAGAACTTTTTGTAGCACTGCTTGAATGAACTTAAAATATTCCTAACTTGTTCTGAAGTGTACATAAGATGATTGAAGATTTTATTTTTTACAGCTAACGAGCAGGTTTATTATATCATTTTGTTTTTTCTTAATTTACTAGTTAAGTCCTCTTAACATACAAAATAAAACAAAAATCTACGATTTTGTTAAATAATTGGACTATAATAGTTTAGAATTAAGATAATAATAATCGTTCATATCACTGCCAAAGCAAAAATATATATAAAAAATGTAACTTGTATCTCGGCAACTAAAGTGAATAACCTATGTATATTGCAAAACAAAACCTTAAGAAACCATTATTACGTTCCTGTACTTTTTAGTTAAATTGGTTATTAAATTGTTCTCAACGGGAATATTGACTAAAAAGTACGGTAATAAGAATTAATTAAGAGTTCAACTGTTAACTGTTCTTTCCTACTTTGACAAGTTGATTAAAAGTCAGTGTCTGAGGGGCAAGTGGAAAAAAAAAAAAACAGAAGTTGTACAGAAATTCAAAATAGTTTGATTTTTTCTCAGCGAAAAGCCTGAGCGTGTGAGGACGAAGTTGCGAATACAGCTTTTGTAAAAAGCAATATAAGTTTGAAACACTTTTTGAATTTGTATCTAAAATATGGATGTCGTATGAAAGATAGTTTAATATGCTACAATAATGGTTCAGAATTTTTTACAGTTCCACTCTTAGTTTTGGAGATATGATGATTTTTCTGAAATTTTGACGAATTTTTCCAAAATATGTATGTATGTATGTATAACCTGAAACTATTTAAAAAATTTAAGAAAGCATATGTTTTCTCCTTTAAAATGATCTATTGTTTGTTCTTTATTTTGTATACTAACCCTTTTCTTACCGGAAAACAAAAAAAAATATATGCAATAAATTCTTTTGAAAACTATGTATTTATGAACTACAAGAACTACAGCAACTGAATTTTTTTCTTTTTTGCTTTAAGCCCCCTATTTCTTCAATAAAAAGAAGCGCAACGAAATTCGTTTATTTTGTTCCTTACTGTGTTAAAACTGTGCTTAGGCTGAAGTCGACTAAAAAGTCAGATGAACAAGTGCTACGTACGACTCGGTCGCACTAAAAGTAGTATGAAGAGTCGCAACGTCTGAGGCATCTATTAGCGACTTGGCAAATAAAAAAAATAGGAAAACCAGGTAGTTATTTGCAGGTTTCTCATTAGCAGTTTTTTTTTTGATTTATTCCAAGCCTTGTCCGAGCGAGCGCAGGGCACTCGCAGAGGTATGAGTTTCAAGCAGTCTCATCTTATGTACATGATGACCTATAAAGCAGTGGCCAGTTATAACCTCTGTCATGAGGACACTCTGGATAAAGATAGTATCAGTTCTGTTTTAGTTTTATTAAAATTAGGCCAAAATATATTTGCTATTAAGCTGTTAAGGTCACGCAAAATTTTTAGAAGGTAAAATGAATAGTGGTATTTTTTTTTTTTAAATATTTCAGAAATTTTTATTGGGGTTAATTCCTGGGGACAGTGCTTGTCAATCTAAGCTGGTAATATTTCGGTCTTGGAGCCATTTAGTTGTAATTCTAGCAATATACATACTTCTGATTATTATCCTGCAAAATGATAGAGTCGCCTAGTTCGCAGAGTGATCGCAACTCTTCTGAAGAATTATTATAAGATACATAGATAATATTATTCTCATACATATTATTAAACAGTTGTGGGCTTTTTTATAATTACAAAGGCGGTATTAGCATTTTTGCTCCACACAAATTTTTTTATAAAACGAAAATATATAAAATTCAGAATGGTGTAAAAGTACATAACATAAATGTAATTAACACATTGCAATTCACATAAATAAAAATAACTACATATAATAGTTCATAAGCATATAATATAATTCATCTGATTATTACATTTTCAAGGGAGTGTCCTTATTTGAGATCAAACATTATATAACCTATGGTATCTATTTTGTAGGAATTAATTTTTTTTTTTATTTTTTTATTAAATTTAGGTAGGTCTGAAAAAAATCGCTCTGCAGATGCACTACTGTCTGGCAAAATAAGCAGTTTTTTGAAAATCAGTAACTGACATTAGAAATCATAAAAATTTTGTTTAGTTGACAATTCAGCTGGTGCTGATATAGAGTTGCCAATAAATGCAAAATTAATTAAAAAAATCGCAGGAGAAAAAATAACAAAAATTATATGAATAGTACAAAAACATGGAAATGGAAAAAGTGTAGCAAAATTGATACATTTGATGAGAGTGGGGTAGCAAAGTCCCAAATGTGTTATTTTTTGCTTTAGTTTAGCAAATTTTCTACGATAGTAGCAAAGTGGCAGCGCTGAATACGACATCCGTATTTTGAGGTAGCGAAATGACAAATTTGTACCTCGTCCCTTTCGTTTTCCCCTCTTGCCAACAAGAAGAATTTCCAGAAATAGTTTCTGTGTGTAAACGCTGAGTAAGTGTTTTTTATCCAAAAATGCATTTATTGCAATCTTTAATGGCTTTTAGTGCTATCAATTCCAAGTGGGTCTAACTATTGAATGAAAATTTTTAGGCGGACGTCGCTAAAAACTAATAAGTCCCACAACAATGTAGCGTTTGCGAATCAAAAGCCATTGTCAACGTTTACACGAGGAAACTTTTTCCGCAAAGCTTCCTTGTTTTAAGGCAAGGGAAAAACAAAAGGGACGAGTTAAAAAATTTGTCATATGTCGCAAACGCGAAACGAAAATCACTTCGAGTCCATCTCGAATCAAATCTCTTGCCGTAAAGTTTCCTTGTTTGTAGGCAAGAAGGGAAAACAAAAGGGTAGTGTACAGAATTTTCCGTACCCGCAAATTCTATTTCGTTATGTTCGTTAGCTTATATTATGCTTTGACTCTACGTACGACGCAGTAATTGCTTTGATATTCGCAAGCAGAAAGATATTCTAGTTTTCGTGTGTAAACGCAAAACAAATTCACAAAAGGGAATGGACAAGAATTTGTTTCATCGAATTTCCTCGTGTAAGTCTTGACCGTGGTGTAATAACCAAGGTGGAGTAATTAGGGAGAGCCTCGATTTTCAATCATCTGTCATCCTATTTGCTGTAGTTTTGACATTCATAACATTTCAATTGCCCATTCAGAAAACTTAAGCGCTTTGATAAATTGCAGCGCTTAGGCGTAAGGTCTTGAACATTTTCTGAACGATAGCTGCAAACTACATCAAATCTTAAAAATTTAGTCGATGTGGTTGTTATTGCAAAAACAAAAAAGACTTATTGCTATCATATTAAAGCCTGCTACATTATTTAGCGTAGTTTTTTGTTCGCATCAGAATTTTGAAACTCAACACAAATACCTCTCAGTAAAAAGTTGTTTAAAGCGCTTCAAAAATACTGAAGTTGCTGAACGGGCCAATTAATCAAAACACAGAAGTGTCAAAAAAAATTACGAAACAAGACAATGAAGGACAAGAAACCCAAACTTTTGAGAATTTCGTTTTTAAGTACGCCACCTTGGTTATTACACCATGGTCTTGACTAAGAGAATCGACAAGAATTTGTCTCTCACACTTTCCTCGTGTAAACGTCGACAATCGTTGATTTCGCAAATAAAATCTAAGCGATAACTAAATCGATACTTATTCCACAACATTCCTAAGTCGGCGTTTAGACGAGGAAAGTCTGAAACATGGTGTAATAACCAAGGTGGAGTAATTAGGGAGAGCCTCGATTTTCAATCATCTGTCATCCTATTTGCTGTAGTTTTGACATTCATAACATTTCAATTGCCCATTCAGAAAACTTAAGCGCTTTGAGAAATTGCAGCGCTTAGGCGTAAGATCTTGAACATTTTCTGAACGATAGCTGCAAACTATGTACATTGAATCTTAAAACTTTAGTCGATGTGGTTGTTATTGCAAAAACAAAAAAGACTTATTGCTATCATATTGAAGCCTGCTACATTATTTAGCGTAGTTTTTTGTTCGCATCAGAATTTTGAAACTCAACACAAATACCTCTCAGTAAAAAATTGCTTAAAGCGCTTCAAAAATACTGAAGATGCTGAACGGGCCAATTAATCAAAACACCGAAGTGTCAAAAAAAATTACGAAAAGAGACAATGAAGGACAAGAAACCCAAACTTTTGAGAATTTCGTTTTTAAGTACGCCACCTTGGTTATTACACCATGGTCTGAAAGACAAATTCTTGTCCATTCTCTTTTGTGATTTTCGTTTCGCGTTTCCAACATATTACAAATTTTTTACCTCGTCCCTTTCGCTTTTCCCCTCTTACCTACAAACAAGGAAACTTTGCGGCAAGACTTTCCTCGTGTAAACGTTGACTAAGTCAAGGTTTACACGAGGAAACTTCATAGGCGAGAGGGGAAAAACAAAAGGGACGAGGTAAAAATTTTTTCATATGTTGCAAACGCGAAACGAAAATCACAAAAGAGAATGGACAAGAATTTGTCTCTCAGACTTTCCTCGTGTAAACGTCGACTAATAGAGATGTGCGCTGTTTCTTGAAATTTGCGCATGCGAAACTGTTCAAGATCGTAAGCGAGTGAACTGTTGAATTTTAATTGTGAACGAATCCACAGCTATACATATGCATACATTATGTAGGTCTCGCTCTAACGTGCATAAGTTAAGGTCAATGCAAAACCTGATCCCACAGAGCGAGTTAGTTTGGTTTTGTTTTTAATTTCCCAAATTTAAATTGGTAATTAAGTTTCAATTTACTCACTTTGTCCAGGCACTTTAATTCCTCTATAGGATAAACAACTTTTTGGCAACGCGCGCAAGTTTTATTCATTTTGTTGGGTTGTCGTTGCGGCTTCCGTTGAATTTTCTTATAGCTGCTGTTTGTTGTTGGTTTATTGGATCTTTGTAAAAATTTCCCTTGTTTTTGAACCTCTTTTTACGGTACGCCGCTGCCCAACACTTTTCTACAAAATTTCAATTAAATTTTTGCAGAATATTTTCTATTTTTTTTTTTTAACAATAACTACAAATTTTGATTAAATTATCATTTCAAATTTTTCTTGAATATTTATTTTGGTTTTTCACTTGAACAAGAAACAACTAACACCTTGCAAATACACAAAAATTCAATAAGAAAATTCCAGGCTTGATTTCAAATATTTTTTTTTATTTTGCCAACTTTAATTTTTATTGCTGGCGCTTTCTGTATGTGTGACACGATCAACGTGAATATAGTAGCGAAAATCTGTGTAAAATTACAAATCCAAAACCAACATTGCGAACAAGGCTTCTTCTTGTGTTAACTTTTTCTTTGTTTTTCGTTACTTTATTTATAAAATTCAATTTAATTTCAAAAATAAACACTTTTAATGTACCGATAAAAGTAGAACACAGAACACAATGCACGAGTGTTGAACAACGAATGAATGAAGAGAAAAACTGGAGCTGTTGGCGCAGTTGGAGAACACCATTGTTGAAGCAAGTGTGGTTGCAAAATGAAATTGTGTGTGTGCATAATTTGAATGCATTACCATACGTGCGAAAGAGAATAACATATTCCTGTGTGTTTTGTGCTATAAAACCACCACCATAAAACATGGTGCTCAGTAAGAAAAACATATTGTGCAATAAAACCACTGCAGGGTGCACAGTAAGAAAAACTTTATTGTGCTATAAAACCCCCGCCATAATTTTTGCTTACACAGGACCTTTTTTTTTTTGTTATGTTCACACGGGACACACTTTTTTCCTTTTTTCAAAACCATTGTGAGGGGGGGGGGGGGGCGGATAGACGTAGCACACTTATTGTGAACTGGCTGTGAATATTTTGCGCCAAATTTGGGAGTAAAAAAAAATTTGACTTTTTTTTTTTTATTTGTTATTAATTAATATTGTAATCTATAAAACAATCTATCTATGATCTATACATAGGAGAACTTTTTGTGTAGAATTAAAAACTCATAAAAATTCGTATCGAAATTTCATGGCAGCGGCGCAACTTCCTGTCATCGTGTGCAGCGGCATCGGTACCTTTGCGGCTAAGGTTTTGTGTAAGGAAATCGTTTTGAACGTTAAAAATAAAAGTTACAATAATTTGAAAAAAAAGTTTTTCTGTGTTCTTCTTGTTTTCATCTGCAAATACATAGCTCGAAGTCTGACCCCTCTATAAGTCGAAATAATTAGTGAGTCCCTACAAGTAAATTCAATTTTCCCCCTATAACTCGAAAAAACTTTTCAGTCGAAAATTCGACGTCATATCATATTACGAGCGGGAGTTCGAGAATTTTCGTCGTAGTTTTGATAACTCGTGAAATGAAATAAAATACAATCAGCATCATCATGCTTAAATAAAATATTAAGGTAATCAAATTATCTATTTATCTATTAATTAGTTTTAAAAGAAAACATTTAAGCCTCAAAAATAGAACGCTCGCTCACAAGTATTAAAAACGATGAAGGGGTTCCTGCATGGAAACGCATGGTAAGGACTATAAAAAAACTTCGTGTTTGTTATAGTTCTTTCCCATTATCATTCATATGTGGCTTCTCGTAATGATAAACATATTTATTGTAAGACAAGAAGAACTCACATTACGAGCGCATAAGCATGCCTTTGGGATTTCTTTATTAATTTTGGCTAAGCAGGAAGGAATACTTTTATCCCGAAAAATTTGTTTCTAAACTTTTTTTTTCAGGCTCAGATATTTCTACAAGAACAGAAATTATTGCAAGATTATATGCAAGATTGAAAAAACAAAACGAAATACGTCAGATTTTCAATTTGTACCATTTTGTATTTTACTTTGAAATGGAAATTTCTATTGTGCGATTTGGCGCCATTTTCAAAATTTTTGAATAAATTTTTATTATATTATATGAAAATGGAGAATTGAAAAATACGAATTTCACGGAGAAAATAAGATCTTTCCAAAAAATTCTTTCGAAATAGACGCCATTAAATATTTTTTTTCAGGTTTTCATGTTGGTTCATTGCTGCCAAAATAATTTCCTCAGACATTTCAGAAAATTTTAAATTTATGGAACACCTTTTCAGGCTTAATATCTCACCTTGGTTCGGAGGTGAAATTGAAATTAGGGAAGATGTTTTATGCATTCCATCATTCATGACATTCAGTTTCATTCATGTTTCTACATGTAGTTCACTTAAATCAACCCCTAAATTAAGTTACAGCCCATTTTTACTTACCATTTTACAGATTAACTTAGAAAGCAGCAGATAATATTTTTTACAAAATTTATTGCGTTGAATTTGTTTTGAATTAGTAGATTCAACCATATATTTAGTTTTGTTTATGTTTTTGAATATTTATATGACACATTATTTAACAAAAACATTTAAATGCTCTTAAATTTACTCCATTTTACTGCCAAAACTGCTACCCTTTAAGAGACAGAAATATTGACACACAACACTCGCAATATCCTTACGTATCCTTTTCGTCATTGAATTTTCAAAGTTATTGCGGAAAATGGAATACTATTCATTCGTTGCTGAACAATCGACATTCGGACATTGTAAAATCTGTAATAAAAAGCAAAAAGTTTAAACTAAAATGCTAACATGGTGTAAGCTCTAATTAGAATAAATCAAAAGCAGATAGTGTTTAAAGTCAAATAAACTAATTAAAACCAAAAAAGCCAGTGAAAACGAAAATACGAACAATTAGCCGATGAAGATTTAAATCCGAGTTGTATAATTATAATGTCAAAAATATTAAATATAAAAAATTGATAGTCAGAAGAACTTGTGCATTGTTAAATAAAAGTGACCATAAATAAATTAACGAGTAGTCTAGGTCTCAAATACCCTGATCCATCATCTTTTGTGAAAAATCAATAAACCTTTCTCTATGCCGGTGTCACCCTATCGACCGAAAAGCAAAACATAAAAAATAACTTACTACCAATAATCGTATTCAATTGTCGACAATTTTTTGGTTTGTTTTAACTCAAAAGAAAGCGTTATAAAAGTTTGACAAAATAGGGCAAGCTTATTATTGCTAGTTAATTGAGTCAGCTTATTTAAAATAGTTGGTGATAAATAAAAGGTATACAAAAGGTTATGCAAAAAAATGTTGCGACTGCAATGCGACCTAAAATTCATAATTCCTTTTACTGTGATAAATTATATTTATCGTACTAAAAAAAAGTTACAAGAGTTGAATAATCACCACTTAATATAATAAGCCTGTAAAAAGCAGCCTATATATAGTTTGAAAATAAACGAGTGACAAGAAATCTTCAGAAGCATGCAAACCTTGAGGAAAAAAACTAGCCCTTGCAAATGTAAGTAGAAAGTTGAATAAGTATGATTTAAAAAAGATTTTGATGATAAAAAAAAAATTCCAATTTTGATTGAAGTGAACTAAAAATTTTTTAACGAAAAAAAAATCGGTGGGTTGACTAACTTTTATCTGCAGTGCCTGCCGTATGTTGTGCCTTTGAAGGAGCCCCATGGTGGCTTATTAGCTAGATTTTGAAACGTGTGACCTCGTTTTTTGGCTAATCACGGTTTATTACTTGCTTGTTTGTATGCGAAAGGAAACAGTTGCCACACAAAATTCTTATAAAAAAGTACAAAAAAACGTTCGCCCTTGCCCCAGAAATTAATAAAAAAAATTTTAATAATACACAGGGAACTTGCCAAATATTTATTTTTAATCAAACGGGTTTTCTTATGGCGTTATTTACTATTGTGCGACTGATTGCCACTGCCACTCAGCACAACTATTTAGTCGCATGTAGACCAGTCTGTGTAAAAACGCGTTAATAAAATTGACTACTGTTTATATTTTTTCATCACTTCAACTTCGTTATACAGTGGAATCGCGATAATTCGTACCCCGTTAATTCGAAAATCTCAATAACTCGTAACTGTTGGTACCTTGAAAAAATCGCTTTAATTCGTAAAAATTCCATACATTTTGGTCCCCTCGATAATTCGTATTTGTTTTTGTGCAATAAAGTCTGTTTAACCTCTTATAAATCGTAATTGGATTTGACAACCTCTTATAATTCGTAATGCAAAACAAAATTCTATGGAACTATCATAGTAGGCTACGTTCATCGTTCATATTTTTTGGTGGAATTTTTTGTGATTTCGTGGTCAGTTTGTTCGTTGCTTTACCAGAGGTGTGTGAAAAAGATAGTGTGGCATGAAAATGGCAAATAAACGTACACTCATAAGACTTTATCAGTGTTGCAAAAGCAAAATATCATTTCAGCCATTGATAATGGGATAAAAAAAAAAAAATTATCGGAAAAATCGAAAACCCCTGTAATTCGTAAAAAATTGCTGGTCCCTTGCGATTACGAATTATCGCGATTCCACTGTATATATTTTATTCACTAGGGCTCTTCATTTTTCCTAACTTCAAACCATGATTGATTGTGTCCTAGATCTGTGACTGCAAACCCGACATTTAATTGGCTGCTAAATATTTTACTGTTTTAAATCGATGTATTTAACTCATGGCACAATTGTAGTTGAGCTCATATACAAGGGCGTAATTTTAGTATATCACAAATTTTGTGCATTAACCTAGCATGCCTTATGGGATGAAGTTTTCGGGCTCAATCGTCTTATGGGATATACATATTGGCAAAATATGGGCGGTATCGCGCTCTGCTTAAGTAAACAGCAAAATGTCAAAAATTTTGTTTTAGTCAAAATATAGATATTATCGACATACGTGCATTTTTATTCACTTAAATCTAGTTTCGTTCTTGGAATATTTAACAACTTGAGTTACATAGGGTCCAGGGTTTTACCGAAAATGTAATGGGAAATGTTTTTCCATAATTTTATACAAAAAAAAAAAATTGGTCAAAGTTTCATGTCTCGAAAACTATGGCTTAAATTTCAAAAATGTCTGCACGTAGGCCATTAAGTTATCTCTCTGATGAGGGAGAACGACGATTTTAAAGAAAACGTAAAAAAATTAAAAATTGGTTGCATTACAAAAAAACGCATAGCACATTTTTAAAACAATTAAGTGAAGAAGAGCCTAAAGTAGGGCTACCAGATGGCCTGCTTACAAAAGTAGCACATATCAAAAAATTTCAATTTAGTAATGAAAACCGAAAATATTATTGCAGTGTTGTAATCAAATCCACATTTTTTTTTTAATTCCATAGAAATATTTTTGATAACCAAAAAGAAAAAAAAAAAGGTCCTCACTTTGTGCGACCAAAATCCTACGAAATTACATAAATATTTAAAAAAAATTTTATTTTCCAATGCAAACATCAAAGCAAAAAAAAAAAATAAGGTCCTAACTTCGAAAGTAGTGAAAAGTAGCGCATTTCAACCAAAAGTAGCACATTTCAAGTGAAAAGTATCAAAGTAGCACAGCCTTGCAAATGTAGCACTTTTGCTACTTTAGTATGCCATCTGGTAGCCCTAGCCTAATAAAGACTATAAATATTACCTCCGTAAAGGCCCCTATGTGAGAAGTCATATAAAAAGTCATATGAGTTGTCAAATATGACAACTCTCATATTACACACATGAGTTTTCATATGAGAAAGCATATGACTATTTTGACATTCGATTCAAGTCTATTTGAAAAGAGAAGTCATATGAGTTTTGTGTTAAAAAAATGAGATCTGGTCAAGTTTCTTCGTTATTAAAATACTGGATGGTCATTAATACCCTTACGACGTTTATTCTTTAAAGAAAAACAATTATTTTGAATTAATTAAATACAACAAAAACTTACTTAATATCAGTCATATAGTATGAACACAAAAAAATAAATCTTATGCGATTGACATATCAATCTAAAAACATACAAAAAAACATACCAAAAAACATAGTCTGAAGAAGAGTGACACAACACATTTAAATGAAAATAAAACATTTTTAAGAAACTAAAAAATTTTGATTTTTCATAACATTTTTGATTTTTGGTTCAACAACGTGTTGTACAATTATACTAACGTTACAATCTGTCGCACAGTTTTCATAATCGTATGGGGTTGTAAAAGCTGTTGTACGAGAGATCGCAATGTTAGTACGAGGCATATTTTTGATTTCGATCCAGGGGTTCCCAACTTGTAATGATTTTTACGGCTAATTTGTTATAATCGGTTTATATAATCGATTATACGATTCAGCATAAACACACATGCGAGCAGATCTTGAGTAGGAAAAAATAGCTCGATTTTACGGGACTCTTTGTACAAAAAAAGTTTTTTCCATACACGATATATGTAGAATATAACACAATCTGGCAGCACACATTAAGCCCAATTTCCATGTGATCTTATCTTATGTTATTTTATCCCATATCAGGGATATCAAATCAAATTTTTGTAAGAAAGAAAAAGCATGCGAACAGAACCTAATGCGCTTGGAGAATGCGAGAGTGAATAGCATACATTTGCTATCTTAATAGCATGTGATGTCCTCCCTGATATTTGATAAAATAAGATAAGATAAGATCACATGGAAATTGGGCTTTAGAGACTAGCAACAAATATCATCAGAATGGAAAAATAATAGTTTTTGAAATTAAAAATTATTTTTTCATTTATATTTGGAATTATGTGTGTATGGGATGGCTGGAGATGAATTGTGACGCAAGAGTTGCAGTGATCCAAATATTGCAGTTAAAGTTGCAATTGATTTAGGTTGCAATATAAATAACTAAGGCACAAAAAAAAATAAAATTAAAGTAAAAACCATTAAAAAAGTAAAATCACACACACATCACATCTTTTTTATACAGTCAGTCTTTTAGCCGAAATCCGGGGAAATTGCTTCATGCTTTCAACATAGTGAACACCGAAATCACCGTTCCACTTTTTGCATCTATGAACTCTCATGTCACTTTGACAATTGACACTTTCCAAATTTTACTTGCAAAACGAAAAATTTTACAACTTAGAAAAATTGTGTTAAAATTAGTGGGATTTAACAGCGGGACCATCACATCACTATTGTAGAAAAATTTTGGTTACTACCCCTACCTATAAAATTGTAAAAAAGTAAAATAAAAAAATCAAACAAAAAAGGTAAACAAAAAAAGTTCCAGCACACCAGCAAAAAAAAAAGTTTGAGAACTGCCGTTAACGTTTTTCAGCTTTTGGCTACGAGTTTTAATTGGAATTTTCTGGGACAAAAGCAGAAAAAAAAATTCTAAAAAATTACAGTCCAGTTGGGAGACCCACCACACTATTGTGATAAATTCAGTACAATAAAAGCACAATAAATTACAATAAAGCAAGAAATTATCATAACAATGGATGACATTTGTTGAAATAAAAATTATTTTTTCATTTTATATCTTGGTTTATTTATTTATGCTGGAGATGAATTTGTGACGCAAGAGTTGCAGTGATCCAAATTTTAAATTGCAGTTAAAAGTGCAAAAAAAAAAAAAAATAAAATTAAAGTAAACATTAAAATAAGTAAAACCAAGTAAAAACAACTTGGGGAAAATAACTGAATGTGAAAAACGAAGTTAATTGCAAATACACACGGAAAAAAAGGAGCGCTAGCGCTCTAACAAAAGTTTTTATTTATTTTTATTTTGAAAATAAAATAGTTAAATAAAAGCAGCAAAGATGTAGTGTAGGTAAACAAAACAACTGAGATAACAGCGACATCGGTTACTTGGCACCAGGCACCAACAACAGCATTAACGACAGGTCGCAGCTTTCTCGTAGAAACGCAGGTGTTTCATTATTTGTCAACTTAAAAATGCTGTGGCTTCATTAGATGCGACGTTGAAAAGATAAGCTGGATTGCCTTGTAAAATCTGGCATATCTCCTCACTTCCAAAATAGTGAAACCCTGGAGCAGGGGCTAGTGCGGAATTGGAGGCTGCGACTCCACTATCGTCATTGCGTCGTCACACATGAGATAAATTGAACAAAATAACGAAAAGAAAGAAAGAACACAAAGAAGCTGCAGTAAATTTTGTCGTTTATTTGTGTAGTAAAAAATATGAGGGTTGTGGAGCAACGACGACGTTGTCGGCGGCATTCAATTAAATTAGCTGCGGCCGTGGCGACAGTGAAAGCAGAAGCAGCAGCAGCGGCAGTTAATTAACAATTTAATCGTTTAATGATACAGAAAAAATCTAAGAGACAATGGTTAAATCACTGGTTTCCAAACTATCATCAGCATCGTCAAATCTTTCGATTGCATCAACAATATCATCGGTGACTGCATCAGTTGTAAATCATGGTGGACAACAAGATTCCAGTTTAATAAAACGTTAGAATGAGTGAAAAAACTTAATAACATTATATCTAGATTAACCCGTCACGAGTCACAAAAATCACCGATGCTTAAATTGTTCCAATTATTTTTATAATCGAATTATTGGTCAAATCATGACAAAAACCATGTTAATTTTGTTTCATGAATAATCCATTCAAGTCCTATAACGTAAATAAAAGTTAAGAACTTGCGCGCTATTGTTTTAGCAACCATATTATGGTGCTGCAGAAAAATATACAGAATTTAAAACTTCAAGAATATACACTAATTTTTTTTGTCCAAAAAAATCAGCTTATGATTACGAATTCATGTCTTGAAATGTAGAAATATGGAAGCATTCTTTCGATATACCGGGCGAGTTCTTTCCAATTTTGTTGCCCGAGTGACCAGATGTCTGCGATCACTTGGTTTGGTAAACTGCTTGGCTATTTCGAAATAGTATGTATCGAAGGTAACATATTGGTCCCAGACTGTGGACACATGTCGGCTTATTACTTACTAGACAACATAAAAACTTGGTTTTGTCGTCGTTAACCCACTCGTTTCGCTACATCTTCCATATCATAAAGGATTCAAGAGAAATAGCAGATAATGAGCGATGATGATCTGCATAATTTAAACTGCAACTGGATTTGTAAAAGATAGTGCCTTCTGTATTTTTTCCTGCCTTTCGTTTTTTTAATTTCACAAAAATAGTACCCGCGCATTTCAATTAATTTTTTGTTTATTTCTTTAAGTTATAACACAGTGATATGAATAATGTGAAATATAATCATATGTTTATGAATAGAAAAGCCAAATTTCCTAAATGTACAAAACACTTGCAATATGCTATGTAGCAAGCTCAAGTTAAAGTTTAAAAAAAAATTTTAAATAAAAAAAATTATAAAATCGCTTTCGAAATGTCTATTAACTGCTATAAAAAGTTCTTTCCAAAGCTTATATAGCAGGCCCAATTTCTGTCCAATATAAATTTAAGAGTTTCCAAATCTTTCCTGAGTTATTTTCCAAACGAAATGCTTACTTAGTAATTGCCTAACATGACTATGCGTAGTAATATTGCTTACATTCTCCTTTCCCCATTAAAGCTAGCTGTCTTGTTCTTTCAAGGGACCCTAAATAAGAGTTTGTGAAAATCTGGCTTGTACAAATTCAAAAAAATATTCCCTCAGAAAAACGAACTTTGTCCAAAAATGATATTATCTCCATTTTCTTTGATTTCCCTTAAATTTCCATTAGGTTTTTCGAACCGTTATATTGTCTAATATTCTATATTTTCTCATTTTTTTATAGATCGCAATGATCCTGGACGATTTTTTGGCGATGGCGTACAATTTAAAGCAAAGCTCATTGGGATCCTTGAAGTTGGCGAGGCTCGTGGCGACCGCATGTGCCAGGAAGCTCTGCAGGATTTGAAAATGGCCATACGTGCTGCCGGCGAACACAAGCAACGTATAACAATTCATGTCACCATCGATGGTCTGCGTTTACGTGATGAGAAAACAGGAGATTCGTTGTATCATCATCCTGTCCATAAGATATCATTTATTGCACAGGACATGACAGATTCACGTGCTTTTGGCTACATATTTGGTTCGCCAGATAGTGGACATAGATTTTTTGGTATAAAGACTGATAAAGCCGCAAGTCAGGTGAGCAACAAATATAAATTGTTTTTAATTATTACTCAAACTCAGTAAAAATGCTTGTTTCATTTAAGGTTGTTCTTGCCATGCGAGATCTTTTTCAAGTTGTATTCGAACTTAAAAAGAAGGAAATTGAATTGGCACGACAACAAATTCAATCAAAATCGATACATGACCATCAGTCGCTATCTTCGTTAGTTTCATTGAAAGCTACTACAGGTGGTGTTAGTGGTCACAACGATTTAAGTGGTAGTGCTGGTCCAAGTTCATTGTCGATGCTTAGCAGTTTGAATGCAAGTGCAACTGGAAATAGTCTTAAAATGGGTTATAATATCGGTGATGCAAAACACAATTTCAATAATGTTAAAGAGGTAAATTAATTTTTTTCTAAATTAATAATAACTCTCCAGCAGCAAGGAAATAACATCTTGAGTCGATTCAAAAAAAAAATCTATAGCTTAACTACACTTTTTTATGTATTTAGGATACCTATAAGTGAGCCTAATTTACACGTTTCTACTATGTTTAGGTCCAAAGATATTGATTCACTATTATGCTTAAAAGTAATGAAAATACTTCCACGAAAATTGTTTATAGTTTTAATTTTTAACCTGAGGCTTTATAAACTTACTCCGCTTAAACAAAAGCATCTTAAGTTCATATACGATATTTTTTACAAATTTTATATAAAGCTTTTTAAAATGTTTAAGGAAACAATATTATGTAAATAGGACAACCAACAAGCTAGCAACCGGCCTTACAGTTTTTATTCAATGCTGCTTAAGAAGACACTAGGAGACCCTATATTTCTAACTGATTTTGTAAAATATCTTACATTGATATAAGAATACAAATATTAAAAATAAATATATTATTTTATGTAATAAGATCAATTTTTTTCTATGTGAATTCGAAGTATTATCAGGCTTCGATAGCAGATAATTTTTTAAGTATAATTAATGTAGTCCTTGAAAAGGAATTCAAGTTTTACTTGCATTTTGCTCTAAAGATTAAAAAATTAAACTGATGTTGTTCCTTGTGAGTAGAAAACTTATACCATTAATAACCGTATATTATTTTCTTAGATGTCACCTGAATCTGTTGCTGATCTTGTGGACTTGGAGCAAGAGCTGAGCTCAATACAACGTGGCATTACACAAATGGAACGAATAACGCCAAGTGATTCTACACCAACTTTGGGCCGTAGTAGCAATAAAACTGGTGGCAATGATGAGGATCCTTTTGGTGATTCATTTACAAAGTTTCCAGTATGTAAAATTGCCTTTTTCACCTTATACTCAACTTAAATTTGATACTGTTTTTATTTGGCAGACATACAATCTCTTGCCGCCTCCGGAATCATCACGTTCACGTTCTAAGCCAATTAAAACGAGCGATAGCAATGCAACAGCAACAACAACTGTTGACAATACAAATATTTCAACAGTGACGTCTTTAATATATACAGCGACAATTGCATCTAACTCACCTTTGAATATACAGCAAGAAGATGATGATAGTTGGCTAAAAAAGTTAGATCAACAAAGCGATATATTTGACACTTCCAAAGCTGGTTTGATAGGTTTAGGAGTCGGCATGTCTACAGCGCCATTAGCTCCAAGAGAATCGAGTTCAACACCAACAAATCAATTGGTATCTGGAACAAATTTTGATCTACCAGTAACTTCCGTTGGAAGTGCTGCTATAACATCTGCTTCAGCTACTCTGACAACATTTAATAGTGAAGCTTCGACAAGTTCCGCATTAGCACAGGGTGAAGAGGCACAAACGTCTTCATTGGCAAATGCTGTAAAATCAGGTATTTTGCTCTTGTTTTTATTTAGTAAAAATTTTAAATATTTTGTGTTTCCACTCCATAAGCAAACTTTTGTGTATGTGTATTTACTTTGTAAAATTATTTAAATTTTTTAAGATCATGATTTATTTTTATTTAGTGAAGTTAAGCTGAAACTCAAACACCATGTATTATTTCTTTGTTCAGTTTGTAAATAAAAATATGACATAATTAACATTCACATTCTAACATTTCTAACCAAATTCATGTTTATATTTTTTTTTCTTGTTCTGTACATAGCTAATCTATATGGCAATCTCTTGATTTCTTTAGCTTTTTGTTTTACTTAACGTAAATATCCGTATTTTCACATAAGTACGTATTTTCGGACTTCCATTTACATAAATGTTTCTACTTTCAAAAAATAATAACCGTACTTTTAAATTATTTTGAATTGAAATTGTTCAAAGAAAATCGTTTTGCTCATCAAACCCCGTCGAAATTGTAATTTAATTCTTATTAAGGTAAAAATTTGGCAAAAAAAAGAAACAAATTTCCGGAAGTACGTATGCATATAAAATTTTTCAGTCATTTATTTATTATAAATATGTTTGAAAATATACTTCTCTGTGCGAAAATTGGAACATTTGCGTTACACTACTTTCTTTCGAGTTTTCTTATATATATTGTAGTTTTTGTTCCTTTCAGTGACATTTTAATTATAGTCCAGGCTCTTTGAGGATTTTCTTGTGTCATGCTTCTTCTTCTAGACTAGGCGGAAATTTCAAGGTTTGTCGCATCGTTCAACAAGAGTGTCTAGTACACAATTTTATATGATACAAACTTGAGAACTATTTATACGTGACTTATGGCTGAAGAGGTTACACTCAACTGGAAAACTTTTTTTAAGACAAAATCTCAAAAACTGCTTCCCCGAGTGTGTTTAAGTTTTCGTCATACCCAGCAAAAAAGTGAATAGCAGAAATGTGAACCAATTACTATTTAGAACGCAATAACTTTACATATCTTTGGTATTGGCAGTAACAAAATACCCATGAATAATACCGGTTGCTTAAATGGACTACAGGAAAAACGAATTAACTAAAGATTACAGTTTAGTTATTATTATTAGTATTGTGATTCAAGTTTCTTGAAATGGCTCGAATCTTATTTACACAATCGCCCATGTATTGTAGTTTTTGATAACATTAAGTCAACTGTTTATTTCGCAATTTCTGATGTTCCTCAAGGGAGTATCTTAGGACCACTGTTGTTTATCATTTTTATTTATGATATTGCGTCTTTATTTGTCAAATGCCTATTGTACGCTGATGATCTTAAGCTATTCTTACAAATTAAAAATGTGACTGATGCTGCACTTCTACAGTATGATTTAAATAACCTCCATCTTTGGTCCAATAATAATTTACTTCCTCTTAATTTAAATAAATGTGTTTATATGTCTTTTTCTAAGTCTGACATCTTTCTTTCAACCTCGTATAATATTGCATGCTTTCCACTTATGTCTGTTGTTGAATTTAAGCACCTCGGAGTAGTATTTGATTCAAATTTTTCTTTTCGTCCCCATTTGGACTTTGTCATTCCAAAAGCATACGCTATGCTTGCTTTTATAAGACGTAATAGTTCTTCGTTTCGTGATCCGTACACTCTCAAAGTTTTGTTTACTAGCCTTGTTAGATCAAGGTTAGAATATGCGTCAATGGTATGGTTTCCTTTTTATGGAATACATAAATTTAGAATTGAAAAGGTGCAGAAATCTTTTACTAAGTTTGCTTTGCGTTCGTTAAACTTTGAAAATGGTTCTCCTCCATATAATGCCCGATGCCTTTTGATTGGTTTAAAAACCTTAGAAAGTAGAAGAAATATTTTGTCTCTACTATTCTTACATGATTTCGTCTCTAATGCAATTGATTGCCCTGAATTACTTGGACTGATTCATTTTAATGTGCCAGCAAGAGCTCTAAGGAATCAAGTTCCTTTTTATCTTATAACTCCTCGTACTAATTACGCTGAAAATGCGCCTATTTTTAGAACTATGAAAATGTTTAATCAAGTTAGTGCTTCGAATAATTTAGATCTCTCGGCTACTAAAACGGTCGTTAAGCATATTTTAAATAATTTTTTTTAATTGATGTATTTTATTTTATTCTAGTGAGAATAATTATGTTCTTAGACTAAATTATTATTAAAAATAAAAAAAATAAGATATATAATCAAAACATAGACACACTGATTACAAAACTAATGTTCTGTTACCTCAAAACTAATTTGTTTGCTAGGTATCTTTTATATGTTTATACTTGTAATAACAAGTATTATGAAGCTGGCGAAAAAAATATCTAGTAACCTAATCGATTTAATTGAAATTTTCATCAATTGTTGACAGGCAGTAATAGAAACTGACTTGACCTGGTAATTTAAAATCTTTTTTCATTCAGACAAACGGGGAGATTACCATACAAAGGTTTATGCCTTTGGATTGTGTGTAGTGTATATTGATTGACTCTGTTAAATGGGCTTATTTTGCGTGAAATCAGGTACTTGAAACCCCTAATAAGAGCAGAAAGTAAATTATTAAAGCTAGCTGATTAAAGTTTCACTAGGTCCTCGGTACCCGTTTTCTACTCTCGCAGAAATGCTCAATTAGAATCATGACGTAAGAAAATCATCACTGGCTCTCAGATAGTTGATTTGATCGATGAATCTTTTAGTCGTTTATGGTATTATTTTTTAAACCTATACTTTTTTGGTTTTTAAATCACATTCACACGGCTCCTTTAGCAATTGCATCACTGATTTATGTCTCAATGCTATAGATGCTTTTACAGATCTCGATCCCTTGGGCACAGGTCGCACACGTCCTTATGTCGATAAAAAATACTTTTTCCAAGAGCTTAAAAATCCACCTAAAAAAGTACTTAAAGACTTATCAGGAATATCAGCGACTAGCAACAATAGCACATCTATAGATTTATCCAATAATATTGAAGGTTTCCTTCAAAAGATGGACATATTCGAGGAGACAACCGCTGCTGGTGTGGATAACATTTTGACAACAACAGCAACAGCTACAGCAAAAACAACAAAAACATTCGATCAATCCTATCAGCAACTACAGGCACAACAGTCACATCTTCTTCCTTGTACTACTTCATTTACTTCCAATCAAGTTACTACTAACACACTAACAGGTATTATAGGTTCAAGTGCTCAAGAGCTCATTAGCATACCAGTATCAAATACTGCGAAAATCACTTCAACTTGTGCTAATTTTACTAACACCAGCTTAATTAGTAATACTTCTACTACTACCAGCACTATAACTACTAAACCAACAAAATTGCAATTTCCTTCCGTGACAAATGTGACACTACCTACTAATTTTAATTTAAATAATTACAATTTAGAATCGGGCCCAACTGGAACTGAAACTGGAGGTGACTCTACTACTGGCACTGGTGATCATGTAATGCTACCACGCGACACGGATCCATTTTCTCCAACACGCAAAAAAAGCGATCCATTCCAAGAAGGTGATATATTTGCAAATTTGGATCCGTTTGAATTTGAATTTTCTGCTTCGAATGAATCGGCAACAACTACAAGTCATCAGCAATCAAAGCAGCAACGTAGCGCAACTGTCTTAGATGGTGGAACAGCACGCAAAGCATCAACTGATGTTTTCAATGGTCCTTTGCAAGTTAGTTTGCCACCCGAAAGTGGTGCGCAAGCTTCTGCACAGCAATGGAAACCCTTAAATGAATCTGTTGGAAATAACGTTGCACGTTCACGTCCAAGTGGTGTTCTCGCACCAGGGCAGTTACAATCGAACGCTTCTTCTGCATTTAAGCAACAAACTGTTGATGTTATCTCCAGCATTAGCAACAAAAAAATGCCGCATCTCTTTGGACAAGCACGATTTTCCAAGCGTGACTCGAATAGCATAAATATGCGCCGTTTGCAGGAAAGCGATTCGTTAAGTGAAAATGAGTCTGCACCGGAACCACCTCCAAGACCCGATTCAGTTTCACATGTTGAACCGCCGCCACTACCACCGAAAAAACAATTCTCCGATATTGTCATACGGCCCCGTGGAATGGCCGTTTCGCCAGCAACAATGCCCGCAGCATCTGTAACAACGACAGCGGTGTCTTCTGCAACTGCAAGCCGCTACGAGTTTCTTAACTCAGGCTTGAAACTGTCATCGAATACTCGTGCTGGTAGTGGCAGTACTGATGTTCCACCCATTCCGTTACCTTCCCGTAGACTGGGTCGTTCAGATGGCTTGTATCCAGGCCCCGGAAGACCACGCAAACCAGGCCATACTGAGGATGATTACTTGGCACCGATTAGCAGCACCTCAGTTGTTTCAGTTACTGCTTCTTCTGGTAGTACCAGTCTGCCCCTCACAGATGTGCCTCCTCTGTTGCCGCCCCCTACCCAAACTTCAACACGTGCACGCACACAACGTCAGCTATCACTTCAGCAGGGAAAATCGCAAGAAATCTATGAAAATAAAACGGAGATTATTCGCGAACAACAGCGTGCGGAAGAGACTGCGGGCTTAGTGCCTGCTATTCTACCGGATATAACTCTCAGCCAACTGCTTACTTTGGGAATTGATGAGTTGTCCACGAAACTCAAGGTGCCTACCAGCAAGCTAAGTACAATGACTTTAGTTGAATTGACATCATACCTCTCAGAATTCTTGGAAAAATCAAAACCACAACAGCAACAGGTGCAGTCCACTATCCAAATAAACAAAGAAGTTGAAGCTACAAAGCAATCAGAAATGGGTGAGCCAGTTATATTTAAAGTTAATTTTGATCAAGAGGCCACGTTTGTTGCCAAATTCGATGATAATTTTGGTGAGGTTCAACATGACGCATTTGTTGCTAATTTTGAGCAGTTCAATGAACAGGGTCAGCAGAAAATTACACAAAAAAGTACCGCGAGGGCTACGAGCAGGACACCAACAGTTCCGCCTGCAGATCGTTATGCTGTTTTTCGTGAGATCATTGATCAGGAAATGCAGCAACGGCAAGAGGATATAGATTTATTGGGCGATATGTTAGTTGACGAAAGTGTTGACACAGATGGTGGTAGCTCAGCGAAGGGGTCAACCATTGAATTAACACAAAGTCAGGATATAAATCCTTCTTTTGTAGCACATTTCAGCGATCAAAGTGACTTGCTAAGTAAGCCGCTACAGCAACAGGCACCAACTAGAATTGACACTAAAATCACGGAAGTAATTGCACAAGCAAAAGATCGTTATGCTGCATTGCGTGATATTATCCTGGTCGAAAATCTTTTCGAAAAGCAACCGATGTCAATTAGTGAACAACAGCAGCTAGGGCAGCATCGACATGTTAATCTTATGTCAGTTGATGCAGATTTTCCAGAGTTCGGTGATGAGGACCAAGATCTAAAACAAATAATGGAAAATGATCGAGCAAGCAGTAGTGGTTTCCCAGCAGAAGCTTCTTCCTCAGCTCTAACTGTTGGCGATGACGATGATGAGGAAGATGATGGCATTGCTGAAAGCAGCTTAGATAGCAATGAAAAAGATGATGGTGGCAAGAAATTAGCACAAGATCAATATGAAAAATTGTCAACTTCAACACAACAGCTAGACGTCAAAGATGAAAAATCAGAAAGAAGCAACAATTTGATGACAGTAAAGCAAGATAGTAAATTTCTTACTGTTGCTGGAAGTAGTGGCCTATCCTCATCCAAAGATGATTTAGAAATAGACGAACTTATGCAACGTGCTATTTCCAATCTATCACTAGATAGTCGTGAGCGTTCATCTCCCGCAACTGCACCAATAGCAGTGACTTTGACCAGTGATTCAACAACCCGTCCGAAAGATAGTTCACCCGCCTTTGCAACAACAAAGTCACAATTTAACGATGTGAGTACATCACCTATGCCATTGCAAAAATCTCTTGGAACTGTGCAACATCAAAAACAACAAAAGTTGCAGTTACAAAGAAAGTCTCCCGAAACGTCGTCTATTCCAGCACAACTTACAGCGGTGTCACATCTTATAGATACTGTATCGCGACAAATATCCGTTGATCAAGGTTCCTCTGTACATTCGAAGGAGTCTTGGGCTACATTTGATTCACCAAAGACACAGAGCTATATGTCATCAGCAGCTGAAAAGCATCGTACACATAAAAGAGATCGTCGTTCTAAATCACCAAAAGCAATAACATTACATATACCACCACCGCCACCATCTAATGCTTCACAAAATGATACCGCTGAGTCACCGTGCTCATCAGATCCACGAGATGAGAGATGGAGTAAAAACGTGCGTCGTTGGCCTAAAACAGATCGAGCTGGTGGTGGTGGAGGTGGTGGTGGTGGTGGCAGTAATGCGCCACAAACCTCATCGTCCTCACGGGATCTTAGTCCTTGGGATGATGAGCTACCGGATAACTATTCCAAGCAGAGGCGAGGAACTACGTTACAGAGTGCAGTTGGACAAATAGATCATCCACATGCACATGCTGATCGACATGGTTACTATATGCGTCATGCTAGGCGTATGAACTCTTGTGATGAAGACTATGAGTAAGTTGTGAAGTAGCCTTTGTGAAGAATTGTAAAGACTTTGTTTGCTATCGTTCTCTTTTCATTTCGTGTGTGAGTATCTTCACTAGCGGGTAGAAGTAAAATAGCTGGTTCACTAAAGCCATGCAAATTGAAGATGCAATTGCTGCGAATATCGTCTAACATTAAGTGACTTTTCTAAACTATTTTAAACCTTAAGACTCCTACTACTCCTACTTTTCAATACTAATTGATGTTATTCGACTTGACGTATTTTACGATGAGTACTACAAAATACTAAAACTGCATCAAAATCGGTTTTAAAGACTTTAATGTAAATAACTACGATAGCTTAAATTGTTTTCATATTTTTGACCAAAGGGTCTAGCCGTGTTTGCATGGTGAATGTGCCCCCACCAGGAACCTATATTGTTACTAGGGCTACCAGATGCGATACTAAAGTAGCAAAAGTGCTACTTTGTTACTTTTGACTCGAAATGTGCTACTTTTGGATGGTTTTGCAACTTTCGATGTTTGCATTGTAAAATAAAATATTTGAACTGAAGTGAGGACCTTTTTTTTTTTTTTTTTGCTCATCAAAGTTATTTGAAATTATTGTTTTAATTTGTTAATTTGCTGGGGTTTTTTGTTAGGAAGTGAGCATTTTTTTTTTTTTTTTGCTCATCAAAGTTATTTGAAATTATTGTTTTAATTTTAATTTGCTGGGTTTTTTTTGTTAGGAAGTGAGGACCTCTTTTTTGCTCATCAAAAATATTTGTATGAAATTAAAAAAAAATGAAGGTTTTCATTTACAAAATTCCAATTTTTTGATATGTGCTACTTTTGTAGTAAAGCCATCTGGTAGCCCTAATTGTTACATATATATATAAACATGTAGGGCATGTGACTGGTAATCTATATATATATGGGACGTTCCATGCCAACCGGAACTGTGGTCTGCCCAAAATTGAGCGATGCGGAAAAACGTTTTCAAGGTGTCAAAATGTTCGTATGCTCAAGAGCTTTCATATCAGAACGGGTGTTTTCGAATTTTTTTTTAAAAACGCCGCCTACATATAGATATCTGGTATATAGATAGATGGCAGTTGGTAAACAGCCATAATCATAATCGCTTAATTTTTTTATTTTTTAAGGAAGGTTGTGAAGAGAGGGAGTGCCGTGTATACTTTGTTTTCAATAGTAGGTGGTGCCACGCCCCAAACGGAAAATACCTTGCCACGGGTAAACTAATGAACCGATTTTAATAAAATTTGGTTTATAGATAGACTGAACCATAAGAAAAGTAATTAGAAGCTCTGAATTCTTAAATGGGGCGTGGCATCACCCTCTATATATTCTTTGGTAGTGTGCCAAATTTTATCAAAATCGGAAGGGTGCAACTTATTTAAAAAAAAATTAATGTATAGTAGGCGTTATGATTACCCATATATCATATACTACATAGTGCAGGGATCGGTAGAGCGTAAATACTAAATATTTTCTTACACTTAAAAGAGAGGGAAATGACAAAGTTGCCAGCACTGACTAAAATGCTTGTTCGTTTTGAGGTTTACTCTGCATGTGATTTCTTATTGCATGCGTTGAATTTAAGTTATAAAATGCTTTTCTACATGAAATCTTTTAACTATCCCATTGCCATGCCAAACAAATGTTCCGCGAAAAAATATTTATTTTGTCATTTCATTTCCAACATTTTTGCAGTTCATTAACGAAATAACCAGCTCAGTTTGTACTTCGCTTACTCTCGCTTAAGCTCTTCGTTTGCTCGCGAGCATTTGGGATGCCGAACCCTGGTATAGAGTTATGAAAAATTATCTAAGATGCTTTTTGAGTGACAGAAAAAATATCATGTTAGTCAGTTGCGTGCAATGTCAGTTAATACTATGTACATTAGGGAGATTACATTTTTTTTTTTTTGTTTCAAGCAGGTTTAATAGTTCAGGTATACAAAAGAAAAATGCTGGTGCAGTCAAAGCTCATAATATTAATATTTACTGATGACTCATTGAGCTTTTTAGTTTTCCATACGATTTGTATGGAAAATAATGCTTCATTAGACAGTTTCATCTATATCTCGTGAAAAAATGTCTTACATAAACGGGACCAATCCCATCGGAAAGAGCATAAAATTGTTTACAAATAACCTGTAAGGAGAACTCATTATATTAATATTTACTGGTGGCTCATCGAGGTTATTAATTAGTGTTCCACACAATTTATGTGGAAAAAAATAAATAACTTTAAATAATTTTATGCTCTTGATGAAACTTGGCACACTACTAAAGGATAAATAGAGCAACATTTAGTAACTTTTCTGAGGTGGTAACTCCAAAGCAAGTCACATAAAAAATAAAATAAAATTTTCATGACAATTTAAATGCTCATATAAAACGAATAAAATGATCAAATAAATATTTTTATAAACTCTGAAATGTTACCTTACACCTCATATTTTCTTAGTAAATCCATATCAGACAGTTTTTCGTATAGGCTGAGAGCCGGCTGTAGAAAAGTCGAGTGTATAAGATTACAGGATGAGATGTATGCCAAATGATAGAGCTCAATGAGCCTAAATAGAATATCTAGGGTTGCCTTGCCAAAGCCTGTCCCGATGGCCGAAAATGCCCGAATTTTAGCCAATTTTGTTGTTCTAATTAAAACTATAGTACATAACAGCTTGAAATGTATGCCAAATGATAGAACTCGAAGAGGCCTAAATATAGTACCTGAGATTGTATTGTTAAATCCTGTCCCAAACATGGGTTTTCACCGGTTTTTTGGGTCAATTTTCATTAATGAAGATAGCAGCTTAAAATTCGTGCCAAATGATAGATATCGAAGAGCCTAAATTGAATATATAGGGTTGACTTGTCGAATCATGTCCTAAACATTATTTGACACCCGTTTTTGGGGTCAACTTTTCTTAAATGAGTGTCAACTCATGTTTGGGACAGGATTCTACAAGGCAACCCTATATATTCTATTAAGGCTCTTCGATATCTATCATTTGGCACAAATTTCAAGCTGTTATCTTCATTAATGAAAATTGACCTAAAAAACCGGTGAAAACCCATGTTTGGGACAGGATTCAACAATGCAATTCCAGGTATTATAATTAGGCCTCTTCGAGTTCTATCATTTGGCATTCATTTCGAGCTGTTATGTACTACAGTTTTATTTAGAACAATAAAATTGGCTAAAATTCGGGCATTTTCGGCCATCGGGACAGGCTTTGGCAAGGCAACCCTAGATATTCTATTTAGGCTCATTGAGCTCTATCATTTGGCATACATCTCATCCTGTAATCTTATACACTCGACTTTTCTACAGCCGGCTCTTGGACTATTATATATCTTTAGAACGCGTCATCATAGATGAGTAATATATAAATATATGTATATTACTTAAGAATTACCATGCAAACACGACTAGACCCTTTGGCCTGTGGCAGTAAGATGATGACTTTATGGTAAAATGGACTACGTCATCTGATTCCTCTGTCAAAACCTTATAAAAAACACTCGCGCCGTTAGTGCTACGCACTCTTTTTTTTTACTGAAAAATTGTAAATAAGTAATTATTTCGTATTTTTTAGTTATGACGATGTGTTTAGCAAGCGACGTGATCATCGGAAATTCAAGCAAGGTATTTCACGCAGTAGAGATCATTTTGAATTTGGTAAATTTATATTTTAATTTAGATTCAACAAAACTTAATCTGTTTTTCTTCTCCGCTTTCATTAGAATCATCGAATTGGTACCATCATCCACATCATCACACATGGTCTCCACAAGACGAAGAGTCTTCCGTTGGTGCTTCATCACGTGCACGTTCTTTTGATCGTAGCACTTATGAACGCACCACATATGGTCCACCAATATACGATAAACGTGGTATTGCACTTCCACCAGTGGCCACGCATGATCGTCGAAGTGCAGGTGGCGGCTATGACAAACGCAAGTACTATCGCGATTACTTGCGACCAATGTATGATTTTGATGGTTATGTGGAACCACCATCTCAAGAACGCCGTGCACGACGCGACTATGAGAATGTTTATGATGTTGATAGTCGTTCGCCAATGGGAGTTGGCTATGGTAGTAAACCACGTGCCAGTGAATATATGTATGAGCGTGATCGCAAGTCTTTTGATCGTGAAAGTATTGAATCTTTTGACAGTGCGACACGTCGGCGACGTAGTTTCGGCAGCGGTGATGTGTATGGCAGCTTAGAAAGTCGAGAAGAGTTTCGTGAACGTTATATTGGTGTTGGCAGCTTAGATCCCAAAGAAACTACTCGCTCTATACGAAAAGGAGGTCTAAAATCACGAAATGCGCCAGCTGAAATTGATTATGAACAAGATTCTGATATCAATGATTTTCAACATCAACGTGGTGGCGGCATTATTCGTAGTGCTCCATTAGAAAGTAGAAGTTTACAACGACCCAATCAATTGGGGAGTGTTGGAAGTATTGGTGGAGTAGGCATTCAGCAAAGAGTACGCAAGAGCAGTGGTTCCAGTCCTTGGGATGGTGATGGTAATTGATATTATTATATATTATTAATGTTGATAACATAAGTAATCAAATGTTTTGAAATTATATTTTTATAGAGCCTATGCCTCACATGGGCACAGGAAGTTCTATTCCAACTGTTCCACCTGCATGTCAAAAATCATGGAAACGTCCTTCAAGCGCTGCTGAGTCAGAAAGACGATTAGCTGAAAGTAGGCGTGTAACTGTTGCACCGCAAGCATTATCTGGTTCTGATGGCGAAAAAGATCGAAGGTAATTAATTAATGGAAAATTATTAATTAATTTTGAGTTTCTCCTAATTTGGACTTCTATAGTTCAAAAATTTGTAAGGTGATTTTTGTTTTGCAGGACTACAACAAACGAATAATTTTGTATCTCATGTGTAAGCATACTCTATCAGTTTAAAAATCACCCATCACATGAGACAAAATTTGAAAATCGTAATTTAAAAGTTTTTTTTAAAGATAAAAGTATTTTTTTGTCTCATGAATTAATGGATTTTTTTTATTCACTTGACCGAACTGGGTGCTAAACCCATTAAGGTCTATTGGGTAAATTTTTTTTCCAAAAGATGAGTATATTTTAAAAAACCTTCCAAGCGAGAGGTAAGTGGTGTTGTGGTTTTTAAAGCTTTTTTTGGGTAGAGGAAGTATTGGTCTAAAATGAATATTTTTTTTTCTGAGTTTCTTTGATTAACCTGTATTTTTGTGAGGTAGAATTTAGGTTACATATAATTTCCAAAATTGTGACTTAAAGTCGATCTAGGAAAACTTAAAGACTTAAAGATAAAAGCGTGAAACAAATTCAAAGGTCATATGTGACATGCTGTAATAAAATCGATTTGATTGAATGAATGGTTGGACGGTGATTTTTTTTTTGTTTTTTTTTTGATCCCCTGCCCTCCCACACCAAATTTTATCACAACTGGAACCAGTCTTTAATGGGTTAAACAAAAGCTGACGTGATTGAGAAAACAGGTACTGTATTCGGAATCGAAATTCACAAAGAGAACATGATTTGGTTCGAGTAAAAAGTTCAGACATTTTTGTGATCCTGTGTAATCCCTTTTTGCAACCTTATTTTTTTCTGTTAAGAACGAATTTTATTTCTGTTTTGACATTTAAATATTTTTATTGTGCCTCAATTTTAGATTTCGCAAAAAGCAGCGTTTACGTAGCAAAGAATCAACTGGTCCAACAACTTCTCGCTATTGTGGAGGTAGTGGACTTTCGCGTGAAAACTATGATTATATGACCTACGCAAATGACAACGACGAAGAAGAGGACATTGATGACGACTATGTAGATGAAGAAGAGTATGATGACCCGCCAACGGATGAGGATAAATTTGAGCGTCTTAATAGACGACGTCAAGAAATGCATCAACGTATGTTAGAAAGCGAACATCGGCGACAGCAACAACACTCATTGATCAAGGGGCCACCACCACCACCACCACCAACAACAAGTGCATTAAAGGGGAAAGGTAACAAATACCAAGGTTCGACACGCAGCACGGAGTTCGTTAATTTTGATGATTTTGAAACATCAACGCCTATCTCACGCAGCGGTGCTGATAGTGGTGTTGGCGGCAGTGATACCGTAAAATCATCGAACATGACCGCTGCCACAACCACAGGGACATCATCAACGAGTGCTACAACGAAATTCACCTTTGACGATGCTGGTGGTTTTGAGTCAGATTTCAATCAAAGTTCACCACCACCTGTACCAGCGGGTACAGCCTCAAGCTGCAATTCTACACCTGCGGCAACAATAAGCGCCGCCAGTACTACAACACCAGCAACAAAATCTTCATTCAGATTTTCAAATGATTTTTCTGACCGTGAGAAGCATCAGCAACAACATCACTTTTCAGTACAAAATTCTACAAGCATTAGTTCGCTGCAACAATTCGACTTAGATAATGTGACCAATACATCACCAGCATCACATGTCACGCCTCCAATTACACAAAAATTACGTTTTGATGATAATGTCAAGATTTCTAAGTTCGATAACGATTCGCACATTCCCGCACATGCGGATGCATTTGAAGATGACTTTGCTAAAGCTGAATTTGATTTCGAAAAAGAAGATCAATGGAGTGCTGATGCATTGCATACGGCAGCAACGACTGCAAAAAAGAATCATATGCGCAGTACCAAATTGCAACAACGCCAAGAGCTAATCAAGAAATCTGAATCGATAAATATTTTTGGAAAGAAAAGTGAAGATCCATTTGAAGACGACGATTTTTTTAATGCTCCAACTGCAACAATTGTCGGTAATGGCAGTGATGGATCAAAAGTAGAGGACAAAATGAAAATGCCCGAAGACAATGGTGGTAGCGGTGGTTTTCAATGGGAAGACGATAACTTTGCAAAATTTGATGAAAATATGTGATTTGATAAACTTTTTGCTAAAAATGTTAATCAAAGTCATGATGATGAATTTATGGAAAGTACTTGTTATATAGCAAATTTAAGTGACTATTACGAACAACAATTACGACAAAAATATGATTATAAGATGTTGAATGGTTCTTCAAATGTTTGCGGCAAACGTGACGATTGGAGATGTTGCTCAACAGAAAAACACGATGCTAATAATGTTGTTGTATGTAAGAAATACTATTTAAAACATGATCAACAGCAACAGCAATTGTCAAAAATAAAAAGTACTCTTTTACGCAATACAAAAAAATGTAGACGTAAGCTTCTTGCCGTTAATTTTCTTCTAAAAAACTTCATCGCTTATCGTTTTAAATATGATATTTTATAAGTATACAGTTAGTTTTATTTAAATAGACAATTTCTCATAATTTCAGTTGAGACTTTTAAGGTTACCTATCCAATTTTTACCTCCCAATAAAATCAATTATTTTAAATTGATCCAAAGTTATATAATTTATTTGTCTTAAAATGGTCACATGTGTTAAGGCCATCTTTTTTTGAGTCTTATACGTAATTTTTGATCAGATAAATAGAGAACACAGATTTATATTTGATGAGTGAATTATTCTAAATTTATAACTGCTAAATATTTATTCGAGCTAAACAAAATTCAACCAAAGTGATAAACTTCATCCCAGTAACTAAGGCTTTAATTTAAATTTTTGGCATAAAATATAAACTTGATTTATCAATGTTCGAATTGTTGAAGAAATGTATCAATCGCGATGCCTCTACTATTAAAGACGACATTTTCTTCACATCTGGTCTAATTTTGTCCTAGATTCGTTCGTCCAGACAGTAATTATTCAGACATTGTTGCACATTGTTGTTTAATGTGCAAACTACACCATTTTTTTTAAATCTAATTTTTAAGTTAATTGTTAACTTTCTAGATTTATTTGGTTCTGAATTTATACTATACGAGCCTCAATCGTCAGAAACTTAATAACATATTTTTTTTTTGTATGACCGATTTATAAAAATTGTAGTAAATCATATAAATTATAATAATGTTTGTTAAATTATTTGATGTTTTTGATTCAAATGCAACTGTAATCATCACATTTGTTTTATTAAAAAAAACTAATTGTAAATAGTTGTAATATTGTATATTTTAATATGTATTTGATTTTTATTTTTATTTTGTGTTTAAATTTTTATAGTCATAATTCTTAATTGTTGTATTTGTTAAATTTTTAATCCAAAATATAAGCCTGTAGTATTTATAACAAAAATAAAGTGCATACAATTCTGATTCTACAAACAAACTATTCTCATATAAATTGCAATATTGATCTTCTAAATAACATTTACACTAGAAACTATAACATTGTAGTAAAATTAATATTATCTTATACAAGTAAATTAAATTATTTATTCTATAGTGTTTAACATGTCTCATATATGTTTTAGGTTTAGGTTAATATTATTATTATTATGTACCAAAATTTAATCCAAACGCCATTTGTGTAAAGAATCATATAATTAACTAAAAGAACAAATAAATTAACAAATTAATTAATAACAATAAAAACATTATTTTCAAAATAACCAAGTGCGTGTTAATTTTAGTATTGGTAAAGTTAGATAAACAGCTCTAAAATGGATTGGCTGTAGACTTTGAAGTATTTTATCCCTTGAGATTTCGCCACTTAGATTAAAATCGCGGGTATCCTGAAACTTATATAAAATAAAAGTTAGAACCTTAACTTGACAAATTTGTGGAGAATAAGGGCCAAGCAGTGTCAAAATTGGATCAGGTAACTTTTTCAAAAAAGGTCGAAGAGGTACGACGCATGAAAACTAGGCATTATGTAACTTATGGGTTGGAATGCTTTCAAACGCAACAGTTTACGATTTTTCGCTTACTTGTGAGAAACTATTTTATCACTAATGCACTAGTACTTTCACGCAGTAGCATTACTGCCAACTGACGAACTTGCCTGGAGCTAATCAAAGTTGTTACTAATAGGCATCAACCAAATTACCCTGTCTTTATTGGTTAGCTTTTATAAAGTATGTAGATAGGACTAGTCAGAATTAATTTAATTCCACTTTTTTTTCAAATTTGTGTTTTGAATTCTTGCAGTTTTCATTTTAAGGAAAAAACTTTTTAAATGTAATGATGTAATGTAATGATGATAGAAGCCCAGGAAAAGCAGTAACGGTCAAACCCATGGGCCAGAAGGTATAGACGCAATAGAGTTTTGATAGCTTATAACAAATCTGCTACAATTTTTTTCTTATTAAGGGCAGTGCCCAAAAATGAAAGAAATGCTGTCTTCGAATATGATTTTCGCTTCGTAAACGAGAAAGGGTTAAAGCCACATTTTCGCGAGGTAATTTTTCGTATATTGTATATAAAGAAAAATATTGAAAAATTACGCATTTCAAATTGTTGCCTCATCAGCCAACTGACCCACTGACAATGCAACCTGTTGCCAAATGTTGATGTACGGTATTTTCACTTTTTGCTGATTGTAAATTCAGTTTGATTCAATTAAAATTTTGTCAACGTGCTTCTCTTTAAGTCAAACGTTTAAAAGTGTTAAAATATATATACATTGTCTAATTTTTTACAATATATATCTTGTCTAATGTGTAGTTATGCCTACAAAATTCAAAGATATTTTGCCTCGGTGAAGTGAAATAAGTGGTCATTACTATATGTTTGAGTTTTATAACCGACAGATACTGTATGTGGTTTGCTGCATTTTAGTAAAATGATAAATTGCAAAAATTTATATTTTAACAAGATATTGATTGATGACTAGAGATGAATCGTTTTAAAATTTCCCATTAAAAATTAATGTTGCAAGTTTTTGGCTAATAAAGCGTTTTTAAAGCAAAAATCACTGCCTCATTGCTTTTCTTGCTACATACTAGGGATTGATCAGAAATGCGCTGTAGTATAGCTTATAACGCGCATTTCACATACATATCTTTATAGTTGGAAAAATGCAAAAAAATCGCCCGATTGCTTTTGCAAACTATTTTCTTTTTACGAAAGGTTTGGTATTATTATGATTGTGTTTTATGTATAACAAGTACTAACGCTTGTGATATTTATTACTTATCATGCTTTTAATGATGATAGAAGCCCAGGAAAAGTAGTAACGGTCAAACACATGGGCCAGAAGGTATAAACGCAAAAGGGCTTTGATAGCTTATAACAAATCTGCTATAATTTTTTTCTTATTAAGGCAGTGCCCAAAAATGAAATATGATTTTCGCTTCATAAACGAGAAAAGGTTAAAGCTACATTGTCGCGAGGTAACTTTTTGAAACTATTTTCTTTCCAATTCCGGTATCTCAGTGGAAGTAAGTTTCGAGAAAATTGATGTTTTGTTAATGTCGTATTCTTGCAATACCTATAATATTGAGATAGACGAAATTCTGTTAGAAGATTTTTCATATGTTTGAACTAGCTACCGGTATTTGGAGTGGTTCATTAGATGCGAAATTTTTAAAGCTATCCTATGCAATTTTTTTTGAGATGCTTAGTAATTTGAGAGTTAGATCCTGTCCTTATTATGCACTCAGCTAATAGTCCGATATTTTATTTTTTGACTAAAATGAGCTAACCATCCGACAATGGGATGAAAAAGAACCAATTAAGTCGTTGTTCACTTAAAAATTTAAGTTCCTAATTTAATTTTGATAGAAAAATGAATGAAAAATATTTTTAATTTGAAACTTAAATGTAATGACAATTCTGCATACTTTTTGATAGATACTTTTCAATATCTCCAATATCCCTTCTTTAAGCAACTAAGTAAATACGCAACCGTTTCTTTTAAATTTTTCTGTAGACCCCAGCCAGGAAGTCTTTCAAAACTTCTCAAATACATATGAATTCTGCTGAGAAATAATTTTTCAGTTGATTGTTTACACAAGTGACAACTTAATATACATATGTATGTTGCAATTGCATAATTAAAGAAAAAAAAAATAAATTTGCAATAGCGACTGACATCCAAGATGCGTGCCAAAAACTTAACCATTTACGCATTTCACAAAACTTTTGTATAAAATAATGAAAATTATTGCAAATAAACGCATTTTATAGCGGTCATTAGTAAGCGCAGTTAACCATCAAAACAAAGAAATTTCAAACAATGGGCAAAGCAGTAAGTTGAATCTTAAAAACATTTTCCTGTAAATGCCAGAGCTGTTGTTTTGTATATCGAATTTTTGCAGTTTATAATTCTAGTTGCTTTCGTTGCTTGTGCCGCAGGGAAGCCTGGACATATTGCAGCACCACTGACTGCCGCCGCATTTTCAGCTATTGCAGCACCTTATGCAGCAGCACGCGGCTTTGCTGCGCCTTATAATGCATATGCAGCTCCATTTGGATATGCGGCACCATTTGCTGTCGCACCTTTGGATGCATTTTCCTCTAGCTATCGTTTGGATAATTTCTTTGCAGCTCCAAAAGTAATTGCTTCTGCAAATCGTTTTATTGCACCTACGGCACCATTTGCTGCATATGCTGCTGCACCGACAACATATGCTGCTTATGCTGCTGCACCGACACCATATGCTGCTTATGCTGCTGCACCGTCACCATTTGCTGCTTATGCTGCTGCACCAGCATCGCGTTATTTTGGCGCTACACCATTTGGTGCTGCTGCTTATAATGCTCCTTTGGTTGCTTCATCTAACAGATATATACCGCCAGCTGCACCAGCAAAACTTCTTGCATCTGCTAGTCAAGTTTTTGTCTAAGGAGTGAGTTTTTCAACTGACCTTCTTGCACAAATTGTTCTACCTCCACATAGATAGAACGTTTTAGGTGTAAGTCTTACTCCAGCTATTATGCATACTTATAAACCTAAGATTAAATTACAAGATTCCTACCATTGTAATCCAGTATAATAGAGGATGTGTGTTAATGTGCTAACATAAGGGGCCGTTTCCAAAATTTCCGGCTAAGCATACATACTTTTTCTGAGAATTTTTTTTTGAGATTTTATGTCAAGCTACCGGATAAAGTCCTTGTTAAGATTTAACCGAATATTGTGAAAATGTGTATATACTTACTTAGTTATAGTGTTTTTGTTACATGTGCAAGTTTTAACGTTCATGATTTCATTTAATGCTTTTAACAAATTTACATAACGAAAATTATCATAAATGCATAAATAAATTGATTACAATGTACCTAAAAAGCACAAGTTCGCGGTTTTTATCAATTAATTTTTTAGAAATTTAAAGCACTAGTGAAAGTAAAAGCTGCTGAAGTTGTTGTAGCAGCTCAAATTTTTGGTTGATTTCTTGGCACTAGGGGGTGTGTAGTTTACAGAAACTTTCAGCATTCCTTTAAAAGTCATAGAATGATTTGAAAATATAATAACACCATTACCATTTTAGGATAAATGCTCAAAACAAATTGTGACTGATCTGTTAGACCGTGCGGCAATGCAAAATTGCGTTGTTAGTTTTCTCATAAAGTTTCAGGATTTGTTTTTAAATTAAGTTTATCGACAGTAAATTAAAGTTTTCAATTAAATATTAGATAAGATTTAATCTAAAGAGGCATAAGATAAACATCCAAACGTCGTTCTGCTAACGTGGCAGCGTTCTCAGATGTCGAATAAACAAAGCAGGAGGAGTCTGTGATCAACTCTATAAAATTTGCAAATTCCTGCTTCGGGCATATATTGAGTATTTCGGCCCGCACGACCTCGAATCACGAAGTTTATGTATCTGAAAAGCCGCTGACAATAAAAAGCATATACGAACTGGAAAGATAATAGAGAGTCTTGTCGATCAGTATCGAAAAACAGCTTGCAAAAACGAGCCACGGGTCGAAATAATTAAAGAACTATTCAAGCTCTACGCTTCAGAAGGTTCGTTCAACAAATCCTTTAACATATCAACTAGACTGTCAAAACATCTTTAAGAAATTAAGGCAGTAGAGTTCATTTTAATACTTTTTGGCTTTTTTTTTTTACTATCACTTTAGTTGTAAGTAAAACAAATTTTTTAACACAGCTTTCACAGAAGTAATGGTGCTGCCACAAAACGACCTAATGGTGCAGAATGACAACTGGGACAACAACTCGAGCAACGGGAGCAGTCACAACAATTGGAGCATGTGCAATGCCATTGAAGTTACGTGTAATCACTTGGCTGCTGGTTGCAGTAACCACAGGTGCTAAATGTGCGGAGGCGAGAAGGTGCGGCTTAACGCCAATGCAAGCGACCACAGCCAACATAAAAAGGGTCTAAAATTTGATAAATTAAATATGAGCTTTTTATGAATTCATCCTTAAAGGACTTACTTACGTAGTTGAACATTTTCTTTTATTTCTGCTTTGTTAGTAGACCGCAAGTTTTGAATATTGTCCGATCAATATTCGATCGAATGCTTTATTTATTGTTAATCCACCCACACCCATTCGAATATCGTTCAATGACCTTTATGCTGTCATAATTTAATATTTTTCAATTGTCTTTCACAGCTGCACACTATTTTGTAGTGTAGGACTGAAAATTGTGCAAGTCTAAGAGTCGTTAATTTCAAGGTCGCGCACTGCATCTAAATTGTGATTGAATTAATCAGTCATGTCACATAAATAGCTCACGTACGCTCATAAAATTGTGCACTAAGCGAGCGCTTAAGTAAAACTCCAACAGTAGAATACATTGAGTTACCAGTAATTTGGTAGCCATGGTATGTAAATCTTGAATCACGTCTCTTGATGGGCTCTTTTTATTATGGAAATACCTTTTTAATATCATTTATTTTAAATAACATTAACGTTGGCTTATTAAGATTAGGCTGGTAAACCAGACCTAAAAACATATGTAATTGCTCTTAGAAAAAAGTTTGGTTGCAGGTTGGAAAACCTGAGAATAATCACGGAAAGCTGCTGAGTGAAATTTGTTGTAATGTATCGAATACACATTTCCAAAACTTCAATATATTTTACGACATCCTCAATAGAGCAATTATATATTTATTTGTGTCATACAATGGTTCTACAAAGGCTAAGTCCAATTTTGGTTGAAATATAAAAAGTTTGAAAAAAGACCAGCATAGAAACTGCCTTAATACCCTGCTAAGGGTCTGAAAGATATAACCATTCGTCCGGATTTTGAAGCTTGGCGGCGCTTAGTGCAGTATATATAGTTCGTCTTAATCCCGATACAGCAAATAAGAGAGAGAGTCCTATCATGTCTTAATACTTACTTCATAAGCCAAATGGCTCTTATAAGGCCCCATAAAGTATTTACAAACATAATATGTTGTCTTTCAACTTGTCTTTAAAAACTGGCCTGAAAAATAAGCTATAAAACATTTTTTGCTACTAGGGTTTTCTACTTGAAACGCCCACACAATCCGTGGAGCTTAGCCCTTGCAGAGTAGTTCCTTATAAATGTTATCAACTTCCATGTACTGATAAAGAGTTGTAATTGACAGACCTAGAACCATAGTGTAGAATTCAAATTTTTACTAAAAACTGGTTAAATTGTAAATTAAAAATGTCACCAACAAGGTATTAAACCGATTGAAAGTACTATTGCCGCTATATCTGTAGAAAAAACTAATTAACTAGTACTGCAACTAATGAAGTGAAAACCTTTATCCTTGTTTTACTAAGAAGTAATTCTGATTGGACACCTCTGGTTCTAGGTCCGTCAACATTATGAATGAAATAAAAAAGTGCAGATTCTTATGCAAAATATGAATGCATCTTGAAACCGTCTAAATTGAGTCAGAATCTTGTTTCATTCTGTGGCCACGGAGCTAACCCCAATTGAACCGATGCCCATTGCTTGCTGGTCCGGAAAACACCAAATTTCTCTGAGATTATTTCGACAAGGCAGGAACAAAAACAGGTTTTCAGGATTTTGAAAAATGCTTCTTCCTAAATTTTGATCGTGTAATTTTTGCTATTTAAACTGTAGTCAGTTTTGAAAAAAATTCCAACTTTAAGTTTTTCGAATTCACCAAAATAATTTATTCAACAACTTCGATGCAACAACTCTTACAATAAAATCGGACCAGCTGCAGCAGTGTATTTTAAAGATGTCGCAAATGGTGCAACTGGTGCGGCATAAGCAACAGGGGCAATAAATCTAGCAGGAGCTACAGCAGCAAAAGTGGTTGGCAAAATGGCCGCTTTGTAGTTCTGCCTGATGTCAACACTGTTGCTTGCGTAGGCAGCATCCAAATGGGCGTTTTGATAGGCCAAGGGAACAGCCGCTGCATATGCCAATGGAGCGCTGTAAGACAATAGAGGAGAAGAGTAGGCAAGTGGTGCAACTAAACCTGGATTGGCGGCACAACAAGCAATGAAGGCGCACAATCCAATGATCTGCAATGATATCAGGAAAAAATTGATAGCTTGAGATAAAATGAAATAACTTTACTGAATTAGAACTTACAATTTTGGCCATTTTTAAATTATGTTTGTTTTTTGGACTTATGTTGTTCAATACGGATATTTGAATATGTTCATAAATTTGAATGCAATGAGCTTTATACCATTTCGACCATGCTACCGAATATTTTCACTTTTATTTTTCCTTTTTATTTCTTGCACTAAGCACTCGCTGAAATTTCGACCATTTTAAAATGCAAATAACGTTGGTCTATTTTTGCATTTTAATCGCTTCAACGTTGAATTGAAGGTCGACAGTGGTTCGATTTAAAAAAAAGCTTAGCTACCAAAACAACGAATTAAAAGAATGGTTGCCGAAATGGTCATTTCTGTCAAAAAAAAAAAACGACTACGTTCGAAGTCAATGGCTGATGAAATGAAACCGTGCTACGAATTTAAATGGAGCCTTATAGCGCATTCAATGAAACATCATAGGAGCAAAGCAACGACATTTCGCTGATAGTAAAAATAATATAAATATCATGTGGGTCTAACGGATCTGCATCACAAGCATTTTCGTTCCCATTGGAATAACAAAAACCAAATTAAACAACTACATCATGTTCAAAATCGTAAAGACTTTTGATAATTTCATATAAAACTGAGTTATATTTAATATAAATCACCTTTTACAGGTCGTTGCTGTCTTTGCTGTCATCGCCTACGTTGCTGCTAAGCCAAGTTTACTTGCATCTGCTCCTTTGACTTTTGCTGCACCAGCTGCCGTTTTTGCTGCTGCTCCTGCACCATATGTGACAGCCGCCAGTAGCCAAGTTATTGCTCGGAACTACAATGGCATTGCACATGCTCCAGTTTTTGCTGCTGTTGCACCAGTTGCTCGAATTGCTGCACCACTAGCTGTTGCACCGGCGGCGTACTCTGCTCCAGTTGTAGCTTCTTCTTTTGTCTATTCAGCACCTTTCAGCTATGCAGGACCAGTGGCTCATGCTGCGCCGGTATTGTGGTAAAATTAGTTCCTTATGTAAAAATTGAGTAAATAAAATGTTGATCTTAATGAATTGAAAAGAAAAGAGACGACTTTAATTTTAGGTAAATATCTAACGTTCTTTTGATTGTAAAGGGTGATTTTTATAATTTAGGATTTTTCTGTGCATTTGAAGTTGTAGTGACGCAATTTTGTTGAAGCAGTAGTTGTGGATGGTTTTTCATCATCGTTCATGGTTGTTCTAGGCTCCTCTGTAACGCATATCCTGTGAGAGTTGAGACCATAATGATCATTTTGTGCCACTCTTAAGATGAGATCATTTCCCATTGAATGGTCGCAAGGATTTTTCTTATTGATGTACGCTTAGACTTATTAAGGATATCGTTTCCACTTGGAAACACAACTTCTGGATCGGTAAACTCTGTGTAGAAAAAGTTTTGGATTTTTTTATTATTTTTCCATTTCGAGATACGCAAGGCTAAGTTTATAAAATTATATTTTTCTTAAGTATCCTAAACTTAAAAACGCTATGTGCTCATATAAAAGTAAATCCAAAGGATATTTTAGTTTTTTATTTAACTATTTTAAACGAATTTTCTTAAAAAAAAATAGAAATAAAATTAGCTAGGTGGTATTATGACTAGGGATGTCTTCAATTTGAGCCATTATTTTGGCCATTCATTAAAGCAAAAAATGGATAAAGTGAACAAGCGTAGCAGATTTGTTTTGTTTTTCTTCAAGAGCAAAACAACGCAATTTCTTATGCCTCTAATTGATCAAAAATTTTCAACGGCTGACTGCATTGTATTAATTTATTTTATGCATATTCATCAACAAAAATGTAAAAAAGAGTATACCTCAAAAAACGATTCTGAAAAAACCATGCTCTATACAAGAAGTGAAAAGTCGAATTATTACTTATAAATGAGCTCATGAATTTCTATTTGAAAATTGATTTATGTAAATCATTCTAAAAGACATACTCGTATTATACGCTTATATACAATATGTTATTCCCCTTTGGCAAATATCGCTATAACTCCATAAAAAATTTGAAAGAATGTACATTAGGGTGGTTCTTAGGAAAAAAATATTGGAGACACCCCCTCAATTGGCAGGATACAAAAATTTAAAATTTTTATCTTTAACCCTATTTTAAAGTGAAATTGACCTAAGCCGCTATTTTTTTAAACTATTTTTTCTTAAGTGGCTTTTAATTTGAAGAAAGAATATATGGAAAAAAAGTATCATTTGGATCTGGTTTTCGAGATATAGTCATGGGTGGGAAGTTGTGGATAAAGCTTTTCTAAAAATCATTTTAAGTTGGAAACTTCTGAACAGATTTTAAATATATTGATGTCATATGGAATAATTTCCACGTGTTTTGAGGTATGGAGGTTTTTTAAAAATTGTAACCATTTTTTTTAAATAACTGTAATTTTCTCTAAAAACTGTATTATTAATCTGTAATTTTATTAACGTATTATGATAGCACAATTAATTGACTTTAATTCCATATGGCATCATTATATTTTTACCTGTTCAGGAGTTTTCAACTTATAATGATTTTTAGAAAAGCCATATCTGCAATTTCCTATGACCATATATCGAAAACTAGAACCAAATGATACTTTTTTTTATTACTATATGGACATTTTCATGGTGTCGAACGGGGCCGTCGAACACATTTAAAGTAAAAAAAGTCAAAATATAACGGATTTTTATTTTGAAAACAGGCTTAACTTATAGCTCTTAATTAGCTAATTGGTGCTAAGGTTGATTTTGGTCAATTTTTCGTTTTTTGCAAAAAACCAAGGCGTTCGCACGGGACAAAAACTGAACTTGTTTTCAAAGCCAACAATTCAAACGCCGATTTCAGCGAAATTTGAGACAATAATTCAATGAGACTAATTTTAAAATGTTGTGCATTGATGTTTCTTAAAAATGGTTTTAATTTCACCCAAAAATGATTTATACTTTTTTTTAATTTAATTTTAATCAGGGTCGCACGGGACATTTTTTCCCTTCATGCTATTTATGTTGATTCTGTTGCAATTTTACAAAATTATGTATAAATAGGATTAGTAAAAATGGTTTTAAGTCAACACAAGAATTTAACAGACTTAACAAAAGTATGTAGTATTAAATATAATGAAAATAAATAAATTCAAGTGAAAACACAATTTTGTTTTTCAGAATATGCAGTCCTAGCTGCTTTTACTTCTTGACCATCGCAACAAAAGAAGTGCAACTGGGATATACCTGGAATACTTTTTACGCATTTTCATTTTTCGTCTAAATTATATAGCAAGAAATGCTTTTCAATCCGATCAGATGACATATAACTAATACATTATCTTGTGCATAATGTCTTTCTTTAAAATTTTTCATCAAAACAAAACGTGCAATAGAAATATCCAAATAAGAAAAGTACGCGACTTTGCATCTCGAAAAGTTTTATAAATAAATGTAAAATTCGCTTACATTAGTTAAATTTGAAAGATGGTTTCCCAATGAAAATATTGTAGCGAAATTTGGTTTATGCTAGAAAACTCTTGAAATAAATACCAACGAAAGAAAACTAAACGATACTAGCTAGCATAAACATACTAGCACCATCTAGCGGCAAAATAATAAAATGAACAGACGCTGCAGTACACTATAAATAAAAAGTCAACAACCGAGAGAAATTATCGCCGTCGTACAACGCCATCTAACATCTAGCATAATAGCTAGCTCAACGTCAACGTGGTGAATTGTGGATAGTAGTAGAATGCACGCTACAAAGTAGCACTGGTGGGTTGTAGATAATGGTAGAATATACGCCACTTAGAAGGTACTAGATTATTCGAGAGAGTGGTGACTGCAGTATAAAAAGGGTTGTCATCTGAGTTGAAGACACAGTAGAATTAAACCAGCGAAGCAATAAGCAATAAAGTGAATACAGTGTGATCCGTAGTAGAACAAAACAGTTTTCTGTACAGTGTTAAATTAATATTAGAATTTGAACGTTAATAAAATAAACCATTTTATAACTAAATAAGTTTGTGTGTTTTTAATTGTTACACAATCCAGTGATCGAACTCAGAAAAGTGTGAGAGATCGAAATTATCGTCAAAGAGACAGAAATTTCGTAACAATTGGTGTCAGAAGTGGGATTGTGTAAAAAGAATTAACAATCAATTAAAAAAAATAAAAATGGTTAAGTTTGACGAACTAAAAGTGGATCAACTGAAGAAGGAGTTGCAGCAGCTGAGTTTGCAATCTACTGGCGGAAAGGTGGAGTTACAGAAACGCTTACGGCAGGCTCTTGAGGCTCAAGGTGTAAACCTGGAAGAGCACGAATTTTATAGTGATGTATCAGAATCAGCAGCGAAAGTGGAAGAAACTTCTGGACCAGCGGCAAGTGGTGAAGTTGTAGACATGTCAAAGTTCGAGAAAATGTTAATGGCGATGACGCAGGCAATAAGTCAAAATGCACTGCAAATAGACGAGAAGTTAAGTCAAAATGCACTGCAAATGGACCAGAAGTTAAGTCAGAACGCGCTGCAGATCCAGGCGGTTCGGGAAGAAATTGTTCAGAGCTTACGTCAGCACGCGCTGCAGATCCAGGCGGTTTGGGAAGAAAGTGATCAGAGCTTAAGTCAGAACGCGACGCAGATCCACGCAGTGAATCAAAACACTGAGGCTGTTCGAACGGAGGTGCACAAAATGGAAGAAGTTCAAAATAATTTTAAAGACGTTAATAAAAGGATTCAACAGTTGGAAATAAGCGAACCAACTACTCAAGTGATAAGAGAAATCAGCGCAGAGAGGCTTAAGGCACCCTCATTCGATGGAACAACGCCATTCAGTGTTTTCAAGCTCCAGTTCGAAACAACATCTGGTCACAACCGTTGGGATAACGAAAGCGCAGCTGCAGCGCTAATTGTGGCATTAAAAGGCGCAGCTGCAGAAGTATTGCAAACGGTTCCAGTGGCGGAGCAGAAAAACTACAAGGCGGTGATGGATGCCTTACAGCGAAAATATGGCAGTGACCACATGAAGCAGATTCACAGGTTGGAGTTAAAAAGTCGTATCCAGAAATCTGGTGAGTCCTTGCAGGAGTATGCTGCGGATATTGAGCGATTGGCACACCTTTCCTATCCTGACGAGTTAAGTGTCGTAGCTGAAAAATTCAAAATAGAGGCGTTTATTGACGGCATACGTGACTTAGATACAAAACGCGAAACAATGCGGAGCCCGAAGACAACATTTAACGAAACAGTAATGGTTGCCCTCACTGAAGAGATGATTGCGTTGACATGCCGCCCATCACTGAAAACTCGTCGGATAGAGGTGGAGGCTGAAAAGAAAAATTCATCGTTCGCCAGCGGTAGCTTCAGCAGAAAATGCTACAACTGTGGTAAGCAGGGACACATGGCACGTGACTGCAAATCACGATCTGCATCACGTTCACCAAGAAGAAAAATTGAAAATCGGAAGGAGGTGGATTCTGAAAAGAAAAGTTCATCGTTCGCCAGCAGTAGTTTCAGCGGAAAATGCTACAACTGTGGTAAGCACGGACACATGGCACGTGACTGCGAATCACGTCGTAAACGATCTGCATCACATTCACCAAAAAGAAGAATTGAAAATAGGGTGGACGATGGCGAAAATGGGAGCGGGCAGCAGGCGAGTACGTGGAATCAGGGTTCGATTCCGGAGAGGGAGCCTGAGAAACGACTACCACATCGCAAAGAAAGCCAGCATGAAAATGCGGATGCATTTTTCCGTCGTCTATGTAAAATTGAATGTTCACGAACGGAAAATAAAGCTGGAACAATTGATGTGCGCCGTTTGAACGTTTTGCCTGAAGAGGAGGTAAGATGGGACCAGCGCAGTGATCGGGATCGTGGTGATCGTGAACGAGAGTGTGAAAGGGAACGTGAAAGAGATCGCGAGCGTGATCGCGAACGGCGTGAGGAACGCGACAGAGAACGAAAGCGGGAACGTGAAAGAGAACGTGAACGAGAGGAGGTTAGAGAGCGCGCTGAAAGAGATAAAGTTGAAAAGGAGGATCCAGAACGGCCAGATAAAGATCTTGAGCGCAGAAGAAGAGAAAGGGAACGCGAACATGAGAAAGAGCGAGAACGAGAGCAGTCACGCCGAGAACGTTCTCGAAGTCGGGAGAAGTCTTCTAGACGTCGTTCTAAATCGCGTAAAAAGGAACGGGAGAAAGAGCGTGATAAAGATCGCGACAAGATGAAAGCTCGGTGTGACCTGCGAGCAAATACTGAAAGGTTCAAGAAAGGTCAACTAGTGCTGCTACACAACCCACAACGGAAACGAGGCTTGTCTCCTAAGTTTCGGACTCACTGGGATGGACCTTACCGGATCGTCACAAGGATTAATGATGTTGTGTATCGAATTCAAAAATACCCCGGAAACAAAAGTAAATTAAAGGTAGTCCACATCGAAAGGCTGGCACCTTATACTAGGGACGGAGAGACTCTTGTTCGGGACGAACAAGTTTAAGCGGAGGGCAGTGTAGCGAAATTTGGTTTATGCTAGAAAACTCTTGAAATAAATACCAACGAAAGAAAACTAAACGATACTAGCTAGCATAAACATACTAGCACCATCTAGCGGCAAAATAATAAAATGAACAGACGCTGCAGTACACTATAAATAAAAAGTCAACAACCGAGAGAAATTATCGCCGTCGTACAACGCCATCTAACATCTAGCATAATAGCTAGCTCAACGTCAACGTGGTGAATTGTGGATAGTAGTAGAATGCACGCTACAAAGTAGCACTGGTGGGTTGTAGATAATGGTAGAATATACGCCACTTAGAAGGTACTGGATTATTCGAGAGAGTGGTGACTGCAGTATAAAAAGGGTTGTCATCTGAGTTGAAGACACAGTAGAATTAAACCAGCGAAGCAATAAGCAATAAAGTGAATACAGTGTGATCCGTAGTAGAACAAAACAGTTTTCTGTACAGTGTTAAATTAATATTAGAATTTGAACGTTAATAAAATAAACCATTTTATAACTAAATAAGTTTGTGTGTTTTTAATTGTTACACAATCCAGTGATCGAACTCAGAAAAGTGTGAGAGATCGAAATTATCGTCAAAGAGACAGAAATTTCGTAACAATATGGTAAAACAATGTTTTCGAGAAATTTTAAATTTTTTGTCTTGGTGTACCTTGCGGTGGAAATGCCCATATTCTTTCTTAAAATTAAAAGCTACTTAAGAAAAATAATTAAAAAAATTACGGCTTAGAACAAATTTCATTTTAAAATAGGGTCCGTAGGGGTTAAAGATACAAATTTTAAATTATTTTTCACCCTATTTCGAACCAATTGAGGGGGCGCCCTTTGATTTTCGCTAAAAAGTATCCTTGAGAACCACTCTAATGTACTTACATATTTAAAATTCTGGGAAATATCAAATATTTCAACTTTTTGGTAATGTAAAATCAACACTTAACCTTCAGGGAAAAGATTGTGGAACACGTCAATAGAAAATATCTTAAGCATGTTATGTTCATGAAGAAAGACTTTTTTGAAATATTCTAAGAGTAACAGGCAATTAAATTGAATCAATTAAGCTAGTTTGATTGCTTTTTAAAAATTTCGGGTTCCTATATCTTGAATACTACTAGAGTAAAGATAAGTAAGTAAGTAGTAGTAAGTAGTTATAGTAAATATTTATCCCACAAATTTTCATCTTATTCGGGCTTAGTAAGGTCAGAAAGCGTAAATTTCTGTTTACCCGCTAAAATTTTTGTAATATTCAACAATTTCGCTCTTGTAATTATTTTAGAACAATATTTTACAGTCTTGAATAACTTTAGATATGTGTCCACAATTCTGATTTAACAAGTCTTGTCAAAGTTCACCTAATTTTTTCCAGAGCTCGCTCAAACCATTACTTGTATTTGTGCGAAATCGGATCGAATTACCTTAAATAAATCTCTTAGTCAAAACGCACCCTATTTTTGTGCAGCGATATACTTTTCCGTACTTCTCATACCCACTTCAATGCATTAAAAATGGATTGACAAAGTGTGAGTAGTTGCTTGCCATTTCTGTATTGTCAAATACATCCATATTCTATGTATGAAAATCTGTAATATGAGCCTACTCAATAAAAGGTTTCACAATATTGTTCAACCGAAATAATGGTCCCTATTGCGGTTGTCGATTTACAATAGATAAACGCTTTTTTTCTATTAGAGATTTTGTTTGGTATTGTGTTTAACGATCACAATCGCTGGCTGTTCTATCATTTTCTTTTAATAGATAAGATTTTTTTTTATTTTAGTAGATATTTCTTTATTTTTTAAATATTTCACACAAAATATTTCTAACTGAATGAAACTAAACGGCTGTCTCAAGATAAATAATAATATTTCAAGTTCTAATGACGCAATTTTTTCTATTGAGTTTCGTAATACCAAAATGGCATCGTTTCTATTAAATCGGTGGCTATCGATCTTATCGCAAATCGACAACCACAATAGGGGCCAATATTCTTTTTAGCTATAAGTTTAAGAAATTTTCCAATCTCGATATAAATGTTTATTCTGAGGAAATCTTTGATTTGATAAAAAGTTTTAAGTTGTTTTAATGGAAAATTATTTAATTTCAAAGAGTAAGGAAAAATTCTTAAATATCAGAAAAATTCTTGTACAAAATCGAAGTTATTTCCTTTATTTATGTCTTACGACATACTTTTCGAATAAATGATCAAAATCACTCTATTGCTGCTATCAATAGTAAGTGTCTTCATCAGATTTTACTTCTTAAAATAAGTCAAACATTTCGGACTTACTGAGCTAAATATTGATATTAGCACCAGTATTTACTGGACAAGATACCTCAATTGCATAAGAACCTTTAAGTTTATTTTGCAAAGTTTTTGTTATCGTATATACCTATATAATGTTAAAACAATCAATTTCTTTTATAATTTAATATATTTAATCCTTCAGTCAGTCATTAGGTTTATATAAAAAGCATTTTACCACAGCAAAGGTGCTGCATGCGCAACTGGAGAGGCATAACTCAAAGGAGCCGAGTATGCCAATGGAGCAGCATAACTCAAAGGAGCTGAATAGGTCAGCGGTGCAGCGTGGGAGGCATAAACTGCAGCAGAATAAGCAGCTGGAGCGACGGCTACAGGAGCTGTGGCAACAACTGCAGCATGGGCAATACCATTGAAGTTTCGTGCAATAACCTGATTGCTAGTGGCAGTGATCACTGGTGCAGGCGCAGCTGCAACAACTGCTGCAGGTGCTGCAAAAGTCAATGGTGCAGAGGCCAACAAATGAGGTTTAGCCTGAGCACAGGCGATGACAGCCAAAATAGCAACGACCTTAACATTTAGATGAAAATGAAAAAGTTGGCTATTTTCATAAATTTATTTCTTGAATTCACTTACCAACTTAAACATTTTAATAGTTTTGGATGTTTCGTCTTCGAAGATTGAAAGCAAAAGCGGTTATAATACCATTCTCATGGACTACCTCAATATTTATATGATTTTTATTTAAAGCCTGCTTAGTGTCACATATATGGCATATACATACATACATATGTATGCATGGGATCAATAAATTCCGCTGTAAGTGTCCAAAATTTCATTAAAATGCGCGACACATTCGCTGAATGTCGCACGAACAAAAGTTTGGAATGTTTTCTTCATAAATTCATGGTCATTGCTATGGAATAACTGTAATGTTTATGTTTAAAGTGTTAAGTTTTAAATTGAATTTGAAATGTTTTTTTGTGATTATTTTGTTTAGTGGTAATGAAATATTATGTTGTTAAGACAAAGTTAAAATTTATATCGCTTATATTAAGCTATTTGCTATAAATAGCTTATTGTTGTAAGCATTTGACATCACAATCAATTTAGCTCTCAACTTGAAAACATTTAAAAATAATTAAATAATCAAAATGCTGAAGTTCGTAAGTAATCCTTTGTCGATATCTTCTGAATTTCCATTTCATAAAATTTTAATTTTACCCTACCACTTAAGGTTTTTGTCGTCTTCACCGTCATTGCTTGCGTTGCTGCTAAGCCGAGTTTTCTTGCACCCGCTCCTTTGACTTTTGCTGCACCAGCTGCCGTTGTTGCTGCTCCGGCACCATTTGTGACAGCTACTAGCAGCCAAGTTATTGCTCGTAACTACAATGGTTTTGCACATGCTCCAGTTTTTGCTGCTGCTCCAGTTGCTCAAATTGCTGCACCGCTAGCTGTTGCACCGGCAGCATACTCCGCTTCAGTTGTAGCTGCTTCTCCTTTTGCCAATTCAGCTCCTTTTGGATATGCAGCACCCGTGGCTCATGCTGCACCTGTGTTATGGTAAAATAAGTTCATTATGTAAAAATTGAGTAAATAAAATGTTGATCGTTTTTTAAAGTATTTCACTTGTTTCGATCCTTAAGAAAAGTAACACTTTTGGTAATCTGATATATTAAATTATTGTTGACACGGTTTAGTTTACCAAAGTATGTAACTTACACGGCATAAGGTTCGACTTTAGCATTGAAAATGAATTATATATTTTCTTACTAATTGTTGGTCGGTGTATACGATGTTATGTATGTATATGGGATTCAATGTTTCGAAAATATCGATTTTTGAAAAATTTTATAGAATTCAACTTTGTGGGCATGAATTTCTAATCATTTCCATATAATAACTATTTCCAAAGATTTTGCCTTTTCAAAATAGGAACTGTACACGGTTAGAAATCTTGGAATAAATTTTAATACAAGCGAAGTATTACAAAGATTTTTAATACAATTTTGATTAAATTTAATACTTTTGAATATATTACAAAATTTTGTAGAACATTTTCTATTAAATTCTAATACAGTTCAAACATTAAAACCATATTTTATAACATTTGGAATCAATTTGATGCTATCCCAAGTATTACATTTAGCCAACGTAAATATTATACAACGATGGCTGATGTCGTTAAAATGTTTATGCAACCCTTGTATTGAAAGGGAACCAGGTTCGTATCCCAGTGGATACGACATATTTTTTTTTAAATTTTATTAAAAACGAGTATTAAATTTTAATACAAATTTGTATTAAAAATGAATTTTAATATCTAGACAGTATTGAATTTTAATACAATTCTGGTGTAGTCATATGTATGTATATGTAAGCCCAAAAGTATTAAAATTTATTCCAAAATTTCTAACCGTGTACATATAGTTGCGCTGATGTAAACATGCTTCCGATAAAACAACGTCTATAGAATATCAAAAGTTAATTTTAAAGGGAAAGGAAGGAGCTTGATTATGAAGTCAAAAATATTCAAATCAAATTGGCCTATGGGGACGATAGTTCAGTTTTATATGAAAAAGTTTAATCCAGCTCTAAATTAAGAAATTCTCTGGGATGTGGACTACCTTTTATGTATGTATGTATGTATGTATGTATGTATGTATGTATGTATGTATGTATGTATGTATGTATGTATGTATGTATGTATGTATGTACGATAGTTCAGTTTTATATGAAAAAGTTTAATCCAGCCCTAAATTAAGAAATTCTCTGGGATGTGGACTACCTTTTATGTACGTATGTATGTATGTATGTATGTATGTATGTATGTATGTATGTATGTATGTATGTATGTATGTATGTATGTATGTATGTATGTATGTATGTATGTACGATAGTTCAGTTTTATATGAAAAAGTTTAATCCAGCTCTAAATTAAGAAATTCTCTGGGATGTGGACTACCTTTTATGTACGTATGTATGTATGTATGTATGCAGGGCCGTCTTTAACCTATTGGAGGCCCTGGGCATATGAGGGTAACGGGGCCCCTAAGACTTTGACAGAACACTATTTTGTTAGAATAGACAAGGAAAGTAGATAAACAAGGTTCTAGATTTGTTAAATGAATAGATAATGTAATAAAATCCACAAAACTAACTCTTTTAGCAATCACAGATTATTGCTTCAAAATCTGTGTTGATTGAAGAGCAACCCTTCTAGATTTGAGATGAGCAAAATCATTAATCACTTCTTCAAAATCTATGTTTATAAGCACATCACATTCTATGGACATTAGCGACAAACTGGTTAATCTCTCTTGAAGCATTGTACTTCTCAATTCATATTTTATTCTTTTCAATTTGGAGAAGGAGTGATCCCACTGCAGTTAGTTACCATTATGCTTAACTCTTATCCCCAGAAATTTGCCTCACAGGCTCAATCAACATTTTAAATGTCGAGTCTGACTCCCAAACTTAAATATATTTTTCTCCAATATTTTATGTATTCCTATAATTGTATGTGAGAGTTATATTGTTTAAACAAATTTTAAATTAAGTACACATTTTTAATTTTTTTTTTTTTGTAACAAAACCTCAGGAATGTGCCTTAGAGGCACAAACCACGAGAGATTAACTCAACTATTTTTGAGATTCTAAACATATAACGTTCCAAAACTTGGCAGCCATTTTTATGTCAACTATACATCATGACGCAGACACTTAAGAATGAGGGTAAACAAATCTCAGAAGAATTTTTAAAACAATACTTAGGGCGGAGTAGATTTGACCAATTGATTCTTGAGTATATGATAAAACGCAAAATCAATAGATGGCCTCTAACTTTCTTTATGAACTTGATTAACGCTGCTAATATTGCTGCTTATTTTATATTTACAAAAACACATCCTCATTTAAATGAGCATAAACACAACAAAAGATATTGGTTTTTATGCGAACTGGGAGAGTCTCTTGTGGAATCACACATACGAAAAAGGTGGTGTACAAAATATGTGTAATATGGTGTATATTAAGACTGTGTTACGAATTCGATCCACAACCGTCTGATACTGGTGCCCGGAAACGTAAGCGCTGTCATATTTATCCAACAAAGACTGCCGAAATTCAGATGCAAATAAAATATTCGCAATGAGCATTCATAAAGGTTTGCAAGGAATGTGAAAACTAAAGTTTATTACTAAAGTTTTTGCTTCACCGAAAAGCCTTTGATTCTTGTTTGTAAATTCTTAATAAAAATAAAAAATATCTAGCGTATTTTAATCACGTATCGGATGTTTAATATGATAAAATAATTACGGTTTTCAGTATTTTACCTCATATGTGTCTGACAGGCACACTTTTGGGTTTTCGTTACTTTTTAAATTCTGGGTATTAGCATAAAAAAGATTCTCAATACGATTTCTACATTTGGAAATGTGTCCTCAATTTGGGTTTCTTTCAATAGTTGATACACTTACAATATACTATTAGTTCCCTCATTTTCACTGTGAACAATTTTGAAGTATTCTTTTAAATTCAGATATTCCATTTCTAACTCTATCTCATTAACGTCTTCATAATAAAATTCAGCAAACTCTTTACAACTTTGTCTCAACTCTTCGGAATTCAGAGCTTTCAAGCGAAATAATCATATACATATGTAATAGAAATAATAAATCAAAACGTTTACTAATGTTCTTTTACGAACGGATCGATCGCGGGGCCCTGGGCACTTGCCCATAGTGCCCAGTGGGAAAGAGGGGTCTGTATGTATGTATGTATGTATGTATGTATGTATGTATGTATGTATGTATGTATGTATGTATGTATGTATGTATGTATGTATGTATGTATGTATGTATGTATGTATGTATGTATGTATGTATGTATGTATGTATGTATGTATGTATGTATGTATGTATGTATGTATGTATGTATGTATGTATGTATGTATGTATGTATGTATGTATGTATGTATGTATGTACACAGCAGGCAAATGAGCAAGGCCTTATTCGGAGAAGGCCTGCTAGCACTTACTTACTTACTTAGATGGCCATAACAACCCGTTGTCAGGTTACGGCCGACCTCATTAGCTCTCGCCAGGCGCCTCTGTTTTGCGCGCGCCTTCTCCAATCGTTAATGCCAAGCGCGGTTAGGGCTTCCTCAGCTTGGTCTATCCACCGGAGGCATGGTCTCCCTCTTCGTCGTTGACCGGGGACCTTCCCTTCGAATACCTTTTTCGCTGGAGCTTCTTTATCCATACGATGGACATGACCCAGCCAGCGTAGTCGCTGTATTGTTATACGCTTAACTATGTCAATGTCGGCGTAGAGCTCATACAGCTCGTGGTTCATTCGAATGCGATAGTCGTCGCCAACTCGAACAGGACCAAAGATTTTGCGGAGAACTTTCCTCTCGAACACCCCAAGAGCGGCTGCGTCTGTTGTCGAAACCACCCATGCCTCAGCGCCATAAAGAAGCACAGGTAGAATGAGCGTCTTGTAGAGTGCTAGCTTTGTCGATCGAGAGAGAGCTCTGCAACGTAATTGCTTACTGAGACCGTAGTAGCACCTATTAGCAATTGTTATTCTCCGCTTAATCTCCAGACTGACATCATTGTTGCTGGTTACGGCAGTGCCAAGGTAGATGAATTCCTTGACAACTTCTAATTTACAGCTGCCTGCTGTAACATGAGAGTCTAGATCCCGTGCTCTCTTGTTGTTGTTAGTAGACATCATGTATTTCGTCTTGCCCTCGTTTACCGTCAAACCCACTTTGGCTGATTCCTTTTCAATAGCAGTGAAAGCAGCAGTAACATCTCTCTTACTCCGACCGATAATATCAATATCATCAGCGTACGCAAGGAGCTGAACACCTTTGAAGAAAATGGTGCCATTATGATGCACACCGGCTTTTCGTACGATCCCCTCCATAATGAAATTGAAGAGATCGCACGAGAGCGGGTCGCCTTGTCTGAAACCTCGCTCGGTATTAAAAGTTCCGGAGAGGTCATTCCCTACCTTGACGGAGCTAAACGTATTGCTCAACGTCATCCTGCAGAGCCTTATCAACTTTGCAGGTATACCGAACTCAGACATTGTTGCGTATAGGCAATCCCGCACTGGGCTATCGAACGCAGCTTTATAATCAACGAAGAGATGGTGAGTGTCGATTTGATATTCATGGGTTTTCTCCAGGATTTGGCGTAGTGTAAAAATCTGGTCTATGGTGGCTTACCAGGTCTAAAGCCACACTGATAGGATCCGATCAGCGTTTCTGTATACGGCTTCAATCTTTCACACAATACGCTCGAGAGGATCTTATATGCGATGGAAATAAGACTGATACCCCTGTAGTTGGCGCAGATTGTCGGGTCTCCTTTCTTTATTACAGGACAAAGCACGCTGAGATTCCAATCGTCGGGCATGCTTTCCGCTAGCCATATTTTGCTGATGAGTTGATGCATGCACCTTATCAATTCATCGCCACCAGCTTAAAACAACTCAGCTGGCAGGCCGTCAGCACCCGCTGCTTTGTTGTTTTTGAGTCGCTGGATAGCAACTCGAACCTCTTCATGGCTAGGTGATGGTACTTCCACTGCGTTATCATCGATTGGTGGTATCGTACTGCATTCTCTCTGGGCGGAATTGGTGGGATCATCGCCCGAAAGCAAGTTGGAGAAATGCTGCCTCCATAACCTCAGTACACTCTGTGTATCTGTAACCAGATTTCCATTTTCGTCTCTACAAGTGGATGCTCCGGGCTTGAAACCTTGAGTTAGACGCTTAACTTGTTGATAGAATTTTCGTGCATCCTTCTTGCCCTGGTACACCTCAAGTTCCTCACGCTCACGCTTTTCCTGCTCCCTTTTTTTACGTCTAAAAATGCGCCTCTCTTCCTTCCTCTTTTCGCGGTAGTTTTCTCGCACGGCTCGCGTTGCGGCTGACTGCAGCGTTTTCTTGTATGCGGCGTTTTTTTCAGCAGTCGCATCGCGACACTCCTGGTCATACCATTGGTTTCGAGGTTGTGGGCGTCGAAAACCAATGACTTCCTCGGCAGCAGCACGCATGGAGTGGGAGATGTGTGTCCAAAGTCCACCGGCGTCGTCGGTTCCAGAGGTTGGTTGGTTGAGCTTAACCGAGAGTTGAGCGGAGTACGCCTCGGCAGTCCGTTGTGATTGCAGCTTGGCGACGTCCAGCTTTCGTTGCATGCCCGTGCGTACATTCTTCGCATTGCATAGCCGCATGCGGATCTTAGCTGCAACAAGATAGTGGTCGGAGTCAATGTTGACCCCCCGAAATGTACGCACATCCAGAATGCTTGAAGCGTGCCTTCCGTCGATCACAACATGATCAATTTGGTTTTTCGTTTTTTGATCCGGGGATAGCCAGGTGGCCTTGTGAATGTCGAGGTGTTGAAATCTGGTACTACTAACTACCATGTTTCGCGCTGCGGCGAAGTCGTGCCTGCTAGCACTGCTGCGATTATATAAGGACTTCTCAAAACTAGATTTTCATGCAAATAAAAATACAATCACAGAAGGCATAATATGCCTTGCCACAACAGACGTGCTATCAGGCCTGATATTAGAAGGCAAAGAAGAAGGACTCCATTTACTTTACCGCTTTTCTGTTTCTTTTTTATTTCATGTATTGCAATGTTTTATGATTCGGCATAACTTTTTTGTCATATGCATTTTACATATACGACATGAAAAGTATAGACATGGTTCGAAATTAAGAGAGGTGTGCAAGCTAGTCTTCTGTTGTTTCATGTTATGTTAAGGAGGTAGAGTTTTGTGTATTCTTTGTCAAATTGTAAAGTCATTAAAAAAATATCAACGCAAGTGAGATGGCGCGGATAAAAAAAAACAATTAATATTTAGAATCTTTAAATTTATTAAAATCAATTTTTTGTCAAGTACTTCTGAGAGTCCTTCTACGGTAAGCGGTCTTAGAAAGCCTGCCTAGGAAGGCCAGTTTTCTGCGGCCATTTCATATAAAAAAGAAAGTACGTTTGAAAGGATTGTGGAAGGTCTTATACTTACCAAGGAAGGCCTTCTGGAAGCACTGTTAGCTCCTGCCCTTGCCTACTGGGTATGTATGTATGTATGTATGTATATTCTAAAAAAACTATCACAGAAACATAATTGCTCCTTACTTTGTTCGATTGTCAGCTTGATAGTACAAGCAATTATGAGAAAGTATTCACATGCGTAGTGTTTTTGTACAACATTGAATTGTGATATATGACTTTATGAGGCCTTATGAATTGCCTAATTATTTCTACATTAGAACATAAAATTCGATATCTTTTTATTTTATAAAAAGCCTAAAGCGCAATGTATACTAATTTAGCAAATTGAAAAAGATGCGAATATTCCAAGTGCCAATCGCTATATTAAAAGAGTTACCTTAGCAGACATCATAGAACATTACGATTTGTACCAACAGACGTAGCATCAATACGATTTCCAGTTTCTCCATGTAATATTGAGCAGATTTAATACTGATATAACGACCAAGGTTCGAATAAAGTTTCTCTGAAGCAATAGTTAGTGTAATGCATGCTTATATGCTATTATTAGCTTAAAAGATGCCTTAATACCTTAAAAATAACTTACTAACACGATAATGCCGATTATAATATGTAAGATCTCGAACTTTGAATGTTAGCGGTCTGCTGGCAAAACGACACTGGTCTGTACTGAAAACTTTAAATGCATTTTTTCTCGAAACAACTTTTTTCAAGTTGGTCGGACTCATAACTTGGACAATTTTTGACCGATTGACTTAAAATTTTGATTGTAAATCCAGCTATACGAGTATTCCTTATGAAACTGCGTAGGATATTTGTATATAGTTTTTTTTTATAATCATTTTTTAAAATTTTAATATTTTTTTTATTTTTTACAAGATTTGTTATATCAACATTATTATTCTATATACGAATAAAGTTTCTCTGAAGCAATAGTTAGTCATATATACAATTTAGTGAAAGTTTTTTTCATATAAACTTTAAGATTCGAAAAGCCTCTTCGTGGAAAGACTGAACATCCGCCATTTTGTTAACTACTGCTTCGATAAAATTATTTTCCAAGAATCAAATATTATTCAAAACCGTTCAACATAAATGTTGCAAATTTTGGATATATTAAGTTATTTATGTTCAACATTTATGTTGCAAAACCGTTCAACATAAATGTTGCAAATTAGTTTGGATATATTAAGTTATTTATAAAAACCGTTCAACATTTATGTTGCAAATTAGTTTGGATATATTAAGTTATTTATAAACATTTATGTTGCAAAGTAGTTTATATTATATTAACATTTATGTTACAAAGTAGTTTATATTAGTATTGCGGACGCCAATCCGCTAATGCGGATAGTGCGCCGCTAAACGGTTTCGCAATTTATCATTTGTTGAAACCGTTTAACATTTCCTATGTTAACTCCTGTATGTTAACCTGTATTGGCAAAAAATACAATACAACCAAAAAACATATACGTTAAGTATATGACAGCTCGTTCGCTAATCTGCGCTAATGCGGATATTGCGCCGCTGAACGGTTTCGCATGTTTTAAATTTATAGAAATCGTTTAACATGTTAAATGTTATTCAATAAGGTGTTCTTTTTAAAATTGCGATTAGTTTTATAGTCCCGCTGAAAAAAATCCTCAAAATATGCTTATTTTTTACACCCGACTGTGACTCTTCATGTGTCAAAAACGTAAATTTTTGACATCTTTATGACTTATACTTATAGAATTATCAATTTTGGAATGCTCCCACAAAATTCGTTTTTATTTTTACCTGAAGTATGGTGCAAACCTTAAAAGCATTATTATTTTTTGTTAATCGATATATGAAAATAAAATTATGTGTCATGGAAGTGGCATTCTTCGGTACAAATAATTATTCGGAGACAATAATAAAAATGTTTAAGAGGACGGCTAATACAGGGTGTTTTTTTTTAGAGGTATAGAGCTTCGAATTGAAATAAAACACAAGAAAATCGTTTTAATGTCCATCAATTTGGCTTTATTGGAAGGATAATTTTATGCCATTAATGTTTAAATATGATTTCGGGCATGTGGCCGCCGCGGCTGGCTCGAATAAAGCCAATTCTACAGGTCCAATTTTGAACCACTTTTTCGAGCATATGGGGCCGTATGTCGGCAATAACGCCACGAATGTTGGCTTCCAAATCCCCTAACGTTTCTGGTTTGTTGGCGTAGACGAGCGACTTCACGTATCCTCAAAGAAAATAATCCAATGGTGTCAAATCACACGATCTTGGTGGCCAATTGACAGGTCCATTCCGCGAAATTATGCGCTCATCGAATGTTTCCTTCAATAAATTGATTGTGACGTGCGCTTTGTGGCATGTAGCGCCGTCTTGTTGGAACCACAACTCATCCACATTCATGCCATCCAATTCGGGAACAAAATAGTCGGTTATCATGGCTCTATACCGGTCTCCATTAACGGTAACTGACTCTCCAGCATTATTTCGGAAGAAGTATGGCCCAATGACTCCACCAGCCCATAGAGCACACCAAACAGTCAGTTTTTGTGGATGTAATGGCGTCTCAAGGGTCTCATGTGGATTCTTTTCACTCCAAATGCGGCAATTTTGCTTGTTGACGTAGCCATTCAACCAAAAATGAGCCTCATCACTGAATAAAATTTTGCGATGAAAATCAGCATCGAGATCAATCTCATTTTCGGCCCATACACCAAAATCACGACGCATTGCATGGTCTCGCGGCTTTAATTCTTGCACAAGCTGGATCTTGTAAGGTCGCAAGCCAAGATCTTTGCGCAAAATCTTCCATAAAGTTGATGGACAAAGCTCCAATTGCTGTGCACGGTGGCGAATCGATTCATTCGGGTCCTCTTCAACATTTTGCTCTACAGCGGCAATTGTTTCTTCGGTGCGCACTGTTCGACGTCTCTGCGGATGCGTATTATCACATAGAGTAAACGTAGTGCGAAAACGACCCATGGTTAACCGAATTAATTGCTCTGATGGACGATTATGTCGACCATAAAATGGACGGAGCTTGCGGTAAACTTCGCGAACTGAACCATTATTTTCGAAATAAATTTGCACGATTTGCAAGCGTTGTTCTTTTGTCAACCTATTCATGATGAAATGGCAAACCAAACTGAACATAAATGACATTAGAGTTGCCAGATTTGACCATAAAATGCCAGTTTTATCTCTATTCGAAAAACAAACCTCTAAAAAAAACACCCAGTACTTTACGATGGTGTTGTCAAAAAAATAAATAATAAGTGTATAAAGTCAGCCAAAACTTACGTTACTTTATCTCTTTGTATCTTTAAAAGAAGCTCAAGTTCCGATTCTTGGTTTTGTAAATATCCAGGTGCCCAGTTGCAAAACCGGCCAAGTCCATTTTTCATACTCTTGGAATAACAACGAAAAACATTTTTCTTCATCTATGTTTATTGAAAAATTAAAACGTATTCCCCACATAGTTCTTATAAAATTTCTTACTCAAAGGCTTTTCAGGTTTCATTTGCCTATGTTTTTGAAAAAACAATTTTGGACTTGGCCGGATATGATACCAATGTAATGGACTTGGCATAGTAGTCAGCGAATTTTGTTTGAAAAAAACTGGACTTGGCCGGTTTTGATTCCAAGGCGTTTGACCGGTTTTGGAAGGAAGTTGTGGTCTTGGCCGGTTTTGAAATCCATGCATCAAAATATTTATAAAAAATGTAATATTTCTGTCAAAAGAAATTTTTTTTAATCTAAGAACATAGTGGAAAGATAGAGCAAGATCTAGATTTTGATATGTGAAAATATCTCAAAATTTGATTTTTTTGGACTTAGCCTCACATATTGGAAAGAATTTTTATCATCTCTAACGTAAATACTTTTTATAATATTTTTTTATGTATGTGCTCTCAACAGTGCATTTTTGTGAGCCATTTATATGGAAAATTGGGGCCAATCGAAAAAAACCATTACAATATTCGGAAAATTTCACTATGGAAAATGTTAATGCCATACATTATGGTGTAAATTTTTGTAAATTTGTAGAGTAGTGTATTCATAAAAATTCAAAATTTAATTGACATGACAAGGGAAATGAGCGTGCAAACTAGAAACACATGAGAAATACAGTTTTTATTGAAGGCGCGCACCATATTTACATACAATTTTAGCCCCGTTTTAGTTGAAGTATATTTATGATGATAACTCATACGACCTATTGTACGTTTATCATCAATTTATATAAAGTTGTTTTTTTTATATAAGATTATAGCATTTTTAAACAAAAATAATGCAGGTTTTTTTTTTGTTTACCATAAGTTTTGAGATATTTCGTTTGAAAAAATTTTTGAGCGAAATTTTAAAATATGTAGTTTAATTAGTTTGGATATATTAAGTTATTTATAAAGATATATTAAGTTATTTATATTGCAAATTAGTTTGGATATATTAAGTTATTTATAAACATTTATGTTGCAAAGTAGTTTATATTATATTAGTTTTGCGGACGCCAATCTGCGCTAATGCGGATAGTGCGCCGCTAAACGGTTTCGCAATTTATCATTTGTTGAAACCGTTTAACATTTCCTATGTTAACTCCTGTATGTTAACCTGTATTGGCAAACAATACAATACAACCAAAAAACATATACTTTAAGTATATGACAGCTCGTTCGCTAATCTGCGCTAATGCGAATATTGCGCCGCTGAACGGTTTCGCATGTTTTAAATTTATAGAAATCGTTTAACATGTTAAATGTTAAAATATGTATGCACTCATAGTTTATTAAAAATAATTTTTTTGAATATGTTCAAATTTACCTTTAGATAAGCACTAAGAATATATAAAAATCTAAAATATCGGAGCAAAAAGTCAAAAAAGTGTGCAGTTATTTATGATATAAACAATATACGAGTATAAAATATTGGTCCATCATAAGAAATTTGTGTAGGGTAGCTAAATGGAGAAGTTTGAGCAGCGGCTAAAGAAGCTGCGCAACACGTACAATGCCATAGTAGTAGAGAACAATCACTAAGCTGGTGTTGGCGGTAATAACTAGAGCTAAAGCAGTGGTAACAAATGGAACTGGAAGTTGATAATATATTTTGAAAAACTCTGAAAAAAAAGTTCAAAAATGTGAAATCAATGTTGACCAAGTCAAAAAATGTTGGAAAAGTCAAAACTCACTGAAAAGTCCCTTTATGCAGTTCGCATCATCTTCAGCACATACAGTCAAACTTCCTTATAACGAACTTCTATGCAACGAAGTTCTCCCTACTACGAACTGAGTTCAAGTACACAGAAGAAATTTTGCTGCTGAAAATAAAATTTTTATACGTTTCTGATCTCCTTAAAGCGAATTTTTTTTTAAAAAATTATTTTCTGTTACGTATGTCAATAAAATTACATACATACGGAGAAAAAAGAAAACATATTAAGGGGATCCCCAAAATATGAAAAGAACAACAATCGAAAAAAAGAAAGTTCTTTCACTATTAATGGTGACTATAGTTCAGTCAGTGTTCAGTGATAGAAGTGAAAATGTTGCAACGAAGTAGCCTTTCTCTCGAAAAAAAGTTATTGATAACAAAAAAAGTTCTAGAAGGCGTGACGTTTGATGAATTTCGAAACTTTCTGAGAAAAGGAGTAACGTACCGACTAATGTATGTGCTTCTCATAATGTATTAGAAGATTTTGAAGAAGGGGAAAAATGGAGGAGTGTAGTCCAAACCAATATTACTGACTTCTTTAAATAAATAATAAAAAAAATTATGTCTATATAACGAATTTTCTATATAACGAATTTTTTTTCTGGTCCCATGCGTATTCGCTATATGGAAGTTTGACTGTATTTTAATGTTAAACTTTTGAAATATTTCATGGCAATTAAACAAAATATTTGCAAGGAATACTTAAAACTATGAATTTAAAAACTATTTGTAAAACTGTATGTATTTGCAAAGCTGACATAGTTATTGAATGAAATATAACAGTGAATTGATGAAAATGACCATGAAATTTTTGAATTGTTTCAAAATTAAATTCATGCGACACTTAGCGAATGTATGCGCATATCAATGAAATTACGGCCACATGCAGTGAAATCATTGGGTTTTGTGTAAATAAATCATTGAACAGTATTTATTTCAAATAGTATAAATATTAAGATAGTTTACTAAAATGGTATTATAACCAAATTCGCTTCCAGCCGAATAAGCCAAAAGAAATCTTCACATTATCAACATGTTCGAATTCGTAAGTGATATCAATTAATGAATTTAGAGAAATTAATGATAAATTAATTTTTTTTTCTTTCAGACCATTGTCATTTTCGCTCTGATTGCTTGTGTAGCTGCAAAGCCTGGTCTCATCGCATCAGCTCCTTTGGCTTATGCTGCACCAGCTGCAGTAGTTGCTGCGGCTCCTGCCCCATTTGTGACTGCAACCAGTAGCCAAGTAATTGCACGTAATTACAACGGCATCGCACATGCTCCAGTTTTTGCCACTGCTCCAGTTGCTGCTCCCTTCGCTATTGCTCCAGCCGCTTATTCAACTTCATTTGTAGCTGCAGCTGCTGCTCCCTTTGCTTATTCGGCGCCCTTGAGCTATGTTGCTCCGGTTGCTCATGCAGCGCCACTTTTGTGGTAGATTCGTTTTATCAGATATTGGAAACACAAAAAATGACTGACTTATAAATATTTAATACATTTAAATGCATATGCTGCCGTGTTTCTTTTTAGTGAGTTCGCTTACTGATTGATAAACTTTTTAAGATTTAGTTCACAAAAAAAGAGAAATTTCCGGTGTAAAATTTATTTTTCTCTCTCCGCAAACTCAGTCCTGTAAGCGCAATACACTACCACTGCACCAGAAGGCCGACGCCATGACATAATTGAATTAACCCACAAATTATTGTAAGCAAATGAAAGCGAATAGGAAACCCCCAAAAAACAAACAAAACAAAATAATTTGACCAAATAGTCACCATCAGACAAGCATTGTTCACATGGATGGCTTAAATTTGAGATACGTGACATGTGTACAATATGAATGGTACGATGAAGGAAAATATTAAGCCCAATCACACTTGATCCAAAACACTAAGTGAAGCAAACATTTTCCGAACAAAAAGTGAACAGGTTTGAAAAAGTAAGAAGCAATTTTTTTAAAACTAATCAAGACAAAGCAACTTCTGTGGTTCTTAAGCAAATTTCAATGACATCAAATTGGCTACAATAAAACCATTTTAGGGACAAATATTTCTATTTTTTTAACGATTTATACACTGAGAAAACGATTTGTTTGAATGTGACAAATATATATTTCATATAGAGCAATCAAATATTTATTTGAGTCAAACATATTGTATTTTGATCAAATAGTGCCATATGTTGGCTAACATTTTTTATGTTTGATGTTTACACATTGATATACCGATCTCCTCTATTAAAAAATTTAGAAAATTACGTACAGTAGATGTAGACAAAGCTACTTAAAATATTACGTTTTGGTCAATTGTAATGAAACAGTGGGTGGATTCGCAGTGTATTTTTACTTTTTTAAAACGTGTGGCTCTTTACAAAAACATTTCTTTAGCTAAGACATTTTATTATACTGTGTTCTTCTTTCGAATTTGTAATCTTATGATTTGGTATCAATAGGACTTATTAAAAAACCACAGAAATTGGTTAGTTTTTAATTTGTTTATAAAAATAGGTTTTTATTTTAGCAACAATGTTGAATTAATATATGATACCAAAACAATTTGGTTTTAATTTTAAGAATTAACACATTAAAAATAGAATACCTTAGCTCTCTAGTAAAGGCAAAATTAGTCATCTAAGCTATTTAGTCATAAAAAATTAAGCTACTCCTGTAAACAATTAAAATAGATAATTAACGAACAATTTTTATAGTGTTATTCTCAAATTTTTTTTTAATTCTAACCGTGTAAAATTGAGAAAGCTTAACTGCAAAGTAATGAGAAAAATTTTAAATTAAATAGTTTTTATTGTAATTAGTTATTGTATTAAATATTGCTGTATTCGAAGTGTTTACGATTATTTTAAAACAGTCTTATATATTTATGTATATGAAGTGAAAATTCAGTTTACCAAGAAGTTTTATTATTTACCACAGCGTAGTTCCTGTTGTATACCCATAACCACCATAGCTATGTCCTGGATAGTAACCACCATAAGGATACCCGCCATATCTGTAGACACTTGGTGGATATGGATAAGTCGTTGCAGTTGTGGCATACGAATAACTGGGATAAAACGAGTACGGATGAGTTGTAACTGTTGGCACATAGGCAGGTACAGGTGGAGCTATATAGAGCCGATTGTGATTTCGTGCGATCACCTGATAGCTCTGCGCGCTAACAATACCGGGTGTTGCAGCAAAGGAATATGTGGGTGTGGCAGGTATAACGCTGGCAACACAGTAAGCACAGATAGCCAGTAAAATCAAATAAATGAGCTGCAAGTCAAAGAAAAAATTCTCATTTCATTCTAAATAATTTGTCCGTTGTGTATCCTTACGCAGCGCATCCTTTGATAATAAATTTTCCTTGAGAATTAACAAAATAATTGGCTATACCGTTTGTTGCCAACGTTGCACTTTAAGTACTGATTTCTATTTGGGACAATGCAAGTCATTTTATATTTGTATAAAAATTTGCTGCATTCAAATGCATTTCCTTATTTGGTGGCAATAGTATTGCATTTGCAATTATTGCTATCATATTGCATCAAAACTTTGCACACCATATTTTGTATGTAAGTCAACTAAGTATTATGATTAACATTTTGTATGCTATGCAAATTTTTAATTTGGTATTTCTTTTGGCAGCATAAGGCGAGCCGTTTGATTTGGGCGTGTTAGGTCTAACCACCCTTCTTACGTGCTCCATATGTTGTTAATTTTGTCATTGTAATTTGTGCAGATACATATAGCTATAGGTTGTGGTGACATGAATTGAGAAATAGTAAATTGCATATACAACTGTCCCTCGCTTTACACGGTAGATACGTTTCTGACAAATCCGTGTAATTCGAAAAAATAATTTTTGTATGGAAAAACCGTGTAAAACGAAAAAGAATACAAATAAGCTTTTTTAGACATTTATTGAACACAAAATATGACTAATACATACACTTAATAAAATATAAAAATACCATTTAAATCATAGAAAACATTAAAATAGTTAAATTTATTTGTAAAGTGGAAAAAAAAACATAAAATATCCATTTCATAGAAAAAAAAAAATATTGTACTTCATATAAATAAAAAAAAGTTTGTATAAGCTTATGACAGTGGACCATGTGTACGTCTGAAGTGTTGCCAGATCTATAATAAAGTAGATATAAATTCGCGTGCAGTCAAAATTAGTCATTTTCTACATAATTTTTTTTTTTAATTTTGATTTTAAAAACCGTGAAAGATCGAAAACGTGCAAAACGAGTAGCGTATAAAGCGAGGGATAAGTGTAATTATTTTTTAAATAAAGTACTCACATGTTTCTGAAGGTTATATGCGAAAGCCTTAATAGTAGTTTTATTTGCCATGCAGTAAACTTACAGTGTCATAAATAATTTATAGTTATATGGTGCATTAGGGTGATTCAAATTTTTTTTTTTTAGTTTTTTTTAAGGTGCTGTTGCTTAAAAAGTAAGTTTATGATATGAAGAAAAAGTTCACGAAATTTCAGCTCTGTAACTCAATTTGATAAGGTGGCGCCGGAGCCTGTTAGTTTTACATGTAAATTGTATGGAAAAATTATTTTTTACAAAAAAGGTATCTAAATGAATAGGTGATTAGTGTTGTTGAGCTGAAAAGGGTCGTTTTTCGACGTAATTTTTTACGCTGAATCCGAATCTGGCCTCAGAATTGACCCATAATGTCGGAATCCTGAAATATTTGAGGTTAATTACCTGAAACATGATGTTTTTTGTCTACTTTCGAGGTCATGTATAGGATTCAAAGAAAGTTGATCAGCTTATTTTTAACAAAAGCATCATTTAGTACCATCCTTGCCCTTTAAAATGAGCTTTCAAGTGGTGATCTGTGATGCTTCCTTGCAAAGTTGCAGCCATTTCAAGGTGACATGAATTTGAAACCCGTTGGTTAATATTGTTGGGTTGCAACCCTTTGTAGGGGATCCAATTCATGTCACTTTAAAATGGCTATAACTTTGCAAGGAAACATCATAGATCACCACTTGAAAGCTCATTTTAAAGGGCAAGGATGGTACGAAATGATGCTTTTGTTAAAAATAAGCTGATCAACTTTCTTTGAATCCTATACATGACCTCGAAAGTAGACAAAAAACATCATGTTTCAGGTAATTAACCTCAAATATTTCAGGATTCCGACATTATGGGTCAATTCTGAGGCCAGATTCGGATTCAGCGTAAAAAATTACGTCGAAAAACGACCCTTTTCAGCTCAACAACACTAATCACCTATTCATTTAGATACCTTTTTTGTAAAAAATAATTTTTCCATACAATTTACATGTAAAACTAACAGGCTCCGGCGCCACCTTATCAAATTGAGTTACAGAGCTGAAATTTCGTGAACTTTTTCTTCATATCATAAACTTACTTTTTAAGCAACAGCACCTTAAAAAAAACCAAAAAAAAAAAATTTGAATCACCCTAATGGTGCATATTAGTAATTTTTAGATGTGCACAGCGAAAAACGCTCACTTCGAATTGTAATACAAATTTTCAAACACCGAAAACTATTTTTTATAATAGAGAAATTTATCTAATTTAAAAAAAAGTGTGTCGAAAATTTTTTTTAAGATCACAATTTCTTTTTGTAGTAAAAACATCAAAATTACCACAATGAGCTCAGAAAGAAATTTAGTAGATATCGGGTCGTCTAGTGTATCAGGTGACCTATGAGAGGCTAAATGCTGAAGTGAATTGACGAAAAAAAGTAAACTTGCAGAATTATTGGTGAGTCTTTATTGAACAAAAATAAAGTGATCGCAAATTTAGACCAAATCGATTTGCTATAAAAAGACATTGGACATTTTGCTTCAACTATAGAACCCTGTACAAAGAAGAAAAAACCTGACTTGACAGTCCAATTTTATTGTAATGCAACCCTACAAGCGAGAAATAAGTTTACTGATAGGGAGGCTCAGACCATTAAAATCATCATACAATTTTTTGGCAGCCGAAGACGGCACATCGCGCTCTTTTTTGTTCTAAATAGTTTTTAATTAAACTGAATAGAGTCTTGGATTTGTTTTTAGAATTTAATGAAAAAATATTAATTGCGTGGCAGTTTCATTATTTCATTCTTCGCCAAAAAAATTTACCCATGACATTTGAAATGTTAAAATTAAACAAAAGCCCAACTACGCAGTAACGTGATGCTGCTCTGACGTAGTCGATATGATAGCAATTTTTCGCGCAGAGTTTGGTATGGGGGTCCAAACAGAACCATCATACCGGAAAAGAATGTCTTCTGAATTTACTTTATAATGTTCTGATAATAAAGTCTCTTTTGATTTATAGCAACCAAACCCCCTTTTTACTCTATAATCACATAAGGTTGAATTAGCTCAAACCTTTAAAGCCTTTCAACGGGATCAAGGTCTTTCACGTACATATTATAACAGTCAACAGCTCAATATGAGATAGGTCTAGGCGTACTAACTGTCAACGCTAATTAAAAAAATATTTTCCTGATCAAACTCATAAGCTCTCACTGTTTCAATGAACGCATTGTTAATATTCGCTGATAAATGAAAATGGATCCTTTCCAGTCTCGTTTCTCTGATTATCAAAAATCAGCTATATTACTTTATTTAATATTACGAAGCCCTGGACGCAGACCTATGAGCAAAGATGAAATTGACTCGTTATTTCAAAGAAAATAAAGTTAAATGCTAAATACTCTTGTGTTAAGCCGACAAACAATAAGATACATTTCTAAAGATTGATTTTAGCAATAAAGACAACTGTACAAATATTTCAATACGGAAATTGATTGCTGTGAAACGTGCGCGTTTGAGCCCAAATATAATGTAAGCTGCAAGCAAATGTGTGATGATTTGTATTACCGAAATGAATTTCAAGACTACATCACTGCTATTTGCGCTTCTTTTAATAGGGCTGCAACGACAGCAGACACGTGCTGCCAATATACAATCACGCAGTGTATGGACCAAAAAATCAACACTCGGCATACCGCGAATGCCGGGCCCAGCACAATATGTGATTATACATCATACCGTGACGTCACTCTGCAGTCAGGCACGGCAATGTCAACAGGAGATGCGCAACATACAGACAGGGCATCTGCGTCGACGCTTTCGAGACATCGGCTACAATTTTGTGGTTGCAGGTGATGGCACCATTTATGAAGGCCTAGGATTTACACTACAAGGTCAGCATGCGCCACACTATAACTTCCGAAGTATTGGTATAGCTTTTATGGGAAATTATAATGGTGAGTTTGGTTGATATTTAGAATGATATTTAATTTAATTCTTATTTATCATTTAGCTATACTCCCATCTGGCATAATGATGCAAAGAGCGCGTGCCTTAATCGATTTTGGAGTGCGTACCGGAAGGATACGTCCTAATTATATGCTCATCGGACATAGACAAACAAAGAGAACAGTGTGCCCGGGACAACGTTTGTTTGATGAAATTAAAAAGTGGCCACGTTGGTCATCTAGGGTATAAAAACGCAGCTATCGAGGTTTTTTCATGCTGAAAGTAAAACAAAGTTATTTTTACTATAAATAATTTTTAATTAAATCTTTACATGATATGCTTGGTTATTATTTTAAGATTTCATTACTTTTAATTTCTTATCTTATATATGTGACCTCTAAAGTTAACCCCAAACATGCGCCTTCCCATCAACGCCGTATTTAAATACTTGTCCAGTGTGGCCACGTTTTGATTTCATTGTATAGCGCAGTACCTGGACAGGCAGTGGCTTTAGTCTGACGATGGCCCAATAATTTGTAATTATCTTTTAAGTAACCTTTCTGCACAGCTTCAGCAATTAAATCTTTAGCATTTTGCAGCATTGCGGATGACGGTGCCGTATCTAAAATTGAGCGAATCAAAAATAACTTTTTCTGTTTCATATGCGATATAAAAATGCAATAAATTTTGGTAAAATTTTCTTTAATATTCTTTCATTTTTATTTTGGCTCAATTTTTTATTGTATGTAATTTTACAACACTTATTTAAGATATATAAAACATCAAGAGTGAGGCTTTTTTCTCACGCTGATTGAAAAATAGCTACTGGAATAGGTTTTGTTTCTGAAAAATTCAAAGTTTAAGGCCTATAACCGACGATTTATATAGTCCATTCATATAGTACATAGTCCAAACGATATGTAGAGTGTTTCATGGAATGATATCAAGTGGTAGCAGACAGGAAAAGGACCTAACTGTATCATATGTGATACATGTAGTCAAATATCGTGGAAACGCTTACATCGGTTTTAACATTATACGGTTTTAACATCTCGATTTTTTAGAGACTTACGAACCAAAAATTGCTAATAAGGGCGTAGAAAATAAAACATTCAACATTCTAAAATTGATTTTTTCTTGAAAACAAGTCAACCCAGCAAGGCTTAGTATGTATGAATGTTGTTTTATCTATATTTTGACAAGATTTGTTTTGTGACAACCTGTTTTAAAATTGATAATCACAAACAAAAAACCTCCACGTTTTGATGATTTTTTCTTTGATATGAAGAATACCTTTTATATTAGGTACTTATATTTTAAGGAAAATCCATAATCGAGCTTTCGATGATTCTCAATATGATTTGATTTGATCAATTTTGCTTATTAAATTGAGCTCTAATTCACAGACGCATAGTGAAAGTACTATGTGAAAAATTTAAGTATGAGGATTCCTTAAATTAGCACAGAGAAATTGTTTGTTACTATTTTAAATACAGAAGTACGTCTCAATACATGGTTTAAATAGGTTTTTGAGGACAATCGGGTGATGCTCATGAACTTAAACAAATCCTTGGGAAATCCTTATGGAAATAACTGAGCTTAGTTACAATCAAATTCGATGAGTAATCTCAAAGATACATCATGAAAACCAAACAAAACTATAGCCTGAAGTTTCCTAAAGTTTTTATGTCGTAAACTCTACCCGCGACTTACTTCATCACCAAAACTAACCCAAAACTCCCTTGAGGAAAATCGGAAAGATCACCCAAAACTCCAACTCAAAATTCTATGCTAAAAGTTAAACTTACTTTCGAAATTTCCCAAAAACACAATGCCAATGCTGTTGCGATTGTAGCCAGGTGCATGTGAGCCTTGCAAACCAAAGCCACGTCCCTCATAGACATTGCCATCGCCGCCTATAATGAAATTATAGCCAATATCACTAAAACTGCGACGTTGCTTGTGATCAGTTTGAATGTTTTTAATGAGTCGCTGACATGTTGTGGGCGTGCTGCAACCACTTGGATTATCCGAATGATGTATGATAACATAATCGACCTTGCCACTTATGCGTGAAGGTGAGCGTGCCGCAACGGCACCCCAAGAGCTGCGCGGTTTTATTGTAATCCCCAGTGCGCACTGAAATACTGCAAATAAAAATTTAGTTTCCACAATAAAATATCAAAAGTTTAGTTACCTATTGCTAAGGCTGCAAAAAATTGCAAATATCTGAAGGCAGTCATTATCAGTTTTGTTTTTAGCACAAACAAAAAAAAATACTGTCTTCTCGAAGATGCTGGCACGATGAGCGCTGATGTGTTTGTGAATCACTTGTTTAAGTAGCTATCGCTTTTAAACATTTGCTTTTGCGATAAGCGATTCTGGGACATCACAACATTTGATTATCGGGGGGATTCACAACACCTCAGGTTATCACAGATACTACATATGTATAAACATATGTATTTATACTTTATATACGTATTGGTTTCTTAAGAAAATGGGGAAATGATTTTTAGAATTAAATTTAGGGGACTTTTATATCAAGAGATTTTTCCTAAATTGTTCATTAATATGCAGTACATTTGTTGCTTGATGATATCTCAAAGTCAGCATCAGCTGATATTTTGATGTGGTGTCTACATTGTGTAGAGTTTAAAGTTAAGTTAATTATTAATAAAAAATTGCGAAGACGTTAATTTGAAAATGAAATTATGGTAACAATAATGAATAATTTGACTAAGAAAAATGAATAATTTCTTATGTAAGTTTTCAAGATGGGTTTTAAGTACAATCTTCGAATTTGATGAATTGTTTTCGGATGCCTTTGAGTCCTCGAAGACCTGTTAATGATCTCCATTTGAATTTATTTGCCTATAAATAACCTCGCAGAAGATACTGAAATTTCTTATCAATTTTAAAAACGTTGGGGAAGCAAATACATATAGCTCACTTACTTCAAGACTGACATAACTCTAAGAACTTGTTTTATGAGAACTTATTTTTTGTGTGAAAAAATCAGAAATGTATCTCATAAACTTGCCTTGTGAGAAGAGTTTATGTAGACATAGGCCCCTATTGCGGTTGTCGATTTACAATAGACAAACGCTTTTTTTCTATTAACGATTTTGTTTCGTATTGTGTTTATCGATCACAATCGCTGGCTGTTCTATCATTTTGTTTTGATAGATAAGATTTTTTTTTTATTTTAGTAGATATTTCTTTATTTTTTAAATTTTTCACATAAAATATTTCAAACTGAATGAAACTAAACGGCTGTCTCAAGAAAAATAATAATATTTCAAGTCACAATGACGCAATTTTTTCTATTGAATTTCGTAATATTTCGTTCTATTAAATCGATGGCTATCGATTTTATCGCAAATCGACAACCATAATAGGGGCTATACTTTTCATCATTTTCATATAAAAAGTAAGTTATTGAAAACTTAAAATTTACACAGTATGGTTTTTATGTTAAGGGGCACAGATTGGATGGTAAAAATTTTATTTAGGGTGCATACTTAGGGTGGCCCTCATACAAATATATTTTTAAATATCATTGTCACGAAGACAAATAAATCACTTCACACCGAATTTACACTACGTATCTCTAATGTTAAGAAGCATAGTTTAGGCAACAAAACTTTTATTTAGGGTGGCCCTCACTCAAATTTTCTCGAAGCCCGCTATATCGATTCTCATGTAATTTACATTATAAGGCTTTTATGTGAAGAGACACAGATAAGATTGTAAAAATTTTATTTAGGGTGCATACTTAGGGTGGCCCTCATACAAAAATATTTTGAAATATCATTTTCACAAAGACAGGTTAGTGGATTCACACCGAATTTACACCACGTAGCTCTTATGTTAATAGGCATAGTTAAGAATACAAAAATTTTATTTAGGGTGGCCCTCACACACAAATATTTTTTAAATATAATTTTCTCAAAGACTGCTTAATCGATTCTCTTGGAATTTACAACACATGGCTTTTATATTGAGAGGCACAGATAAGCTTAAAAAAAAATTTATTTAGGGTGCATACTTAGGGTGACCCTCATACAAAAATATTTTTAAGTATCATTTTCACGAAGACAGGTTAGTCGATTCACACCGAATTTACACCACGTAGCTGTTGTATTAATAGACATAGCTTAGGCTACAAAAATTTTATTTAGGGTGGCCCTCACACAAAAATATTTTTAAATATAATTTTCTCGAAGACCGTTTAATCGATTCTCATAGAATTTACACCACTTGGTTTTTATATTAGAGGCACTGCTAGGTCGTTATTTTGGTAGCATACTAAGGGTGGTCCTCATACAAAAGTATTTTTTAAATAGAATTTTCACGCAAACCGCACATCGAATTTACAACACGGTTGAGGTGAAGCGATGCGCACAGGGTAATGCTAGTTTATAATAAAATTGTAAGACGTTTTAGGTACGAACAATTCTATTTTAAATATATTTTAATATATTGTCAGTTAGATAATATAGAAGACAAACACTAAGCAGTTTAGCATCACTGTTATCAATTAAAATTATAGCATTTTGTATGCACAGCGGTTTTTGCTAAAACAGAGCAACAAAATAAGTATAATATCAACTCAGGTGTTTTCTTTCTTGAAGTTGAATAGAAAACGTTTTAGCCAGTAACCACACACAATATTTCGAAGCAATATATTGTTTTCACTTTCGACCGACTTACGAACAATCTTGAATATCGGTCTTTGCTATTGACAGCATGCTAAGAAAAAAAAAGTTATAATATAAAAAAAAACTTCTTTATAAAATATCGATCGATCTCAAAAAATAAATTTTTCACTTAAAACTAAAAATATTTAAAAGGAATTTTTTTTTTTACTTCACTCGCTAATAGTACCTCAACGATGTTTTTTTGCTATGGGATGGCTTTTAAAAATATTTTTTAACGTTGTTCATGATACTCCCAAATATTTTAAGTCTTAAATAAAACTACAGCAATTTTTTTATTAAATATTAATTTTTAAATCATTTTATTTTTAGCATTGTTTCATTTAAATGTAATTTATAATGGTTTTTGTTTCATGTAAGTTATCGTTTGGTTTTTTGAATAACTTTTACTATAATTGTTAGGTATGTGTAATTTTAGTTTTTATTAATACTCGTAAGATTTTTTTTTTTAAATACTAAAACATAAATTAATTTAATATTTCACTTGCTTAGCTGACGAAATTGCGTCTGCAAAAGTTGTGACCAATACAAGATTTTTGCATAATTTTTTATTAATTGTTCATTATATTGTTATTGAGTATTGTTGTAATTTCCTAAATACTATATTTCACAAGTAGAGTTTTTATGTATGATTTTTTGATGAATTCAAGGTTCATGTTTTTCGTTTGGGTGAAATTGTTTTTAATCAAATAAGCTCAAATAACATTTTTAAATATTAAAATTAAATTTTCTGAATTAAGCTAATTAAAGTAAATTGTTATGGGTCTGGTTCATAAAATTAGGGTTTATTTAAAGATTAAGGTTATAACTCAGATTACATTTAGCAAATCACAATTTTACTTGGATGGCAAATAATAGGGACTGGATGGAAAATAGTGTTATATAATATTTATTTATTTAATTTTTAACGATTTTTTTTTTTAAATGCTTAGAACTTTTGTTACGTTTGAAATTTTGAGTCTTTTCAAAAAATCTTACCAAAATATTTTTGTTTTTTTTATGGTTTTGCTAATTTTACTTACGTGCGAGTGTCTATGTATCTTTCGAGCTTTATGGAGAAATATTAACAATATGGAGAAATATTAGGTGCCTCGAAATCTACCAAGTCTCTGGAATGTACTTTGGAACCGAACCGGTTCAGAACTGAAAAACCACTTTTTTTTACTAATTAACTGAACCATTAACCGAACCAAAAGGTTTGAGGGTTCATTCTGACCAATTTTTCCCACTTTTCTTTTTTTCTTTTTTGTTAAATGGAAAAAATGGAAATTGATGAAATTTTCAAAGGAATTGGGGGGAAATGAGACAGAATTCGTAAATAAATCATTAATAGATAAAATTAAATCGTTTGATAATATACGGTGGCTTTCAAATAATGTTGATGTTTTGAACTTTTGGAATAACTACCCTGACAAAGTATTATCTCAATTAGCTCAAATATTTTTGATATTCCAGCAAACCCAGGTTTAGGTAGAGAGAGCATTTTGCACCCTAAAGTTTATTCTCGGAACACTGGGGGGAAATTTTGACGATTAATTGTTAGAAGATATTTTTCTCATCAATTTCAAATGATTATTGTAAATCAAATTTTTTATCAAATAAGATTTTGTTACTATGTACTTATAGCAAATGACATAAGTTATATCAACATATGTATTTTTATATTCTTTTGGATTATTCTGAATAAAAATAGCATAAGTGTGCATAGTTTTTTTTTAAATTCCCGAACCGTTGACCCGAACCGCAACACCGGTTCAAAGAAAAGAAAAAAATGGCTTTGACGAACCAATCCAAAAGTGCAAAAACGGTTCGAACCACTGAACCGAACCGACCAAATTTTTCACCCGGTTTACGTCCCTGGTATATTTTGCGTCAAAGCGTTACAAACTATTTTCTTGTAAGCAAATTTCAATAAATAGTATAGGTGCAAAAGAGCTTCATCTGATCTTGACTGTACAAAACGTTACGTTTTCATTTTAATCGTACAAATTGAAACTCTTCAATATCATCCTCACTACTTCAACCGTCTTTTACATTGGTGACCTTGTTAATATTGCCCACGCAAAGGTATTTAGCTGCTGCAAAGGCTAAGTCCAAGAATTCTGTATTTCTGTGAAGAAAAAAAAGGAGCATCAAGGAATAAAGTAGTAATCCGAAATTGTTTAAGAAGTCGAAGAGTGCGAAAAATGTCAAAAAATGTTGAAGAAATCAAAAAGAGAAAAAGAAAAGTTTAAAAAATGTCAAAAAACTCAGTAAACATTGAACAAATCGAATTATCTTAAAGAAGTAAAAATAATTTTTAGAGTTTCGAATAAAGTTGAAAAGTTTCAGAGAATTCGGAAAATATCGAACAGTATAGAAGATTTCGGAATATGGTGATAACTAACGAAAATGCCAATGAAAGACTGTCACGTAACACTGGCGTGAGCATTAGCATCAATATTACCTTTGTGTTACTAATCAGCCAATATACTCCAATATATTTCATTTCAGACAGTAAAGCTCTTCACACATCAATAGTTTCCAGCGATCTTATGTTTCGTCACATGATCTTTAAACCTTAATAAGCACAATTCCCAAGTTGCTCTACCAATGACTAAACGCGGCATTTAAAGTTTGATTTAATTTAATTTTTCATTTCAAAAATTTGCAATGTTTTGTTTCTGAAAAAGTGCAGTTATTTTTATCACCAGATATTTGTTCTATAGTATTGGGCGAATTCTGACTAAGCAAAGTGCCTAAAACTATGCAGTGCAAATATTGTTATAGTCCATAAGGAATAACAAGCGAAAATATAACGAAAACCTATTGCATAGTATTAGGCAGTTTTGTTAGAGAATTTAGTCAGAGTTTACATAGCTCCTTATTTTCAATTTAATTATAAGTATCTTTACGCTACAAATACGAGTATGGAATATACTTTAATGTATTGCTAAGTATTTTATGTATATCAATGTTTTTTGTTTTGTTTTAATGTAAATGAATGTTATTATGCGCCAATTGATGGGCGCTCAAAAAATTACAAAATTTTAATGCCTCATTCAGCAAATGTATCTTAACCTTTTGTTCTACATAAGTAGGTACATTTTACCAAGCACTCACAATGGTTTTGGTTGGAGTTTTTTTTTTTCAGTTTTCTTACTTAGATTAGCAATGGAAACTTTCTTACAGAGCATAAATATTTTAGTTTACATTTTTATGGTTTTTATATTAAAAAGGAAGAGCTTTTTCTTGTTTTATTCACGAGCATAACGCGAGCATTTTTCTTGTATTTAAATTTACAAATTTTATATTTTAGCAATTTCAGTTTTGTTTCTTCTGAATTTAATTTAATTTATAATAATAAGTTTTGTTTTTTAAACGTTTAAGCTTTTGACGCTTTGCTATTTCTAGTATATCCATTAAATAACTTAGATTTTAGTTGAATTTTTCTGTTAATTACAGTTTGCCTACGAGTATTTATTGCTCTCTTTTGGGGTGTTTATTCGGTTTCCATTTTTCAAAAAACTTTTTCGTATCAATCATCAATATTTCTTTACTAACTGCTATTGTATTTCACTTATAAAAATGCTATTTACTCTTTGGGGTTTCATATAAAAAATGTTGCATACTGGGTCCATTTTTCATTACATTACATCAAAAGTTGTTGCCTTTGTTATCCTGAAGTTTTGCCAGAGTTTTAAAATATTTCGTTAAGTTTAGGTTTTGTATTAATAACTTGATTTTCTACTCACTAACAATGATACACTGACTGAATGGTTTTAGTGTTAGTTTTCCTTTTCTAATTATGTTAAAATTTCAAAATTTTGTTTAGTTTTTGAATTGAAAAACCTTATTAAGTTTCTTTATTTCATTTTTACAACTCAAGTAAAAAATCGTTAGAGGAATCCTTTCGAGTAGAAAATATAAGTATTTTCTAATATAGGATGCAGCATTAAAGTTTTTTTTTTCTAGATTTTATACTTATGAACCTTTATTTTGACGATATGTACACAAGTGTTTATTTTTTTGCTAACTCATGCATTTTTTGTAGGAAAAACTCAAATGAATTTTTTCAGAAAAGCAAAATAAATAACATAAAAAGTACCGAAAACAGTGTAATTGTATAATAAAGGGATAAAGAGTACATTTGTTCCCAGGTTTGCACCACGCCCATAATTTTTAAGTTTTTTTTCATTCATTCATACTTTTTTGCTTTTGATATTTATTCTAACTGTAAATATTTCATCAACAAGTGTGACTAGTTTCGGAAGGATGTATAGCTATTTGAAAATAGCTAAAGATATAGTATGTAAATATGCAGATATAGCTTTCTAAGGATCGCAATAAGTTGGACAGCATGGATATTAGTATAATTCGAAATTAATGGATTTTTAAAAGTGTAAGGTCATTTTCTAAAATAAACATTTTCTTAAATTTGTTTTATATAAAATATATTTTAATTAAAGAGTATATCAATGTTTTATAAAATTGTTCGCCTGCAGTGCAATGGTTTTAGAAGCAAATTTTCCTATAATATATTAACATTAATCATATGAAATAAGTCAACATTTTTAATGAAATTTTTTCGTCTGTGAAAAGTTTTATTATGGCTCATCACTATTGAGTTTTTAAAATTTGTGTGTCTCAATTATAGGAATTGGTGCAGGATTATGCAGCAAATTAAATATTTTACAAAGACCTAATCCGGGGTTTTAAATGGCTATAGCTTCGAAACCAGTTGTGACATTTCGTGCGACAATGACGTCGCTTTTTGCGCCTCAAGGTAAAATTAAAATAAATATTTTGTCGCACGTCTTCATACTTAAATACGTTTCCGAAACGAGATCGATTGCGTCAGGGCGCATTCGGCGACCACATGGCTTATTGTACCAAAAAAAAAAGCAGCAAAGATTTTTATATATTGGACGATTCGCGCCATAGGTAATAGCTGCGTCCAGAATGGTATGGCACCAAAAAAATATTTTTTTTTCATGCTGCAGTCAATTGTCTACCATTTAATGGAAAAGTTGAAATAATCATTACGTTTACTACAGCCGGATCATTTTTAATAGCTATAGCTTCTACAATAATATTGAAAATTAATAAAATAATAATTTAAAAATTTAAAGCGGCTAAAAACTAAAACAAAATATAAGAAGCCGTGCAAAATTTTTGAGGTTTTCGATCTCTTGATTCCATATTATTGGAATTTCTCAAAATTGAAAATCTTGAAGAATCTTTTGTGCAACAAAATTCTGGTCGCTGAGCTCTTACGTTTGATGAAAATTCCATTATATGATGTTTTTAAATAATAAACAAGTGGAAATATAACAAACAAATTGCTTTGATCTGTCAGCATTTAAAAACATTTTTATAAGAACGTTTTCTGCATTTGCTATAGACAAAAAGACTTATGCAAATTTTCTATTAATACGTAGCGATGCAATTTATTTCTTTTTTTTTTCACAAAAGTATTCTTGAATGCTTGATATTCCGTCTATGTATTGGTGCATCTAATTTCAGAACTTTTAACGCATATCACCTTTTTAACTACAACTTTTTTATTGAAACTTATTACCGAAGGAATTTCTTTTCACATTACTTGATTTTTCAAATCGCACGGTATTCTTACTAAGCCAATAGCGAAGCTTTTGAGCGGGCTTTGAGGGTATTACATATTAAAAAGAAATAATAAGTAATCGAAAAAAAAACGAAGTAATATTGTGCCTCAACTTAAAATTAATTTCTGATTGACCTTCGCGATGATGCATATACACGATATAGATGAAAACTATTGCATTTTATTAAGAATAAAATAGCTATCGACAAATGGTTTTAACAATAAAAGACATAAATTATTGAAGTTCAAGGCCTGAAAATGACAAAGGAATTATGTAGTCCTATGAAAAAAAAAAATCGCATAGCAGTCTGAAATAAAAATCAGACCACTAAAAATTTGAAGGCAATCTGAGTGGTCGACTAAAATTTTTTTACAAATAAAACAAAAAAAAAAAAGACCTCCAGACTATTTCATGAAACATAATTACCCAATCCTTTTTTGATGTAATTATGCCGAATTCCGAGTTCAAGTTTTCAAGTAAACTAAGAAAGAACTGACGTAGTGGGCAAAACATGCAATGCATTTGATAAAGTTTGAAAAATCAAAATAAATTTTAAAAATTTCTTCTTTTTTAACAAAAACAGTTTGTGCAAACTATGATCGAAATCGGAAACTGAAACCTTTGCAATTTTTACACAAACATGTCAGAGTTTTAATAATTTTTTTTTCCTTTTTTTAATTTACAAATTTTAAAGTGTTTTGATGTAGGTTATTGATATCCTGATTATATGCGCATACATGTAGTTAAACTGCTTTGGGAGGGGTTGGGGTTTATTTCTAGATTATGGCCAAATTTCAAATGAAAATAAGTTAACTTCTAAATTAAAACAACATAAAAGTAAATTTTAAGAACATTACGAATTTTATTTTTAAGTTTTCATTAAAATTTTAGTTTTAAATTAATCAACTTTTTTTTATATAAATGATTCACTTGGCTTTGTTGGAAAATCAATTACAATGCAAATGTTTGTTTTATTTTATAAATTTATAAACTTATAATAAACATTACTATTGTTAGCTACTTTCTTTATTTTTAAAACGAGTTTTCGATAAAATTAAACGTATAATATGGAAATTTTTTTTATTTTAAAATAAAGCAGTAGAAAAAATCAAAATATTTTACACAAATTAGGCATCTAAAACGGAAAAACTTAATAATTCATAAATATAAAAGCAGCAAATTGTGTCTTTGAATTTTTGTTGCTTTTTTTTCTATTTTATTCAAGAACTTTACATGTAACAATTTATGTTATTTTTTCCACATATTAAAATTCAATTTTGAATATTTAAATTGTACAAGAAAGTGCTGCATAAATTAATATTTGAGTGGATCAGCAACAAAGGCGGACAGCTGCAAGTGCATTCATTTCGAGTAAAGGGCGAATTTCTGGTGTGGCGAAATGCATGAGAACTTTTTTTTGTACTCGAGTTTGATAAGATGATTAGTAAATGCAATTTTCGAAAACAGCCAATGTTTATAAGAAAAAATAGTATTGACATTCTCAATTGTAATTGGACTTGTAACTAAAATTTCATCGTAGGTGCGTACCATGCACATGGGATGCTTTGAGTTGCTTTGAAATATTTGAAGATTTTGAGACATTTGCCTTTTAGGTCCTACATATAAAAAAAGCAATTGGAAGTTAACATTTCTTATAAATTGTTTATAACGGGATCGAAATCTTGACTTAAATTTTTTCTATTTCATCAGTATTTTCAAATACGTAGCGCAGATTTACCAAAGCCGACATGTATATATATTTTTCACCATTTAAATTTAAGATGAAATATCTCAAAACTCTGCTATAAAAGTTCAACAACCCGATTTTGATTTGGCATAAAAAATTCAAAAAATAAAAACCTTAATTTCAATATTCGAAGCGCTAAGAATTTACTAGCCATGGAAAGTAATGTAATTTTTGGTACACATAACTTAATTATCTTGAAATGATGAAACAATACATTAGATTCAGCAATGAAAAATCTATGGGAAATGTTAAATTTCAATGAGATTGACGTGTGGTTAAAGACTTGCTGAATATGACAAATATCTCAAAAGCATGCTGTGAGCAACTCAAAATCAATAAGATTCTTGCAAAGAAATGCTAGTCGAATTTTCTAAATGCACTCTGTGAATTTATCCGTAACTCAACTTGCCACCATTCGATTCTTGGCATATGAATCGACATTTAAAAAAAAAAGAAGAGAGGTGTCCACCATTGCTACTAACCTGCTCATTTGTAGTTATTATGTTGGTATGTGAATTAATTTTAGTTTTTTTTTTGAAATTTATTATATGATATTTTCACAAAGCTAATTTATTATTAAAATTTAATTTTAAATTTAATAATAATATAATACAATAGTAACATTTTTATACTCGTATGCTTATTATTGAACTGCTAAAACTGTTGACAGACATAACGAAGAGGAAATATTGAAAACTATGTAACAACATAAAGTTTATTCTAAACGTTTAATTGCTATGAAGTTGTATTTGCGAAATTTAGAAAAAAATTATACAAATTGAAAAATTATTTACAAAAATTATGTTTGTGTTTTTTTTTTTTAAAAAACAAAGAAGCTCATTAAATTAAATGTATTTATAATTTCTTTAACGTTTGTATTTTGAGTAGCTTTGTTTAGGGTGTTGTTTGTTGTGTTTTTGTTTTGCTTTTTTTACGCAAACGTTTCATTTTATTTACCAAATACTTTAATGTTTTTTTAATTGTTTTTCAGTTTTTTTCCTAAGTTTTAATTTGTTTGATTTTTTGTTTATATTTAAAATAAATTTGCTTATTTTTAATGGAATAATTTTTAACACACGTTTTTCTTTTCTTTTTGTTTCATGTTAGGTGTTTTTATATTTATTTATTTTTATTTTGCAACAACTACAAGCAAATTATTTGCATGGCTCAAAAGAAAAAGTTTTAGATCTATTTTTTATTTTTGAATTAAATATGTTGTTTATGAACTTTTGGTATTCCCAAAAAGTTTAAAGAACTTAGAAATTTTTTATGCAATGCGAAAAAAGTTATTGATACTTGAAAAACCTTGTAATAAATATTTGACATTAATATATAACAAATAATACAGACCTACAGCAGTGGCGAAAAAAGTTGTTATTTTTAAACTTATAAAAATTGTTTCTTGTTTATAGAATATTTTTCACTTTTTTATAAACTTTACATTTTCTTCTCTACTACGACTGGTAGTAACATAAATTATGATAAATTTTTAAAATAATGAAAAAAAAAAAAAAAACACCAGAAAATAGCAATGAATTACGTGTAAAAAAACATAAAAAAATTTAAAAAATTCAGATGAAATGTTGAGTGTGTTGCATTGCATTGGTGCTTATCTGCTCGCTGTTACACATGGGAACTGAGATTTTTGAAATTTTGTGTTGTTTTTGTTGTAAAACGTCAAAAATGCTTAACAAATTGACAATTGCACCATCTGGCGGTTGTAAATCCACACCGATTGAGAAAATTTTGAAGAAAGCTGCTACGGTTGCAGTTGTCGTATTATCTGCATGACAAGTTGCAAATTTACTGTTGTTGTTGTTGTTATTATTTATTGTAATATTAATTTGTTGTGGTTGTTTAAAGTTTAAAAAAATTTCTTTTGTTTCATTTTTGTTAATATTATTGTTGTTGTTTTTATTCAAGTTATTTAAAAAGTTTTTGTTATTAATATTAAATTTTTGTTGTTGTGTTTGTTTGATAAAATATTGTTGTTTTTTTTGTGATTTTTTGGAAATGTTCTTCTGCCATTGCAACTGTCATGGCCTATGGAACCTGCATAGAGAGAGAGAGAAAGAGAGAGAGAGAGAGTCAGAAAACAACCAATAGATATATTTTTTTTTCAAATTTAGAAATGTTTTCGATATTAATAAAAGGTCATAAACGATATAAAGAAATCATTTGAATTTTTTCCTTAAAAAAATGGTGAAGAAATATAAGTTATTTCGAAGATTTTGTAATAAGAATCATTAACTTTCTTGAAATTCAATTAACAAATATGAACTTCACCGTATGAAGGTGAGAAAATAAATTTCGATGAACAAATAATTTTTTATCATTTTATTTAACAATTTCGTATACTTTTCACACAGAATGGCGCTAGAAAATTATCACTAAATATCAAATTTTAAAAAAAGTATTCTAAAAAGAAAACATTCTTATGTTCATGCCGTTGGCAATATGCTAAAGCCAAAAAGCGCTATACACATACATATGTGCGAGTATATTGATCAGTTACTTTGATGACTTTGGTGACTATGGAAAATAAATGTCGAAAATATTCGTAAAAAGTCGGTCCAACAATTCACTTTTTGCTTTTTGCATATTAACTTTTTTCTTACGCATAGATTTAAGCTGTTATTTCGTGTAGCTTCACTTATCGGCGAGCTGTGCTTTAGAGTTAGAGCTACTGTGTGCAGGAATACAGTGATGTGAAGGATCAGAAGTAAGAATTTTTAGCAACTGTATTCGTCTAATCGACGGAGTTTACAGTTAGTGTAGCTTTCAAATTTTTCCACCGAATATTATTTTGCTTTATTACCGCTTCACTTGAACTTAACGCTGCTTCGGGACTCTGAGATTGAATTTTTTTTTTTTGAATTTTAATGATGGCGACAACATAGATTCTGAACACAATCTACGAGAAAACGTCACACCACAGCTGAGTGATGCCAAAAACTTAGTTGAAAACTTCTTTAAGACCTCAAGAAAGCGTAGACGAGTCTGAACAAGAGAAGGTATCTGATGAAGATGACGTGTCACTTAATATTTTATTTTATAACTAACAATGAGTAACTATGTGATTGTCATAGTACTTGTATCTATTTCGCTAATGCTAGGCCACTCTCTCGCAAAGAATTTATGTAGGAGTTTACATAGGACTATTCAAAAAACATACCATATTACTACGCTAAGACTGAATGTCACAACTTTATTAACTTCTGTAAGTAGTTCTATCGAAAATATAATAGTTCCAGTTCCATATAATTCAAAGTTTGAAAAAAGGAAGTATATACTTGCAATCTTTGCCCACATAGAAGGCGTTGTATGACGAAGCAAGTGTAAAGATTTTGTAAAAAAGCATGTGTGGAAAGCCGAAAAATTGAAGCAAGTACAGATGTGCAAAGAAAATTAAATTTTCAAAAATATTTTTCTTTTTAAACTTATCATATATAAATTTTCAAGTTCTACAAATTTTTAGTTTTATTTACTGTAGATTTTCAGCTCTCTATGTAACTTGACCCTTAAAGCGGAATCAAAAAATTATATCAGTTTTTAATTTCAAATAAATATCCTAAGACATGAAATAAAGAAAATATTATTAATTTAATTATTTTAAAAATTCCCTAAAAACTAAAATGCCAAGATATTGTGTCAATCAATATGTAACGTTTTCCAGTTAAGCCCGCAGAAGATAACATTCTTTACATTGGTGGACTATCTTTATCATTTACTATAAATACTTTGTGTTTGTTTTGGGGTGCAGATTCGGCAAAAGTTTAGCTGTGATTGAGGCCTAGTGTATTGAATTAGTTTTCAAAAGCTGTCATGGTCAATGCCTTAATAATTGTTCTCGTAGGCAACATCTTTACATCACTCTTAAGCTGGTGCAATGGCAATGTGCACGAAGATTTCAACATTCAAAAATCTCCAACTCATAACATGAAGAAGGGGTTTGCGGTAAAATTTTAGCTCATTTTCGAACTAGTTCAGGATTATTCTCGTGCTTCTGGGCTTATAATAGACTTCTTCATACACTATATGAACATAAATTGTTACGTTTTTGAAATGTGAAAACTGTCACATAGCAGCTTATTGTCAGTGCATTCATTATGTTTTGATCAGAATAAAGATCACACAATTTTTAAGCTCAACTTGTCTTAGTAAAAATGAGGTTATCTTAGCTAACAACTGCATAGCACATTATTCAATAAAATTAATTTACTTGATTGACTACAAAATTGGCTTTCTTCGAAATAGTGCTATTGTCTATGAACAAAGAAGAGATTAAGTGTTGTAGAAAAATTGTATAAAAATGTAGAAAACAAGTAAAAATCACCTTGGCACATCTTGCCCCAAAGGGTTTGACATGCGTCATTACACAAACAAGCACAGACACACATACGTAGGTAACTTTTTTTGGTAACCCGAAATGAAATTTTAAACAAGCATTGTGACCCTTGCAACGAAAAATTGAAAAACTCTTCCAAGCAAGAAATTGCAATTCCTATGGGTCGGTCTGCTACATCACCCACACTAAAGCACATATCCATATGTTCGTATGTATGTATCTATGTACATATATAGAAAAGACAGTGCAATCAGCTACAGAGCACAATGGTTATTACGGCTAACTAGATTTTGAAAATGCAAACAATTGAGCAGCTTGTAAAACCATAAAAAATTGAAATTAAAAAAAGAGCAAAATAAAAAGGAAATTTATAAAAATCACAAAATTGCCGTACACGAGTAAAGTGGAGGTTGCAAATTCGAGCAGTAAAGTTAATTTAGAACATGTGACGTAACATTCAATTTTTTACATTTAATTTTTGATATAAGAAAAAACTGCACAGCCAAAATGTTTAAAATATATAAATTAAAATCTGTGTTAAAATGATTGAATTATTTATAAAAAAGAGGAGTGTTGGAAAACAGAGTTACACCACAGTATCTAAGTCGAAACCGAGTGCACGTTCAAAATGAAACATTTTTGTTTCGTAATTTCATTTTTATAGTTTTCCACTATTGCACATGATGACATTTCAGAAAAACTAGATTTACCTTCAAAAATCAGCTGTAAATAGTTGAAGTTTTGCAATGAGACATCGCTATGAAACAATTACACAGAAATTTTATCAAAAATGATTTATATCAATTTTTATATTCCAATATGTGATAATATTTTTTTTTCGAAAAAACTCATTCGTTATTCAATTAACGACCAAAGACTGAAAACTTTAATGCTAAAGATCTGGAGAATTATAGAAGATATTATTCTGTAATTTAGTGGGAACGTGGAAAACACAATTGAAACTGGCTGACAAAAAGTAGTTGAAACCGCATAAGTATGCTTGGCACATATCGTGCGAACAAGTTATGATATATTGGAGTAATCAAGCCCTGTGATATGAACTACAAAAAAAAAAAAAAAAATTTACAAAAACACTTATTCGATACCGCTTAAGCCTTTCAAAATATGAGTGCTCGTAACAATCATCAATTTCGCATTAATAAACTCTCTAATAAGGGGGTATATGTGTTTGTAATACGCAATAATGATAGTTTCCAACGGGAATGTTTTAATTTTTTGAAGCTTAAATTACGAGGAACAAGATGTTTGTTCACAATTTTGTCGCATTTAAAATTGCCTTCAGCGTGCCAAGTATGTATAACTGAAGACTCTAACTCTAAAATTTAAAGTCAAAAATCGATTTTTTTTAGTCAAATTCATATAGTCGGCTTTTAAAAGTCGACCCATTGTTCTTTTTTGCTTAAATTAGCTCAGTCTAATGAAATTTTATACTATCCAATTTTCGCGCATACTTAAATTCATTTTGTGAAATTTCTTTCCATTTTCTCTTTAAACACATTATTAAAATTTAAATTAAGTCCTTCTGTTGGTTGTTGGATTTTTTTGTTGTCATCTCGTAGAGGTTGGCCAGTGGTGCTCTACATTATGCTTGTGCCATAATGGCCTAAGACAAAGACAACTACAGAGTGTGCAGCATTGTATAGTAGAGTGTTTATAGGGATGACACAAAAGCCGTTTAAGTTCATTTGTTTTTGTTGCGGTTCAACAAACGATTTTTTTAATGGAGGGCAGTTTATACCATAGAGACTCTGCCTAAAAATCGAACAAAAGGGAGACAAAAGGATCTATACCAACATGGAAAATTTATATAAAAATTAAAGTTTTTATAAGATAAAGAAGTTATTCCAATAGTAACGTGAGTAAGTAGCAAAATATTTTACAAAAAAGATTTTTATTTCGTTTAAATTTTTAAGTTTTTGGTTTTGATTACTCTGGCGACATTTCTTTTTTTACGGCCACAAATTTTGTTGCGTAAAACTCTTAAATTTTTAATTGCTTGATGAATATTTTGTTACCATATGTGCTAGTGGGCGCGCCTAATATTTGTAAGTGCCCGCACATGTGTTTGCATTGCACCTCTGCATACACATAAATTTAAGTGAGTTTTTGTGCACAATACAAATAGCCCTGTCAACCAAAAAAGTTTTCATTTTTGTGACGAAATGTAACATCAGCAAATGGTCTTTCTCAAATAAATTAAAAAAAAAAATTGTAAAAAAATAAAATTTACAAAGTCACTCAAACTTTTTTATGAGAATTAATATAAAAGTTTTGAGCAGCCATTGCTCGCATATGGGTAAAAATGTAGAGGGAAAAAAAGTGACGTGAGCATAAGTTTAATCGAAGATATAGTAGTTTTAAGTGAAGTATTTATTACATATTGGTAAAAGAGGCGTATGAGTAACATTTAATTTAAATAGAAATGTTAGATAACACAATTTTTTTAAAATTTGTTTATTTATTTCCGTTCTTGGCAAACTGTGTTTATAAAACTAAACTATTCATATCATATGTAAATAATCGTTAGTTTCAACAATTGAGATCAAAAAAAATCACAATGAAGAAAAAGACAAAATGTGAGTTAAAACGTACACATGAGTTTCTTTTAACGAGAAGCATAGTTGTATGACATTATTTTTACTTTTGTGATTTTTATTTTAAAAATCAAAAATAATCGTAATTTTGGATTATTATTTTCGATGAAAAATTAACGTTATTTTGGATTTCTTTATTTACCTTGTTAAATGTCGACTGCCCTCGTGTACCGCCATCTCAGATGATTTGAACTCATTCAATTCCTTACGTATGGCAGCCTTATCTTTTGGCGTCAGTCTTGTCCATGGCTTGTCTGCGCGACGATCATAGTCATGCGCCTGTGTAACTTCAATGTAATCGTTGAAGCGTATGATTTTTTTCTCTTTAAGCTCTTCGACGGTGGGTCGAAAACTGAGCTTGCGCAACAGATAGCTTTTCTTCTCTTCCTTCTGTTTCTTCTCTTCGGCGGGTGATTGTGCTGTAAGTTTAGTTGAATAAATGTGAGTAAGATATGCCCAAAGTTAAGGTGAAAAATGAATAGCTTAAATTTCGAAAATTCGCTTTTCACTTACTCTTTAAAATGTTTCGTTCCACCAACTCCTCTGCAGTGGGACGCATTGACAGACGACGTATGAGTCGCGCTCCGATCGCCTCCTTTGACTCTTTGATCTCGTTGTCTGTCACCTGGTGCAAAATGTTGCGATTAATCAAATCCTGCTTATCAGGACGCAGTTGCAACTTGAGCGACAGTGATTCCTTGCGTGCGATTTTTGCTTGACGATCGTTATCATCTTCGCGATAGAGAATACGACCATCACCCTCATCGCTGTCGCTGCTACTTTCGCGTATCACAAATGGGCGTGCGTTCTCTTTATTTTCGACAGTACAAGGCAGCTGAATGTTGAACATTTGTTGCCTGCTACAAAGTAGAGTAGATCGTGAAACATAAAAAAAAATTAAAGAAAACGTTGGAAAAAATTTTAATAAAAATTCAATTTGACTTTTGCAGTAATTAGGAATACAAATATTTACTATTAGCATAAAACGTAAAACAATAAAAACATTCAATTATTTCCGTTGACACATAACATGCAATTTATTTATTTTACAAATATTTAGTTTTATTTTTAGTCATCCTTTTGTTAGTGTGACAAATGAGCGTGACAATCAGCAAACAAACTGCTGGCTATTTTTCCAGGCCCGAAAATAAAACCAACATTTGAGTGGGTGCCTAATTTGTGGTGATTATTTGCAATGATTTTGTTCTTTCCTACCTCACTCCACTACCCGAGTACCTGAAAAATAGCAGTTAATGTTGCATTGTACGGAGTGTTCTTTGTCCTTTGCTACCACACCGAACTACCACATCTGTATGTGTGCATGCCTAATGAAATAAAGCACAATTTTGCGTAATTGTTTTATTATTCAAACACATCGTGGTAGTTGTAGTGGTTGAATAGAGAGCTAAGAGAAGCAAATAAAACATTCAGCATTTTGTGAGGGCTAAAAGAGTAGTCTAACGTTTGGTCTTTTTCTTTCTTCCTCGGTCTGCTTATGTGTTGGTGACATTTTGGGCTATCAAAAACGTTTTGCCCTGGACTCAGTTTACATTTTGCTAATTGAATTAAGTTTAAAGGAAGGAAATAAGGATCTTATAGCGGTAGCTTATCTGATGAAACTTTGAAAATTTCAACTAAAATAAATTTCTAAAAGCACTTAGGATTTTCAAGGAATTTCAAGTTTAGCAAAGTTTAAGTGAAGAAAATTTCAAAAATTAAATTGAGACAAAAACTTGCATTAAATATATAAATAAGTTTCAACGAATAGTTATATTTAAATCGTCTAATTGCAGTGACATTGATAATGCAAAGTTTTCGGGTAAAACATAATGGGGAATTTGATAACCAGGCACTTTTTGTATCAACGCTTATGATTACCATCAAATGAATAGAATTTACATGAGCACGTCAAAGTTATATTTAAATTTATTTTTTAGTTTTCTGAAATAAAGTCAGTTTTCAGACTAACAGCCCTATTCTGATTGTTAACTTAACAAGGAATAATAAAGTTGCTCTTGTTAATCTAATTGTTATGAAATGTAAATATTGGTATTCTAAAAAATCATTAACAATATAAAAGCTTTTGAATTCCCCACACAAAAGCTTTCGTGGTAAACTTGTCAAATTTTGAATTTTTAATTTTAAATTAATAGAATAACAAATAGAGTAATAAAAAGCTGGAACACACAAGGCAACGTGGCGAAGTAGTTAGGACTGTGAACTCATAGCTCACGTGCGGTGGTTCGATACTCGTAAATTCAAAAAATTTTTTTTTATTGATATCAATGAAAATAAATGTTTCTTTAAGACATAGTTCTAAATATTTAAAACCACGTTGTCCAGTCTTTTAAATTTTATAAAAAAAAACATTTTTACTTAGCTCAATTCTGAAATATCACTCGTTGTTAAGACACTTTCACACATTAACAAAATAGTAACGAAAAGAGCTTTCAAATTTTTGCCAGAATACGGACTTGTTAATATTAAATATTTTGTTAATGTGGTGAGCTTTGTTAAGCTGCCAGAATAGGGCTGTAAGGCTCAATTTGGAATTCGTGCAAGAAATATCTCTAAAAACGCTTTTTTTGAAAACAAAAGCCGCCAAATATAGGAATTCACATTATAATGCTTCGCTAAAATTTGGCCCTTACGTCAAATAAAAATTGGCTTAAAACTTTAAACGATCATTCAATTTTTTAAGTTTAGTTTTCCAATTTTGTTTTTGGATTAGTTTTTTTAAGCATAAATGTCAAAAGAAAAAATCACACAGGTAAGTCGTCATAAATTTAAAATTTTCTGGGCATGATATTTTCCTTTTAATATTTCGATGATGTTGTTTGGGACAATTTCCCGAAAACGCATGTATGAACCACAGAGCGTGAATTATGCCAAGTTTGAAAGAAATTTTTTTTTTGCCAGAATGCAGAAATTTAAAAAAATTAAAAAAATAAAATATAATAAAAGGGTTGCCAGTCCGAACACCGCTGGAAATTCAATATATATATCTTCAAGCTCAGTGAGTTCAAGGATAACTTCAATGAGTTTCCCATAATTGCAAAATAACACACTGGTCACATGAAACCCTCAAGTATGATAAGTTTAAGCCTGCGTGTTTTCATTATTTGATTTGAAAGTGGTTAACCTTTAATTACTATGCTCTTCAAATTAATTTTGCTTCGAAGGATATTAAAAAGAAAAACATGACTATGTTATTTCAATACAAAGAAAGCAAAAGAAACAAGTCATATTGTTTCAAAATGCTTTCTATCTGTTTCAATGAAATGTAACAGCTGCGCATTCTTAAACTAAAAGTTTTTGATGTTGTTCTTTTTATTTACAATAACACTTGACTCTGAAAAAAATATATTTTTTTTTTTTTGTGTACGCTATTAATTCACGCTGTGTGCCACGCGCCATTAGTAAAAATAAGAAAAATTTGAAAAAAATGTTCGCTGCTGTTGTAATTAATTATATACCCGAGCAAATAAATTGTAAAAGTTTCTTTTTTTTTTCTGTTTCGCGCCGGGTGCTTTTATTTTGTTGGGTAATGGAGAAGAATTTGTTCTTTGTTCTTTTTTTCTTGTATTATAACTTTTTTTGAGTTTGCACTGTTGTGTTTTCTGTGCTTTTCCTTCATATATAAATGAGTTTAATTTTTAGCGCCCCAAAGTATATGTACTTTATTTATGCTTTTTTTGTATACGCCACTTATTACGTATAACATTTAATCAAGTTTTACTCAAACTCAATTAATTTTCAATATGATTGATTGATTGTTGTATTAATTACATATTAAAATTCTTTTTTCTTTTCACATTGGCATGATATTGTTCGCTTGATTGCCTAATGTAATTTACTTGTTATTCATGTAACAACTCATGATGTGTGGCAAAGTTAAAATTAATTAATGTAATTTTTAAGGGCGCTTCTTCACTTGGACAAAAAAATATTTAGTGTTTCTGATGTATTTAACCTTTTACATTCTTAAGAATTAGTATAATGAATTGCAAATAAATTTAAATGGAATGAAGTACATTGAAATCAAGTTAATTTAAGTAATTTATTGTATTTCAGTAATGAAGCTCAAACTTTTCTCATTTTAATTCAACCAAGTTTTTGAGATTGATCAAAATAAGGCAAATTTTTACTTTTTTTATTGCCTAGAAAATTATTTTACAATTCAGGAAACATCAAGTGAACTGGCTTATACCCGGTGAATAAGACTTGTTTTAATAACCATTTATATTAAAGTTTTTTACTTTGTAACTCAAAACATTTACATCTAATTAAAAACGTTTCTACAAAAAATGGCGAGGAAACCAACGTAAAAACAACTGTTCATTAACATTTTTTAAGATTTGGGATGGAATTTTCCAACGTTAAATTTTTGTAAGGAAATTGCGCGATGGCCAATTTTCAAATGAAAGTAAGGCAATCATTTAAATGAAATTCTTAAGCAATTTTTGTCACCCGTTAAATAATTGCTAAGAGCGAAAAGGGAAAATCGATTGCCTAAAATGGCTCGAAGCCTTGGTCAAGAGGTTACTTTTAAAAGTACTGAAAAAAATTTAGTAAATATACCGTAAGAAATCATTTCTAACTCAAAGTTCAATGGCTTAACAAGATATCCATGTATATAACAAAGAGGCGTGGCATCCTACCTAAACAAAAAAGGACAAGCGCAGTCATGCGGCAGTTTTTAAAGGAAATAAAATCAGACTTCAAACAGATACGACTTTAGATAACTGGGCGTGGCAACTCCCGAATACTCTACTGGAACCTGTAAATAAATTTGACAAAAAATGGGCGACTTGGAACAAGTGGGCATAACACTTGCCACATAAGAAAAAAATAAACGGCCGTAACTTGAGTTACAGCATTTGTATGCTATTACACCACACAGTGCACATTTTAACACAAGCTAAATGATGCGAATTTTATTCCAACTATAACATTGACCATTGACTAACAAAACCTTGTAATAGTGGTGCCGAAAGTACTTTCCGACAGTGTCTTAACTTACGCGTATTATGTTTTATGGCAGAGCGATATCTATAAATGTTACTAAACTTAAGATTGCAAATAAGGTAAATATATCACTGATATTTAACTAATAGTCCAAACAGAATGATTTAGAGCGTTAATGGCTCGCATTAACTTCCACAAAGCCAAATAAAAGAAAATCGTTTAACGCTCAAAATTTATCGACAATAGAATTTAATATGAAACTTGGGAAAACTTTCTCCATATAAATAAAACTGATAAAATCTTGTATTTCATTAAAGCATTTAAGACTTCTTGCCTTCTTGTATATTTAATTGCTTTTAAATTTTAAGCTTTTTCGTACTTATTTCCGCATTCAGTGAAACAAAATAAACAAAATATAAGAAAGGTTGATACTTCCTTACAATTCTTTTCTTTTAAATTTGAGTTTTTCAATTGCAAACTTTTGTTGTAACTCAAACAAAAGAGCAGCAAAGTTAGAAAACTTTTTGGTTTATTTTTTATTTATATTTTACTTCGAACGTATGAGTGCATTCATTATACCATAAGTGGGAGCCACAACATTTTTTTCACAAATTTGTTGCACACACATAAATAAGTGTGCAACATACACATATGCAGCTATCTAAAATATTATCTACGTCTACGGAATCCTAAAGGAATGCACCGATTTTGTAATTTTTTTTTCTAATTCAGAAAATATTGTACGAGTTAAAAATTTTGCAAGAGTTTGAAAAACAGAAAACTTATATTGAAAAACAATTTTTTTGAAATCCGCAACAACAATCAGGCTCCAGATTATTAAAACTTAAAATAAAAAAGATTTTGAAACATAAAGCAAGAAAAACAAAAATTTTGAAACCAAATTCTTCTTTAGAAAAATTCGAAAAAAGTTTTTTTTGGTTCACTCAGATGCATACCATACGCTGGCATCAACGGAAGTCACGCACACTATACACACATTTCCGGACGTGGGCGTTAACCCATAAGTGCATGAGGTCAGCCCCCAGTATGGAGACCAAGCTCCTTTTATGTAAAATCAGACGCTGACCACGAAATGATCATTCATTTTCCTGGAAAATGCACCGTTTTTCCGGAAAAGCTCAAAAAGTGTGATTTGTGCAGTGTTCCAAGTTTAGAAAAATAGGTAAAAAACTATTCCAGGTGACCGAGTTCGGACTAGATTCTCAATAAGTTGCTAAAACTTATTCCCGTATACTCCCCAATATTTTTTTTTTACAAGAATAATGGAAATTATCAATATACAATTCACTGATGAAAATCACTTTAAAAATTATTTGTAAACACAACGTCCGACTACTTCGACAGCTTACTGGGAGCTGAAAATAAACATCGGAGAGCTGAAGAGGCAATTATGTGAAAGCTGGTAATGCCTGCTACAAGTTAGAGCAAAACTTAATGCGATGCAGTTTGTTTGGGTAGATTTGGCTATGATTTTAGGCACGCACCATATATGGTACGCTATGCATTTAAGAGTTAAATGTAGCGCTTTATATAACTACCGCTTGTACTTTATTGCTACTACCAACACATTTTCGTTGCTAGTTTTTGTGAGTTTTAGTTTCAAGTAGTTGCAGCTACTGTATCATCTCGAGTTGCTTCAACGATGCTCAATAAGGTGCTTAAATCGACGCTATAAATAAAAGTAACCTAAACTTATTTTTTTTTGTTTTTATTAGAAAATATAGCATTGGCACTTTTAAAAAATTTTACACTTTTTACGAATTTCATTGAAATATGTACTTTGGAAATTTATATTTATTATTTCTGAAGTATTTTCGACATTGAATTTGAACCTGGTATTCGTTTTTATTCTTGCACGTCAGCCTTTAAAAATAATCGAATCGAGTTTTGAAGTACTTTATTTTGTTAAATCAAAAATGTTCCAAACCCTTGGTAGAAAATGATCAAGATTCGAAATGTTTTTTTTTCTTTCTAAAAATGCCAATGATAAACGTTTTTTCTAACATTTCCTAAATAATAAAATATTTTATTGTTTCTACCATTTAATTCCTCGATTTAAACGCTGACCGTGTGTTTCAATGCTCCTCTCCATTTTCTTAAATTTCATTAAGTCGACTTAATACAATTTTGCTTAATTTTTATAGTCTTTCAATATATCCTTGTATTGCTGTTACCTAATACTATTGACTTAAATGAAGAACATTTCATTTGGCTTTATCTTTTCTTAATTTTTGGAACGATGCAACTTTTCTTTGTGTCGCATTTTCGCAATTTAATTTGTTACTTTAAAGTATTTTGCTTTATTAGCAAAGATGCAGCATGTTACATGATATACTTTTTACTTTTTCCTTAAGTTTTTCTAGTAACAGCTATGAAAAGAAACTAAATATTTGCGCTAATAAGTAAAATTAAACAAAAAAGTTCACAGAATTGAATTTGTTATTTGCCAGGGTTATCTAGAGACCTACACACTATTTTAACAGTTGTATTTTTAAAAGATGATGCCACTTTTGCAAAAGTCGTACAAAAAATTGTCAGCTTAAGCAAAATTTTATAACAATTTCCGGGTTATGTCTTAAAAACTTAATTTCTTTCAAACGAGCAAAAGAAACGCAAATCACACTTCTCTGTCGAAAAAATCTAACATTAAAAATAATTTTTATTTTCAAAAACTATTATTTTTTTATGAGCCATTTTTTGAAAATATTGGCAATTTGTCATGTTTTTATTAATAAATTTTTAAGTGCATTTTAAGGAACGGCACACGGAAACGAAATAGGAAATTATATTCACATTTTAAACATGTTTTATTACTTTTTTCTATTACCCGATTAGCAAAAGCAATAAAAAGTTTTAACGGGAAAATTATAATTAAAAAATCAAATGTCTTATACTATACAGCTTTCACTTTGTCCTTCTGTTTGTAAAGCATAGAAGAGGGCGTGGTAAAATAAAGAAAGGTATGTTAATACTTGATCGATTTCCGTGGTATTGAAACTGGACGAAATTAGTTTATGGATACGCCAATTGTTCATACTCAAAAATATGGTTTAAGTCATTAGAATTTCACTTGAAGTTAAAAATTCAATCGTAAAAGAAACATTTTTCCTTGAGGTGGTCAGCTTTTATTTTGAGGATTTTCGCGCTTAAACTATGAAAATTTGATACGGCAAGGTTTTTTAATCGAAAATACTATTTTTCGAGGAAAGAATTCATGGCAGTTTAACACCTTTTGACACGAAGTTCTTTCAAAAAGAGGTCTTTTCTTCCCCAAAAATTGTTTCCTTATGTGTTATTCGAAAACAAGAGGACATTTCCTCCAAAACTCAATCACATTTTTTTACAGCTCACGATGAAAAGGCCATTTGACTAATTTTAAATAATGACTACTCAGAATCGTGACGACGAAGATTTCTGAAGGACCGACAATATTTCCCGAATATATCCAAAAAATTTGGCGAATCATGTGAATTGAAACAAAACCCCATAAATATATTTTTTAAAAACTTCTAGAGAGCTTAAATTGAACTATGGTATGTTTCTGAAATCAGCATTATTTAAAAACAAGGAAATGTTAACAAACTTTTTATTAAGAATATATAAAACTTAATAACACTTTTTAGTCCAGGAGTAATAGGGTTCGAACAACAATATAATTCGTTACAGCAATCTGACAACGGAATATTGTTGAACAAGCTCTTGTAAAAGCGGACAAAAAAATCGAACCGACAGCAGCTATCCGGGGTGGAATGGGGTGCATTTTTAGAGGTCGAACACAGTTTTTCACGATTTCTGACTAAACTGTGCATCATATCAAAAAAAGTTCAATGCAAAAGTTATAGGAAATAATAAGGTCTACAACTTTTGGACTGATCATTTTCACCTTAACCTTAAAATTTTTCGGAAAAATGGATGAAATAATGGAAATTTATGTAGTGGCATTGACAATTTGTTCAACAATATTCCGCTGTCAGATTGCTGTAATGAATTATTTTTTTTCTCATTTTTTCGACCAATTCTACTGGACTATTTACAGAGTATTCCTTTGATATTTTTTTGGCTTTTTATTTGTTGGCTTCATAAAATAAAATAATTTGGTTCAGTAATTCAAATACTGAGCATGAAAATAAGGATTGATGATTTTTAAATAGCGACTTTGGAATATACGTAATAACACTTTAGTCCACTTCCTAAAATTGTTTTAAGCTTTCCATAAAAATGTTTTTTTTTTTGACTTGTCATTCATAATTTTTCTAAAAATTTTAATTTGATTGATTCAAATGCGTTCAACCCAAAATACCGCATGCATTTTGTGCTTAAAATTTACAATTTATATTGCACACAATTAAAAACAATGATTATCAAATTAATACGCATGCCAGGGAATTCGACTTTTTCTCTACACATTACAATTTGTTAAATATTTATACAAAAACCAAAAAAAAATGCACCAAAAAAAAAAGTAGGGGTGTATGATACCATAAACTCAAAAAATAATTGGGAAAATAAAGAAAAGAACAAACGAAAAACAAAATCCATTGCATAAATAATTGAATTCGTTGAATTAATTAAATCTTTACCATATTCTAATCCGTGGACGTAGTATCGGCCTAATTATTCGGGGGTGAATAATGTGTGTATGTGGAAGTAGTAGTTAATGTATATTTGAGTAAATAAAGTAGAAGAAGAAGAAGAGAAGGGAAGAATTAAGTATTAAAAGTAATAAAAACTCGTAAGCGAGAAGCTACACGCCAAACAAAATTGTAGTATTGTACTTAGTTAAGAAAAAACAAATATAAAAACAATAGTACAATTTCAAAATATCGAACAAAAATTATTTAAAACCAACCAAAAAAAGAAAAAAAGACGTTAAATTAAAAAAAAACAAACTACGAAACGACGATGATAATTTTTGGAAAACTTACTTGAGTGAGTAATTATTTGCATCCTGCCGCACAACTAATGGTCGTTGATTTGCGGATCCCGAGGCACCACTCATTTTATTGCCGTTGGATGTTGCATTACTACCACCACCACCGTTTGATACTTTGGCATGATCTTGTGTGGGTGTGCCAGGTGAGGGTGTCGTTTGTCCAGGCTTCTTTTTTAATGCTGACTTAAGAGGAACTGCATTTGGTTTTGGCTCTTTGGCTGGAATTTCCTCAATGCGTTGGGTATCGACATGATTGGGATGTTGCTGTTGTTGGTGTGGTAATTGGAACATGTATTCCTCATCGGAATCGATTTCATCCTGATCTGGATCATGATCTGCATGAAATATAAAGAGCATAAAAATAGAAATGAATCGATAATTTTTGAAAGAGTTTGAGACATCAAATGTTTTATTCCGTTCTTTAAGGAATGACAGGAGAAAAATTAAAGAAAAATTTTACATAATTCAATAGATAAAGAAATAAAAAAATATGAATAACATTTTATATATGTAGCAAATTAAAATAAAACAATAAATGATGTTGAACAAAATCAAACTGAATAAAATAAAATTAAATAACATTGAAAAAATTATATGAAATAAAATAATACAATATAAAAAACACTAAAATTTTGTTAAGATTATATAAAATAAAATATGTTAAATAATAAAATAAAACAAAATGAAGATAATGAGAGTAAGTTAAAAAATGTCATATAAAATATTTTCCATTGCATTCCGGATAAAGTAAGAAGAAATATAAGAAAACTTAACAACATCAAAAGCACGTAAACGAAAATGAACATGGATAAAGCACAAGTATAGTATATATAGTGAATAGTAAATAAATGAAATCTATGCAAAGAAATGATAGTCGAAATAACACGAAGAACAAAAATTAAATCATTAAAAAAAAATCCTTCAAAAGAAGGAAAAATTTGCTTTTATTGTTCCAATGTAGAGATAGAAAGAGGGAGAGAGAGAGAGAGCGACAGAGAAAGAGCTTTTTGTTGCTCGTAATGCTGCTGCCCTGTTGCCTACCATCATAGTCATAATCCTGATAATCCTGATCGTTAACCGCACCTGGACCATGCGGTCGTCCCGCAATTAATGTTGGACTCGGTGTTGAGAACATCGGTGGCGGTGGGATGGGTCCAATTTCCGACAATGGTATCGGCGGTTCCGGCAACTCTGATAGCAGCACATGCCCAGATATTTTTTGGCTTTGCTGCTGTTGCTGTAGGTGATGCTGTTGTAGCTGCTGTTGCAACTGGTGATGATGATGGTGATGTATATCGCTATAGGGTGGTGGTGTACTGCCTGGACCACCAATATGTTGAGAACCAGCTGAATTTTGCGCATTATCGGGATCTGCAAGGAAACGTGTAAAAAACAAAATGTTGGTGTTCAAGTGAGATGATTGTTTAGCATACTTCTAGGAGTGAGAAATGAAGGAATAAAAGGACATTTTTTTTTTCTGAAACAAATTTTGCACACTGGAGATTTACCAAATATTCTTGATTTTATGATTTTATTTTATTTAACGCATTCTTTGATGAAAATATTGGAATGATTTGTATACGCTGCCATATGAATATGAGAAATTCGTAGTTCCAACAATATTTTTTTTCAACAAATAAGAACACTAGCAGTAGCGTTGTGTTACACCTTAAATTTTAATTTGAGCTTAAATTGTTAGCACTTTCAGGAATTCAAATTAAAAATGAAAAAAAAGGCAAAACATTATTTGACTTACAGTGCTCATTATGGTAGCAAATGTTTACACGGCGTGATAATTTGTTTGTACCGCCACTGCCGCCGCCGAGCGTGCTAGGACGCTCCATTTTGGAATTTTGTGAATGTGAATCGCATTGATCGCCGCGTCCACCATTGCCGCCGCCATGATTTTGTTGGCCACCACCACCTGGTGGTGGTAACATTGAGCCTTGACATGATGGTTGCTCGGTATTGGGCGATAGCGTACCATTACCACCAATCGGAGCATCAGTCTTGTCTTTTCTGGGTTCTGGAATAAGAACAAAAAATAAAATTATAAGTAAGTTTTTATATCGGTTATAAAGGAGCTGTAAGATTTGTAAAAATAGTTAAATATTTTAATAGAAAAAGTGATATGTGAAGGACCACACAGTTCCTCATGACTCATATGACTTGAGTGCAGTGATTCGATAGCAGTGGAATTGAACATGAAGAGTACAAAACAGAGAACAAACATTTGCTGTTCAAATTTTAATTTGTCCCGAAAAAAACGTTCGTTATGCAAAAAAAAAAAATAAATGCTGGTCCATTTTTATAGTTTCAAGAACAACATATTCGAATTACTATGCAAAATAAAATAGTGGTTCACATACACTATTACACTTGTACACTAATGGAACATATCAGCAAAAAAGTGAACGCTTAAAAGTATGCAAAAGTTCTTAACATAAATATTGCTACGAAAATAAAAAGATACATTGAGTTATGCTGGCAGTATCGCTTAAGTTTTTAATTTGATTTGATATGATTTTTTTTTAAAGTTCATAGTTACTTAGTTTAATTCTGCAAGACTTGTGGGAGAATGTTACCCAACTTAGCGTGTCGATCAATTGAAAGCGATTGAAATTAATTTTGAAAAAGACCAAGTTTACCTCACATCCCATGAGGAGGTGTTTGGGCTTCAAAAAAGATATAACATTTATAAAAAAAGTTTTGAGCACGAAATGTGAGTTTGGGCCCGATTTTTCGAAAAATATCTGCTCGCCTGATAATTAAAAATCAATTTAAAATGTGAACGGGAGCGTTCCCGGTTCTTTTTTTTTTGGAAGTTTATCATAAATCATACGTGTCAGTCAATGGAAAATGGATGACAACGTATTTTAAACATGATCAAACTTTACTTTGGGATGTTCTTTAAAAAATGGTTGTTGCATAAAATTAATGCAATAGAAACAAGGTAAGGTGTTATCTTCGGCCAGGCCGAAACTCACATACCCCACACTGCACTAAAAGTTCCTTTTAAATAAATATTAAAAAGACGTTGAAAAGGTTGAATAAGTCGAAAAAAATGTGAAATTTTAGAAAGGTTGACAGAATTTGAAAAAGTCGAAGAGATATGCAAAATGTTGAGAGAGTTTGAAAAACTCTAAAAAAGTTGAAAGAGGTTGAAAAAATTTGAAACAATTCAAAATTGACAAAAAAGTCGAAAAAATAAAGAAACTTATGAAGAAAGTTGAAAGAGTTTGAAAAAGTCGAACAAATACATGTAGGATATATTGGAAAAAGTTAAAGGGTTGAAAAAGTCGAAAGAATATGGAAAATGTTGAAAAAAAAAAAAACGAATAAAAATGAAAAATTTGAAATATTCCACGCTCACTTCTCCAATTTTGCCTACTTTTGGTTCAATAAATTATATTCGTGATCGACATCCTCATACTCAGCATCATCTCCAAAATTTTTATGAAAATCGTTTGTGCCAATTTTGAGATATACGGAATCAAAATTTTGAACAGTTAAACAGTGCCACGCCCACTTTTTCGATTCCGCCCACTTTTATCACAATTCAAGATATATTTGATATGTATCCGTTTACCAAATTTCATCGCAATATCTTGAACGGCTTACAAGATATGGTAGTATAAATGATACAATTTGGGGCTGTGCCACGCACCTGTACGATCCTTTGGAAACTTGAAACCAAGCCTCATCCTAATTCGGTTCACATGTGCACAAAATCATCAAGTTTCATCAAATCGCTGCAAAATTGGCCTGGGTAAATACACATAGAGTATGGGCGGTAGGCGTGTCCGGGAACCGATTTCGCTCATTTTCAATAGCAAGATGCCTGCAAGGAGGTGTGACCTGTGTGTGAAAGTTTCATTCAATTGGCTTTCTTGGCTTTCCCGTAAACCTGATTTCAACAGACAGACAGACGGACATCGCTAAATCGACTAAGGTGGTGACACTGATCAAGAATATATACACTTTTCCATACCTGCCACGCCCCCTTCGAGGAGTTTCAAACTGAGAGACAAAGTGCATATACCCTCGGTGTAGGGTGTAAAAACAAACACGAATTCCGTACATTACCAGTTATAATAAGGTTATAAGAAAACATAAAAAATGAATCGACATGATCGAGTGGTTTCGGATTTTATAATAAAGCAAGGCACACGTGGTGATTGTTCTTGATATCACTGTATCTTCATTGGAACGTAGCCCTAGGACATCAAATTTTGAGCGATTTTGAATAAGAAAGCAACGCCTAAAATCTGAAATTTGTCTTAAGAAGTTTTAGTTCTAATTTATTCACTAAAATGAAAACATAATTTCGAAAAAATAAAATGAAAATTGACAAATAAATTAGGGCTACAAAAAAATGAAAAGCCTCCAAAAGGTCTTCCCAAAAAGTCAAACCACTTTTGCAGAAACTCTTTTTCTAAGAAAATATTAAAAAGAATAGTTGAAAATATTCACCAAAGACTTTGAACCATTTGTTATATGAAGTAGGGTCAGAATTTTTGTGAAACAAAAAATAACTATTAACGACATCTCATCTCAAAATTGACTAAAACTCATGATTATTAATGAAAGCAAAACAACAAAAAGTTATTAAAAAAATAAACTTAAATTGGCTCAATGCAGTGAGGGGGTGCAGCATTTTCTGGTTTTATAAACAAAAAATTAAAAACTTTTTAAGGGTCACTGTGGCCTATTTGTTTCAACCAGCACATAAAGTAATGAATTACATTTCATATAAAAGTTCAGCGACACACATTCGCACGCAGAAAGACCAAATGACACATGTGCACGATTTAAGTAAATGCATATCTGGTGAAAATGACTTTAGTGACTTTTATTTTTCATATGAGACTGGATTGTGCGAGTGGTTGTTAAAGGCAAAAAAATATGATGATTTTTTTTAATTTTTTGCTGTTTTTTTGTACACTCCCTACGATGACATGCCATTTTAAAAGCTCCCCTGGGGGCAGCATACTAATTTTACTTGTGATAATTGGCTCCAGTTGGTGTTGGTTTTGTTGAGGACACTGGTATTACACTGCGCGGCCGTCTGTAACACTTAAGCTTTTAATTGTTAAGTTATGAAAATGTTTCATTTTTTATTCCTCTTGCTGACAATGTGTTAAATTGGATATTTATTTTTGAAAAGTTGGGATTTTTGTTTTCGCTTCTTGTCATTTTTTGTGTGGTGTAAATCCGATTATAAATTGCAGTGATGGGCACGATGCAGAAAAAAAAACTTAAATGGTGACAGAGCTTAATATGTAAAGTTTTAAGAGAGGAATGGGCGGCGATCAAAACGAAACATTTCCACAAGAGAATATAAATAAAACAAAAATAAGTTCTTGTATAGGGATTTTTTATAACATTTTTTATGATAAAATTGCCAAAATAATCAACTTCTATTGTCTTTTCAGAAATTTTAATTTTTTTAATATGAATAAATATTCATAAAATGGATATGTTTCGTTTTGATGTTATCATGAAGTACGTTTAGAGTTATAATTTTCGCCACACGAAAGAATGGGGAACGTTGAAATTTGATTTGGATAGGACAAAGTCCATTTTATAAAAAAAAGATTTCTTATACCAATCATTGGGTAAAGTGCGCAGTAAGGATTTCTAATAGTATCTGAGTCGCTGAAAAGGAAATTTCATAATTTGATATAGGCATGAGCAGAGACGCCGTCGTGATGTAAAAGTGTAATTTTTTGCTAGAAAAATTCGTTTACATTACAACTATGAACAACTCACGTTTTGAAGGGTCTTGAAGATCACTTGATCACTCCAAGCTTCTTAATGGAAATGTGGGTTTTTGCAGAAATTTAACGACTTCACAGCCCATTTTTGAGGTTTATTGTTGCATGTTTATCGATGTATAATTGTATAATAAAGTATAAAGCAACAATATGCAAAATAGAATATACCTTACTTACGTATATACTGTGAGTAAGCAATGTTTTTAAAAAAATTGCGAAAAAAAATTTTAGATATATTTTATATCTATTTGTTAAGTTTATTTGGTGATTTTTAATTTTATAAATTGAAGTTAATTTTTTTAACCCATTCCAGACCATTAGGTATTTAAATACCCAAAAGAAGAGTGCATTTTAAAAAACACTACCAAGCGACAGGTAAGAGGTGTTGTGGTTTTTAAAGCTTTTTTGGGTAGAGGAAGGATTGGTCTGAAATGAAAATTTTTTTTTCCGAACTTCTTTGATTAACCTGTATTTTTGTGAGGTAGAATTTAGGTAACACAAAATTTCAAAAATTTTGGTGGAAAATCGATCCAGGCAAATTTGAAGACTTAGAGGAAAAAGCTCGAAACAAATTCAAAGATCCTATGTGGGATGCTATGATAAAACAGATTTGATTGAACGAAAAAGTTGGACGGTAAATTTTTTTTTTGTTTTTTTGTCGCATAGAGGGCTATTGGGTAAAAATTTACCCATGCCATATCTCCGGTGTGCCGATAGGGAAAAATTTCATTTTTACAACAGCAACTTCTATTGATCCCCTGACCCCCACACCAAATTTTATCAAAATTGTACGGGCCCTTCTGGTACCAGTCTGGAAGGATTAAGACTCACAAACCATAATAGTTAATGATTAAAAGAAGTATGCCATTTTTCTATTGAACTTTAAGTAAAATTTAGAGAATTAGCCATTTTTTGTTTTGAACGAAGTTTTAAAGTTTTTTGTGCATCCATTCAAACGACAGCTGTATTGTTTGTTTGTATGCATGTCAAGTAAATACAATATGTACAAGTAATTTTGAAAAATGGTACTGCATACTTTGCAGCTGCAATTTTATTTAACAAGTTGCATCGAATTAAGTTATTTTATTAAAGAAAGAAACTAATCCGAATAGTGCAGAACAGCGTTAATAAGATTTAATTAAAACCAGCGACTAAGGAACTGATTTGAGAAACAATGAAAGTCATGTTAAAACCTGCAACGCGTGTAAAATAAAATAAAAAGTTACAGAATTAGCACAAGTAAAATTAAGACTTTAAAGTTGTTAGCTTATGAAGGTATACAGATGATTTGCTATTTATTTTCATGTATATGTTACCGGCCAAACTAGTTAGCTTAAGCCTAAAGATGGGCAATGACATTTTAATGCAAGAGCACTCTAGTTAGTGAAGACTATGACAGTTGCAAAGTAAGGGAACAAAATTTGTCAATTTCATTATATACTTCGCAAGTTGTAAGCGGGGGTAGCTGGGAGGTCTTCGGCCGCGGCTCAGGATTTACATCCTCCAATATAGGATATACATCCTATAATATGTGCAACACTGACTTCGATATTCATAGTGCTTTTGCATTAAAATTAAATTGCATACTTTTAGGCCTTCAAATTAACTAGTTTGGCCTAGGATAAACTAGTTTGTCCTAAAAACTAGTTTGGCCGGTGACATATACACTAAATTGTGCAAAACTAGAGTTTTCCAGATGTTGATTCTATACAAAAAAACAAGTCTTCTTTGTGGTCGATATTAGAGTTACTTTGGGTATTGTGAAATGGTCGGGTGATGTGATATGCCATCATATTTCCTTGAATCAACAACTCTCAAAAAAATTTTTTTGTGAACATAAGTAACGGAAAAGATACGTGCTGCAAGGTTTTGTGCGTTCTCTTTCACTGTTTTTGGACTCAATGTGGTGAGATTGATTTAGCCACAAGTCGAGATTTTATTTGTGTGCATTTCATGTGTGAATAAAGCCCAAAATAAAGAAGTATTATAGCCGAAGTACTAAAATTTGTTAGTGGGTGAATATACTTTGTCATAAATAATGTGAGTTCTTTATTTACTGAAGTGTGTTTTAATAAAAATGACCTGAGTGTATTAAAACTGAAATTCAGGTTATGTGACATAGTTCGATTTGCTCCACCCAGTAAGGACATTACATGTGCTTTTTGCAACAAATTCTTCCAGAGAGATACAAAGAATCAGGCCTGAGTTCAATGCCTGCATTGCGATTTAATTTTCAACTTATCGATTTTTTCTTTTTTGCATTTTCTTAAAGTATAATATCCTTAAAATATATCCTGAAAATTAGAAGTCAATCTGACAATTACTTTTAGAGTTATTCGGCAATAACCAAAGAGCTCTCTCTCTCTCTCATTCATGTGAGTGTAAAACTTTAAATGCGTTTTTCTCAAAACTATGTTTTCGGAATTGGTGACCACTGTAACTCGAAAACCGCTTGATAGATTTCAATGAAATTTTCACAGTTTTTGAAAAACATAAAAAGCTAGTGCCTGATCGAAAGATTTTTTAATTATCGATTTTTTATGAACAATTAATTGTTGGTATTTTTCCGAAAATCTGAATTTAAGTTTCCGGAGGCCACCATTTTGTTGATTTAAAAAAAAAAACCTTCGATCAGGCACTAGATTATTTATTTACATAACTATTTTTTCTTATCCGATTGATTTCAGATGATTTTCCAAGGATTTGTGATGGTCACTGCAAGGCACTCTGTATGAGACAGGGTCCAACACAGCCAGCTATAACTTTTTTTATTTAAATTTTTTTTTTTTAACTTTCGTTAAGTCAAGTTGAAACATAATGTGATGATGCCATATTGTCACTTTTACTAAATAAATTAAAATAATACAAAAAAAAAAAGTTATTGAAAATGCTCTAGTTCTCACGTCTGTAACTAGACCTGCCCCCTTAATGATTCAGTTTAAATCTAGTTTTCGTTTTTATGGAAATTCTATTGAAAGATGTAATGTTATTGTATTTTTAGTTCCTACTGTTTTATACTTGTTATACTTTTCATGATGGTATATCACATTATCCGAACACTATATATCACACTACCCGCCAATTTCATTAAGAGGTGTCACTTGGCTATTTTCCATTTTGTTGTAACTTCAGATTTCTCGTATGGGAGGTGCCACGCCCACATACTCCATTGCGCCAAATTTTTAAAAAACATACTTTTTAGAAAGTATATCTGCCTTATTAAATTTCATAACGATTACGCTGTTAGTTCTCTTAGTATAACGTTTATAAATATTCTGGGCTGTGCCACGCCCTTCAACGAGCTTTTTCAGTAAAGTGGCAGAGCTTGTGTAGATGGCTGCTTTCAGTGGCATCATCTCTAAAATTTTTATGAAAATCGTTTGAGCCACGCCCCTGTAGGAAGCTTTGAAAACATGAAACCAAGCCTAATCCTAATCTTGTTCACATGTGCATCAAATCACCAATTTTCATCAAAATCGCTGCAACTTTTTTCAAAATTGGCCTGGGTAAATATACATAGAGTATGGGTGGTAGGCGTGTCTGTGAACCGATTTCGCCCATTTTCAACAGCAAGATGCCTGCAAGAAGATGTGACTTGTGTGTGAAATTTTCATTTCAATTTCCCGTAAACCTGATTTCAACAGACAGACAGACAGACAGACAGACAGACAGACAGACAGACAGACAGACAGACAGACAAACAGACAGACAGACAGACAGACAGACAGACAGACAGACAGACAGACAGACAGACAGACAGACAGACAGACAGACAGACAGACAGACAGACAGACAGACAGACAGACAGACAGACAGACAGACAGACAGACAGACAGACAGACAGACAGACAGACAGACAGACAGACAGACAGACAGACAGACAGACAGACAGACAGACAGACAGACAGACAGACAGACAGACAGACAGACAGACAGACAGACAGACAGACAGACAGACAGACAGACAGACAGACAGACAGACAGACAGACAGACAGACAGACAGACAGACAGACAGACAGACAGACAGACAGACAGACAGACATCTCTATATCAACTCAGGTGGTGAATATATACATATTATATATATACAAAAAAATTGAACTTTGACTTATTGAAAATTTCATATTTTAGTCCCTTTTTGTATTTTTTGTGAAATGATCCATAACCTTATCGTCATAATTTTGCTATAAATTGTAAAATGACATGAATGATGTTTATCTATTCCCGTTAAAGTTAAAAAAAAAATTATTGTCATTCAAAAACATTATTTTGTTTGTGTGTTTGACCTACATGGCGTCTATGCAACACTTAACAGACGATCAAAATTTAATTTACGAGTTTTTTTTTTATTTTCAAGTTGCGGTAAAACATTTTTCCGTAGTCTTTTTTGCACACTTTCATTTCAACAAAATTTTAATTTTAATTAAAAAATTTATTGGCATTAATTTTTCATGCGTTGCCAATTAAATTTTAATTACTGAAATAAATCGATGTGCATTTTAAATGAACTAAAATTAGCAGGTGCGTTTAAACAAAAGCCATTCAACATGTGGGTGATGTCGATAATGGTGAATTTTTCAGAAATTAATTGATAATGCAGTAAAAATTATGGCAGAAAATTTACTATTTTGCAAGCAAAAGTATTCCAAAAAACTTTGAACGAATTCGAGGAATGAGAGGTTTTTGAACTGGAACATGTATGGAGTATACTAAGCCTGAAATATTATTTTGTGCATTCAGCCTTTAAACTTAAAACATATATGCAATCAACACTTCTTATTTATTCACCTCTTCTTCTATTGGTTACTAATTAACCATGGTTTCCTTCACATAGAAGATATACGCTAAGTTGTATGCTGATTTACGCCTTCTATCAAAATAATTTCCAACCACTTAAAAAAAAAATCATTTTGCGACGGAAATGATGAGGAAATAGCACGGCGGCAAATCTAATTTTAACACAATAGAATAACCATAGCATTTTTGATTCAATATCTGTGGGCGTCTGAATTCGTGTATGGCATTTGAATCTAAACAAAAACAAATATATGTGCACAAGAATTCCGGGTGCTCGGTGTGTATTCGAAATTCGAAATTTAACTGCAAAACTACGTGTATTATTGGCATTTATTTGCATTTGAATTGATTATTTACACGCAAATCAAAAGCATTTTTGTTGGTAGACCAAATCAAATAAACAAAGATCATAAAAATATTATTGCAAAATAGTGCAATACAAAAAAAAGAAAAACATTAAAGATTTTACTTAATTAATAAGTTTAATTTTTTCGGTATGGAAGTAAATAAAAATATATGGGGCAATTTTATCTGTAACATCTCACTTCATGACACATCGCTCGATTATATGAGATATTTATATGTATTTTCAGAAAAATAAAAAAAAGCAAGATCCCACATATAATTCAGGTGTGAGATATCATAAAACTTTTACTTTTTTGGTACTTAAATCAAAGGAAAGCAAAAGTTCTGAAATGTCACGTTTTTTGATTTTGTAATAATGAAAGGAATTTTTTCTATTTTACATGACAAACTTAAGTTTATTTTTTTGTTTTTTGAGAGTGTTTTATTATTTCTCATTATTTTCACAATATGTTGACAACCGCCGGAAAACGTCCAATTGTTTTTATTTTACTTTGATGACAAAAAAAAAAAACTGAAACAAATGTCATGCGTAAAAACCACATGTTTGTTTGTTTTTGCTTGGATGCTTCGGACTTTCTTGTAGTTAAGGGTCCTCCTAAAGGGCAACAAACTAATTGAATTTTTTTTTTAGTTATAGAAATAACAGCAAAAATTCAATTAAAAGTTTTCAATTTATGATTTTGAAAATAAATATAACAATAAAGTATTAATAAGAGTTAATTGACAGACTAAGGATAAAGGTTATAAATTTTGAATTTTTGAGTCAACTTTCCTTAAAAAAACGCGCAGAACTAAAAAAAAAAAAAAAGTCACCCATCTTTTATGCAAAAAAAAGAAAAAAAGAAAAGGAATAATGGGCAATGAATACGGAAGTAATTCTCAAACATGACATTGAGCTTTCAATGAGATTTGACGCCCATATCTTAAAAACTTTCAGTACATTAGGATTGTGCTTAGAGACATTTCTAATAGCGATGATCAGAGCTACTTACTTCCTATTTGCCATTATGATTTTCTAATGTTTCTTTGGATGACCATCCTAAAGTTAAGTTCAACTTGTTTACGTTATTTATAATCTTTTCAAAAATACTATATCATAAAATGAATCTGATGAAATTTTCGGAAAAATTGCTTTTATTATGTCACGAGCAATTAAACAATAAAATTTGCCATTTCTGAGTAACGACCTATTTATTTCACGCAAATCGAACAATGATTGAACCAAAATGTCAAACTGTAACTTTTGACATTTTGGCCAGAAATGAACGAAAGTGAAATGAAGTTTGGTAAATATTTCTTTGGTTATGCATACATACATACATGCATATGAATCTATTTACTTATGTATGTGGTTGGCAACTATTTATTTATTTATAAATATTTGCATTGTTTTTTGTGTTCTTTTTTTGTTAAGGAACTCATTCAAGTCTCTTGAACGTTGCGCATAAAATTTCATTATTTATCAAATATTTACACGCTCAATGTTTTATGTTTCATTTGTTTGTTGCATTTGAACTTTTTTGCTGCTGCTGTTCAATTGTCCTCATTGCTTGGGCCAATAGAGTACAATAAGAGCACTCATGGTTTTCGTGACCTGACTGTCAGGCCAACAAAAGTTAATCAATTGCTGCCCACAAACGCTAAGAAACCACACATATAGTACACATGTGGGCGAACCTATTCAAATATTTGCAATGTAAGGTTTATGAAAACTTTTATTTATTTATATTTTTGAAACTAAAAGTTGGTAAGTGTAGTATGCTTTGTTCAATTTTCTGTCGAGTCAAAATTTGAAATTAAAAAGTTTTATAACTGATTACAAAGTAATTGATTCAGAATACTCAGCGCCCACTTTAAAGTGACAACCACATAAGGAAAAAAAAGAAACACTTCATTTCCTTATTGTGTGCAGTAAAATATCGTTAACCTAAATGACATAGACGTTTTGACATCAATTTTACGTTTATACCTAAATCAATGTTTGTGTAATCTTTTATATTCCAAAGAATTACAAATATTCTATAATCAAAATTTTTATTACAAATTTTACTATCTTGTAAGACATTATAAATTTTATCAAAGAAAATTTTACTCCAAAGTAAAATCATTAAAGTCACAGTTAGCGGATTGTTTGCCGATATAATGATATTTTTTCTATCTGAACAACAAATCTTTGTTTTATCACAGGTCACAAATTGTGATTTGATAAAAATTTTGAAATTTCGTATTGCACCTGGAGGAATACTTTGCAAATTCATGGAAATATTTTTTTAAAAATTATGTTAAGAAAAAGAAAAAACTATCACAAACTAAAAGATTTAGCACTAACTAAAAATTTGATCACAAATTTTAAATTTCATACCAAAACTAAGAAAACATTAACTCAAGTTCGCAAATTTATCAAAACTTCATAGACTCAAATTTTAATTTATCTCAAAATTGCGTATGTCTATAAGTTATCGTTCAAAAAACTTAAAAAATCTACAAATTTTTTTTTCAAATCTGGGCCATTTAACACTGAGCTATTATTGGTTATGATTTTTGGCAACTTTTCTGAGGAAAAAGAACTAACTCATAAGAATTCGGTCAAAGGGATATCGGGTTTTGGACGTCATTTCGTTAGAGAAAACAGATATCAAATTTTCAGCAATAATACACAAAAAAATAACTCTGATTTGACAATCCGTATGCAGAAAATTTTTTTCCATTCAAAAATGGGTCGCTTTTTCTTTAAATTAGACTGAAATTTCCTTTCGTTGGAATAGAGGATATAAAATTTTTATCAAGTTTTTATATAAGTTTTTTATCAGGTAATGTTTTTATTAATTTTAGAGCCACATTTGATTTATATTTGACTGAAATTTTTTTCGTATTTCGTTGACTTTTTATTCATTTAGTTTATCAAAACACAACGCAAACATCCAAAGTAAATTTTTTGCTGTAAGCCAGTGTAATTCGAATTTCATTAATGAAAATACAAATGTAAGCCAACAAACAAACTCAAAATGTACTCAAAATGTATTAAAAAGGCATTTTTGTTTAATATTGACATTTTGCCAATAAGAATGAAAATTGCTCAGCTATGACTGTGCAAAAGCAAAAGGGGACGTCATTTCTTCTCAAAAGAGAGTTTGTTTTAAAATTGATATTTAAATAAAATATTTTAATTTTCTTTTAAAGAGGCGTTTTTTAGTGCTCTTACTACGACCACTGCCCACATTTATTTTCCCTCAACCTCACGTCATTTCCCAAAGCTGTCACTTTGGATGACAAATGCATGCGCAGTATTTTAAGTACCCAAAAAAAAAAACCCAACATTCAATATTTCTCTCCTTCCGCACAAAATTGATTGAAATTTATTAAGAGACGTTTGAATTATGTAAACATTAACGTGACTTTGACATTGAGTTATTATTTAGGTGAAAATGTGTGTGTGTGAGTGAGCACTGAATTGTGGAAAATAGAAATTTGAAATTTTTTTTATCAGAACACCAAATTTGTAGTATGAGTAAAATGAAAAACATGCAAACTACGCCAGTACTACGAGAAGCGTTGACAGAAGTTGCTGAAATAAGTAATTAAATGTGGCGGATGCCTTTATTTGTGAAGAGCTGTCAGAATGATAACTCATTAATAAGTACTACATACAGTATTGTTCGAATTAATGTGAACACAAGTGATAATTTGCAAAAAACAACATTTATTAGATACAGACGAAGAAGAAGGAGAAAATAATATAATTTAAATTATTTTAGTAAGAAATATGTCTCCCCTTGGCTTTCATAACTTCTTTAATACGTTTTGGCATAGAACCCACAAGTTTTTCACACATTTCTGGTAGCTGCTTGACTCGAAGCCATACCTGATTTATAGCCTCAGTCGCCTTTGTTTTTTTTGTGCAGTCTACTTTACGCAGTCGAGCCTTAACAATAGCCCATAGATTTTCAATTCTATTAAGATCCGGTGAGTTTCCTGGCCAGTCAAGGCATGATATATTCTTTTCCTTGAAATATGCCATCATAAACTTAGACACGTGACATGGAGCCGAATCCTGTTGAAAAACTGATTGACCGTTGGCATCAACTTTTCTTAGTTCAGCTTCCAATCTTCGGTCCAGCAAGTCTTTATATTTTTGCGGGTTCATCATGCCTTCGATCGGCATAAGGCATCCGGTACCTTTATATGAAAAACAGCCCCAGAACATCTTCTTTAACGGATGTTTAACAATTAGGTCAAATGAGCTGTCGTAAGTTTTTCGTTCTTACTTCTTCAAACGAAACGAGATCGCTGACCTTGTACCAAAAAATGGAAAACTCACCGGATGTTAATCCAATTGAAAATCTATGGTCTTTTGCTAAGGCTAGACTGCGTGAAGTAGACTGCACAACAAAAACAAAGATGGCTGAGGCTGTAAATCAGATATAGTTTCGAGATAAACAACTATCAGAAATGTGTGAAAAACTTGTGGATTCTATGCCAAGATGTATTAAAGAAGCTATGAAAGCGAAGGGGGGACATATTTCTTATTAAAATAATTTAAACTATGTTATTTTCTAATATTTCTTCGTCTGCATCTAATAAATGTTTTTTTTTGCAAATTATCACTTGTGTTCACATTAATTTGAACAATGCTGTACTGTATGAATTGATTGAGCTGATATGGAAATAAGAGGCAATAAAGGGGCGAAGGTAAAATCACATACAAAATGTATCTTTTATGAAAAGTACTTTCTAATGAAGTATTTTCGAGATTTTCAAAGAATAAACATTTTTTGGAGAATTTATAACAAAGCTATGGTTCCTATGGCTGTCGGAAGTAGTCCTTGAGGGGACCAACCAAAGACCGAGCATTACAGAAAATATATTCTATCCCTTTAGTTCATCTCTGCTGAAGCGTATTTCTTGAATAAATTTGCCGAAATTAGTTTCCGAGATTTTATTTTGGTCAGGAAATACTTAACTTTTGATTCGCTCCTGCTAAGGAGATTTTCCTCAGCAGTACGAAATAATTTTTTAAGTTTCCCATGAAACGGTATATTTTGGAATAGTTTGAAAACGTTTAACAACTCTTGTGTTTATTTTAAAGTTCTTATGTCTTACTTGAAAGTTTTCAAAATATGTTTATGTTAGTACAATGATGATAGTCATTATACAAATGAAGATGGAGATTTAATTAAATTAAATTTTTCAAAGTGGAAAGGTATTTAAAAGATGCAGCAATTTGAGTTTGAAATATAAAATTTTATATTTACCTTAAAGTAGAGATCTAATTAGATCTGTAGATACATCTGTTCTATTGTGACAGATCTGTTTGAACTTTATGTTATTATTAAAACAAAATTCATCAGAAACAAGGACATTTTGCAAAGAAAAATTACATTTTTAATTCGTATAGCTTACTGAAATACGAAACCTGCTAAAAAAATTAAAAATTTCTAATGATGCAATTTTTCAAACGTTACTCAAACGACCAAATTATGGGATGATCTATAGCAAGTCGCATAAACTTTGAATTAAGCAAATGTTACTCAAAATGTATTTTGCTAGATTTTGTCAATAAAAAATATAAATAAATTCTGACTTTTTATTTTTAATTTTATTTGTGATGTGTGAAAAAACCGGAGAAAAATATTTTTTATAATCATTGACAAATTTGCAAATTTTTATTAAATTCCTTTTTTTTTCGTCGAGGCAATAAACACATTCGGTTGACTTTTAATTTAAATAACTTAATGTTACGCAGCGCATAAATTGAAACTGTGAGTTATATGTTTCTAACCAGAAAGCCATATGCACATCAATTTATCATATGAGCATATAATGAAAAATGCTTACTACCACCAAATATGCTTAAAATTTTCAAATTTATAGCAATACCTGTGACCTTTACCCGTGGTAAAATGCTTTTTGAGCTTGTGGTTTTGTTGCTGTTTTTCTTTTTTTAGTATTATAAGCAAAACGTAGAGTAGAATAACAAACACCAAAGGTTTGAAATCTGGAAAATGTCACCGATTCTCAGTGGATTGTTAGTAGTGGCGGCAAAATGGAGTGCGCACACAAGCGGGGTGCATCTTGTGGAAGTAGAAGTAGAAGCCCACAACACAAAATGATCAAATTCCGATGAAATTTTTGGTTCCCTAATGAAAAATAAACAATAGCCGACCACGGTATTTCTTTCTACATTACGAATTGTTGCTGTTTGAAAAAATATTTTTGCAATTTTTATTTGGCAACGAGAGGTTATACTTTATGCAGCATTTTTTCCTTTATACTTTTGGATAATTTCTGTGAATGTTACATATTTGTTGTTGATTTTTTTCTGTTTTTATTTAATTAAATCATAAATAAATTCCAACAGTTTCGTTTATGTTCATTTACTTTTCTGCGTAGAAATTGTATTTCAGTTCACCTGAGTGGTTTAATTTTAGAATTTTCAGTTATTTATTTTTTTATTATCAACATTGTTGTTTACTCAAAGCAATTAAGGAAATCAGTGCCAAGAAAGGGGTGTGAAATTTTAAGGGGTAAAGAATTTTATATTTTTAACGTCTGAGCCATCAGAAGAAGAGTTTGGTTACATGATTCTATTTATTGGACACACTAAGAAATAATTAAGGAGTAAATTTGTATGTGGTGCCAAAGAGCTTTGACAGTACTTAATGGACTAAGATTTTCGTTTATAAAAATAGTCAGTTTTTATGGTGAAATGGCAAAAACTGTGTCTGCGCGCAGCTCTTTAACATGATGTTTGCTTGATTTTTTATCAAATTAGATGAGATTATTTTATTAGTCCTCGAAACCCTGACACTTCAGGATACATCAAACAAAGATATTTTGGTTTCAAATGTGAAGATGAGAGTTTTTCAGCAAAATTGTGGTAATAACGTATAGGATGTAGGAAAAAATGCAGATTTTGCAACCGAGTTTAAGTGTTTGAAAATAATTTTTTTAACCAAAGTTTTATTAAGTTGTATTGCCTGAAACGATAAATATTCCAAATGTATAGGAAATTGAAGGAATGTGGAAGGTTTTACAATCGACTAGGTTTTAAGTTCAATTTAAATTTTAATAAGTTTTTAAACAGCCAACCTATTTAAAATAATTTTTCATAGAAAGTTGGGGATAAGCACGCTAAACAAAGCGTTCGTTAGTGAGGCATGATATTTTGAACTAAATTTTACTTACAAAATTTTATTGTAAAAAAAAGTTTTGAATAAAAATTAACATGTCTGAACAAACATTTTATTATTAGTAGAAAAAATAGGTATAGAAAGTATAATGATAACAATTTTACATCAGGCTATACTGCCGTACTAAGCGAAAAGGGCGTATCTCAAAAAATTTCGTTTCGAGATAATTGATGTTTTGTTTATGTCCATTTGTTGAAATACCTGTAAAATTGGGATTGAGAAAATTCTCTTACGAAATTTGTTATATGTTTGAACTAAGATTCCGGCATTTGGAGTATATCATTAGACTCGTAATTTCTTAAGCTATCCGATGTCATAAGAATCTCGGATATTTCTTTTTTGAGATACGCTCTTTTCACATAGTATGGTAGTATAGCCACTCATATGAGTTAAATTGTGTAAAAATTTGAGATTTTTTTATCATTTACGCCAGGTGTAAAAGATTGTTTTGGGAAAAATCCGTTTAAAGTTGACAATAAATACTACAAAACACCTGCTGCGTTATTTGCCAAATGTTTGGTTCTGTAGAAATTGAGAATTCGATATTTTAAATGAAGTCTTTACACGTAAAAATCCACAGAATTGAATTTTGTGCTATCACAACTTTTCCGTTACGGTTGAGAAAATTAATAAAATATGTCCAAGAGTTATGCTGTATTTCAAAAATATTTAGTAAAATAAACTTTGAGAACAATGTTAGAAATATTCTTGGATTAAAAATATTCAAAATTACCTTCGCCACAAAATATAGTGAAATATAGTGATTTGAGACTGTTGTAAGTAAAGCAAACATTTTTTTCTTTCTTCCATTATGAGTAGTAATTTTCTATTTTCCCTAAATGAATACATAAATTTCAGAATTAATACATCGCAATAAAATAAAATACATAAGTCTCTACACACCTCAGCTTGTTCTTTTAAGTCTAATACCTAAATATTTTTAATTAACTTAACAATTGTGAAATATTTGTGAAATTTCCGCTTAAATTATTTTCAATGAAAAGTACTACAGCTGCTAGTACATCTGCTTATTTCGACTTAAAAGGTAGAAGCAATTCTAGCGATTTTTATCTCAAGCACCCTACTACTCATTCTGAAAATAAGCAAAGTTATTAAAAACCAATTAACAGAAAAAGAACAAACCATAATATTTTAAAATTAGTGCGAACAAAGGCTTAATTTATGGCACAATTATAATTCAGCGGAGCGTGAAAAGTTTTTATTCACTTAATGAAATCAAGACTGAAAATATGAAAGCAATGAAATTGACAGAACGATTTTAGTATCTGCACAAATTACCAAAGGCAATGTAAATAAGTTCTTTTCGTTGCCTTCCAGGAGGGCGAACAGAGCTGCTTAAGGCTAAGTTATCATTAAGAATTGAAAAAATTTTATTAGTCAATTCTTTTTAATGTAAAATTGACAAAAAAAAAAAACGCGATAACTTCAGTTTTTGCTACATAAAAACTCGAAACTTGTTTTTGGCTTAAGAATTTTTCAAAAAATCGGATTTTTTCTTGGCTTAGAAAATACTTTAATCTATTTCGAATCAGCGAAAAATTGTTAGTGTCGACAAAAATTTTTTTTTTCATCGAAATTTTGACATTTTTATATAAGCTTGTCAGAAAGCTCTGCTTTGTATTTGAAACTCTAAGCGCGTAATTTTTGTATTTTGTTTTTGTTTTTAATTTAAACAGTACAATCATAGGAACATTCAAAAGAATACGAGTATCCAACGGAATTTTTGATATTAATATTTTTCTTCAATTTTTTGTTAACATCCTTCATTTTTTTAGATTAAAATTACGGCCACGACAGTGCTCGGGAGAGGGCGTGTAGCGCGACCATTTTGTAATATTTTGTAATATTTTTTTTTTACACTTGAATAGCTACGTAACTTTCTCTTGTCACTTTTTTTATTCTTTTTTACACTTTTACACCTGAAAAAAGTTCCCAGAAAGCACGTCGATTTTTAACGGCTATAGTTAAAATTTCTAGAGATAATATTTTACCATCGTTTTCAAATTCAAAGAGGAGCTCGTTTGTTGAAAGACCGACATAAGTAAAAAAAAAAAAAACAATGCAAAAATAACCATCATTTCATGTTTTGTTTTGTGTGAAAAGGTATCCAATGAACTCGCCTTGTGAGAGGAGTTTATGTAGACATACTTTTATTTATTTTCATAAAAAAAGTAATTTATTGAAAACTTGAAATGCGTTTTTCTCCAACTTTAGGTTTTTTGAGTTATGACAGTCTTCCAGCAAACGAGCGATATTGAATCTTAATTCATTGGGTAAAACAAAATACTGACTGACTTCGTTATTGATTGTTATTTGATGAAATCTTAATGCCTGAATATTTTTCGATCAAGAATTGTATTGTTTTTTCCTCTACAATTGCAGATTTTATATATTTTTTTGATTAGAAAGTAAGTAAAGTTTCAGAGTTAGACAACAAAAGCAAAATATCTATTATATAAAATTCATTGTTTGTCTGTCTGTCTGTATGTCCTTTATGGACGCGAAAACGATCCAGCCGATCTTGATGAAATTTTTAAAGTTTGTTAGTATCGATCAGGCGGGTGTCATAGGCTATAAAACTTTTATTTAGGGTGGCCCTCATACCCGATTTTCATGTAATTTACACAGATTAGATTGTAAAAATTTTATTTTGGGTGCATACTTAGGGTGGCCCTCACACAAAAATATGTTTAAATATCTTTTTCACAAAGACAGGTTAGCCGATTCACACCGAATTTACACCACGTAGCTCTTATGTTAAGAGGAATAGTTAAGGATACAAAACTTTTATTTAGGGTGGCCTTCACACAAAAATATTTTTTTATTATCATTTTCTCAAAGACTGCTTAATTGATTCTCATGGAATTTACACCACGTGGTTTTTATATTAAGAGGCACTGCTAAGGTTGTAAAAATTTTATTTAGGGTACATACTAAGGGTGGTCCTCATACAAAAGTATTTTTAAAATAGAATTTTCACGCAGACTTCACATCGAGAATACACCACGGCTGAGGTGAAGCGATGCGCACAGCGTAATGCTAGTATTTATATAGAATAGAAACTTCTACAAGTGTCCAGAAAAATAAACTGCGTAAAATTAAGCTAATTGAATGAGGTGTAATTTCACCCAATTATCAAAAGCAATAAGTATATTGTGCATAATTTTGTTGGCAAAGATTAGCTTTCATAGAAAAAACTACACATAATTAATAAGAACTTAATTTAATTCTGAATTATCCTCACATTTGCTTAGCGAATTTAATAAAGAAATTTCTTACAAATCTTGTCATATGTGCACCGCGATCATTGCCAAGTTTTAGTCATCACGAACAGATTATGTTGTGTTATATGGGATATTTTTGGCAAATTGGCCCATTTTACGCTTACAATAATTGCCGATCTGTTGCCGAAGATGCACGTGTATGTGTGTGTAGTGCAAAAATATTGCAGCATAAAAATAAAAATTGAAATCTTAATATAACATAGCAAATGCGTTATTGACACTGCAGTGTCACTTAAGGATTATCCCACAATTCAAATGCACAGAATGTGATTTTTCATAACAAAAATGCAATTTTATGTGCTCTTATATGTACAGGGTGGTTACAATTATTACAATTTAGATGTGGTAATAATTTTTAACTGTCAAAAATAAACAGCTGATATTAGACATTCGGATTAACTATAACCGCGCATCTCGTGACATTCTACTCGTATAGCTAATTTAGTGAGGTCACGCCTTTTTTTTCGAGTTTTTTAAAAAAGGCTTGCTGGACAACGTCCTCAAACTAATTCTAGAGTTCAAGAACAAGATTCGGCGCATTATTCGTGGAACATTTCATTAAAATGGCGAAAAGTTGCACTGCTGATCGTGGCGATTATGTATCAATTTCAATGTTTCAACATCATACTTTAATAAGAACATGAAAGCTTTATCAAAACACAATGCAATTTATTTCACATTTCAATTGTAACCTGCAACTGAAACACCCTATACGCGCACTCACCACTTAACAGCAGTGAGTTCTCATTCAATAATGTAAGCATATTTATTTTAATTAAAATGGCATTAATCTCCATAACAGCCTTCTGTATTGCGTCGCCGAGTTCTTAAAAGTTGAATTTTCTTTTAAATGTAAATGCAAAACAAATGCCTTTGGCATCAGCAACGTCGGTGCACGAGATATCAGTTTGTCATACGGCGGTGCGTATGAGTGTCACTTAATTTAACCGTTGATGAGTTATGAAGAAACAGCGATCGCTTCTGACGCTTTAAAATTGGATGCATGAAAAAAGTAGGCTGTTTCGTTTTTGGTTCAAGGAGGGTTCTATGTACACTTAATGAGTTGGAAGGTAAATTTAAAATTAGCTGTACTAAAGAATTTTACAAAAAGAAAAAAGTTTTGCACGGAATTTGCTACTTAGTATTTATATGTGTCATTATTTAAATATTTAGGCAGTGAGCAGCAAACAGTTCGTTACTAAGTTGAATGTTGATTTCAGAAATCGCACTTTGAATGGCGAATGAATTGAAGGAGGTACGTTTAAAGGTCTCCTTTTATTTTGAGGATTTACTTCGAGTGTTCCAGCGCTACAAAAAAAATTATGTCCGCTCGTCATATACAAAAGATTTTTGGAAAAGTCTCGACGAGCACTACGAAATTATCCCTGGTACGCAATTTAACGCCACGGTTTTAGTGCAAAAATTTTTGTATTGAAAATTTTCTTCCAAATGAGGTATTTATTGTTAAATTGAAATACATTTTGTGTTCTTCCATATCTAAGGACTGTCCCAGAAAAAACTTGCACTTTGTTTTTTAGTTATAAAAAAATACCCAATAAACTTTTTGGTCTTTTTTCTTTTTTTATTAATAATGGCTAGTGTAAAGAATATAAATAACTAAAAACTAATTAACAATTTTTTTTTTTCATAAAAATCTCTGACGTTGTTCTTAAGGCCCTTTATTACATTTTGTACAGGTGTTTCATCGACAGTACGAAACGATCTTTTTCACTTAAGTCTAAACTCTTGTAAGTTTTTTGTAGTCTTACCACTCTTAAGAAGATTTCTCTTCATTAGAGTCCAATATCTCCGAATTGGCCGAAGCTCTGGGCAGTTGGGCGGATTCGCTATTTTTGGTACAAAATTGATCTTTTTACTTTGATACCATTCCATCGTAGCTTTAGAGTAATGAGAGGTTGTTAAATCGGGCCAGAGAATCACTGTACCTTCATGTGCACGAATAAATGGTAGAACACGTTTTTCGAGGCACTCGTCTATATAAACTTTTGAATTGATTGTGCCTTGCGTAACAAAGAAGCTTCTTCTGAGGCCATAGGTACATATGACCTGCCAAACCATATATTGCTTCGAAAATTTTGAAATTTTTTTTTCTTTAAATTTACTAGGCATATGCCCCTTCTTCGGTGATGTATAATATTTGTGCCCAGATAGCAGCTCAAAATCTGCTTTGACGTAACTTCCGTCGCTAATAACGCAGTAATCAAATTTGGTCAGGTACCTTTCATACAATTTTCGGGCTCGCATCTGAGCCATCAACTGCTTTTCATCAGAACGGTCTGGTACTTTTTGAACTCTATATGTCTTTAGCTTACTTTTCTCCTTTATCCTTTACACAGTAGATTTTGATGTACCTGCTCTAGCCGCCATATCTCGCACTGACGTGTTGGGATTCTGCCTAAAAAGACGCTTCACCTTCGCCGCTACCTTTGGGTTAGAAAATTCTGGTTTTCTGCCTGAACCCTTTTTTCGTGAAACAGGTAGACCCTTCTTATAATTAGAAATAACCGTTTTGACAGTTCTTTCTGATGCACCAACTATTTTTGCTATAGCTGAATATTTTAACCCTGGATTTTGCAGGTATGTGGACAAAATCAGTTCGCGGACTTTTTCTTGCTTGCTAGACATCTTTGTCGTTAGAAGTACTATCTTCAAGTGTTATACATCATATCAAACGTCACTTTATATGGAATAAATATTTTGTCTTTTTAGACCTATAAGATTATCAGGTGGAATATAATCTTAAAAAATAAAAGTGCAAGTTTTTTCTGGGACAGTCCTTAGGACGTTATTTTGGACATTTTTTTTTTGATTTTATGATTTTACTCAGTTTAAAGTGTTTAAGTGCTGTTTAAAGTGGTAAGTGTTTAAGTTTTTAAAAATGTAAACGGAAAGGAAAAGCTTTCCTAAGCTTATTATTTTTTCCCAGTTAATACTTCAACCACGAAGAGTCACAGCGAAATTTAAAAAAGATTTTCTGTGTAAAAAATTGCCCCAAACTTTTTAGAAAGTTCAATAAATGAGTTTATATGGAACACTGATTCACACATATAACATAAGCCTCATTTATTTGAGCTGCATTAGAACGACTATAAATATCCACATCACAAAATAAATAATGAAATTAAATCTCTGATACAAAAATCATTCCCAAATGACAAAAAATCTCTATCCTTTGATTCATTAAATTTTAATCATTCAAATTCATTGCACACGATACCCAATTATTTTCCAATTTATACAACACTCAATGAAGACGATAAGTCAAATCCCATAAATACAAGTTTCACTCCTTCCAAACAGAAAACAAAGAGAAAACTCGAAACAGATAAACCAGCAAAACCAAAGAATTTCCTATGAATTGACAGTTAGCAGCTACTCCCGGCATTGCACTGTACTGTGTGCCTGGTGAACCCTTATCAAACAAAGGATTTTCTTAGTAAAATGGTTACATAGACCAAAAGAATTGGGTAACAATTTAAATAAATTTCCACGCCTAATCCTAACGGTTTGATGAATTTGTAGAAGCGCTGTAGCCTGCCAATTCAAAGAAAGTTAGCCGAATTATAAAATTTTGCAATTGGGGTGGGCGGTGAGGTTTCTCGAAAATCGTATTATTACAAGCTGACGCGTCATTAATATAATGATATAAAATAAAACAAGAAGGCATTTTGAACAAATTTGATTTTATAAAATGTGATTTTCTTGACGCGCCATTGTTTGAGTTGATGATACTGATAATAATTCTCTCTTTACTTAATATTTATGACTTTTTTTTGCGTTTATTTTATGATGTGGATTAATAGATAGCTATAGCAGAAGAATTTAATTTGCTGGTGCTTTTGCTGAAAATTATGAGGACACTGCCAAAATATTTTAATATTTATATTATAAGAAAATAAAATGTGAAAATTTAAAAATAAACACTTTTTGCGACGAATCATCACAGAGGTATTTTCTGTCTTGCATGACGCTCTTCAGGTGTTTTGTTGGTGTAAAAACTCAAACGCTATCCATAGTATTGTTGTCAAGAGAAAACTGAAAGATTTTATTTAAGTTTTGTGGATTATCAAAACAAAATTGTTGACATTACACTTAAGTCTAAGATGTAAGAATAAACTTTGAGGCATACGAATTTGTGGCATTTTTTCAACTTACAATAGAATTTGCATTTTGTTGAACAGAACATACCTGCAAGAAAAAAATATAGAAAATAATAAATTAGTAAATTCGTTTTATTGCAGGATAAATTTCAAAAAAAATGTTTTTGTTATTTAAAATATGAAAATTCTCATTATATGCTGTTACTATGGTTTATGCATAATCCAACAACAATTTGGTTTACTTAAAGAAAAATCAAGCTAGTTTCGCTATGGATTAAAATCTTCAAAATTTCGTTAAAAAGTTTACTAATCATTAATCATTTAAATTCAACAATTTGAGCTAATGGTAATGAGTCAAAAACACAGAATATTACATAAAGTTTCCACCAAACCAAGCAGCATTCAAATATAGTGCTCAAATGTAGACAACTGCTGAAATGAAACACTTGCTACACATAAAACCAGAGTTCATTGTTGTTGCATACTTTGAGGCTCAAAACTATTATAAAAACCGTAAAGTTCAGCGTGTGTTGGTGCGTGTACGCACACATTTGTAAAGTTGTGTGACTTTATGCGTACAATTTAGATAACTATAAAATTCAAAGTCAAAATGTTGAAATATATTTTCACATAAATGTCGACAAAAGGATTGCTATGTGTTTTTGCATGTGCTTCTGTTTTTTAGAGCTTTCTTTTATGATGTATGTCTGTCTGTCTGCATTTCCATTTCAGTTGTTACTGTCTAAGAACGCTTGCTAATATCCTTGCCAAACCAAGAGATGAAAACATCAGGCTTTCATTTCAGTCATTTGTATGTTGTGTTTGACAGAGTGAAAAAGTAAATATAGAATTTTTTTAAAGAATCATTGAGGCACGAGCTTTATGGGTATTAAGTATGTTAAGCATGAAATCCCAGGAAAAACAAAATAAAAAAAGTTCAAAAAGACAAAAACGAAAGTAAATAAATAACACGAAAAAAAAACAAGTTAAGGTGTTGTCTTCGGCCAGGCCGAAACTCACATACCCTACACTGCACTGAAAGTACCTTTTAAATAAATGTTTAAAAGACGTTGAAGAGGTTGAATAAGTCGAAAAAATGTGAAATGTTAGAAAGGTTGACAGAGGTAGAAAAATGTTGAAAAAGTCGAAATTATATGCAAAATGTTGAAAAAAGTTGAGAGAGGTTGAACAACTCTAAAAAAGTTAAAACAATTAAAAATTGATGAAAAAGTTGAAAAAATAAAGAAACTTGTAAAAAAAGTTGAAAGAGGTTGAAAAAGTCGAAAGAATATGGAAAATGTTGAAAAAATCGAATAGAAATGAAAGATTTGAAATATGCCACGCCCACTACTCCAATTCCGCCCACTTTTGATTCAATAAATTATATTCGTGATCGACATCATCATATTAAATTTTAACAAAATAGCTTGCATAGTTTGCGATATATGCTGCAGTTCCATTTAAAATTTAGGGCGTTGACGCAACCACTGGTACAATCCAGCCCGGTTTTGATCCAGAAATAGTTTTCCATAAGCAAACCCCTTACACCAAATTTTAGAATGATTGCTCACATACATATTTCGATAAATATGCCACTTACCGCATTTTATTTGTATGGGAGGTGCTACACCCACTGGTGCTGTTTCAGCCACTTTTGATTCAGATATACTCCATAGCAACTGAACCACTTACATTAAATTTCATAGCAATTGCTGCAATAGTTCACTTAAAACAGCGCTTACAAATTTATGTTTGTATGGGAGATGCCACTGCCACTGATGCAATTCTGTCAAAATTATTTTATTTTTAAAGCTTATAATAACTGACATCTATACACAAAATTTTATGAAGATTACTCTCATATGGGAGGTGCCACGCCCACATGTAACTGTCGACCAAATTTTTGTAATAAGAGACCTTTTAGCAACTTTATCTACCTCATTAAATTTCATAACGTTGTTAGTTCTCTTAATATAGCGTTTCTAAATACTGTGGGCGGTGCCACGCCCCTCAACGATTTTTTCCAGTAAAGTGGCTCAGCTTGTATTGATGACTGCCTTCAGCGGCATCATCTTCAAAATTGTAAAGAAAATCGTTTGTGTCAATTTTGAGATATACGGAATCAAAATTTTTAACAGTTGAAAAGTGCCACGTCCACTTTTTGGATTCCGCCCACTTTTGAAAATAAAAGTTCAAATGACCTCCCCCAGTTTGAAAGCTAATATCGAAAAATTTTTAAGGAAAACATTTTTTTTTCGATGCAGTTTTGTTTTTTTCTAATATCTCCGATATTTTACGGCCGATAAATAAGTATCGTATATCTTTGTAAATGTCTCAACATGGACCACATTTCATTCAATTAGCTTTCTTGGTTTTCCCGTAAACCTGATTTCAACAGACGGACAGACAGACATTATTTGATATATAAAAAAATATTAAGCTCTACAGCTGTATTTTTTTGATCAAATAGCAGTTTTATATTTTTTGAATTTTCAGCTATTTGCTTTAGTTTTATAGTTTTCCAGTATTACCTTATCATGGCTTATGTAATTTATAAATATTTTAAGTTTTGCGTTTCAATGTAAAATTTAAATTTTTTTAATTTGAAGTTTGATGGAAAAAATACCAATTTTTAAAAATATGTCATGCGTTTTTGATTTATATTTTTACAAACTTTAAAATTGCGACAATGATAAATTCAAAAACGAATGTTAAAAAAGAGACAACACAGTTTCCTGCCGATAGCAATTTTTGAAAAGCAAAGACAAACCCAACCATTTTTCTCTCCAGTTGACCAGTTAAAAAATCAGTTTCCATTCCATATAAATCTAGTGTTGCTTGAGTTCATACACAAAGCATTTTATCCTTAAAAGAAGCGCAATATCTTGTTAAAAAAGATCTCATTTGAACAGATAAATCGACTTTTCTTCGTGACATAAGGACAATTTGATGTAAATTTCTCAAAAGTATTTACGTACTCCATACATAAGCATACCAACTTTGAGTTTGAAAAAATAAGTACATTTGCTTAAAATCAATAGTTGAAAATAAGTACAAATAAGTACAATATCAATCCACGGTGTTATTATATGGTGGGTGCAGTAAAGAGAAACATCAAATGGAACAAAGAAAAAATGCAACGACCAGCTGTCAACGCGGTGTGCTTCAGTGGTAAGAGAACGATCCTGTATTGCACCCACCATATAAGTACACCATGATTCCGAGCTACTGTTTTTATAACGAAATTTCTTTATTGAAATCAGCCTTGATTCAGCCTTAGCGTCAGCAGTTTCATCGACAGCAGCCACGGTGCGCTGTTGCTCTTTGAAATTGTATTTTTCTTGACACGAAATTTGCCGCAATAGCTGCGGTTGCGATTTCAAAAATTGGTAAAGATCGACGAATTTATACTGCAAATTTATTTTTACAAGCAAAATCGATTTTAGAGTGTTCACTTCAAGCCGAGAGAGCTCGGTTTCCAGATGTTTTTTGCTGATGAAAAGACGCGCTCCACTGGTGCTTTCGTTCCAGGTAGGCGCAGAATGAATTCGACCAGACGAGAAAATTCAAAATAAGGCACTTGTGAAGCTTCCATGTGCTTAAAGATCTCAACCCAGCGCTCTTCAGATAACAATTTCTTCTCTTTCCATTCTTCAATTAGAATTACGCATTTCGAAGCTTGTGTGGAATATTTTGGAAGCGTGGTCCATGATATGACCAAACGCCTTCACATGCCGTAAGGGTGGTGTCGGCTGACGAAGTAAAAAAGTTCGCAACAGTGCGGCAGTTCGATTTGGCAGACAACGCTTTCTTGTGTTTCGTGGATTCCAAATGCTTATCGATTTCACTCTTTCCGGCATTTGCGATGTTGAGTTCCGCGTCGCACAAATTACACCGTATATCACTTTCTGTTCTTCCTTTTTTCATTTGCGGATATTTTTTCTGAAGATCCGAAGAATGCATGCATGTATGCTTTTCAACACACATAGAATGCATCTATTAAAATTTGTCACTCTCTTTTCCCATACGATTTTCTCAGCAAGTATGTATTGTTTACAAATTTTATTTTTGTCACTCTCTTTTCCCATCCGATTCTCTCACACAAAATCTGTCAATGCTTCGATGCCTGCAAAAAGTTGAAAGTAGGTTTGAAATTTTTAAAAACTACAAGTCTGCGCTGTCAAACTCAAATTTAGTGATGCCACATATCAATTTTTGAAACATTCTTGTGTAAATACTAATTACAACTAATTCTAGTTACAACTATTTCGCAATCATCGGGCCAGCGCAAACGATATTTATGTTTATTATAAACTTGAGAAACAGATTTCTGCCGAAATAAGTACAAATTAAGTACGCTTTGAAAAATAAGTACAAATTAAGTACGGCAAGCTGAAAATAAGTACTGTACTTACTAAATAAGTACAGTTGGTATGCTTATCCATACATATCATATGTTTTCAGCATTTTGTTTGTAAGCACACAAAAAAACAGCCGATTTTTTTAAAACATTTTTGTGATGCTTTTTTTTTTGAGATGAAAAAGAAGATCTTTTATTTTAACCAGCTTTTAACTTTTTGTTTGCATTAGCATGAATAACAAAAACATAAAGAAGTGCAAAGAAATTTTGTTTTTTTTTTTTTTTTCAAATATATGTATGAATACATATACATATACGTATTCACTCGTTTTATTTTATATATAAAGCACAAAATTGTTACTTGACAGAGTCCTTTTTTATTCATTTTTCCAACACATCTCATCAGCCGGTTTTTGCCATGTCGTGAAATATTTCGCTATTTGGCAATGGCACGTCTGTTGTGTTTATGTATGCGTCAGTGCGTGTATTCAAGTGCTAAAAAAGTGTTTATATCCTTAACTCCTTAGGATGTTTTTTTTTGTGTATATCTACATGCGTGTGAAAATGTGTTTTTGTAACTGTGTTTGCGTGTACATAGCCATAGCATGAAAATGGTTTTGTTGTTATAATGAAAAGTAATGCTAGCGTTGAAAGGCGTTTTTCCGAAAATTTCATTACAAAACAACTTGGCGTATCAGAGTGCGGATGCGCTCAAGTAGTGCGTGTGTATTATTATTGAAGGAGTATTTTTTGTATGACATCTTAAAAATTATTGCTCTAACGATCAAAAAACATTTTAGAAATGTAATAAGCTACGAACTCAAGCCGGAAGGGTGCAGAGAATTTAATTTGGTTTTTGTTTCAATTTTGCTGGATTTTGAGTTACATGTTAAAGAAATTTGTATGAATTGTTTTTTGCTTAACTTAATTTAAATGAAAAAGTTACATATGATTTAAAATCTCATGCGATGAAAAAAATTGTGTAATATTTACTAGCATATCAAATGTTTGCGCTTACAGAGTTACGAAAAATTACTAAAGCAGGGTTTTAAAGAAAAATTCGTCACAATTTGTTTTCAGCAAATATATTTGAACTTTGTGTGACGAATGTTGCTGTTGTTAAATTAAGTAACGCTGCTGTGTTGTTACTTTAAAAAAAATACCTATTGAAGATAAAAATCAAATGCCTTAAGCAAGCATTTTTCTAATCCATTTTCAATTTTGTTGTCATTCAAACACTATGAAACTTTCAATTAAATTGCAATGCTTAAAATACACAGTCTTTTCTAACTAAAGGGATGATGCGACTTTTGAAAGTTCCAAACTAAACAAACAACTGCAAATTTAATTTTTGTTAAGACTCCAACACTACAATTTGACTTAGGTATGGAAGTTTTTTAATTAAAATTCTTGACCTAATTAAATGGAGAATTTTGCACAGTACAGAACAAAATCAATTCGAACATACATACATGCAAAGAAAACGCAACAACAACACTTTGAAAGTCATTCACATGCCTTTTAACTTTAAGAGATTTTTGGAAAAAACCTAAGCTGCTATGTTGCATTTGAATGGCAAATTTTTAAGTGAATAAAAACTTTGTAAGGTAAATAGACATGCAGCTTAGGGAAACAAAGGATGTGATTAGTTTTGTTAGTAGACTCAGGAATTAGTTAAATAGAGCCTAATTTTTTTATACAATGAAAAATAGTAAGGTATTTAGATTTAAATAAAATATTTGTTTTTCTAACACAAAACATTAAAATACAAAGGCGATGAAAAATTGAATTAAAAACGAGGAAATTAAATAATTTTAGTTAAGAAAATATTTAAAAAATTTTCACTCGACACCTTGAGAAAAACAAATAAAATAAAATTTTAAAAAAAAGTTTTGCGTCGCAAATTTTTTGCCGTCAACGAAATGGCAGCCCACGCACTTTGATGTTTTTCGAAAATTTGCAAAAGAAAGAAAAATTAGGATTATGTATATGAAAATTTATAATGTGACAAACACTGTGACGTCATTTATAGTCAGATCAAGCGATTTGCATAATGCCACTGAGTCATTTTTGTAAAATTGTAGAGAAACTTTTGAGCAAGAATAAAAATCTCATGAGAGAAATATTGTATTTGTATTTATTTTATGTTGGAGAATTTCGGATTAGCTATGTATGGTAAGTGTATTGAAATAAAGCGGAATTTAAAATTTATTTTAAATAAATATTAGAGTCACAGGTCGTATGAGTGATATTTAATTTTATATGCTAAAAAAAAATTTTTTCTTGATATATTGATGAAACAATTTGAAGATTTTTTTGAAGTTCGTTCAGTGAATTTTTGCATGTGCAATGTTTGTAACTGTGTAGTTTAACTCATAGTATGAGTAAAGACAGGGCCGGACTTAGCTATCCAGGCGCCCCGGGCGAGTCATGTCTTTGGCGCCCTTTTAGGTATACTTATTTCATTACGATTAGAAAAACTTGTTTTGAATTTGTACCATATCTTTTATTGAATTAATAGAAAACTACAAGCATCACATGGGTTTATTATTATTAATAACAACATATTTTAACCATTAAATCTCTAATCAATGCACCTGACCGATCTATATTGTCTGTCAGTTACGTGTTACGAACCATTGAAAAGAAATTAAAATCTTATTTTTCTAGATGTTTTTGTCAGTAAATTCTCTGATAAGACTGGAAAAATCTAGACTTTCTACAACTTGATTTTTAATAGATAGCGCGGCCAAACTAGTTAATCTTGTTTGAGACATTGTAGACCGCAAATAAGTTTTTAGCAATTTTAGTTTAGAAAAACTTTGTTTGCCATTTGCAACAGTCACTGGTATTGTTAACAGAATACGCAGCGATATCCAAATGTTGGGATATACATATCTCTTGAAGATTGTGCTTTTTAATGAAGTTTAATGTTTCGATAGGAGTTGCTTGATTGTCTTCGAGATAGTGTTGCCAACCAAAAATTTCACCGCACAACAAATCTCCATCACTATCAGATTTAAAATTGACTGTTAACTTTTCTAGCAGTTAAGAACAATGTCGCATTGGTTCTTCGTTATTTTGATTATTTTTGATGTTAAACAAGATATTCCATGTGATAGGAAAGTCTTGAAAATGTTGAAATCTTTCCTCCATAGATATAATCACGGTGTCCAAAAGTTAATTAAAAAACTGCTTTAAACTTTTTTGGATCACTTATTGGTTCATCAGTAGTCTTTTCACCCGGTCTACGTTTGATGCGTCTTAGTCGCGTTGAAAAATAGAATTAAATTTAAGTCGACGGGTACCCGTCGCCAGGTCTTGCGCCGCACAGTGGAATATTGTGGCCTTAAATTGGAATAATTTGAAAGTGATAGGAATTGAAAAATTTTGTAGTACAAACGTCAGATAATACTTAGGGGATGAAAAAAAAAAACTATAAAAGTTTTAAATTTGTTTTGGAATTGGCGACACAAAGTTGAACTTTGTACTCCAAAAATTGTCTATGAAATTTTTTATATAAGCAACTGTTAGGCGCTCTAGTTAACTTGTTTGGAACAAAATGCAATAATGTAGCATATTGGCGGGAAGAACATTGTTTTCACTTTATAAAAATTAGTTTAGTTTTCTTTTATCGGCCTTATATGAATTTTACGGAATTTTCAAAAATTAGAATGAAAAATAGTAAAAGCGAAAAATTTTATAACTTTAGCAGAAAAAAACAAAAAACTATATCCCCGGATTTAAAAAATTTTTTAGATATTATGTGCGAAGGTATGGTTAGCCAAAAAAAAAGAAGAAAAGCTGCGCATTTTTATAACTTTTTTTTTATCAGGTTTTTCCTAATGTAGTCTTAGAAGGAACAAAATATATCGACTTTTATTTAATGCTTTCACTAATTTGTTTGTATCGAGATTTACCAAAGTTGCATACTGGCCAAAAGATCATAGATCTCCGAATTCTCTTTATTTTTAAATATGTTAGGAAAGAACGTATCGTTAACCAAAATCAAAAGTATTTTTCAGCGTATTTTCATAACTTTTTGTTATGAATTTTTTTCTATTGCAATATTTGAAGGAAAAAATATTTATGTATCTTCGCATTTTGCAATGCTTTACAACAATCTTATAAATTGTAAAAGCTTACGTTGTGAAGGAAGTTGCTTGAATTTAGATAGGAGTTCCCTTTAATGGAGGGGAACTGGTTAAGGCTGTTTTTTTCTTTTTTCATCCTTCTTTGCTTTGATATGGATGCTGCAGCCAATGGGGCTTAAGTCCGATCATAAACATTTTTATTATTACTATCGTAATATATTTTCGAAAAATTTATTTTAAATTCTTATGCCTTTAATTATGAAAAGAGGGCTTAAAAATTAAAGAGGAAGCAACAAATTCAAAATCGCTTTAAAAAAGAAGAATCAATTAGCGTTGAATTTGTGAAACAAACGATGGTCATACTGCGCGGCGTTTCTTTAGTGAAGCTGAAAAAGTTTCACAAATTCTTGGGATAAATGTGGAGTTTGTACGCAATTTCAGAAATATTTACAAGTTCTGGCTTCCAGAGAAGTTATAAATGTCGAAAGTTTTCACAATTATACCCAAAAAACTGTGGAACTTTATCAAAAGGACTACCTAATATTGGTACAACATGCCTCCTTCCGTGCACAAAGTTCTAATGCATGGAAGTGAAATTATGCAAGAACTAGAAATTCCAACTGGACGTCTTTCTGAAGAAGCTCAGGAAGCATCAAATTAAGTTTTTAAAAATGCGAGGTTGTTCAACAGCAGGTGTTGCTCTGGAGTAGCATATAAAGAGTTATCACCAGAGGCACAAAAAATGCTTCAAGTCTATGAAGAAGACGTTTAAAATAAATTTTAAAAAAACATTGCTGAATATCTACTTTATCTATTTTTCAAATTTGGTTCTTACCCAGTGTGCCAAACCAATTCGTTTTGAATTCGTAACGGACTTCAAATACGAATTCGTTTTTTGTTCATAAAACAGATCAAATTTTTTTGGAAAATTTTCAAAAAAAAGTTTTGTGTCTTAATCGACTTAGAAATGTTTAAAAAGTCGAAAAAAAACTAGTATTTTTTTTAACACTGAAATTACAATTCGAAACGGATTCGTAAATGAAGTGCGTTTCGAATTCGAAACGGATTCGTTTTTGTAAAAAAACAAATTGTTAATTTCAGTGTTAAAAAAATATTAGTTTTTAAAGATTTCATTAATTTTTAAATTTTACCAAAAAAATTTGATCTGTTTTATGAACAAAAAACGAATTCGAAACGGATTCGTTTAATGAACTAAAAACGAATTCTAAACGGATTCGTATTTGAAGTCCGTTACGAATTCAAAACGAATTCGTTTTACTTACAAAAAACAAAATTCGCAACGATTTCGTTTTATGAATTCGGAACGAATTCGTATTTGAAGTCCGAATTCGAAACGAATTCGTTTTACTTACAAAAAACAGAATGCGCACAAGCGAATTCGCGTCCGTTTTTGTGCACAAAAATTTCAGTTTTTCTCTAATAACTTGAAAACTATAAAAGATGGAAATCGATACCCATTTTGAACAACAAGTCTCAATCACATCCCACCTTTGCATGGGCAGTAGGCGTTTACGTGGACTGATTTGTTTCATATTCATAAATATTTGGTTGACTTAACCTAAAAAACGTTTGTCCCAATTTCAAGACTCTGGCGATATTCGAACTGTTTATGACCACCGTTTTTTTGTTTTTCTCTAATAACTTTAAAACTATAAGAGATATTGAAAAATTTATAACATTTTTGAAATCAGCATTACCAAATTAATGAAAATTGATACCAATTTTGAAAAAAAGTCACAACCACATCTCACTTGTGTATGAGAGGTAGGCGTGTCTTTGAACCCATTTTTTTAAAAATCACCAATTTTTGTTCACTTTACTTTAAAAACATCTGTACCAAATTTAAAGAGTCTAGCGCAATTATTACTATTTATGGCCGCCGTTCCATACAAATCCATTCACTGTTCAATTTCATATGATCAAGTGAGCTATAAGTTTTGACAGCGAGTAATCGTTGACGATTTCCCGACCACGTCTTAATTCTGTTTAACGCATTAGTGAGAGATACGATAAGCGACAAAATGACAGGTCGTGTTTGTTAGACTTAGAATACTCATATTCACTCTCACGAGATAAATCCATAAAAGTTAATACGCTGAGTTGAGCTGGCGCGCGCGGCGCCCTGTAATGCCAGGTCGCCCACCCCTAAAGCCGGCACTGAGTAAGGAAACAATTGATTTTCAATTTACATTTATTAATATAACCAAGAACTTTCAAGCAAATCAAAATTCCAACAAAATAAAATTAAAGCAAAACTCAAATATGTGGAACATAGGCTCTCACATGACTTTTTCAATATCACTATGAGGCAAATTCCACACAACTGATTCTGCTCATTTAGAAATTCCACATTATTGTTACTGCTGCTGTTGTTGCTGTCATTTCTACCAAGGTGAAGTTCATAAGAATTCCAAGCAACGTTAACAAAACAAAACAAAAAAAAAAAATTAAATGGGAAAAATGTAAAAAAATTGTGGAATGGGTGAAGGTCGATTTTGGCGTTGTCCTCCTAATTTCGATGAAAATTCATAATGACGCTGGAGTCTAAAACAAATTAGCTTAGGAAATACGAAAGCAAATATTTGCTAATGAGATTTTCAGCACGTTGTATACGATTGGTGGAAGAGTGGGCGCAGAAAGTGCTTACACACAAACTGTTTGTGTTTAGCTACCGATGGGGATGGTTAATCAAATTGTACATTTACATGCTGCATTAATTTTAGTTTGATTTCAGCACCATTGATTGAATGCCATGTGGATTTTCACACATGATTACTAATGAAACATTTCAAAATCAATAAAGTGCAACACAAAAAACTTTGATTACTTAAGGGGTCAACAGTACGTATGAATAATAATAAGTATAAAACTATAAATAAATCGACAAAAAGCTATCAAAATTTATTATCTTGAGTATAATATTTAAGAAACATCTTAATGTCAATTTTAACGAAATCGATTCAGCAGTTTTTTGCCAGCAAACTATTTTTTGTAAACTGAACAGAGCAAGGGGAAAAACTTTGTTATTTCAAAATTTTAACAAGAAATATTTGGAATTTTTCTTCGCCGCACGTGCGAAATAAAGCTAAATCATAATGGCAGGCAATTTGTCCGACTATTGGGAAGAGAAAATTTTTAAAAATCAAAAAGAGCAAAAAGTTGTTGTTGATGACTCGAAATAACTATATGTGACATAGACAGTATGATGCTGCAGTGATACTTGCCACAATTGCTGCTGACAAAATGTTTATTTTGGACCAATTACTCATAATTGCTCACCTAGCACTCACTATATGCATAGCGCTGGGAAGAATTTAGTAAATTATTTTTGAAAGCTAAACATTTTTACACTTGTAATTTTGTTATTGGTTTTTTTTGTTTGTTTTTTCAATCTGATGCTTAATTTGCTTTTATTAATTTTTTCTTGCTATGGCGTCTCAAGGCCATTTGTTTAGATTTTCAAGTTCAGCTGCATTCTTTGAGGAAAATATTTGTTTAGTTTTTTAATTAACTAATGTATGAAATATTTTGTCTTGTTTTAGATTTGTGAGTTTATTTTGGAAAAGAATTTGTTTACTTGTTCAAATGTTTGTTGATGCATTTTTTAATTAAAAATAATAAAAAAATTATTTTTCAAACATTTTAATTAACCTTTTTGTAAACAGACAAGACACAGTTTGGAAACCGCAAAATTATACAGAGCTCATAAAAAAATTGAAAAAAATCATTTATGTTTTAATTATTTTTCTGTAATATCTTGGATTAATATCAATATCAGCGCCTACATTGTGGCTTAATATGACGACTTCTCTTAAAAGATTTCATGAAAGATTTTTTTTGCCTAAGAGAGAGAAATATTTTTTTTTAGAGCTTAAGCTACAGTTACACTTGCAGAAAGTAAAAGCGCCAGAGGCATAGTAACGAAATCGTTTAGAAAGAAAATTATTCAAAAATTTGGATATTTTTTAAAAAGGAAAGTCTTTATTTACGGTTGTATTTTTCAGTGGAGTTTTGAAAAAAAGGTTTCTTGCTTGTATAAAAAATTAAATAGAATCTTATTCGCCTGCAATATGAGAGCAAGAGCATATAATTTTCACTTTTAAATTTTAACTTATTCTTAAAGCAATAATTAGTTACTCAAAAAAAAAAAAACATTTTGCAAAATATGCCTGTTACATTTAAGAGACATAGAAAGGACAATAAAAGAAAAAAAATTGTTCATTATACATGAAACAAGGCATAGATTTTTTAAAAATTATATTACTTTTTGTAAGGCTGACGAAAGAATTTTCTCCCAGTGCAACAGCAAATATACGAAGAAGGCAAAAAAGGAAAAAAAAACCCTAACATTTTTATCATCATCAACGCCGTCATCAACACTGACAGTGGCGACATCAACAACAAAAAATCACAACGCACTTGACATGCAAAGTCATTAATTTCGCTTTTTCTTCCTTTTGCTATCTGCTATATCTTATCATGATGATGTGCACAAAGTGCAGAAAATATTTTCAGCAAAAAGTAATCTATACAAAGCGACCTACGCATCACACAAGTAGAAAAACAAGATAGTACCTCTTTCAAGGCGTTGCTTAGTAATGAGAAAATAGATGAAACAGAAGATACTATTAAGTCAAGCGTAAGTCAAATAACAACTGTATCTGCGATTTTCAGTTAGTCAGCTTAGCAAAAGTGGAGAAAATCAATAGCAAAACAAGGCACACAATTTCTACGCACACACACGATAATTGCACAGAATACTTTTAGGCGTATAAGTGTAAGCACACATATTTGTGCAACGCCTACGCTTCACACAACAAAAAACCATTTGAATTTTGTTTGCGTATGGGTAGCAGTAGCCAGCAATTCAAGTTCAATGTCATCAGTCAATCATAGTTTGCTTCCTTAAAACTACTATTACTACCAACACGAGCATCCTTTGTGTAAGTGAGTGAGTTGTTGCTAGTGTTGCATTCGTTCAAAGTTGTAGCATACTTTTAGCTGTTGTTTTGCTAAGGGCATTCAGCAAAACAAATTCAAACTCATTTAAACTTTAATTAAGGAGTTCTCAAGCGTTCGGACGTGCATTTCTGCTAAGTGGAAAAGTTGCAATTCGTTTTAATCAGGGAAAATTGGTTACTTGTGAGAACGTTTTGTTAAATGTGCGCATTGAAATTGAACGAGGTGTGAATTAATACTTTGCGAAAAAGTTTAAAAATAAATAACACAATAATATCTTCAACGTATTTTTATAAGTGTTAAACGGTAAAACACATTTTTTTGTTAAAATAATTCAAGAGCGTAGTTTCCCATTAAACTTTTATGTTTTAATACAAAGTTTGCAAAGAAGTTTTGCACCAAAGTTGCTAGTTTCAGCTCCTATAAAATAACAAAGAGTCTGAAACTAAGCAGCGGATAATATACAAAGTTTCACTGCTTAAAGCAGTTTACTGCAAAGCACTCATACCGACCCATTATAATTAATGCTCAACTTAAATGCGACATTTCTTTTACAACAATAAATAATGAGGAGGAGCAACAGTTTCTATTAAAATACTATCAGAAAAAAACAAAACCACAACAACAACTGTCCCCAGTGCACGCGCCGAATTTTAAACTCGATTTATCTAAAGGAAGTTTTAATTTCCTTTTTCCAAATAAGAAAAATTCTAAATCTACAACATTTCTCATGATTTCCGTTCAAGACAAAGTACCGAATTCGAAGGGAAAACGTTCATCAACCTTCCATCGTACCAACAAAACACCAGTTTGTCTCCATTTTCCAAAAAGCTTATTTTACAACTGTCAAATATACAAACAATAATTTATTTTCCAACTGTGTTGTGGTAGTGTTTGCCCAGCGATGTGCAAGTCCCCCTCACTTTGCCAACATCATTCATCTTTCGAAGAACGAAACTTAAAACAAAAGCCCTCAAGCAATCGATTCCCGCAAGGACTTTTTACATCTTGTAATAAAAAGAAAACAAAGAAACAAAAACAGAGACACTTTCCTAGTATCATGTTACAATATATATGTAGTGCCTCACCTAGCAAGCATTATTTTGAAAATAAAATGAAAAAGAAATAGAAAGCGTTATGCTGTAGAAGCTCAATAATGGGCGACAATAGTAAAACATGACTTTGTTTGTAGCAGGGTGGACCTCGTTAGGCAAAGTTTCAGTTAAAATCAGAAATGCATGTACATAAGAGCTTTTTTTTTGGCTTAAGTTCACTTCAGCTCTCACACGTCAATTTTTATTAAATACAACTTTTCTCATGTGTTTTTTAATTCTAGATCTATAATAAAAAAATATCGGTTAGACCTGCTTTCGGAGGTATAGCCATTAGATTTTGAAATTTTACCAACTTAAAATATCCACATAGGCTTTGAGGTACCAACCAGTGATAAATATATCAACTGGTAATATTTCTCATGCAACCTTATATCAATAAAATATTTTAAAATTTTAATAATATGAGTATCCACCCTATCATTTTAGTAGCAGGTTAAAAACGCTGCAAATTACAGTCCCACACTTAAGCTCCATAAAAAATAACTTCATCTGCTAAGACCCTTAATACAATTCAGTCTATGGTATAAGTAAATTAAAAGTTTTTCATTTTGCACATTTTATTTATGTTTTTATTACACTTTTATTGAAAAAGTGGGTTTTTTAAATTGAATTTCCTGCAGCTGAATAGGCGCTTGCTAGCCGTTTTATTTTGTGTATCATTGTCAGAGTGGGAAATATTGCTTTGAAATTCAAACTATAGGTTTTAGTGGAAATCCCACTGCCACTAAAAGTTTTGGAAGTTTAACTCTTTACCACTAAACAATTACTTAGGGTCGGTTTCACAGTGTTTAGTTAACTAAAAATTTGAGGTTAACTATCCAATTTCAGTTTCATAGCAATTAGTTAACCAACCAAACTCAGCAGGTTAACTAATAGTTAGCTAACAGCTGATTGCTGTTATAACGAAAAAGAACATAAGAAAGAAAAAGAAAATCACAAAGTTTCAAAAAAGCAAATAAGTACCTATATAAATATATATTCAGATTGGGATTGCAAAGTTCAAAGTGATTCAGATATTGAAGTAGTATTGAACATTGCAATTGCTCGTCGAAAAAAATAATTAAGATTCCGTTTATTGCTTTCGGTAGGTTCCTTGCAAGCCGTTAAATCGTCCACAATGGTCCCCCTTATTTTTTCCTTCTCGTCTAGACTAACTTTATCAGTTTTTTTTTTGCATTCGATGATGTTTTCAAAGCTGCCGACCAGCTCCAATTAGCAATTTATTTCGCCTGCCGAAAATTTAGAAGTTCTTGTTGTTGATTCCATTTCGCAAACTATGAAATGTCAAATAAAAAACAAATGTTTTGTGCAGTGATGCCAAGTTTTGTACAAAAAATTATCAATAGTTAGCCAATGGACTGTGAAACTGAACAACTTAAATTCAGTAGTTAACTTACAGACATTAGTTAAGTTAACTGATTGGTTAACTAAACACTGTGAAACCGGTAGTAAAGTTGAAAATTTCATCTATTAATTGAATTCACAGTCAATTGCAGTAACCGATATTCATGTGAAGTTTCACAAATCGGTTAATGCTTTTTTTTAAGCAAACATGACAAAGATAACAGATGGAACAATTTAACCTGGTAATTGGTGACATAATAATAGCAAGTCATTAAGTGTAACCAAGTGGTAATAGCATTAGACGTCCATTAAAAGTATATTCGTAGTGGAATTCAAATTCCACCGTTTCTTAATTTTTAGTGGAAGCTTTTAATTCTTCAAATCTCAAACGTTTAAAGGCAAAGGAAGCAATGGTGAAATAAAAATTCCCTACTTTGAATATTTTAAGTTTTTTATTTTAATTTTAATTTTTGCAACATTTTTTGCTGACAGCGTGCGCCTTTATGGTTCAACGATTTTTTTTCCAGTTTTATTTCTTTTATTATTTAATAAAAATGCTGATAATAAAAGGCACAAGCTTGCTGCCATTGTGTTGAAATGGCAGGAAACTCTCAAAGCCGCAGGATTTTTGCATAAATAATGAAGAAGTAAAAGATGCGCAGCAGCAGCAGCGCTGGAATTTCGCCTTAGGTTATTAGAACCAACTGTTACTGGTTAGTTGGTCTGATCCGTCCGTCGCTCTGTCAGTTGCTGGTTAAGCGTTTATACGAGTATGTTCGGCTTGTCGTATTGCTCTGAACATCGTTAGTTGGCAGCATGTGGCGCTACTAACAGTCAATAAAGGTCTATGGTTTTATAGTTTCTGAGCAGCATTCTCTTTACAGTTTCATGCATCGTCCAGGGTCAGGGTTATAATTAATATTGTTTTTGAGTTTCTTGTTTTTTTTTTTATTCTTTTCTATATCTATTGTTCAATTGTGCATTGTTCCCATTTTGCCTTTATCTTAGCATTTATTTTTCATGCATTTCTTATATTTTTGCGACCATCACTGTTCATTGCCAAGGATTTTCTGTCATTTTATGCATTATTTATTCATCCTTCTTTCTGGTTTCTATGGTGTTGACTCAATATTTTGCTACTAGGTTTTTTTTTTAAATTTAGTTTAAATTTTTTTAAATTTAGTTTAGAATTTCAATTTAAAGTGAATTATTTTCACAGTTGGAATTAAATAATTAATGTCGTATAATTTTATTAACTTAAAAAATGTACACAGCCTGAGATAAAAAAATCTATACGTTGTCTTATTAATTTCAACAACGTACAGAATTAGTGCGTTTTGTAACCAAAATTAATAAAAAAACTAAAATTATGCAACAAAAAAATAAATCGCATCATAGATTAAGGCTAAAATTTTGTTTTTTTCTTTAAATACTTAAATCGTTTTAATTAAATTGAATCGAAAAAACAACTGAGCTTCCTTCCAAATGCAAACAAACCCAAAAATTATGCATTTGTAAATATAACATTGCATACTTTTAGGTTGCAGCCCTAATTTGCATAATTTATTTAGGTTACAAATTTTCCTAATTACATGATCCAGCATAAATTATGAATTTTTGTTATTTTGGACTGTTCGTAGTGTATATGCCACAGTGGGATTTATGTACTATGTGCGCGCAATCTTTTCAAGAAATTTTTTTGTGTCACTCTAGGCTGCAGCTCTCTGTGCGTTTGGTTGATGTGGTACAAGCGTTAAAGTACAGTACGTTGAGTACATGCAGCAACGACAGCAGCAGCACAGCTGTGTAGTTAATACCACAGATTTTAATTTAAAGATTAATTACAGTTTATTATGGCTACACTAATATTTACAATGAAATAAGCGCCGTCGAGCATAGAAAAGGAGAGAGGTTTCAGTTTCAGTTTGATGAAGGTCTCGATAATGCAAAATTCATACGATTTGCATTAAAAAAATTAATAAGTAAGCAGAATTTGGTAATATCAACTCTTTGAGACTTAAATAAAATTAAATAATAAGGAAAATAGTTTGGTTTATTAAATTTTAAAATTAAATTTTAAGCTCATCAGACTGAAAAAAAAATACTTCACAGATAATATAATGGCATAGGTTTCATGTAGTAATTTGTAAGATCTTAACAAAACATGTTCCAAAAACGTTACAATTTTTTCAAAAAGTTTTCCTCACCGATTTTCATGCCAAAAAGTATACTACCATATTTTTTTTGTTGCATAGTTGATTTACGAAAATTTTGTATGCAATTTTTGCTTCTTAAAAATTAAGTGGTACATATAAATTTTTATAAACATTTTTATTTTTTTATCTATTTGTGTTTTTGGAACAAAATTTCATAATAATATTTTTGTACAGAGCTTCTTGTTCAGTACTTTTAGTGCAAAAAACAACAAAAAAATTACGAGCGCAAAATGCATTAAAATGGGCAGGCAACGAGCTGCTTATACTAGTTTCAATGACCGCTACGTCATATCATCAATAAGCTTTGTTAGCCGAGGTTTAGTAGTCTGCAAGCCTACTATATTCTGTTTCTTGCGTTGATCAGTTAAGAATCACAGCAGTAAGCAGAACAAAACTTCTACATTTTAATGCAATTGCTTTTGTAATCTCTTTGATATCACACATTTCTTGACACATTTTTCACACATTTATATTTTTATATTCGAAATTGGTATTCATATGTACCAGATTCAGAGTCCGCGACCAAAATCCAAAAACAAAACATAGTTAGTGAATTTAAAATTGTAGGCGATTGTGATCAATAATAGAGTCAATTGAGTTTTTACTCAAATCAAATTAATTGCTTTGATAGATTTCAGATCGCTGATCCTGAATTTGGTGCATATTTTCACGTAGCATGTTAAGATGTTTAGTAAGAGTTTATCTACTTTTCGAAGCGTTTACTAAAAGACTGAAATCGCCCATGATCGAGTGAGATGAGAGCATTAAAGTTTTCTATAAATTGATTTTTCGAGAAGTTAAACTTTAAAAAAATATATTTAGTGAAGTTGTATTTTTTAATGTAGGTACATTAAATTAGTTCGAAAAAATAAAAATTATTAAACATTGATTTACGCTTGTGCAACAGAATTAAGCGATGTGACAAGCCACCAATAAAATTTTCGGATTAATTCAAAATCAATATTTTTCGTTTTCCAAATTGCTGCCAATTTATTTACAGAATTCTTTTTCGCTTTTGATTGCAACAGCAAGTTATTTGTGGTAGTAAAATTGCAACGACAAAAAACACCAGAGGTAACAGCTGTGACTGGATTCCACAATACAGATAGATACCAACTATCGTTACAGCGGCAAAAAATCAACAACAACAACAACTATAAAAGGGTGTGACAGCGCACGCATACAAGCAAACAAACAAACCCATACACTGCAAAGCCATAAAACAATGAGAGAACAGGAAAAAGAAAATGCGCGCGTGTTTGCGTGCAAGTGAGTGAGAGCCTGTTTGTTTGTATTTGAAATGCGTGTCCTTCAGACCAGCAGCAGTAGCAGTAGCAATTTACAGCTGGCATTGCTTACCATGACCTCGCACTTGCACACATGCAGAAGGACGAATATTGCGCTTCAATTTTTTCACCACAGAACTTAAGCTGATTTTGAAAACAACACATTTTTTTCTTTTTCAGATAAAAATATTTTTATTCGTGCATTTGTGTTGGCATGGCATGTTGCACAAAAAAACAAATGAGATGAGAAAAATGAGTTAAGTATTTTTTCACAAAAAAGCGGACGGATGTGAAAATGACAGCGCCTGAGAGTATGCAACAAAATGAAGGGCAACAAAAAAGCCTTGTTGGTTATCGTTTTATTGTTGTTGTTGCCACAATATCGTTAACAAGTGTAAAAGCAAAGGAGGCAACTACAGCCATAGCATAGCTATGTTATGTGTTGGTAGAACCGATAACAACAATAACAGTCAGTAGCACAATTCGCTTTTGGTTTTCATTATCATCGCTTTTATTGAAGGTTGCAAATGGTTTTGTTTGTATTGTATTTACATTTCATAATAAAGTTAACAAACAAAAAACAAAAATAGACAGGACATATGTAAAGCTGTAGCTTTTGCAGGATATACAGCATTATTTGTGTTGTTGTGGTTCGAGTGGGCTATTTTTTATTTAAATTATTAAAACGAGAGAACCCTCTTTTAGCGACGGTTGAAAATTTATTTAAACGAAATAAACGCAATTGATAAATAAATAAAATATTTAAAAGGATGTTTCTTAAAATTGAAAAATTGAAATCAATTTACATTTAAGGTAAGAGGAATTGAGTTGAAATTCTGTGAAATATTGTGAGAGTATCTTAAAAAAATGTGTTGTTTTCTAGTCAGTCAGTTTGAAAAAAAGTCTTACATGGATGGAAGAATCAAGTTTTTGCTTTGCTGGGAAGTGCTATAGCACCTTAGCATTCGATCTTAAAATAAGTTATTTTCTAAGTGGATATTAACATTGTTGACGGGCCTGCCATTCCGAATTTAATATTTTTGATACAAACATATCGAAGGTAGCGTTTATTCCTTGTCAATTAATCAGGAAAAATCGTTTTTGCCCTGCTCCTATTATATTCAAATTATAGAATTCCTGCCAGGGGTGCCGTACTCCTAAAAGACTCAAATTTAAAAGATCCTATCTAAGTGGCAATTATATTGGCTTGGTGGTTTCTCCCAAGTAATTCAATTAGAAGAAAAAGCAATTTTGAAGAAATTTTTCTCAATCGACATTGATATTTTTTGATGATTTTACTAAGAAAAATTTGTAGAGAGGTTTGATATACATTTTAGGACACAAACTTCGTAAAGTCTATAGTGAACATTAGCATTATGTTACAAATTTTAAAATTTTAGGGAAAATAATATTCCCTGGCTTTGTTTTTAATCAGCCAATCAATTAAAATTATTTCATCTTATCGATCATCCAATGTCCAAACTTAATGGCACATATTCATAGTCGTTTTTTAAGTTGAAACCAACTAAACTCTAACCAAGCTCAAACTAAATTTGGTTATGACTAAAAATTGTTTTCTATTCATAGTCGATTTTTTAGTACACAAAAGCTTTCGGGGTGAACTTGTCAAATTTTGACTCATTAATTTTAAATTATTAAAATTATAAAAAGAGTAATAAAAAACTGGATTTTACAAGCCAGCGTGGCGAAATAGTTAGGACTCTGACCTCATAGCTCACAGTGCGTGGGTTCGATTCTCGTCAGTAAAACTGCTTTTTTATTTAAAAATATATTTCTTTTAGCAAGCCAAATAAAAACAACTTATAATCCTCAAAATCGCGTTGAGTTTTTTCCATATTTTCTTTTAATTTTTTTTTTGATATCGACTTAATATCAACTTCAGCTGAAAATATATTTTTAGTTATAACTAAGCAGAAAAGTCGATGCCAAATCGATTATGAATGGCTTAGTTATTGCCAATGCCAAATATGACTATGAATATGCGCCAATATTTTTAGGATACACGATGGCTGTTGATCTAAATAAGTTAGAAAAAAGAGTTTTATAAATAGAGATATAACTGGAAAACTATATAGTCTTCCAGTTATCCGATTATTTTTAAAAATGCAATGTATTACATTGTATTATCTTAGGGTGAGAGCATCATATTGCGTTGGTTTCCTTGATATAAAAGCATAATTTTCATGATCCATTAAAAACTTTTAGAAAATAAAAGAGCTAACATGTGCGTTTTAAAAGTAAATAATTTTAATAAAACCTTTTTTTACCTGATAAGTTTTCAAGGTTCAAAAGTTCGATTTTATTGTGTTCTCATACTTATGGAATACACAATTTTGGTAACAATATCTTGTATTAATGTATGGTTCTTATACTCTAAATTTAAAGTTTGACAGCATATAAAATGGATGTGATATTAAATTAACTACAAAATTTCGACACTTTCAGCTGCTGTCTACTGCTGTCAGCAAACGAACGCATAAAATGCAAAAAACTTTTTTTTTTTGTTTCAAAAAACAAAAACTCTTACATATTGAAGCCCGAAAGCCTCAAACAAATCTGGCTACAACATTACAAACTTAAGCTTTCGGGTTTTTGATATTTCCCTTTTTGTGCTGTTAAATTTTATTTATTTGCAAAAACAACTTTTATTCACACAATCGCAGCCAGTTAAATTCGCACAAGACCATGGACAGATTTTATACGCATTTTCTCTACTTTTCCATGGAACAAATAGAAGGATACGCACAAGTTTTGCCAAAATTTCACACACTTAAAAATGAAAATGTTGTAAAAAGTTCATCCCAAAAGCAGTCCATATAAAAATTGAAATTGTAAGCGCAAGGCAAAGAAAATAGGCAACAACAACACGTATGTTTGTAGAGGTCAATGAAACTTGTGACTTTTATGTGCTCCCCAAAACATACAAACAACAAACTTTGCTTCTGAAACAAATGTGACATACGAAAAAGTTGGAGGAAAAAAGTACGAAATGCGTTAAATTAAACAATTTCGCCTGTGTTGCGAGCGTTTTTGTGCGTGCGTGTGTGCTTGTGCTGCCGTAAACTTTTTATGTTGTAAGCAGAGTACAACAGCAGCGAATAGAAGCATAAATAAAAGCCAAATGTAAGAGCAATTTCGGAATGCGTGGTGCTTTCACTCTCAGCTGTCTTAGAAATACACATAGGTTTTAGTTTAACCCTCTGTTTAGTTGTGATTTCATGATTCAAATAAAAGCGAAATTTAAAAAAACATTTTACTCATTACCCAAAATTTCAGGCAATTATTGTATGCAAGTAACATTGCCACATCGCTACTTTAGGAAATTTTTGTTCACAAAGATTTAAAAGGACGAGTGCCATCAACCAATGATGGCATTTGGGTTTTGTGGAAATGTACTGAATGGAGATTTGAAATGTGCTTTTTCGACATAAAATTACTGAAATTTAGCAAAATTTTAATCTTTTTACTAAAAAAGAAAGCTCAAAAAAGTTTACTCCAAGCATATTTCGCGGAAAATTTACTCAAAAGAATTGTAATTTTTAGAAATAGTTGAAATGTTCTAAAATGAGAAATCATTTATGGCGCGAATATATTATCCTGAAACTCACTATGGCATGCAAAACTGTTAAAAAAACATTCGGTCAAAAAATTAGAAGTCGAACAAAAGCCAAATCTGGGCGCTATGGTTACGACTCTTTGGGTGTTTTATTTCAAAACAGTAAAGTGTGTTAAGCTGCAAATCCGTTGTTGTTTTTACTGAAAATTTTTTTTTTATTTTTTATTTTTAACATCTTTTTATCACTTTGAAAAATCTTTTTGACCAGCAGTAGTACACTGTGGGTTAAACATAACGAGAGTTGCGTCAAATTGCACTTTCAAATAAATAACGTAAGTTTAATAAAACTAAACCTTAAGCCATCTTATGGTAGTAACTTTTGTCTTTATATACTTTCACAGATATTTGTTTCTTCAGTTTTTGGTCAAAAGGACTTCATCTTAATTATGGCTAACGCACGTTTTTATTGCTTTTATTATTTGCTGACTTTGCTCATGCCAAAAGCAAAAACGGTGCGTTAGATTTATGAAATAAAATTGTTACTTGGTATCATGTCTCTCTGGAAGTTTAATGGCTTTTAGCCAAGTTACTTTACTATGGTAATGATTTACTTTTTTCAGTTGTTTGTTATTTAATGTTGGCGGCATTTTGGATTTTATTATGTTTCGCATGACATACGGCCATAAATATTTTTTAATGATTTAATTAATTATTAATATAAATTTTTATTTTTTTTTTCGAATTGAAAGTTTGTTGCTTTTATCTCATTTACGTTTTAATAAATAAAGGGTCCTTTTAATCCTTCCTTAAAAAATCATAAATAATTTAAGCAACATTTTGTAGCAAAGATAATTTAAGATTTTCTGAAATTCAATTTGCGCTAATCAGCGTTTCCAAACAAAGTAGAGTAACTTCGGGTATTGTGATATGGTCGGGTAATGTGATATGTCATTATATTTCCTTAAATAAACAACTCTCGATAAAAATTTTTTGTCAACATATCAGTCAGGGAAAAAGATACGTGCTGCAAGGTTTTGTGCGTTCTCTTTCACTGTTTTTGGACTCAGTGTGGTGAAATTGATTTAGCCACAAGTCGAGATTTTATCTGTGTGCATTTCATGTGTGAATTTAGCCCAAAACAAAGTAAGTATTATAGCCGAAGTACTAAAATTTTTTAGTGGGTGAATATACTTTGTCATAAATAATGTGAGTTCTTTACTTGCTGAAGTGTGTTTTAATAAAAATGACCTAAGTGCATTAAAACTGAAATTCGGGTAATGTGATACAGTCTAATTTGCTCCACCCAGTAAGGACGTTACCTAATTTTTTTGCAACAAATTCTTCCAGAGAGATACAAAGCATCAGGCCTGAGTTCAATGCCTGCAATGCGATTTAATTTGGGCTCACAATGATTGTCTTCAATTTTTTTACGTGAAACACATATCGAACTTTAATATGTCCTTCTTTTCGCTTATTGATTCAGTTTAAATCTAGTTTCCTTTTTCATGGAAATTCTATTGAGAGATGTAATGTAATTGTATTTTTAATTCCTACTGTTTTATACTTGTTATACTTTTCATGATGGTATATCACATTATCCGAACACTATATATCACATTACCCGCCAATTTCATAAAGAGGTGTCACTTGGCTTTTTTCCATTTTGTTGAAATAGCTTCAGATTGGCTTACGCTGTAGAGCTCCGAAGTCGTAATATACTGCACAATGCATCAATAAACCATGATACATAAAGAAGTAAAAGCTATGCTATAAAAGTTATGTGTAATTTAAAATACAAAAATACTCAAGTCACAATACCCGAAGTTACTATAAAATATTCTGCGTTATACCTTTAACGGTAGTTCATTTGTTATTTCACATTTTCTCTGCAATACTCTTCATGTTTTTGTCTGATTTGCTTAGACTACCTAATTATATAACATCAAATAGTCCATGGAGTAATTTGTGTTTTTAATATAACTATGAAATACTTACTATTTAAGTGATAAAACATAATAAAGAAAAAATACGTTAGTCATATATTTTAAACGTTTTGACATAACATTAAGCAAAACTTTATGATTTACAGACTTTAAGATTTAATATATTTAACTATGTCTATATGTATAGAAATTGTCATTTTAGCCGGTCATGGTTTCTATTTGTTTTTCTGGAGCACACCCTTTAACCATGATTTTACTTGAAGTTACGACAGTTAAAATTCAAGGACCTATTTTTTTATGTAACTTTGCAAGTAACTTTTCATGTTTTTCTTTTGACCTTAAATGCAATTTTAACTATTGCTCCCTTTGAATTTTAATTATTCCTCCTTGAATATTAATTTAAGAAGAACCATGTTTGAAGGGTGTGCCCAAAAAAAACCCCGAAAAAGTTACATATAAAGTTATATTAAAAAAAAAGGTATTTAAGTGTTCTAATCAAGTGTAGGGCAATAGTATGTTGTGCAAGAAGTAGGGGATGAAGGATATTTCAAGGAACGTAAAATTTACATACCATTTTCAATTCTTAGCACAAAGGTGATACGTCAAAATCATTGATTACACTATTGATTGGCGAATAAATTATTTGCAATTTCAATTCGGAAGTTTTTTATCCAAGATATAGTGTGAATTTTGAGATATGTTACGAAATTTGGTGGAAGGAGCAAATATCTGCTGTGATTCATGGTAGCAAAAAATGTAAATCTGAGTCACGAAAAATTTGGTTTTCCTATTAATTCTCTTTTGGTAGTGAACGGAAAGATCGGTTCAACAGTTCCAGAAAAATCATAGTATGCATTTCAGAAATAACTAAGTACACTTTTTTCAATATCTTTGCGTGCATAAGTGTATTTGCGCATAAGAATAGTTGTGGGCAAAGCTTTTGCATACATATTCCAAGTGGAGTTCTCAACAATATGTAAGAGCTCTTCAACGATGTAAGAATTTTTAGGTCAATTAAGCGGCGTAAAAGGTAGCGAAAACGCATCGATTTTCTTACGTTACGTTGTTTTACAGTAGCTGGATTTGTGCACGCACTTGACAAGTTTTTACACAACCTGCTGCTAATACCAAAATTTTATTTTCTGTTGTCATGTTTATTGAAAAAAAAAAAAAAAAAATAAAATGACATTGTATGACTTAAAATCTACAAGGATATATATTGGTTGCTCACCACAAAATTTTTTTGGCGATTTTGACCTTTTTTGCTGTCAACATCCGTAGTCGCATGTGACTTACTTCACAATTTGCAATTTCCAAGAAAATTTATTCAATATATCATAAAAAAAAACAGATGAAAGCACCTGCTCACCGCTTAGTAAATGTATCGGCACGCTACAAAGTTTAATGTTATTCACCAAATTCATGCAATGGTATTTCCTGCAATAAAAACTTCAGAAGTACTCAAGTGTTCGTTTTAAAAGCATTTTTTCTTCGCCAGAACAAATAACTTTTTATAAAATACATTTTTTTCGCGGCAAGCCGTTGAAATCAATCTCTGCTTATGACTTAAAGGCTTTAAATATTATATTATAGAAAAACAATATGAAATAAATCAAAAAAAACATCTTGGCTGTAGAATACAAGTTTATCATTTAAGAAATAAAAAAAAAAAAATTATAGTCAACACGTTATCGAAAACCAACAAAAATTTCAGTTTTTTATATTCAATGCTAAACTTAGGTTATTTTACAAGAAATTAATCAAAAATTTAATTTAATTTCTCATCTAAAAACACTTGTCCGCATTGTTTAGTCGTTGCACTAGTTCGCATGACAAGAACTAAACAGGCAGTAATCAAAAACTTATGGCGCAAAAAACGAAATAAAACAATGAGAGACTGCAGGATTTCAGTTAAGCGTCTGAGGATAAAAAACGAATAAAAGCAAAAACAACAATGACATTGAAAATGAAAGAGATTCACTATGACAGTGTATTAGATTTATCTTCTACTCAATCTTAAGCATCATTACATGCTGTTTTTATCTCTTCAAACTGACATGTACTTCTTTCTGCACCGCCACAGTATTCTGCTTTTTAAGGACTGAATCAATGAAAAGTTGAAATTTTCTGAAATATGCTCGAAACGAATAGAAATAGATGATGAGTTTTTGGTCTTTTTGCGCAGGCACTACGCTACTAATGAAGTTTTGGATTGCAGCAGTCTTTGCAAATATTTTTGTTTTTTATCAAAATAAAATCTGCAGATATTACTCAGTACAGTTACTATGTTCTAACACTTTTTCATTTTCTTCTTGTACAAGTTCTGTATATTACATACTCTCTAAGAAATCCTCAAAGCAGACAGCTCGCGCAAGTAACTAGGGTAGTGCCAACTGCAAAAAGTAGCAAATGGCACAGAGCTGAAAGGACTTTCTCAGATTAATATCGTGGTATCAATGTTAAGGGACTTAATATGAAAAGCAGCTTTTTGTTTTTCGTGCTCTGAATATTCATAACTCTGCAATCCTTAAATTTTTGGGTTACTGGGTTTATGCGTGGGACTGTTTGCATGCAAACACATTGAAATATTTTGCTGTTTTTCCTAAAGGACACGCACTGCTGCTCTTGAAGATTTGGTGTGTGCTCACAAAAAAGTATAAAAAGGAATCTGCTACTTCAACAAAGTGATATCTTACAATTTAAAGCGGTGTGAAACAAACCGCTTCCATGTCGTTTTACATTTCAACTTTCCGCAAAAGATTTTGCTTGATATTTTATTGCTCCTTGGAGAATTAGGTTGCTGAAGTTTTGACGCAGCAATATACAGTGCTGGAACATTGAGGTGTAGAAAGCAAAAGAGCTCATTAGCTGAAAAGCAACGCACAGAACTTTAATTAAAAAGTATTTCTTTGGGTTGTATTGGATAGAAGTAAGATAGACAGACAGCCAGCAGCTGCATAAGAATTTGTGGAAATAATCAGATTGTTGCATGTTTTTGGAAAATGAAAAATGTTATGCAGCTAAATAATGAGCAAAGGAAAGCAACAGTAATTAACTTTTTTTCTCAACATTTTTTGTACCACTTTTCATAGCATTAAATATCGTTCTATGAATTAAAAGGAGCCAAATGGTAAAACCACACTTTAAGCAAATGAAGAAGGAAGGAAAAGAAAGCACCATAATTCCCCAGCAAATATTTCATTCTTAAATGTTTAATACTCAAAGAAAAAAACGAAAGCATTCACAGCAAATTCTGAATGTTTATTTAAAACTTAATTTTTAATCAAAGGAAGCAGCAGCAGGAAAAGACCCATTTTATTGTTTATTGTCCTTGAAAATCATAGCCAACAAATGGCTTATCTACAAATTGAGTTACATGGCACTTCGTTGTTGTTGTTTCAATGCATTGTTGTTTATGTAAACAAAAACCACATCACAATCAGTAAACACCATGGAGCAGTCAACTTGACCCTCTACGTTGGATTGCTCGGTCAGTTCAATTTTCCTTTTACTTTTTATGTCAATAGATTTTGCATTATCGAAAGCAGTAGCAAAATTCAAGTTTTTTTTTCCTTTTTCACTTATCTTTTCTTGTTTTAGTTCCTGTTTTCGTCAACAACAAGTGCGCTAGCATCTCATTTCGATAAAGAATTTTCAACAGTTTTTATGCTTTGCGTTCGTCTATCTGTCAATCTATCACAAGTGCTCTGCTCAAGTAGTGACAATATTGACAGCTTTCACGTTGTCTTTTGTTGTTGTTGTATTTTGCAAATATTGAAGTGGACAAGCAGTAAGAAAGTGAAATTCAATAGAAAAAAAGAAATAATTGACAAACAATTGTCAATCAATGGGAAGAGCAATTATTTTTAGATTTAGAGGCGTTAAAAGAGAGAATTTTTTAAATTTTTGGTTTTTTTTTTTTTGAGTTTCAAATAACAATTGCGTTTTAATAGTAACTATTCTGTAAATAGCAAGAGCTGGTTCACACATTGCGTTGATCAAATAAAGAAAGTCCAGCATTTTCGTAGAAGCATTGAACAATTTGAATTTCAGTTACTCAACAAGGTCTACCAATCAACTGTCCCAGAAGCCTATCAACTTATCAAGCCATTCATTATTTTTCCAGACAGCAATTTAACAGTTAATCAAGCTACCATTCACCATCCAAACAGTTTATAAGTCTTTTGATCGCTTCATCAATTATCATTTAATCAAGCTAACATTATTATTTTTATTTATTTTTAAATTTAAAATTCCAATTTGAAAGCTTAAAATATTTTACAACTATGGCTACTGAGGTCTTAACCTAAATCACCGACAATGTGATTATAGAGACATTGCCAATATTCGGAAATCTTTTAGAAAGGGTTTCTTCAATTGAAAGACCAAAAACGGGAAAACATTTCATCGTCAGCTGATTCAGCTTCAGACAGATACAAAAAAATTTCGAAAAAGCTGCCAGATTTTTAAAAGGATTTAAGACGACTAGATGCAAAGCTCGGTAGAATCACTCCACACGGCTCGCTTCAAGAAAGATCAAGATCGATTAAATTGTCAACCAAATCTGACAATGCACAATTATTATATAGTGTCCGGAGATTCCGCAAAATCGGAGCTGCTCATTTACTCGTTTTATGGCAATTTTAAGTTTAGCACTATGGCCGACACGGTTCGTTTTAAGCAGGATCAAAATCGGTAAAAGTTTTCAACCAAGTCTGACAATGCACAATTATTACATAGTGTTCGGAGATTCCAAAAACATGATCCGTAAAATCGTACCTTTTTTGTTTTGCTATTTTTTGTTTGATTTGTAATCAAAAATTGTTTTAAAAGCCATAAAACAAAACTATATAAATTTAATTTTTAATTAGTTTTTAGGCCCAAAAGAATTTTTTGAATATTTTTTTAATTTTTTCTTTTTCATGGAAAACGGCGAATAACACTTCAAATATAGAAGATTTTTTATTTATTGTTTTTTTGTGAGATTTGTAGTCAAAAGTACCTCAAAAATTTATAGAACAAAATTATAATTTAAATTCTTTTTTACCAGTTTTAAGGCCTAAAAGAATTTTTTTTTTAATATTTTCAATTCATTCCATGGAAAATGATTAATAACGTAACACATTTTTAACGTAACATTTTTTTATTTTTTTCTTGTTTGCTTTGTAGTCAAAAATACTTTTAAAGCTCATAAAAGATTATAAAAAAAATTGTTTTTTCTCAAGTTTTTCAGTCAAAAAAAAAAATTTTATTTTGGTATCGATTTTTTTCCATGAAAAACGGTGAATAACACAAAAAACTTTGCATATTTGCAAAAGTTATTGACTTTATCGTGTGAAGCGACTCAAAATATATAAAAGATCATTTTTTGATCAATAAAAATAAATAGAAAATAGCGCTCACAACTCAATTCCTATAAGTCGCTCGGAAATATAAAAGACCGTTAAAAATTGAAAAGGTCACAAACTTAAGCATAAATCATTTTTTTTCACAAATTTTCGATTGCTGGAATAAAACTCAGTTTTTCATTTCTTTTGTTACCGAAATTCGCGTTTTCCTTAAGCAAACCATCCTTAAAATATGACGCTTCATTAGGCGGATACTTGCCAACATGAGTATTTGATTAAAGTGATTTTGCGTTTTTTAGTTGAAATTCAAAAATTGAATTTTCTTGGGCCAATACTTACATAACGCTTTACGTAATGTTAACAGAGAAATTATATATCTGCACTAAGATCTGCATAAGTTCATTGAAAAATTGCAATTTCATATTGTACAGTGCGAAATCTGGCAAACGATACTTGCTTGGCACTTACAAGCGAAGCGATGCAAATGGCCTTGAAGTTGCAAGTTGTTGCGCTACTAACTGCTATAAAATAAGACTACTTCACAAATACACACATGCAGGTACGAGCATTTATAAGGTAAGCAGAACCAATACCGAGCTAAAGCCAATATTAGAAAAAATTTCTACGAAATATTGAACAAAGGACATTGAGAATAAGGTCGTTGTTAAAAATGCTCAAAAAAATGTACAAAAATTTAACCTGGCTTGCATAAGAGTTGGCCTATAATTTAAGGCGATGGTAAAAAACGGTATAATTCTGGCTTAAAAATATTCTGTAGCAAGTAAGTAATTCAAGAGATGTGATTAAAACTATGTTCTAATTTACTAATTACACAGGCCGACAAAAATTATACCCAGAAACCGGACTATATATTTCCGTAGGTTTTCGATGCGCTGATTCCGAATCTGGTCGCAGAATTGCTCCATCACGTCAGGTTTTCGAGATATCCTAACCTAAAAGTGCAAAAAACACTGTTTTTGCTCATTTTTGAGGTTATGTAGCACCGTGAATTTTTTTTTTTTCAAAAAACTATATGTGTGATCTTAAAGAGCTGTTCTTCTTCTTTCCAATGTCGTTGAGTTTTCTGAAATATCTTTCTTTTTTGCCGATCTATCGCATTTTGAAATTTTCATATTTGTGATTTTGCCTGTACCTGCAAGCTCATTAGGAACATTTGTGTGTCAAAAAATTTGAAAATTTCAAAATGCGATAACTGGACGATAAAGAAAGATATTTCAGAAAGCTCAAGGGCATTTCAAAGAAGAAGAACTGTAGTTTAAGATCCTATACATAGTTTTTTGAAAAATAGAAAACTCACGGTGCTATATAACCTCAAAAATGAGCAAACAGTGTTTTTTGCACTTTTAGGTTAGGATATCTCGAAAACCTGACGTGATGGAGCAATTCTGCGACCAGATTCGGAATCAGCGCATCGAAAACCTTCGGAAATATATAGTCTGGTTTCTGGGTCTGACTGTTGGTTAAATTTTGTCGGCCTGTGTTATTAATATTAAATTACTAATATTCAAAAGGCTTCTTCATGGAAGCACATTTTTGAGAAAAGTTTATTTAAATTTTGTTTAATTTTTTTGTCGAGGAATGCAAAATCTTTTCTAGCATTATTTTGCTACAATTTTTAAGCGATATTGCGTTAGAAAATAAGTCTCTAACTTTGATATTTCTATTAAAAAAGGATTTTTAGGCAAATTTTCTTTTTCGAAAAGGATTTCTTTTATAATTCTGCATGATTATTTAGCACCACCTTCTTTAAGGCAAATAAGATCACTGCACCTTATGCCATGCAGACATTTTGTTAGTCATTCAAGTGCACTTGTAAGCGGATATTAGCAATATTACAATTTGTACAAGCATTTGATTGAAATATCAAACCCAACATGATGAAGGTGGGTCCATGCTGTGCTATGTATGCACGTATAGGCTATAATATCTGATTATTATAGTAATAGATAAGACGAGTTTGTTGTGGGTGAAAAAATGTAATGCCATACATTACATACAAATGAAGGCACATGTTAGCATAATACAAATATACAAATTCCTTCGTTCAATCAATAGCACTCTGGTATTAATATGCATGATGGTGTATGGTTGGTTGTTGAAGTTATAAACTTTTTTTGGGATTAATAATGATAAAGTTATAGTAAAATGTTATGAAGGTAGTTAGACGCATAATACGGCACGAGAATAGTTTATTAGGGCCAAAAGATTGCGGGGTTCGGAAAATAAACTTATTCAAAAGAAAATGTACACAAAAGGATACGTTTTTATTTCATGAAATGTGCCAGAGAAAAGTTACCAGGGGTTGTTATTTAATGCTTAATTTAATGCTTAAACGTTGGATAAACGATAAAATGTGAAAAAATGTTTAAAGAGGTATGGAAGTATTAATAATTTTACATGTGATGAATGCTCAGAGCTACAGATAAATTTTTGATAAACCTGACGTATGAGTGACATTTAATTTAAAATGCAGCAAAATGAGAAAAACAAATCATAGGAGATTCATGCATCTGTGTTAAGATTAATAAAGAACCCATCTATCTTCAAACACCACTTTAAAACTGTCTCGTAGTTTTCGCTACACCCGTTTTCATTTGTAAAACACACCCAACTCACCTAAACAACGTTTTGTGGCAGTACCACTAGTTGACGAACGCTTATAGCCAATTGGTAAAAATGCTGGTGGTGGCGTTATTGGCGGAGCTGGTAGGCCATCAAAAAGTGTTGCTGCTGCCGATGAAGTCGACGTGGATGATGTTCCAGTTTTTGGCTTTGACGTCGCAGCTGCATCAGTTGTTGGTGTTGTTTGCTGACTTGGCGGCTGCTCCCGTTCCCGATACAACTCTAAATGATGTTTTTCACAACGACGCCGTCGTCGTATATTCGGTGCAATGGTTTTCATTTTCGCAGTTGGACTAATGCTGCCATCTTTGGGATTTATTTTAACATAATGAACGCGTAATATTGGTATATGTTGCTGCTGCTGGGTATATTGCTGCGGTTGCTGTTGCTGCTGTTGCGAATACTGCCGTTGCCGCTGCTGTTGCGTTGGTAAAATATGCGTATATTGTTGAGTATTTTGATTGTAATGTAACATTTATTGTTTTTTATTGCTGAGTTTGTACAAATATTTTCAATAGTTGTAGGTTGGTTGCTCTTTTGCAGGTTTCGCAAAAATAATTCAATTTCTTTTATCTCAAAAAATAGTAACTTTTTGTTTGTTAATGATTTTGTCTTTTTTTATTTGTATTACGATATGGAAGCTTTTGTTTACTTTAGTGGAAATATGTTTTAAATTTTTAATGTATCATGTAAAACAGTTAACATTCAAAGCCTTACATTATATTTATTTTTATTTAATTAAAAGTTTTTAAATTTATTTGTTTATTTGTGGTAAAATTTTTTTCAATTGAGGTTTTCAGCGTGAGTTCTGATGAAGCACTTTAGTTGCAATACTAATTTTTTCACTTTTTGTACAATGAAGCCTTTTGTAATTGAGTAAGTTATTGTTTTATTTTCATATAAATATAGTTTTTTTCTTAACAAATTTTTAACGTTTATTCAACACAAGGAAAATTTTGTAAATTTTCTTTCATAACTAAATGTATTTATGCACATTTGGGACTAAAAAAAGTTTTTTTATAAATTGAAAAAATATTATTTTGTTTGTTGGAAGAATATAATTCAAATAAATGAATCGATAAATTATGAAGCAAATTGAACCGGAAATAATTTCAAAAATATAAACTTGAATATGATTGAATTAAAAAAAAGTACAGTCTTTGAAAGCAAAGAGTTTTACTTCAACTTAATGATACTTGTTTGTTTTACGGCAGCGAGTAACTAATCCTACATCTATGCAAAAGCACACAAGCGAGAAAAAACTCAACAAACTTATTACGATCTAAGTTTCATCAGAACAAAATTATGAGACACTTGATTTAAAAACATATCAGTATTAATTAACTGTCACTCATACACCATGGAAGGCAAATATTAAAAATAATTTTACATCCACCGAAATTGACTTCAAAAATTGTTATTCTATTACTTAAAAATTTTTCAGCTTAGTAAAAAATATTTTTCTAAGAAATTACACAAAAAATATACATTCAAGCTAAGCTGACAACAAATTAAGCACTCAGTACAATGAGTTTTTAATACGACAAGTACAGAAAAATTAAATAAAAATTCTACCGAAAAGAAAACGGCGGTGCGGAAATCAAATTTCCTTTTAAACTTCAACAGTTTACCGCTAGGGGAATTCAAAGTGGCATAAAGTCAGTTGGTGGCCACAGCACCAGCAACAACCACAATATGAAAAATCAGCAGCTACGGCTGCAGTTGACGCATTAAATTAATGCGCGTAAGAGAAGCGGAAATAAAACCTGCAATACCCACCAGCATAGTGGAGGGAAGAAAGAGCAAATACTTTGCAAGAAACGTGAGGAAAATATTTCATCAGTAAAAAGTATTTTAAGGTCTAACGGCACACAAGAAGAAGCACAAGAAAAAAGCACATTCAAAAAACTTTGGAAAGGCAGTTTGAGTGCACACAGCGGCACAGTGGCAGCATTAAATTTAAATTACGGAACACCAGAGAATTAAAAAAAACGCAAATTTAAGAGTCTACTTATCGGCATCTACAACCACAACTAAAGTGATTATTTGATGTATACTTTTAGGTCACTCTTAGATTAATACTTTGATGGGGGGTTATAAAGTTGAAAGTTAAGAGCACCTGAGTGCTACGCGATTGCTTAAATCGAACATACCACCACCACAAAAGTATAAGGGGAAAATGTTTTTCAGCATGAATTATTGACAGTTTTGGACAAAAGTTAAATGCTACTAGCTCTTTCTATTGCAGCAAGTGCAATTCTCAATTTAATGCAGCAATTTTATTGAATTGTTGTTACATGCCAACTGTACACGTTTTGGCGTTGTTGTATAAACGTGCTGTCAGCAGCAGTAAGCTACAGTTTTTATTATAGCGATAAATGTAAGTGAGTTATAATGCAAGTGGAATTTGCTTCTTTAGCTGAGACGTTCATTTGTTCAGGGATACGGATATTTTCTGTGAAAAAAATTTCGAGAAAAGAAAACAATTCCTACATAGAGTAAGAGCCCAGAGCCGCCAGACGTTACTTATTTTCTGAGTAACAAAATGTGTGGGATAGTGTAGTACTAGTATGTACTGTGAACGTATACATACCCTTTAGCTTGGGCCGACGGCCAATTTACAGGTACCAGGTGCTAAAGGAACGTAAAATCATTACTTACTTTTTTTAAATACTGAGTGCTAATTTTTGTATATATATTGTAGAATAATGTTAATAATTAATAATCAGCACTGCCAGACACTTCCCTTCGGCGGTAATTTCTACCAGACGCTTTAAAGCTCGCAAAAAAATAGCCGAACTTTACTTATATTCTGAGTCTTGATTTTTTTATATGATACTCAGGGATGTATTTCAATACTTTTTGTAAACAGCCAGACCAATAGAAGGGGCCAAAAATCCCCCAGACACAATAACCTCTTTAAAAATTGTATTAATAATAATCAATATATTCACTAATCCACTGTAAAAATTTCCACTGAATACTGTAATTTTTTTTAAAACATAACAACAACATAATTGTGTCTGGGGGATGCTTGGCCCCTACGATTGGTCTGGCTGTTTACAAAAAGTATTGAAATATTTCCCTGAGTATCATATAAAAAAATCAAGACTCAGAGCTTTAAAGCGTCTGGTAGAAATTACCGTCGACGGGAAGTGTCTGGCAGTGCTGATTATCAATTTTTAACATTATTCTACAATACATATACAAAAATCAGCACTCAGAATTTAAGAAAAGTAAGTAATGATTTTACGTACCTTTAGCACTTGGTACCTGAAAATTGGCCGTCGGCCCAAGCTAAAGGGTATGCATACGTTCACAGTACATACTAGTACTACACTATCCTACACATTTTGTTACTCAGAAAATAAGTAACGTCTGGCGGCTCTGGGCTCTTGGACTACAAGATCATTTTGTGGAGTAACTGCTACTGAAACCACAATTTTTCTATAGAGAAAACATTCTATAATAAAAAGGCACAGAGTTTTTTTGTTCGAGTTACAACGCAGCTAAGATACAGTGAAACAGTGAGACGTATGTCTTACTATGAATAGTCAGAAAAGAATTTGTTACCATGACGTATGAGTAACAATTAATTATAAAGTAAAAAGCAGAGAAGATTCGCATTTGCTATTAAATAAGGTTCACATTTATACTAATAGATCTAATTAACAGAAAAATAAGAGGACAAATTTATTGCCACAGTCAATGAACACAAGTAAAAGACAGAAAATTATCATAAATGTTACACATGTCAAAGTTAAATGAAGTGGTTTTTTGTTTACTTTTCCACTTCATTAAGTAATGCCCCAAGAAAAATTAGTTCCAATAGTTCACAATATAAAAGAATATAATTTAAGTGTTTTTAGTAGCAAAGAAATATAAGAAATTTTTGGACATAAATTGGTATGTAGGTAAAAGTTTAGGCATTGTAAAATTTGGTTCTTTAAGCCAAATGCGTAAAGAACAGCGATTTATATTCAATTCATTCATAATAATGGGAATGATAATTGGGAATGATTCAAAAGTTTGTAATAAATATCAATATAATGAGTTTTTATCAATTAAGATTTGAACATTTTCGCAAATTTTTTCGACAGCTAAATTGTGTTATCAACACTTTGTTAATGTGGTGCAAAGTCAAAAAGGAGCGTGTCTGAGTTAAGTTAGCACGAAATTTTATAAGTACTTATGCTATCCTCTTATAAGAGAATAAATTAAATTGTGAACATTTATTAGCAGACATTTTTCAAATTTTGAACGTGCGCTTTACGTGCAAAGGAAGAATTAAACAGAAGGGTAAGTGTCCACTTAAAAAAAAAATGTTTTCCATAAATCACAGTCGTCCCCTTAAGTCAGATTAAATAAAATTTAGCACCCAACAAAAAACGGTTTAAAAAAAAAAATTGAATAATTGCAAACATTTTTTTTTTTTCAAAAAAGCATTAAAATAAAAAAAACGATAAAGCAAACAATCACGTTCAAATTCAATTAAACAGCGCGAAAATGTAGGCAATAAAATGGGTGATGCTTCGCTCTAATCTTGTACCTGACGTTAATCCCAAGTGCACTAATGCCACTGCCTGCCATCAAGCGCAAAGAATCAACAGTTAATTTAACACAAAAGCATAAAGTGAAATAAAAGAGGTTCTTCAAAGCATTCAATGCCTTCTTACCACTTACTCGCTTGTCAGCGAGCTAGGAATTCGCATTAAAAAAAAGGAAAAAAGGCAGAAAAATACTTGCAAAGGATAAAAGGATAAACAATTTCACCTGTAGGCTACACACAAAGTAGATAAAAAATCTTGAGCTGGTTTAATATATGTTGGCAAGGTGGGTAGAGAAAAGTCCCAAGTGGGTAAGGATGCTCGGGTGGTTGGAAATGGAGCAGAAAAGAAAAATTGTGGTTTTCTACATTTTTTGGCTATTTGGGGTTTTTTCGGATACTTTTTGTTTTTCTTGCGTAAAATAAACAAATAACAAAAGGAAAAAGAAAAGAAAACATGCAAAGCACAACGAAGTAGCCTAATTTAACAAATTGAGTTGAAAGCAAAGTGTTAAAAATTGAGCAAAAGTAGAAGAAAAACTTAAAAGGGCAATGTTAGGTCTGGCAAAAATGTAAAAATAAATTTACTCAAGGGCAGCTTGATTGAAGTGAGCAATGTAAAAGAAAAAGTGTGTTGCCGCAATTTAGGCGTGCTACACTTCAACGCAACCATTTTCGATTGTTTTTTTTTGGAGAATTAAAGATCCTTCTATTTTTTGCTCCACTTGATTAACATTTTTTTACATTCATCATTAAGCGAATTCGCCCGTGTGAACTTTTTTCTGCAGTACTTTTTCAATATCAAAGTTCCTAGGTTGGAAATTTATTAATTTAAATCGCAATGTAGCAATTTTCATTGATGCTCTCGTCTTTGTAAGAAACATTTTTTTGCTGATATTATATGATAAACAGAGCGTATGTGAAATATTGAATTAATTATCTCAATAAAAGTAACAGTGTTTAGCTCTATCGTTAGAAGTTAATAATTCTTACAGAAAACATATTACAACAGGCTAATAGGACAACAGCTTAATTACGACAATATCTGTTCATGAGCCCTACTACTTATGCAAAATATAGAGATCAGTTTAATGGTGTCATCCACTTAAACAAGCTGTCAAGTGCCAATCCTTGTGTGATTATATCTTATCCCATTAGATAAGGCCAACGGTGCGTATAAGTAACACTGAGTAAGTTAGTTACCTCATTAAAACAAACGTTAGAACTCTTTCAGTTTTACATGCTATATTCTAGAGAGGACTAAAAGCGTTGCAGTAATATTACTTACATTTTTTGAATATAAAAATGTAAATATCTGTCGAACAAATTAAAATCCTCTAGTCACGTACACAGTGTTAACTTTATTTTTTGCTTTCTTGTGATAGTTACTCGTTTAAGGAAATTTGCATTAAAGTGCAAACATACAAGGAAAACAAAAAAATTACTTATGGAGCAAAATAGCATGAGCGTAGGAAGTAAAAAAAAAAACAAGGAATCGAAAGTGATTGAGCACACAACAAGAAGGTCAACGCAAAAGAAAGATACCAAGAAGAAATTCCCTAATGGCATCATTATGTAACATTAGGCAAGCAGGGCATGTGTACATTACTAGAGTTGCTACTGCTGATGCTGCAGGGCAAATGTTGTCTTGCCATCTCTTTCTACTCGCATGTATTGCCAACTTGTATTACATGCTGTCTTGTCTCGTCTCGTTGTGGGATATAATGCGCTACAATAGCATTCAATTTTCTTCTTTTTTTTTTTGCTGCAACAACTACTATTTTTGCCACTTTAGCAACTACTTATAGTATGTACTTGCAAAAAAATAAAGTTAGTACTACAAAACTTAAGTTGCTGGCAGTATAAGTTGGGTATTTAAATTTATAGAAAATTGTGTTTTGGTATTCTACAAAAGCTTCCAAGACATTTGTAGGTGTAGTAAAATTTTACTGAACTAAATATTTTTACGTTAGGGTAAACTATTTTCAACACTTAATAAAAAGGTACTCAATATTCGGACTTAAAGTCTAAAGCCATGAAGTACTGATTTTAGCTTAGTGAATGCAGAAGACGCTGCTACCATACACTTTTTTGTAGATTTCGTATGTTTTAGCAAATTAAATTTTTAAAAATACTAATTTCAATTGAGCCTGCTTCTTTAAATTGTTTAAAAACAATCAACAATTCCTAGAGCAATTTCTGCTGCATACAGAAAATTGTAAGCTGCTTTTGGAAAAATTTAATTATTTCAATGGCTGATTATTTGAAAACTAACAAACATTAAATATTAAACTTAAATTAAATTTGAAGATTCGATTTAGATTTCTCGAAATGGTATCTTGTATTTTCATGATAATTTGCTGGAATTCAATGAAATAGCACAAAGGCTTTATGTGTGAAAGAACTCAATTATTTTACGATACGAAATGATGTTCGTTTTTGATACTTTATTGATAAATTCTTAGAAATCAAAAAAGGTAAATATTTTGAAGAACTTCTGAAGGAATGTCACTTATGCAGTAGTTACTGCAAGTGCAGGAGTGTTCTGAAAAATTATGATTTGAATTATTCTTTTGCTACACTTAGAAATAAAAAATTATTCATTATAGCTTCGAATGTATTGCAATATTCTGTTTACATAGAAAATAAAAAATGGTAAAACTAAAAGCTTACTGTACACATTAGATGATATTTTCAAAACGTTAAAATTGTGCATGTGTGCATTATGTCCCTTATATTTTTTCAGTTATTAAATAAATTGTACAAAGAGAAATTTATAAATTTAAGATACATCGGTCGGAAACAGTTTAAAGTAGAAAAAATGCATACAAGATATCGTGTTGTACTCTAAAAATTTACGTACAAAAAAGTTACATCCAGTGATTTGCAACCAGTTTAATTTTAATATTTTAATAACGTTACGTAGGCCAACTTTTGAGAACATTTTCCAGATAAAAGATTTGGTGGCAGATATTTTTTACTGTAACCAGCTTATCATAAGTACTAGAAGGTACAGTAAGTACTACTTAATTTTGCCTTTGGTCACTAAGTTTGAAAATATTGAGTTAATAAAACATCACTAAATATGCAAACCAAAAAATATGATAAATTGGGGAATTGTGGGGTAAAGTTTGCCTTTGTTCGCTTTACCTCGGTAATTTCCACAAAAAGTAAAATTTTTACAAGTTTTAAGATTGTATTGCTACTAGAAGGAAAATCAAACTTTTAGTTCATGTTATTTTTTTCAAATAACTAGTTACAAAAACAGTTGAAGTGTTGGCAAAAAATATCCACCTGAGAAAAATAGGATCAAAAAACAAAATACAAAATCTCGACAATATTGTCGTATTACAAAAACATGGCGTTGATATTTTTGATTCTTCTGAAATAGCTGACGAATTAAATAAATATATTTTGCTTCGACTGGATTTACTTCTCTATCGCATCATATTGTGCACTGCAACTGCTTCTCTAGCTTTGTGATTGTTAATGATGATTTCAATATGAACAGTTTTTATTTTGGGCCAATATATGGATTGGAGGGGCTAAAAGTAATAAATTCATTTAAAATACGCATTCTTGTGATGATGATGGTACTTATTTTAAGCACCTTGCTAAAGAACATTGTTCACACACTGATTCAAATTTTCAATTTAAGTTTTATTTCTGGAAGTTTTCTTGAAGCAGTTAATTGTGATACCGCTGATTAAAAAGGGGTACAAAAAATAAACGGCAACTACAGGCCGATTTCACTTTTGTGTTCCATCTTTTCTCAGCTTTTAAAAGGAAAATTAAAGCTATTTGCAGATGATTTTTGGTAAGCATATGATTCAACGGATCTTCAAAACTTAACCGCGAATTTAAGCCACCACATGCGTTGCCCCGATTATGGTTAGCCAGTAGTAACGGTCAGTAATAAGACAAAAATATTTCTATTTTTTTTAAATCCTTAACCTCAAGCGTCGCTAAATTTTGAAAGAGTATTTAACGGAGAGAAATCTAAACGGAAAGTTTTGCTTAAAACCGATGTCACGAAAACTTTTTGTAATTATAATACTGATTGTGATAATGATTTGTCAAAATTTTAAAAGTCAAGATTTTTAAATACCTGGACATAACAATGGACTGTGAAGTGTGTTTAAACGAAGAATTATTCAGATTAAAAAATTATTTACTTTCATCAATAAGAAGCTCATACCGTCTTAGAAAGTATGCTCCAATGAGACATTTGAAAACTTTTACTATGAAAAATTTAGTTCTAAATAGGAATACAAAATAAGCAGCTGAGGAAGTGCATAATTTAATAAATTGCACTGCAAAAGTGTGATCCAAATCGATGGAGCAGTTAAGAAACACGAAAATGCTACTAGTTCGTCATTTGTTTTATTTATTTTAAAGTTCAGAAAATATTTTACTGAGAAGAGGCTATGTGCCAGGCCCTCTATCTGATTAAATTGCTTACTGCGAAGTGACACTTATCACTATTTTGTTTTAAAAGCAATAATTTTACAAATTATTTTCGCTCAAAAAATTAATTGTTGAAGACTGGAAGGGAATTATGAATAAGTAAATTGATAATATCATGAAGAGTATCGAATAAAAGATATTCTGTCGTAATTCAAATTTTTTTTTGTGTCAAAACTACAGTCTGCGGCCGTAATGCACTTTAAGTCTTTCCAAAAAAACCTAACACCCAAATCTAGAAAGTTCCATTCGACAGAATTTCATGTAATGGGCGAATCGCACCACTTTGGACTTCGATGAAAATTTACTTTTCTAGATTATTTTTTAAAACTAGGTTTTTATTTTTTAAAACATACTAACGGTGTTTATAATTATATATACATACATATGTATATGTTTATAACAATATATCAGACCGACAGACAGATAACAAAAAAATTTAGTGATTTATACGATTTTTAATGTTTTTATGTTTCATTTTATATAGTCTCAGTAATAAATGCGAACCATTTAAATTACAATAAAAACATTTAAAAACGAATAATCGTAGAAGTATGTAATAAATACACAAGAAATTAATCAATGGGATACAAAAAAAAAATTAATTTCGAAAGCAAAAAAATTAAATCAACAAACGCTAAAGTCAATAAAATGAATAAAATTCGTTGTTTTTCAGATGGTATCAAGTTCAAAATTAAAAAAATTTAATAATAAACAGATGAAAAAAAAAAGTTCAAATAGCTAATCAACGATCGAACTTACGTTTTTTTTTTAATATAAATACCAAAAATATTCAGTTTTTATAAGCCTAATTATCTAAAAAGTTTTTTTTAAATATTTATTTTTATTCAATTAAATTCATTTTTTAAAAATTTTACTTAAAAATTCGATAAACAACTTTTTAACACACAGCTGTAATGTTAATTTAGATAATGCAATGTCAGTTACTATTTAAAAAATTCCATTACTGTTCTGATAATGCTTTATTTTTATTATTGATTCAATATTCTTTTTCAATTAATTTTTTAAGTCCTATTTTATTTGTTATTTTTTAATTTTTGTATATTGCTGCATTGAAATTTTAAAAAATGTCAACGCACTTTTTGCTTTGACTGTAAATTGTGCTGGATGTTGATGACCATATATTCGTGGGTGTCATAAAATGCTATTTTAATGTATTTGGTTTTTGTGTTTCATTTGTTTCAAACAATAAAATTGTTAACATATAAATAATGTCTACGAAGAGTTTATTAAAAAAGTTTTCACACCAAGTTGCTTGTGTGTTTTTTAAGCCATAAATAATTGTTGCATTCACATATGAGTACTTCAATGAAATTAACACTTCTGAAATTTATTTATTTTTTAAAATTTAGTTTCATTAATTTTTATTCCTTAGTTATTGTTATTGTGTTGATTTGACATTTGATTTGGCATTTATTGAGTAATTTCTCGCCTCAAAGTAAAATGTTTACACTTAAGAGTTTTTATTTTAGTTTTTAAATGAAAATCGACTTCAAAACGAAATTTTAAGCCAAATAAAACGCGAAACGAAAATAAAAATACACGCTTTAAAATTTTCGCGCTCAAATCATTATCGTGTGTTTTTTGTTGTCTGTTGCAACAAATTTTATAAAATCAAATTGTCAAGAATAAAGTGAAGTAACTGCTAAAATGTTCACAATTTGCAAAAAATTTTATTGTTAATTCTTTCACAAAAAAATTGAATTAAAAATTTTTTTTTCAGTTTTTGTTACTGCAAGGCTTTCTATAATTTTATATTTTTTTATTTAATTTTACGCTCGATATTCTTTGCTTTGCTTGCTTTTCGTTTGAAAACTTTGTAGAAACTGATTTGCGAATTTGTGAAAATTCCTCGCACGTTGACTTTGCTATGTTGCTGGTGCTGCTGCTTTGCGACGTTTGCTTTTCATTGTCAACGACGAGGCTGTGCAGTAGACGCAAATGCTGACTGTTTCTTGCTTGTTGTCGTTTTTTGCATTTTTTGGTAAAGTTTTATTGCTGCTGTTGCTTGTCGGCTTTTATCAGTCAGAGTAGTAAAAGATTTGAATGAAATTCTATGGAAGCGGCAGCAACAGCAGCATCTCTAGCAACAAAAAGTCATCTGACACGTGAGAGCCGAAATGAATCTTAGTTTTCGCAAAAGTGCCAAAAAGCTGTGTGCGACCAAAAGAGAGTAAAAGAGACATCAAATAAAATGGGATAGGGTTACCAGTAACATTTGATTAAAGTTTAACCAACGCTTAGTTGCCATCACCCAGTGAATGCCTTTCTTCAGGGCTGAACGTTCAAGCCTTCTGTGGTTTCTCAATTGAATGTTTATTTATTAAAAGTTATTTTTATGAAAAGTTTTTTGGTATAAGGTACAGGTAACTTAAACTATTAGATTTAAATTAAATTTCCTTTGGTCTTATGAAAATATCTCCAAAATACATAGTTAAATATGTAAAAAATTAAAAAACTAATGAACCTATTTCAATGAAACACAAAGATACTATTTTTGTGACTTTGAAGCAACGGAACGTAGAATTCAAACCAATTCTGTAATTTTATTACAAAATAAACTCGATTTGAATGTCACACAGAATTAAATGTTACTCATACGTCATGTATTTTAAGTTTTCTTCGTTAGAGAAAATTTAAATAAGTTTTTCATGTATACATGGCAACCCTGTAGCTTAACACGCGCACAAATGAGCGAAGCATTCAACTTTTTTTAGCCATCGCTGCTTTTGGACCAAAACTGCTCTCATTTTTATGCTCTGGTTTTTGATTAATTTTTTTTTGACTAAACTTCCGCCGACAGCTGTGCGCAATGTGCACTCAATGTCGCTGCTCTGTGAGCAGCATAATTTTGGTGTATTGGTGAACTAAGGCAAGGACACTGAAGCGGTATGTGCGTAAACAAAACAGCAATATGAGGGGAACATTTACAAAATCAAAAAAGTGTGTTTGCTCAGGTAATTTGTTTACTCTCTCTCGAAAGCTTTTTTAGCTACTCACTGTTTTGGGGTGGGTATACTGCATGCCCTGAGAGTAGGGGAAAAAGGGGCATGAGGTTAGTAGTATGACTAGGTGATTTGACGAGTTACAGTATTTGAATTGTGTTTTCTGGTTGAAAAAAAGTGGGCGTTAATGATGCTTAGGCACAAGTTTGATAACATTTTCATGTTGCTGTTGTTGTTGATGTTTAACGTTAGTAGCTCCTGGTTGTAGTTTTAGTAGTTCCCGTAGCAGCTTTGCTCACTCTTTTTGATTTACTTTGTCATGGCCTGTTGCATCATGTGCGTATGGTATATGTGAAAATGGTAGGCATGGCAAAGGTTTTACGTTTAAAAGGTGACATTTATGGTTTAAAAAATAAAGCGATTTTCAAGCAACTGGAAGAAAATTGACTTTTATTAAACCAAACGGCAGCTATAAATAATTTGTCTTAAGTTGGTAATTTTTAAAAAAATTTACTAAAGTTTTGTCTCTCAAAAGTAAAAATTAATTCCAATAGAAATTTTAGGAAAAAAGGAAAAACTTATTTTTTGAACCTACAGGTGCAGAGAAATACGTCAACATTGAAATGTTACGGTTTTTTATGGCTTTAATCTCTGTTGATAAAAAAAATACAGACAACAACAGTTGCAGCAATTTAGCATTAGCTTAACAAGGATTCATTGCAGTTTCTGTGTAATTGGCAGCAATGAACATTAAAATACAAAAGTGGATGCTGTAAACATACATACGCAGCAGAGTGTTAAGCGAAATCCTTCTTTTGTTACAGGATGAATTAACTTTAACACTGATTGGTAATTAATTTTCGATAGATTTAAAGAAGTGAATTCAACAAGGAATTTTTAAGCTAAAAGGGAAAAATATTTTTGTAAATAAAGTAAATGAATGGCCTGAAGTTGAACGAAGTGAGGTGGGCGCAAACAAAGCAATTATTTTAAGGTGAATGCATTTAAATAAATTAATTATGAAAACTCAAATTAATTGAATTTATTTCATCTCCAAGAGAGTTCAAGTAATAATTAATGGTGACATATTTGAATTTTCAGTTTAAAATTAAAGTTTTTTAATGTCAATTCAAACGCTTAAAGAAATATTCAAGTTATGTGCAGTGAGATGTTCAATAAATATAATGCGAGTTCTATTTTTAAATTCAAAAATAACAAAAATTTAAGTAAACTAGAGTTCGCCCAGTGGTTGAAATTCAACCGTTAAAAATGCTTTTGATATTAAAAAAACTGATATCAAAAAGAGTCATCGTTTTTAAAAATAAAAATCATTCTAAAATTTTGCTCTTCTTAGAGTTCAATATACATATCTCCACACCAAATTTTATTAAAATCAGTTAATTAGTTTAGCTAAGGAAATATATTTTCCTGTTAAGAACGTGGCACCACCCACATAAAAAAAGCTTCAATCTATCTCCATTCCAAATGTCATCAAAATCGGTAAATTAGTTAAGTAGCGAAAACATATTTTCCTATTGAAAGGGTGGCACCCTCCAAATACGTTTCCTCAGGGCTCAATCTATTTCTGAATTTAATCAAAATCGGTCCATTAGCTTAGTAGTAAAACGTTTTTACCTGTTAGGGACGTGGTACCGCTCACTCAAAACAAATATCTTTACTCAAGATTCAATCTATCTACATACCAAATTTCATCAAAATCAGTGAAGTGGCACAGCCGTGACACCGTTCTTTCCCATTAAAGGCGATGCAATGCCTCCTTAAACAACTTGAAGATTTTAATACCTTTTTTTATGGTACAATCCCCAACCAAATTTCACCAACATCAGTCCACTTGTTTAACCGTGGAAACGTATTTTTCTGTTGAAGGCGTGGCTCCGTCTACTATTAAAAAAAATTCACATTCTGCACTGGTCCTCTTCATAACCTTTACAAAAAAAAAAAAAAAAAAAAAACTAAGCGATTATGTTGTGTTATGGCAGTTAAAAAAGGACGGAACCGTTTTGCAACTGCCTATTTATGTATAGATAATCCTCACTCTCTCACAAGCAAAGAGTAAGAAGCTGTTGCATGTCTCAACTCTAAGATTCGTCCGTTAATTACGTGAGGTGTATTTTTGAAAATTCGGAACCCCCCCTCCTCCTCTTGATTAGATTTGGTGAGTTCTGACGGGACTCCCTCCCCACTTCTTCCATGAGACTTGCCTTGTAATTTTTAAATGTAATTTGCTATAATAATGCTAAGTCTCTGCATTAAAAAGTTGACGTGAGACATTTTTTTGACTTTGTAAGACTTGGTGAGATTTTTCCGGACCCCCTCCCCCCTATTTTGACTCACGTAATTTATGGACTTCCCCTTATAGTATTAAAAAACTGAACTGGAAAGAGTACTTTTTTTTCATCGCTCCAAAAATGTAAGTCATAATACATATCATGTTAATATATCCCTACCACTATCTCTTTCTCTTCCTTAGGGCGCAATCTGTCTCCATACCAAATTTCATCAAAATCGGTTCATTAGCTTAGCTGTGAACACATATTTTCCGACTGGGGGTTGGTACCGTCCACTTAAGACAATAGCTTTCCTCAGGGTTTAAACTATCTCTGAACCAAATTCCATCAAAATCGGCACATTAGTTTAGCAGTGAAAACGCTTTTTCTTGTTAGAAGTGCTGCCACGCCTCCTAAAAAAATTTTAGTTCTTAGAAATCTTTTTTAGGGTTAAGTCTAACGTATGCGGAATGAAATCCGAACAAATGTATATTGGAAAAAATAAAATGTTCAACGATATTTTTTTTACACAGTGAACATACACATATGGTCAAAATAATAAGTACACGCTCACATAATTAGTTCAATGGCTTGTAGGCAAAAATTTATTTAAGTTAATAGAAAAACAAATTTATAGTTAACTTCTTACAACATATTAAATAAAATAAAACGGTATAACATTAATAAAAAACAAAAATATCTTTCAGTCTTATCAAAAAAGTAAAAAATGGATTAAAATGACTGGAAAAAATAATAAGTACATTCAGTACATTTTAATAAAAAAAAAAATTAACTCGATTTTATCGGCTCTATTTGTTGATATTTAAAGTTCATCATTAGTAGCCGGTATATCAACGATTGTTTTGAGTAATTTTGTGTACTGTTTTTGGCATACTGGAGATAAGCTGGAGATAAGTCTCTACTGGTTTTTCATACCAAGTTTTTTGGACAAAACTCCATAATTGCTTCAGATTTTGGAATACTTCCTTTCCTATTCTGTGCTTCAACTCTCGCCAAAGGTTTTCCAAAGGGTTCAAGTTCAGTCATTGACTTGGTCAGTTAAGCAAGGTCACACTATTGTTTTGACACCAATTCTTCACCAAGAATGCTTAGGATCAATATCCTGCTGAAATGTCCATTTTAGCGGCATACTTTCCTCAGCATAGGGCAACATCGTACTTTCCAAAATGTCTTTATAGTGGAATCTGGTCATGCTATCGGAAATTCGATGTATTGGTCTGGCACCGTACCATGAAAAATAACCCCAGACCATAATATGGCCACCCCCATGCTTTACAGTCTTGTTTGTGGAGCGTACGTGAAATTCTTTACCCTTGGGGCGTCGAAGATTTCGGGCGGAGTCATTTCCAAACATATTTATTTTTGACTTGTCGCTCCACAAAATATTACGCTATTTCTTCTCGCCGTCTGGTCCGGACCAATCTGAATGTTTTTTGCGAATGATAAACGCATCTTCAAATTTTTTTTTCGAAGCATAGAATCTTTTCTCGCTATCCGTCAAGGTAAATTGGTTCGTTGTAATCATCGACGTACCGTTCGCAACGAGATCACATTGCCGATGTCTGCTGAAATGGCTCTTGAAGATGCGAAATGGTTCTTTTTTTGCGACAGTGACAATAGGATTATCTATCGTTGTTGAAGAATTTTTTGGTCTTCCGCGGGTTTCAACCACTTTTTTAGCTTTTAAAGCGTTTTGAACGAAAAAATTGACTGATCCATGGCTTCGCCATTAGTACGAAGACTTTGGCCGTAATTTCTGAGTGTCGAAACCATCTGCCTCTCCTCGGCAGTACAATGTTGATTTCTTCCCATCTATGAAATTTTTTTCTTTTTATTTTGCTATAACTAAATATGAAAATAAATAAAATTAACAAACTTGTACGAAAAAGCCGATCAGATTGTTGCAAAATTAAAGAAATGATTAATGTACTTATTATTTTGTCCAAGTGAAATAAGCCCTTTAAATGAAAATACGCGTATAGAAAAATTCGGGGAAATCCCTTCTTCTTTTTCACTTTTAAAGGCATTGCCATATTGAAATTATCAAAATAAAAAAGAATTTCCATATATATTTTCAGTAAAACAAAAAATAATTGAGAACTAATAAGATATCAGGTAGTGTACTTATTATTTTGATCATATGTTTATATTTTTATACTACAAAACGTATAGTAAATTAACAAAAAAAAATTTAACTCATTGCGATCAGTCTTCCGTATTTTTTGGGGCAACTTGTTCATTGAATCCCGAATTCCTTTTGTATCGATTTCCTTGAGCTGCTTTTTGATTTTTTGAATAAGGCAGTTAATATTTTTAGCTGTATATCCATTACTGTAAGCATTCCTTTTCAATTTGGCCCAAAGTGTTTCGATCGGCCGCAGTTGCGACAGGTTTAGGGGATTAAAGCCTTTGACACAAATTCAATACCTCGTGTCTTAAACGCAGTTAAGGTAGACTTTACATAATGTGATGATGGTAAATACGGCCAGAAAATGATTTTATCACGTCGATGATAATTTTGAGTAAATTTTTGAAATACAGGGATACATTTTTCTTCATAAGTCTGCACTGAAACCGTTAAGCCACCTTTGAAAAATACTCACCACAGCTATACTGTTCCTGGAGACTTGATTTTCGCAATATATTTCACTTCGTCGGGTGCTCTATAGTTTTCAGACACGAAATAATGTTTTGACATCTATTCGGTTCTTTCTATCGTAAAGTAACTCTCGTCGTCCATCATACAAATATAATTAGAAGACGTGGCAAAGTATTTTTCAGAAAGCGCGCGCAGCCTAGTTTTGATTAGTTTTGACTGCTTGTCCGAAATAGCTGGTTTTGATTTTCTTTCTTTTAGTTGAATATCCATTGATTCTATATACATTATAACAGTCTTTTGATTGACTCCGTACTTTTTTCCTAATTTGCGGTAAGATTTTGTCTTGCGACCTACAATATCTGCTTTCAGCTGAGCACGAACTTTGCGGTCTTGTAAAACACATTCTTTACCGGAACCTCTTTCTTTTTATGCTTTTCTTATTTCTTAATAGTCCAAGTGTTTGATATACAGCCGATTTAACTTTTGTTTATATTTAGATTTTCTGTGCGAAATTTGCAACTCAATTTCCGAAGTTGTAACACTTTTAACAACATTTTGACAACTGAATTTGAGCACACCACTATAGTTTTATCAGTAAAATATACATTTAATTTTTTACGAAGAAAGTTGTTACTTTAAGTTTCACGATCATTTTATACAGCACGTACAAAATGTGTTCGGATTTCATTCCGCATACGTTATACAAAATTTCATCAAAAACTGCCCGTTAATTTAGTAGTAACGATGTATTTTCCTGTACGAGGCGTGGCACTGCCCACTAAAAAATATATTTTTACTCAAGATTCAATCTATTTACATACCAAATTTAATCAAAATCGGTGGTGGCACAGCCGTGATACCGTTTTTTCTTATTTAGGGCGATGCCACGCCCCCTTTAAGAAATCAGAGTTTTCAATAATCTTTCTTGGGATTCAATCTATCTTCGTACAAAATTTCATCAAAATCGGTTCATTAGTTTAGCCGTGGAAGCGTTTTTATCTTTAGGGGCGTGGCACCGCCTACTATTGAAAAACATAGTATACATGTCCCCCCTTATCTTTTCAACAAAAAAAAAATTGAGCGATTCTGTTGTGCTATGGCTGAGAAAATTGGTGTAACCGTTTAGACATTGCCTATTTATATATAAATTAAATACCTAAAGTTCAACAAGCTGGGATGAATTCAATAAGTAGATGAATAATTCCAAGATTTCAAGGATTCTATTCTTAAGAATATAAAAAATTCAATTTGAATGAAATCAACTGATGAGGAGTTCAACGAGAACTTTAACAAAATCATTGCGTGGACAAGAATTGCAATATTAGTTATGGGCTTAGGAGAATGAAAGCTTCAATAAATTATAGATGTATGAAAAGTGCTGATTAAAGTAAATTTAGTATCAACGTGGATTCAATGAGCAGTAACGATTCCAGGATGGACATATGAAGAGTAAATGCAAGACTAAGTCTTAAACATTGGTTTTGATCTTGGTCCTGCAATCATAGTTTTGCCTTTGTCTTGCAAAATATGCAGGACTAAGAGCAGTACTGATTCTGTCCCAAGATTTTACCATGAGAGAGGGTGTTTCACATTGAAATGTGAATTTTACACACCCCTGATTTTTGTTAAAGTTGTGTTCATTATAGTCTCTTGTAAGGAGCGACCCGAAGCTTCGCCATATTGAATTGGCAAAACAGAGAACAGGATTAAGGTTAATATTGAAAACTGGATTAGCGCCCTCTGTTTAAAGTAAGCAACCCATTTTCCAAAATATTGATCTAAAAAATGGTACAAGTTACAGACGTTATAAGATTTTCTAACAAAGTGGGTATGGTTTTCGAGAAACTATCGATTGGGGAATTCAAATCCGTGATTTGTTTTTCTTCTTATTTCTTTCTTATAAAAAAACTGACAATTGACCGGACAAAAGTAAAAAAGTACCGATTTTCCTCTTTCTAGCTGCAACACCTCAAATATTATCTTACCGCCGATCCCATGGTACATCATTTTTAATGAACTATTATTTGCTTAAAAGAATGCCGAAACCACATGTCATTATCTTATTTCAAAACCAAGTTATCTGCATTTTTCTAAATTAACAGACCTGATTTTTTTCGAATTCGAGTCGACAAATTTGCATATTAAGGTGATTCAAATTTTTTTATATTTTAAACAGCTATTATCAATCGGGAAATTCGAATCCGTGATTAGTTTTTTTCATCTTCTTTTTTTCTTGCAAAAAAATTGAAAATTGACCGGAAAAAAATGAAAAAATTCCGATACTGTACTTTAAAGTTGCAAAATCACCCAATATTTTTTTGTGGCCGATCCCGTGTTACAACATTTTTAATGAACTGTTATTTGCTTAAAAGAATGCCGTAAGCCGCATATTATTTTCTTATTTCCAACCCGACTTATTTCCAACTAATCACGGATTCGAATTTCCCGATTGATAATAGCTGTTTAAAATAAAAAAAAGTTTGAATCACCTTAATATGCAAATTTGTCGACTCCGATTCGAAAAAAAACAGGTCTGTTAATTTAGAAAAATGCAGATAACTTGGTTTTGAAATAATGATATGCGGTTTCAGCACTCTTTTAAGCCAATAACAGTTCATTAAAAATGATGTACTATGGGATCGGCGTTAACATAATATTTGAGGTGTTGCAGCTAGAAAGTGGAAAATCGGTACTTTTTTACTTTTGTCCTTTCAATTGTCAATTTTTTTATAAGAAAGAAAGAAGAAGAAGAAAAACATATCACTGATTTAAATTCCCCAATTGATAGTTTCTCGAAAACCATACCCACTTTGTTGGAAAATTTTATAAAGTCTGTAACTTGTACCATTTTTGAAATCAATATTTTGAAAAATGGGTTGTTTACTTTAAACAGAGGGCGCTAGTCCAGTTTTCAATAATAACCTTAATCCTAGTAATGGGCTTTGTCCAGACATATAAGGCTACTGTCATCCGCTGACACATCGTGAAAAAATCAAAAAGTTTTTATTTTGAACCGCTCTAATATGCATGTATTGCTGATATGCTCATTAGCACAAGCAAATAATACAGACAAACAAATGGAAGACAGATGGACAATTTAAGAGGCCGAAAAATTCAATTTTTCAAATCTATTGTACGCGTTTCAATTACAATTATTGAGTTAAGCAGCGCTGCTCAGTACAAACATGTGACAAAAAGATAAGGAGATACATATGCACAATCAAGGTTATTGAAAATAGTGTATGAAAAGAAAGTAAGATTCAAGGTTTTCAAAGGAGATTATTTTTCAAGACGGTAAGTGTACCAACTTAATTGAATCTTTTATAAATGTGTTACTTTGACTGAAAGGCAATGAAATGTAAAATTTTTATTGCAATTAGGAAAAATGTTTGTTGGAAAGTCACTTAATAAAATGTCACTCATACATACGTCATGTTACTTTTGAGGAGTACTGATAAACTTCTTGGAAATGGAAATCAAACTGCAAACAACGCAGAGTACATAAATAAAACTTGAATAGTTAATTACTCAGCAGCACAATTTTTTCAAGCTTTTTCACAAGAACAAAGTGTTCTTTTTTACATTTAATGAGTACAAACGCTATTCTGAATACTGGATTTATAAAGGAACAGTGGGAAAGCGTAGAATGGTTATCAGACTCGCTAGCTGAAATTTTATTAACCCACCAAAAGCACTAAATAAACATTCAAAACGAGCTTTTTGAATGTGTGCGAAGCTCGGCATGAGACAGGCCATATCTGATTAATTATTGCTAGATAACTTGGCTTAAGTTACTGAATACACAATCATTAAAATTGCGGCTCCATAAATTGTGAGCAAACAGCGAAGAATGCCAACGCTAAATCAGATTAAAACCGCATAAATTGTAAGTAAACATACGTAAATATATGCTTCATTCTGCCATTGCCTTAACTCGGATAGTTGTTATAAAATAAAAAGAAAAACTTAAAAAAAATTCAAATAAAGACAAATAAATAAATAAGCAACTACTGACGAGTTGAAATAAATAATTTTTGACTCAAACTTAAAGTCTATGAAGTCGAGACTGCTATGTACGTTTTTCCGTTTGATATCCTTGTAATTTCACACACGCCCAATCTTTCTTTTATTTTTATGTCCTTCGGTTTAGCACAACTCAATATTTAATTTTATGTTTGTCTTTTTTTCGATCGAAATTATTTGGCTATTTCCACGTTTGCAATACGTAATGACAATGAAGTAGAAAATAAAAAGAAATAAAAAAATCAAGCAGTAAACTTGAAATTTATTTTTTGTCCTTAAATTTTTTGTTTATTTCTATGTACATAGAGAAAAAATTTTTTTCCAAAAAAAACATATTTATTTTGGTGTAGATATGTGAATGCAAAAATCTCATTAGGAAGATATTTTCATGTACTCTAACGTTCATTCTGCAATGTCAAGAGGTAATAGGAAAACACAGTTTTAAAAATGAAGTATTGAATAAATTCTTAATACACTGACTCACTACAAAGTTTTTGAACACTTAATGAGCATTAAGGAGCACTTTCAATGATAATGAATGAACAAAGTCGTCTGTTGAACACAAATTCTTTCAAAACAACATCGATTTGAAATAAAACCACAATTTTTAAGCATCAATTGAAATGTCATACATAATTTGGATTTGGTAATGCGAGTAAATTCGTAAATATTTCTAGAAAGTCAATACCATTGGCATTAAAATGACACTTCATTCAGTAAAATTAAAGGGGAACACATTCAATGGATTTAATGAAGCCTTTAGTGTATGAGACTTTTATTTTGAAAATGGTGCAAGTACCTCTTTGTTGAGAAGAATAAATGACATAAAATTTATACAGATTATTTCAAGCTACTTATTTTTTACGGTTCAACGAAGAAGGGCCATTTCAAAATAAAGGCTTAAAATTTTTTTTTTATTGCTATAAAAAATACATCTTTTGAAAAAGTAATTTTTGTTAATTCCTTATCTTACATTACAATGAAATGTTTCATCCTCATTTAATTTTTTATACCACCGAATCCAAGCTTCCAATTCTTTTTAATAAGGCTACTGCAGCGATTGCTATGAAATCTTAAACTTTTTATTCCATATTTTTTTTTAAACGCAATAAGTTTCCAAATTCAATTTCTTTTTATTTCATTAAAAATGAGAAAATAATTCATTAAATATTACTCATACTGTTGACTCAAAAGTTTTGAGTGTTTTAAGAATTGCGACCTACAATAAAAATATGAATTTATCAAAGCAAATTAAAAAACTGCTGGTCCAATTTAAAATAAACTCTATCCCATATGTGTGTTTCGAAATTTATTTGAATCAGTTCGATAATTCTTACAAAAATACTACGTGGTTCAGATATTTATACATAATGGAGTGAGTGTTTCCTATCAAAGTTATTTTTCTCAGTGTAACATGGAATTATGGCAGTTGTAGCAATAATGACAGCCTTGTGGTTTATTGATTGAGCGAAGTCGTCGGCGTTTCTTTTCTATTGCTCAATGCTGCTGTTGCGTTGGAAACTTTCATCTTTATTTTGCTACGTTTTTTGCTCGTATTTTGCTGTAGGAATTTTTGTTGTCTCAGAAGTTGGTTGCATGCTTGGTTGAAAGTTTGTGCCTTCTGCTTTAAAAAAAAAACATCAACAGCAGCAGTAAGCACAAGGATACTAATAAAAACTCATTAATGATCATAGTGGATTTACTATAAAGCATGATTTGTCTTGTTGAAGTCCTTGATGTTGCTATATTTTTCTTATATTTTGTTCGTGGTATTTAATAGAGTTGTACTTGGCAATGTGCTAAGAACATAACAGTAAAAGTAACATGACGTATGCGCTACATTAATTGATTGATTGTCAACATGGTGTATGAGTAATATTAAATTGATTGTGAGCTGACGCGTAAAGGGCCAAATAGACGTTCATTCGTGCATGATGAATCAAGTGATTGCTCATGCAAACTGACCGTGTAGGTGGCTGATTGACTGATTGGTCATGCGCATGAGCAATATTAAAATATTTTGATATTTTTTTGATTGATCATGCATGCATGATTGTCTGTGCTGAACTTAGCTCAGTTAACATGATTTTTTGACGAGGAAGGTGACAATGAGTGCAGAAAAGAAATTAGAAATTTTATGCACTAAAGATAATTAGATGAAATAATTAAACTTTTGTTTGAACTTTGTTTTTTAAAATACATTTTTAAAGATTTTTTGAGCTTAAATTAAACTCATTTCATACTTTTTTTTTGATATTAAATGCAATTTTAATTGCCGCACATGCTTCTGACGTCATAATGTCAACACGTTAAAAGTTCAACCAAAAATGATATCCATCATGCGTGCATGAATGGAGTGTGTTGAAATCATGATGGCGTCGTCATTTTATTGATCATGCACGCATGAACGGCCATTTTGGCCCTTAAGTAATGTTGTTTCAGTTGTTAGTAAATTAATGAAATTTTAATTATAAGACAAACTTGTTATATGATGCAGAGTTTAAAATTTTTAGATGAAGTTACATACATGGACAGCGAGCATGAATGACTATTTTTAAGTGTTTAAAAATAATTTGCAAATGCAAACCAAGTTTCGATAATATAGGGTCAGAATACGTGAAACCGTAAATGTTTTTTCAAAGTTTTTTATATAAATCAGTAGCTGCGAGTGGTAGAAATTAGTGTACGGAAAAATTTTTCAAAAAAAATTGTTTTGTAATAATTATTGCTAATCAAAGTTTTCATTAACTTTTTTTTCAAAATGCTATAAGTTTTGAACTGCTTGACTTATCGTGACGAAATTTTTTAATTTCTGTAGATAATAAGTTGAACTTATGTATTAAATTATTATTATATTATGTATTTCGGATGGAACGGAACTCCCACTGGTCTTTGTACATAATGCTCTAGAGCCAATTAAAACTATTTTGGACCAGTTGGAGTTCCGTTCCATCCGAAATACGTGCCAAGGACCGTAAAGCATGATGTTGCAAAAATTAACTTTTGGGTCTGCTTTTCATACCCTCTGACACAGGTCCAATTTATTGGATAAAAGGAAACTTTATACGTGGAAATAATGAGCTCAACCATACTACCCTACGCTGAATGGAAAATGCCGTTAAAATGGGTTTACCAGCAAGACAACGACCCAAAGCGCATGAGCAAATTGGCGAAAAATTGGTTTTCCTCAAATAGGATTGAGGTAATGGAGAGCTCAGCCCAGTTCCCAGACCTCAACCCCATCGAAAACCTTTGGGCCAATGTCAAAGAAGGCGTGGGCAAGGAATGTCCTAAGAATGTCAAAGAATTGTGGCATACTGTAAGGGCAGCATGGAAGGCCATTCCTGTAGAGAAATGCCAGCGCTTGGTGGATTCCATACAGCGAAGATGTGCATCCGTTCGTTTTAATCAAGGTCATTCCACTTATTGTTAATAGATTTAATATAAATAAGGTTTAGATACTGAATTATACTTTTTTTAGTTTTGTTTTTTTAAGTATTGCTAAGCACTGCTATTATTTTTCACACCTGAATTTTGGAACGTTCCCTAATTTGTCCCTGTTTGAAGTCCGAATAAATCTTAATGTTCAAAAAAGTGCTTGTTTAACATTGGTGAAACATAAATGAAGCAAATAAATTTGGAATTTCATTTTTCCTATGAATAATTTTTATTTTTCATAAAGGCAAAGATTATTTCATATGACACTGCTATTTTTTCGCACACAGGTGTATTTCTCGTCCGCCCGGTGCCACTATAATATTTATACCGTCAAAACTAATTGAGGCTCCACAATTTTTTTGACGAATTCTAATTTGGAAGGGTTCATGCATCTCCGTAATTTTTTTTCAGATTTTTTCGAGGCGGCGCAAATCATTAAAATTCAATTGTTGATAAAAAAATTGGTAATTAACAACAAAAATGCAAAATTTTTGCAACTTTTTTTTTAATACATAACTTATTATCTACAGAAATTAAAAAATTTCGTCACGATCAGTCAAGCAATTCAAAACTTTAGCATTTTGTAAAAAAAAGTTAATGAAAACTTTGATCGGCAATAATTATACAAAAACAATTTATTTTGCAAAATTTTTCCGCACACTAATTTCTACCACTTGCAGCTACTGATTTTTTTTTTAAAAAATTTTGAAAAACATTTCAGATATGTCGGTTTCACGTATTCTGACTCTATAATCACTTATTTAACTGTTAACTTTACGCATATCTTAATATTGAAATACAAATATTAAAAATTTAAATAATTAAGGAAAACACTTTTAACACGATGTATATATTTAGGTGAAAGTATATATTATGCACTGTTAAAAACTTCATTTCAGAGTCAATTCGCCAGTCAACGGCTCCTATGTTAAGTGAGTTCTGCAGGAATAACAAATTTAGTGTTTATTTTACACTTTCGGCAAGGCATACTTTAGAGATGATGATAAAAAAAATCATGCGTGCAGTTCATACGTGGTAGAAGTGGAACCTTTAGAAAACTAAACTGCGATTGAATGAATCAAATTTTTTTTGTCAAAATGATAAAAGTTTACGGGATATGGAATAGCTACAGCAATAAGAGCTAACGATTTGCTCGATGGGTACTTTATTTTGATACATTGTTTATTGCTGTAACTATTCTAGATCCCGTCAACTAAGCCTTACTTTTGGAGAAAAAAATACACTAAGTGAAAGTGCGGCTAAAAAAAATAGTGTCGCTTTTTGCGTTTCATTACACACACCTAATTTCAAATCATATCAGTGCTAAAGAAGTTTCACTTCAAAAAACGTATCACGTTAACATTATTAATAAAGTGTGCATACTGCACTGATTACTGTCAGTTGGGGATGAAAAAGTTTCAAGCAAAGTTTTTTTCCCAAAAAACAAAAATTGGTAAAATATTACGTTTATTAGGAACAGTCATAAAAAATTGATAGCATCACGGTAAAATTACAAAAAAGTGTGTACGCATTAAACTTTGATTTCACAGCAAGATAATAAAGTGTGTCTGGTTTACCCATTTTAATTTTTCCCCCAGAGTTTTTCATTTCGCTGAACACAAGTGAAAAAAACGCCACCGAGTCAAATGAAAATTCATATGTTTCTGTTGCATGTTGGCTCTGTTTTTATGCACGTTGGCTGAATATTAATGCAATGCACCCAACCTGCCTCTCTAAAGCCAACATATGTCAAAAACATTAATATTCACTGGTATGCCAGTCTGTGTGTAAGAGAGTTATGAATACATTTGCAATATTTTTTTTTTTACCTTTAACGAAAAATGTTAATATAGAAATACATGAAAGAAGAAAAATGTTAAATACCAGATCACTCATACGCCATGTTGAACTTTAATTTGAATGTTGTTTGATGTGTTGTGGTTGCTCATGTATGTATTAGACTTTTAATGGATTATAGCCATACATAAAAGACATAGAATTAGTATGTAAGACCACTTGAAAATACAAGGAAAACATGACATCTTCTGTATAAATTAATAAGTAACAAACATATGTTATGTTACAACTTATTTTATAAAATTGAAAATCAAGTCTCTTGAAGTTATTTTCCGGACTAATATTGATGCGCCATTAGTTTTTTAAGTCCATTAAAAAAAATTTGTTTGGATACACATCGGCATAATTTTGTCCAGTATTCACTTCCCATAATATAAGTGCAAGAAAAAGGCCCAGCTCAAAGCGTTCAAAGTTCTGTAAATGAACATACATACGGCTTCAAAGATCATATGTGATCAGTCTGTGTCTTCATATCGACTTCGAGTATTGATTTGAAACGAAATTTTTCTATCAACTGATCAATCAAATCATACAAAAATCATTAAGTTCTGATATAGAAACCGTAGTTATGATCATTTTAAGCAAGATACAAAAGGTTGACAATGTCCATAATGTCCACATTTTTCAACCAATCTTTGTATAAGGTACTTATATAACATTTTTGTCTTTTAAATAGTTATGCTGCTTGAATGTTCAGGAGATCATTTGAGCATAAGTGAAAGTATTAAGAAATAAAGTTTAAAACAACGTTAGCAAATATAGTTTTGGAACAGTTTTTAAAAGCAATGTTTATGTACAACTCGTTTCAGCTTTTCGCACGGAATTCCAACTAAGCTCACAATTTTTTTTGTAATATTTGTTCATGTTTTTACTGAAAAGTAAGCCATACAAAAAATCCTAGCAGAAAAAAATTATAAGGCACAAACAACTTAAAAAATAAAAGTTAAAAAGGTGTTAAAATAATAATTATAATAATAAATTTAGTTCTAGCAAAAAAAAAAAGAACAAGAAATCTATAAAATATTACATAACACATCCTAGTAAGCGCAACAAGCATAATACGTTGCGTAACAAAATTAACAGCCAAAGAGATTAACAATAAAAAGGCAAAACAAAGCTAGCAAAAAAGAAAAACAAATAAATACAGCAAAAATGTCATTACGCAAAAAAGTATGCAAGGTTTTATCATAAAGCCCTACACCCGAACGAGTTGCGCGTCATAGCAGCGTATATCTCTCTGCTTTTTTTGCATACGTAAACAACAACCTGTTTGCTAAAAAAACAACAAACAAAATAAAAAATAAAACAAAACTTAAAAGTAAAAAACACGTAAATTTTCACACAAAATCTTAAAAAAAAAATTTAATAAAAAATAGTTCATACGCTCATAAACAAATGGGCTGTAAATAAATGTACGAAATATTGTTGCTTTCTCCTAAAATGGTTTTTCCAATTTGCGTCAGCAGACGTATTAAAAATGCCGCCCGCAAAACGGCAAAAGCTTACACACTCTCTCTCTCTCTCTCTATAGTACGACAAAGCTCTCGCTCACATATACATTAAATATAAATGTAGCACTCAAACCTACAAAATTCAAGTTCATGTTTCAAGTTCAACCTCCAGACTGTTTGCATAAATACAGGCAAAGTGATAAAGAGCGAAACATCACGTTAGGTAGCCAAGGAGAATAAGGAAAAAAAAGAGATATAGAGCGCGAGAACAGTGTTGCCAATTTTAAATAAAATATGTGAATATTTTGTGCAAGTGATATTATTTGTTACAGATGAGACACTGCAAAGCTCCTTATTTTTAAATGATAATTTAGTTAGTCTATTGGAATCAAGAGAAATAAAAAAAATTTGGGAGGGAGCTTACTTATTAATTTCTTCTAAGAAATGGTCAATTACTATTCTAATGTTATATTTTGAATGTGGGTTTTAGCCCCAAAAATCACCACCTATTTGCACCGCTGTTAATAAGCTGTTGCGGACCTGTATTTTTTCACTTGAAATCTTAAATACAGCTAAGTAGAAAAGTCACACTTTCACAAATCGGTTGAAAGTTTTGTGGCCACAAGGAATAACAGCGATCACAAACATAAAATAAGTGCTGTTTTTTTTGTGGCCATAAATTAATTAGTAATATAGGGGAACAAACGTCAAAGGAACTCATAGTAACGAGCCGCATATTCGATTTTGGATACTCATTTTCTAATATTTTCCCTTTGTGCTCATAAGACTTTGGATCTGTATGGCATCTTAAAAAAAGTATGCACCGCTTGTGTTTTTTATTAAGAATGGTCTTCGATCGAGTTCCCAGATAATTCAATTTAAAAAACTGATTCGTATAATTTTGGTATATTTCATTTTGTCAGACTATAGGGGACTATAAATTACGACCGGAACAAAGACTTAAATTTTATTCTTTTCTTGGCAACACTGCCACATAGAAAGCAATAGAAACAGAGAGGAATTGAGAGAGCTGGAGCGATAAGTTTACATCATGGCAGCCAGCAAGAGAATTTCAAGCGAAGGCCAGCAGAGTTCGGCACGTGTAATTTCCCCAATTTGTTTCGATATTTTTTTCCACATTTTGCATTGTGTTTACTTTTTTCCCCTAATGTATTTTTTTTTTTTTTTGTTCGTACAATGATTACGTAAGTCTGGCGTTCCTTGAAATGAGAAACGTAAGGACGCGCGCTCAAAATTTTGTGCTGCATTTATTTTTTCAGTACAGGAATTGTTATATTTTCATTTGTTTTTGCTGTTTGCAGTAATGATATTTCAATTTAATGTAAAAAAATGAATTTCGTGAGATTTAATTGCAGCGATATTTTCTGCGATTTAATATTTTCAAAGTCTTCAGATATTTTTTCAGCAATTTGTTTTTGACAATAACTTTCAAGGTTGAGTTGAAGGTTATTTAAGCGATTTTCTTGTTGGCAGCAAAATATTTTTTTTCCAGGTTGCTGTTGTTGCTACTATTGTTGTCAATTATGTGGCGTAAAATTGTTGCTGCTGTTATTACAACTTCAAAGTTATGCGGTGAACTGAAGGTTGCTATTTATTTGTGTTATTGTTGTTGTCTTTGACTGAACTGAAGGACATGGCAGCCTTGTAAAGTCGTGAACACCTGCTTAGTTATTTATAATAATGTAGGAATAAAATTTCTGTTCAACATTTCTATTTAATTGGGAAAAGCATATAATGCAATAATAGACTTTAGAATGATAGAGATACAAACTTCATAAAAAAAAGTTTCATGGTTCTGATATTTAATTTTGGCAAAACACCGAAAATTAAAATGTACGTCTTTTTGCGTATTCAGAGTTGTCTAACATTAAACAAATTGATATGGTGCGTATCATAAAGTCAAATTGAAAAATGTAATATTTCGTTGCGTTATTTTGCTGCAAGAAAGCTATACTTTAACGTTGAAAACATTTGCTTTAAGTGCATAAATTTGTGGTCATAAGACATTAACTTTTATAAATTAATCTTCATTTCTTTTAATATTCTCTACGAATCAAATATTCTCTATGCCGTTGGGTAATTCCATACGTGGGCCAAATTCTATTGCACACGACAAATTTGCTCAAATATCAACAACTTATAGACGGAACTTATAGACTGCATTGCTTATAGTCCAAGAGCCGGCTGTAGAAAAGTCGAGTGTATAAGATTACAGGATGGGATGCATGCCAAATGATAGAGCTCGACGAGCCTAAACAGAATATCTAGGGTTGCCTTGCCAAAGCCTGTCCCGATAGCCGAAAATGCCCGAATTTTAGCCAATTTTATTGTTCTAATTAAAACTGTAGTACATAACAGCTCAAAATGAATGCCAAATGATAGAACTCGAAGAGGCCTAATTATAATACCTTGAATTGCATTGTTGAATCCTGTCCCAAACATGGGTTTTCACCGGTTTTTTAGGTCAATTTTCATTAATGAAGATAACAGCTTGAAATTTGTGCCAAATGATAGATATCGAAGAGCCTTAATAGAATATATAGGGTTGCCTTGTAGAATCCTGTCCCAAACATGAGTTGCCACTCATTTAAGAAAAGTTGACCCCGAAAACGGGTGTCAAATAATGTTTAGGACATGATTCGACAAGGCAACCCTATATATTCTATTTAGGCTCTTCGATATCTATCATTTGGCACGAATTTTAAGCTGCTATCTTCATTAATGAAAATTGACCCAAAAAACCGGTGAAAACCCATGTTTGGGACAGGATTTAACAATACAATCCCAGGTACTATACTTAGGCCTCTTCGAGTTTTATCATTTGGCATACATTTCAAGCTGTTATGTACTACAGTTTTAATTAGAACAACAAAATTGGCTAAAATTCGGGCATTTTCGGCCATCGGGACAGGCTTTGGCAAGGCAACCCTAGATATTCTATTTAGGCTCATTGAGCTCTATCATTTGGCATACATCTCATCCTGTAATCTTATACACTCGACTTTTGTACAGCCGGCTCTCAGCCTATTATAAGTATGCATGAGCTTATAAGCTCAATACTTGGAATTAGATCAAGGCTGTCAAAAGAAATTTATTAGGAAAAAAATTGCTTGCCGAGTCCTTAAACTTATTTTAATAATGTGCTACAGATATCCGAAAAATAAGGAATCGACATGTAAACGAAGTTCTATTATCTGCATTGTCGAACAAGAGCTATTCCAGCAAACGTATCTACCTATTGAGGAACGGTACAAGGAAAAAAACATTCTTTCCCAGATAGCAGACATTTGCTGGTTTTGTGGAATTTTTTAATTTTTCAAAATTAAGGTCCAAAAGACCAATAAAAAGAAGAGATAATGCGCCAATTTTGATTCGACTATTTTAAATAACATAAATACAATTAGTGTGCAACATAAGACCATGCGAAGCTTAAAAAGCACTGCAGTTATGCAAAATATTGAAGTAGTCTGGATATAGGAAATCACATAAGAAAGTGAAAATGAAATTTTAATACAACACAAAAGAATAAGGTTACTAAGACGCAAAAGCGGAGAGAACTCAAAAGTAAAGAGAAGACTTGCAAGCAAAGAAAGTTGAGTGAAAAATCAAATATTCTACCTTGATCTGCATAGGAAGTTGGCGATGATTTATGACTGGCGTACTGAATGTGACTTGCACTTATTATTCCCCCAATCAAACATTCCATAGCAAGGACATAACGTTGCTGGTGGCTGCAGTACAAAGGCATAATTGCAACACTGCATTTTTTATTATTCAACAGTTCATGAGAAAACAAATAAAATTAAATTATTTCATTTGATTTTTGTCTGAATAGAAAATGGTTGCAAAATTTAAATTATGGAGTAACTTGGTAACACTTGGCCAGTTGCCGAGTTGCAAAACAAAAAAAGCATGCAGACTATGCTGGTTATGTCAGCCAATATTACCTATAGCGGGATGGCAATAATTATTGGATTTAAAATTTTAAAATTAAAATTGTTTCAGTGAAAGTTTGGTTTGGTGGGTTTGTTTTCCAAATTTTATTTTGTGCCGTAATCAAAAATGTATAAAGGTTGAAAATAATTAGTCACTGAACTTAAGGGTTTTTAGCGTACATAAAAATAAGTTTTGTTTAAGAATTATATTTAAAAAGAGTTTAAAATCGTGGAAAAAATAACTGTTACTCATGCCCGAAACCTGACTCAGAGTCTGTGATTAAATGCCAGTTGCATTTTACAACAATATTACGCGTTCTCAGACTGACTCTATGGTTTGAGTGCCTCAGTCGACTTTTTATATATGTATGTATGTACATTAGAGCGGTTCAAAATAAAAACTTTTTGATTTTTTCACGATGTGTCAGCGGATTACAGTAGCCTTACATGTCTGGACAAGGCCCATTACTAGGATTAAGGTTAATATTGAAAACTGGATAAGCGCCCTCTGTTTTAAGTAAACAATCCATTTTCCAAAATATTAATTTAAAAAATGGTGCAAGTGACAGACGCTATGAAATTTTCATACAAAAAGGGTATGGTTTTCGGGAAACTATCGATCGGGGAATTCAAATCCGTGATTTGTTTTTTTTCTTCTTCTTTCTTTCTTATAAAAAAGTAAAAAAGTACCGATTTTCCACTTTCTGGCTCCAACACCTCAAATATTATGTTACCGCCGATCCCATGGTGCCTCATTTTTAATGAACTATTATTTGCTTAAAAGAATGCCGTAATCCGCATTTTTCTAAATTAACATAACTGACATAATTTGAATTTTCGAAAATGATAGAAAAATCTATAGAATATATTGCTGACACATCGTGAAAAAATCAAAAAGTTTTTATTTTGAGCCGCGCTAATGTACATATGTAAAATTTTCAGCGAATACCACGCAAATTCTTTTTTGCATAAAAGTTAGTGAAGTCAGTAAAAACTGAAAATTTTAATTATTCTTGCATGTGATAGCTTTGAACACAACATGTCGTATGAGTAACATTTATATACGAAGGAAACATTTGAATGATTTTATTTAAGTAAAGATAAATTTAATGATATAAATATATGATGATATTGAAATTTTATATAAATATAAAAAATATTTGTTTGCTCGATTTGTACGGTATATTAAGTTCGTGTGCATTTCCATTAATACGCTCGCTTAAGCTGCATCCAACTCGTTGTCAATTTTCTTTTGGAGCGATTCAATGGCATTCTTTGAAAGAGACGACAGCAACAAACACAGAGAGCGCAACAGAGGCATGATAACCGATAAATTTAACTAGAATTCGATGCAAAAGTAAAGATAAGACTTTGAATTACTCAATATTTAAAAAATTTGAATACATCAGAAGTAAATATATCGATGTTTACTCTCGAACGATCATGCAATGCATGGAGGAATAAATTGCCTTCCAGCATTGCTTATAAAAATATTTTTGTTGCAAAAGGAAACCTCATTAAAGATGTTTAATTCAAATGTAATGCCACGTAACATGGTCAAAAAATTTCGTATGCAAAAAATAGTACATGTTAAAATTCCGACGACGTGCTTTACAACATGTCGTATGAGCAACATTTACAATTATCAACTTAAATATTGCCGAAACGAGGAGAAAATAGCAATTGCGCGCACACACACACACACACACAGACGCAGTTACTCAAACATACACTTGCACCGAAACACTACATCCTTCTGAGCTCTAAGAAATCGATCAAAATTTATGACATTACCTTGCGACAGTGTCATTTATCAGAGGATATAAGACAACGACGACGAAAACAAGACCTATGATGCCACAGTGCACGTTTTTATGTCTCAAGCTGATTAAAAATATGTAACTCTTTATATAAGTTCTTTTTTTTTTGTTCAATATTAATTTTGAATATATACCTAGTAAATTTACAGGGTGACCCGATACAAAATAAAAAAATACACAATTGCTTTCTTTACAATAACTTGGTAATGTTTAACAATGGAAATATTTTAAAAATTTATTGATAAAAAAACAAATGTATATGTAAATTTTTGCTAAAACTTGTTCGAATTTCGTTCTAATTTTGTAGGAAGAAACGGTTAACTGTTTCGCTTCCTGGTGATTAGATGTGGTACAGAGATTTTCAATATGGACGGGTAAATGTTGACAGTTCATGGCGGCCATGTTAATTTATCTGTTGTTTGTATTTTGTGTTGGCATGTCACAAATGTCGCGCAACATATGCGACATTTACGACCATAAGTCGTAAGCCTTCGAGCTTTTGTGACAAAAATTGATTTTGTGACAAGGACGAATTCTTAAGTTCATACTAAGAAAAATTATTTATTCATAACTTGATTCAGGTCATCGAATTGTTTGTCAAACATGTTTAAATTCAAATTTTAAAAGCCAGTCGAGAATTAAAAACTCAATCCACTTCGATATTATCATGCCATGCTTCTTGATTCTGATGGACGAAACAATTTGTATTGATAGCTCAAGGTTGTTAAAAACACAATCTGATAACTAATAATATCCATTACATATTGATAAAGTTTTAAAATGTTTAAATTTTGCAGGTTTGCATCGCTCAAAAATTTTTTTTTTTTTGAAAGACAGAGGCAAATGCAAGACGGCTTGAAAATTAGCCAACTCAATTTGAGATAAAAATTAACCAATTAAGACTTCTTACACAAATTTTTTAAGTTTTTTGCACATTTTTTACAGCCATTAGCGTCAGAAAGTGCACTGTGCGATGTACCTACACGTGCACACAGTAAATCATACAAGGTGGCTTTACTATTTTTGTCGTAGTACGTTAATATGAAGGTATGTATGCATGCTTAGAACAAAATAATGATAAGCTAAATTTTTGACTTTGGTTGAAAAATGTCTTACAATGGTGGGTACTATAAATTCTCAATAGACACGTAGTGAATAAAAAATGAAGAATGCTCACACCAAAGAATAGTGCTGTTCCGACTAAGAAGCAACACAAGCGTCAAAAAATGGATGCTAGCAAAAAGCTGTTTGTAAAAAAAACAAGAGGTAGCCTGGTAGGGGTTTTGCAGAAAGCATCATGAAAGTTTGCAAGGAAAATTCTTCGGCTTAGGTGTAGCAACACAATACTCGCTCCAATTTTCACTTACTTCTTTAGTAATATACCTGGCATACCTCATCAACCTTGCAGTCTTCACTTGGAATGTAGACAAGCACGAAAATAGTGAAAGCAGAAATTGCAAAAAATTAAACTACAGGAGAATGAAAGAAAAATTCCTAGTAATAGGACAATGATGATGTTGTGTTACACTAAGAAGATATATGAAACTTAAATTTTGTTTGTGAAATGTTAGCAACAGTGGGCGTAGATCCAAGAGAAAACAAAACTAATGCTAATATTTTTGAAATATTTCTATTTATTTTTAAAACTTTGAAATTTTACTACGTGATCGTTAACGCAATTTCATGCAATAGTCAGTTAGTTTTCTAGCGGAACAAAAGTCATTGTATCGTACCATCAAAACCAAACAAGATATCAAGTTTCTAACTCAGAATGAATTAAAGCAAATATTAATCTTCTCCAAAAATATTATATATCAATATTTCTTACAGTATCCTCGGTAATTTAGCCACATAGCATACAACATAAAAGCACGCAAAGGACATCGCCTTCAAAAAAAGTTTAATTTCGCTTTCATCTTGTGTTGATGGCTAAGCAAGAGGGCGAAATAGCACAAAAAAAAAGAACAAAAATTCAGAAAAACCCAGCGCAGAGTAAAAAGAGGGATGTTGCTAAAATTAGTAACATTAAATGTGAATCGTCCTCGGCGTTGCCGTCGGTCGGTCGTTACGGTAGAATGATAATTCAAGGATATGTGTAGCGAAGAAGGAAAAACACAAGGCGACTGCCAAATGAGGCAAGTGGGAGTAATAAAGTGACAAGCTGTGGTAGGTAGAAATATGTACAAATGGGGCAGGAAGGAGGATTTGCAATAAAAGGCAAAAGTCATAGAGGTAGAATTGAGAGTATTCAAAAATAGAAAGTGAAGTGATTGAAAAGGACAGAAGCACGAGTGCGGTTTGGCTTTGCTGAATTGAAATTATTAATTTAAAGAACCAAAAAAAATGTATGCAGATATCGTGTTACATGGCGTATGAGTAACATGTATTTCTAACGGGTGTTTTTTTAGAGGTTTGTTTTTTGGAATAGAGATAAAACTGGCATTTTATGGTCAAATCTAGCAACTCTAATGTCATTTATGTTCAGTTTGGTTTGCCATTTCATCATGAACAGGTTGACAAAAGAACAACGCTTGCAAATCGTGCAAATTTATTTCGAAAATAATGGTTCAGTTCGCGAAGTTTACCGCAAGCTCCGTCCATTTTATGGTCGACATAATCGTCCATCAGAGCAATTAATTCGGTTAACCATGGGTCGTTTTCGCACTACGTTTACTCTATGTGATAATACGCATCCGCAGAGACGTCGAACAGTGCGCACCGAAGAAACAATTGCCGCTGTAGAGCAAAATGTTGAAGAGGACCCGAATGAATCGATTCGCCACCGTGCACAGCAATTGGAGCTTTGTCCATCAACTTTATGGAAGATTTTGCGCAAAGATCTTGGCTTGCGACCTTACAAGATCCAGCTTGTGCAAGAATTAAAGCCGCGAGACCATGCAATGCGTCGTGATTTTGGTGTATGGGCCGAAAATGAGATTGATCTCGATGCTGATTTTCATCGCAAAATTTTGTTCAGTGATGAGGCTCATTTTTGGTTGAATGGCTACGTCAACAAGCAAAATTGCCGCATTTGGAGTGAAGAGAATCCACATGAGACCCTTGAGACGCCATTACATCCACAAAAACTGACTGTTTGGTGTGCTCTATGGGCTGGTGGACTCATTGGGCCATACTTCTTCCGAAATAATGCTGGAGAGTCAGTTACCGTTAATGGAGACCGGTATAGAGCCATGATAACCGACTATTTTGTTCCCGAATTGGATGGCATGAATGTGGATGAGTTGTGGTTCCAACAAGACGGCGCTACATGCCACACAGCGCACGTCACAATCAATTTATTGAAGGAAACATTCGATGAGCGCATAATTTCGCGGAATGGACCTGTCAATTGGCCACCAAGATCGTGTGATTTGACACCATTGGATTATTTTCTTTGGGGATATGTGAAGTCGCTCGTCTACGCCAACAAACCAGAAACGTTAGGGGACTTGGAAGCCAACATTCGTGGCGTTATTGCCGACATACGGCCCCATATGCTCGAAAAAGTGGTTCAAAATTGGACCTGTAGAATTGGCTTTATTCGAGCCAGCCGCGGCGGCCACATGCCCGAAATCATATTTAAACATTAATGGCATAAGATTATCCTTCCAATTAAGCCAAATTGATGGACATTAAAACGATTTTCTTGTGTTTTATTTCAATTCGAAGCTCTATACTTCTAAAAAAAACACCCTGTATATAACTTACCGGTTCCGAAACTGGCTACTTTAGTTTGGGATTGAAAAGAAGAGAATGGAACTAAACGAATGTGAAATCTGTATAATATCTTTTAAGATTGCAGCAGGTCAAAGTGGCAGTAAGAGCATAAAGCAAAAGATTTATATAAACCTTACATAGTCCTTAGTTACAAACTTCACTTCCTTAGAAGAATATTACTGACTTCTCTAAATGATTTTCACCCACCATGAAAGTTAAAACGAAAATTTCTAATTCAACTGATGGTGTTTTTGATAATTAATTTTTGGTGTTGACCGTTGCTTTTCCTGCGGTAGTCGTTGTGAATCAGGGTAAGGCTGGGCTGGGCGTTTCTGTCTTATCGAGTTTATTGCTCATACAATATTTGCAGTTTCTTTAAACATTTAAGAAATGCAAAATAATTTAAAAATTTCTGGATGAAGATGGAGACTAACAATTTGGAAACTACCATTTACTCTACTTTTTATATTTCTTGTAAATAATTTTCTTATGATTTAAGTTTAACTAGCAAAGAAAATTTAAAAATTTGAAAACAATTTGCATGTTTTTATTCTTTAAAGTTTTTAACTTTTGAAAGTGAGTTTTTTTGTTGCAATTTAGAGAAAAGAAAACAATCAATTTTTATATAAGTATACATATGTTTATGCACAACATGGCGTATGAGTGACATTTAATTGAAACAGTGAAAATTACAGTTAGGGTTGCCAGATGCTCTGGATTCGCGTGGATCGTCCAGATTTTTAGTCCCAAGTCCATATTCCAGACAATCAGAAATATGTCTAGATGAAATTCGAACAGCCGTATCAACCATGGCGTTAACGAATCATTTGCCGAAAATGCGTTCACTACAATTGGCAGACACAGATTTTCATATCACAGGGCATAGTGACATTTTGCTTGGTGCAGGCGCTGAGTGGCTATAATAAAAGGCAAAATAGAATCAGGTGCGACAGGCAGTCCAGCCGCTCAAGACACAAATTTGGGTTTTATAGTTTTTGCTGAAGTAGCTGTGGAGAAACGTTTGCTATGCAATTTAATCACAGTTAATACAAACGAAAAATTATTATGGCTGTTTGGAAAATTCTGTTATTCAGTTACAGCGAACCCCCTGTCTAAGCCGGCACCCCCTGTAATCCGTCATGTCTATTATTATTGAATACACATTTTTTAACAATCTCTGCTAATGTAGATAATGCATGATTGAACAGGTTACAATTTGTACGCGTTATTAATTTTTGTAAGTTCTATAGGATTAATGACGTTAATTTTATAATAAAACGTATGATTTGTACTTCAGAGTATAAAGTATAGAATCTTATAATTGGATCTGTAATTTGTCGGCTTAAAAGGTACTCTTTTGAAAAAAATTTCGGACTATAGGGGGTATTAGGCAGTACTCTATAATCCGACAAATTCGAGAGTTCGACACTGCCCTGCATAGAGTTTGTCGGATTACCGCGGGTCCGCTGTAATAATATTATGAGCACCAGAATTTTTCTTTGATGTACTTGCAACTATTAATCCTGTTTGAATAAAAAAAAAAATTTTTTTGAATCACCCTACTGTACATATGTATGTATGTACCAGAGAGCAGCAATGAGCCACTTAGCATGTGGGCCATTCATGAATCTGTTAAAACTTTCTGGACATACACACAAATTCAACGCTCACAGAAAATGTTGTTTTGCTGAATTGATATGTTTATTTTGTTTAAATAAAATATATATGTTGGTCTGAAACTAAGCTTTAGTTTTATTTACTGTCCAGAAAAATCAAGATTTTTTTTTTCAAGTGTCCTGAAAAATCCAGAATTTTTCTGATTTTTTTTTAAATGTCCAGGTGAAACACAATTTTGATCTGGCAAGCCTAATGACAGTTGAGGTGACAGATACCAAAATACAAAAGTATGTAATTACAAAGAATAAATTAAATTAAGAGAAGATAAAACAAAGATATATTAAAAAGCAAAGCAAAATGACGAAAGAATTAAACAACAAATTATATTAAAGCAATTTCAAATTCCATAAATATTCCATTAAAAAACTAAAGATCTTTTCCATTTTGTAGTTCACAAGCCCACAAAAGTACGGCACAAGCAAAGAGAAAAAAACAGCACACAAAAAACACCGATACTTGATGCTGTAATGGCAAAAAGATGTGGCAACCTTAAAAACTAGAAACTCAAAGCGCTATCCTTGCCGTTGGCTATAAAGCAGCAAAAAACGGAGCGATCAAGAGTTCCTGGCATAAAAAAAACAAGGCAATGGATACAAAAATTGACATTTAAAATTTAAGTCGACTGGCAGAAACATTTGATGCAGAAGAATTTTTCCCATAATATAAAAACATTCATCGAATACAAAGAACAGCATTAAATACTTGGGAAAAAATACCTTAACGAGCAGAGTAACACAAACACATACATCACATACACTAGCGTGGCTGTGTGAGTGGGTATCGTTTTAACATACCGCAAGTATAGTGAATAAAGCACCACTCAAGCTTTTTTTACAAGAAGTTCAAATGCCTTAACACATCAAATTAAAAGCATTGGCGGCTGCGGCGTTGATGGTATTAATAAGCTCATTAAGATATCATTAATTTTTATTAAAAGATGGAAACATGAAATGTGAACATCTTGTGCATTTGCATGTCATGTTAAAAAGAAAAGAAATTCGAAACAAAAATTGTGGTATTATTTTGTGGTTAAACATGACGTATGCGTTATATTTAATACAACTACGTATTAATGTCACTCATACGACATGTTATATAAAATTATTATTTGTCTGTTGTCGCTTCAAAGAGTAATTTTTAATTCTGAAACATTAAGCGAATATTAAATAAAATTTTCATAAAAACATCAAAACATTTTCAGAAGTTATGTTTTTGTTATGACAACTAACTACTTACCTTTAGGGGAAACACGAGCAAATGCTTAAGACAGCTATTTTTCGACGTTTTCAAAGAAATTAAAAAAAAAAAAAACAATAACTTTGATGCCTTGTGCAAATCAAATCAAAATAATAATAATAAAAAAAAGTTTTTACTACAGTTTGCTTGAGAAAACATGAAAAAATTTCATAAACAAAAATAAGACCATAGTCAAGTCCAAGCTCATCAGATCTCGTAAACAACCTTAATAAGAAGTGAGAGCAACTTCTTCAGGTGTTCCATTAGCATTTATGTTACTTTTACGTGGGAGAGTAATACAAAATTACATTAGGTAAGCATATTTTAATATATCGTCGCTCACTTGTACAACGGCCCTAATTGACATTTTTTTTAAAATCCAGTTTATTACATATTCCTGAAGACCAACCTCAAATGCACCTTCACCCAAAAAATTGGAACGGTAACACAAAAAATACCAAGTTTATTAGGTGATATTAAAAAGCCCTAACTACATTCAACATTTTTTATATGTTAAAAGGCCCTAAATGCTTTTTCTTGCGAAGTAGTTTTCAAAATTTCCGTGTAATTACCAATTTTAAAAAGTAACAATTAGTTTATATCTTATGTTGGAACGCGTATGTGGCCTTCGTTTTAATTTTTCGCAATGAGTGTTAAGGAAAATATTATGTGTGAGATCTATGCCTCTGATTCAATCCCGGAACAATTAAAACGTGATCGGATTTTAAATATGAAAAAACGAATGCGAAAAGTTCAATACATAGGCGTTTCGATTGAAAATGGTTTGTGTCAAGGGGCCGAAAGACGGCTTGGACCACCTTGTACATCAAAATATTGCGAGCAAAGACGTAACCGGTACTGTTTGCTTTTTAGGACAAATGTAAGGAAAGCGATCTTTGATGCGTTTTGGAAAATGACATGAGAGCAAAAAAAGTTAAATGTAATAGGCCTTGTTGATCCGGTGAGCAGAAAACGAATTTCGTCCGAAAACTGCGCGTACTCAGTCTCTAGAATATTTCTTAACACACGATTTCCAACGTTTGCAAATATGTCGTTAAATGTTTTTATCAATATTATGTTTGAAAGAAAAGATTATTTACTAAAAATTACATCAATAAGTACAATATTTGCATATTTTCTTTAATTTAGTTGTAAATGAATTACACTTTTAGTTTTCAAAGTAACTGCAAAAAGCCCTAAATGCTCTTTTGCATACATAAAAATGATGTCAAAAAGCCCTAATTGAAATAAAATAAGTATCAATAAAAAAAAATTAGCGTATCCATTAAAAATAATTATGTTATTGTTTTTGTAACTAAACTGCATTTAAAAAAATTTCAATATTCTGCATTGTCGGTTTTTATACAGTTTTTTGTGTCTCCTGAACAAAATCAAAAATGTCAATTAGGGCCGTTGTACAAGTGAGCGACGATATGTAAGTTAAGATTAAATTTCTTTTACAACATGCATCATTGACTCTGTCATAAAAGCCATAAAATATTTATATTTTCTAGTATAGTCAGTTGCGTGTGCTTTTATTTGAAGTAGTGGCGCTTTAATAGTTAAATTTTGTCTTGAAATAATACCAAATTAAATAATGTTTTATAGTTTAAAATATTACCACAAATAAAACAACAAAAAGTTTCCTTTTCAGAATGTTAAGAAATTCATAAAAAAAGTTCTCAAATGCTTCACAAACACTTAATTCAGGAAGCTACTGAAGTAAACTCGCAACATTTGGTGATAAAAAATAGTATTAGAAAAAAAGCATGTTTGGGCATTGTGGGCGTGTAACTTTTAATGCAAGCCAAGATTTTAAAAATTTTAATGTGAGAAGCTTTTTAAAGTACGATTAATATTTAAATTAAACATATTATTTAGAGAAATAAAAACACTAATTTTTTTCGTGCTTTGTTTGGCAATTTTTATTTGTGTTTAATAATGCTATTTTCAAATAGAATTTAGATTTTATGTTTTTTCGATAGTTTTACTGATATTAAAACCATCGTCATGGGCCAATATGGATGAAAGCCACATGGTGAAATAAAAAAAAATTTGATTAAGCTTCACTTAGTTTGTACTTAGGCGTGTTTTATGAACTTTCAATATATGGCATCCTTTTCATGAATTCTCATTTAATGTGTCATGTCAAGTTTTACTGTACGGACCGATGAAACCCAAAGAGATTTTTAAGGGCATTTGTATAGAGAAGGGTTTCCCAAACTTTTTCTGCAATAGAACATTTCGTAAGCCCGGAAATTTTAACGGAGCACTTAGTTTAATTTTTAGGTTGGGAATTTCCCAGAAACAACTCGCATATAGAAACAGGTATCAAAGGTATAAATATTGAAAAAAAAAAAATAACAAATGACGCGCTAAAAAGTTGATATTAATTTCTAGAAAAGTTCATCCACAATTTTTGATATGTTACACACCAGATGCCAGCGAAAATTTTCGTTAGCATATCCTGTTTTTTTTTCTTCTTAAAAATACATAATTTTGGGAGAAATATGAGAAATTCAAAGCGTCGCTGACGTTAATTTGGTTAAAGTTTTTTCTCAGTATACCCCATTTCTTTAATTCGCACGTTATCAGAAAAGATGGTCCATAAAAAAGAATATGGAAAGTCATATGAGCAAAGTTAAAAATTGTGCCTTAATTCATTTTATCTTAAAAAAAAGTGACACTCATACTTATACAATATTAGATGTTTGTATACAAATAATTTTTGCAAGCTTTGATGCTTAGTACGTGGGTGCCAGCTACTGCAACCTTCTTCGGCTTAGATGGGATAAATACCTAAATTATGCAAAAAGGACAAGCCATATGAAAAGCAACTTTGTCACGTTTCACAAGTAATTAGATTCACTTAAACATATTAAAAGGGATGATGAACAAAAATATGAGGAAAATATTTTTAATAAAAACTTAATGAATATAATATTATAAAATGAAAAACTAAGACCGCCGGTCTCAAGTTGGTGAACAAAAATAATAAAAACGGAAAATTCGTACAAAGCCCACATTGATTTATTACCAACTTAATGCTGCATGCATAAATTATGCGTGCATCAATCCTCATACAATATCAGAGGAATTAAGGACAAAAAAAAACGACAGCACATTGGAGCATTATGGCTTTTTCCTAACGTTGTTGTTCTGATGCAATATTTATAATGCAAGCGACTAGCATTAAAAAGTTTTTCTAAAGAAACGACTTTGAGATAAAGCTTTTTGTCATACACAGATTTTTCATAGTAATTTAAAAGAAACACCCTGTTAGCTTTTCTGACGAGAAGTTTAGCTATTTTCAAAATGAGCTTTTCAAAAGTTTTGCCAACGAAAGCAATCGCTTTAAGTTTTCACTGCAGAGTTTCTCTTAAAATTTTCAATCAAGAGCAAGTGTTGGAAATATTAGAGCTTTTACTTTTACTCTCCAGCTTTGTTGAACAATAGTAGTAAAATATTGGAAAGCTTACCTATAAAGAAAAGACAAGAAGCATGACATTAAATTGGTTGAATCGAAGAACTGCAAGTTGATATATAATTATTTTAAATTTATTTATTTATTTTGTTTTTAATTGGAAAGTCAATGATGACTAGAGCGGTTCAAAATAAAAACTTTTTGATTTTTTCACGATGTGTCAGCGGATTACAGTAGCCTTATATGTCTGGACAAAGCCCATTACTAGGATTAAGGTTAATATTGAAAACTGGATAAGCGAATTAACAGAACTGACATAATTTGAATTTTTGAAAATGGTAGAAAAATCTATAGAATAGTTCAAATTATGCCAGTTCCATTAATTTAGAAAAATGCAGATATCTCGGGTTTTAAATAAGAAAATGATATGTGGTTTACGGCATTCTTTTAAGCAAATAACAGCACATTAAAAATGATGTCGCGGATGGGCGGCAAAATAATTTGGGGTGATTTTGCTCATTTAAAGTACAATATCGGAATTTATTAATTTTTTTACGGTCAATTTTCAATTTTTTTGTAAGAAAAAAAGAAGAAGAAGAAAAACTAATTACGTATTCGAATTCCGCGGTCAATAGTAACTGTTTAAAATAAAAAAAATTTGAATCACGTTAATATGCAAATTTGTCGACTCCGATTCGAAAAAAATCAGGTTTGTTAATTTAGAAAAATGCAGATGTATGTATGTATGTATCTTTATTTATAGTAAAAAAATTATATGATAAACTAAAGTTATTGCACAATTTATAGAGATTTAGTACTTATATACTTTACATCTAGAAAATTATACATTATTTTACAATTTATAGGTAATTATGTATATTAAACAGAATGAAATACACAAAAGGAAAACTACAAGAAAAACCTTCTAAAAAAAAAACGGTGGGTTGCACTCCGGGAGTGCCGACAGAAGCGAAAACAAATCGTTGAATGCCAAGTTAGTGTGTTAGTTGGCATGTGTGCGTTTTCTTTTTATAAGGCAATGCAATGGAAGACAAAAACGGAATATGATTTCAAATTTTACTCTCGCTCTCATTCTCAATTTGTCAACGCAACAACGCGGAATTTGAAAGAAACAAACATGTAAGCATAACAATCGTTGAATGAGAATGGAATGTGTCAGTTAGTGTGTCTGCTTTGCTTTTTGTCTTCCACTTGGAATATTTATTTAAAAGAAACAATAGAACATTCAAATTGTACTATCGTATTCATGACGGGGAATCCCGATGACGGTCGGTGTCGCGAGTTCATACTTTTTTCCTCAGCCGCACAACGTGCCATAAGAAGTTTTCACTTCAATAAAAAACTACAAGAAAAACCTTCTAAAAAATAAAAAATAATTTACAAACAGTTTGTATTTATGTACTAATTTGAGCTATATAGACTTAATATGAGATTTTTATCAGACATGTTGCTTAAAAATTTAAACTCCTCAATTGCTTTTGTAATGTAGACAGAGATAAGGTTCATGTTGCTTTTTTTATGGAGCTTTTTAGTGTCATTTTTAGCAACTTATTTTGACAGACCTGTAATTTCTTGGTGTGCATTTTGGCTCATGTGCCCCACACAGGACATGCATACAAAATTTTTGGCTGAAATATTACTTTTGCTCGTATAATTTTATTTTCATTACTGAGTTTGGAACTCCTGTTCAATAAAGAGTAGAGTAAGTGTTTTGCGATGTTGAACTTAGCATTAATGTTTTTAACATGATCGCGAAATATTAATTTTTTGTCGAGATGAACTCCGAGATACTTTACACAATCTGACCATGCAACACTGCAGTTATTCAATTGTGGTTGGGAATTGGGATAGAAACAAAGTTTTCTTTTTCTAGTGAAAAAGATTGCTTGCGTCTTATTAGCATTAAGTTTAATTTTCCACTTTGTAAAATAGGTATTTAACTGATCAAGAGCACATTGCAATTCAGTCACAATATTTTGACCAAAAGAATGCGAGTAAAGAATACCGGTGTCATCGGCATAAACTGCATATTCGCAAGTAGAATATTTCGGCATGTCAGAGAAGGATATAATATACAGGAGAGGTCCAAGTACTGAGCCTTGTGGAGCGCCCGCTGGGACTTTCACTAGGTCGGAAAAAACTTCATTTAGACATATACAAAAGTAGCGATTTGTTAAAAAACTATGAATTATTTTGGTGATATGGAGAGGAAAACATAAATCAATCATTTTGTAGATAAGACCATTATGCCACACAGAAAGAAAAGTGCAGATATCTTGGTTTTAAAATAAGATAATTATATGCGGTTTCGGCATTCTTTTAAGCAAATAACTTTAAGTAAAAACTGATGTACCATGGGATCAGCGAAAACATAATATTTGAGGTGCTCCAGCTAGAAAGTGGAAAATCGGTACTTTTTTACTTTTGTCCGGTCAATTATTAATTTTTTTTATAAGAAAGAAAGAAGAAGAAGAAAAACAAATCACAGATTTGGATTTCCCGATCGATAGTTTCCCGAAAACCATACCCACTATGTTGGAAAATTTTATAAAGTCTGTAACTTGCACCATTTTTTAAATCAATATTTTGGAAAATGGGTTGTTTACTTAAAACAGAGGGCGCTTATTCAGTTTTTAATATTAACCTTAATTCTGGTAATGGGCTTTGTCCAGACATATAAGGCTACTGTTATCCGCTGACACATCGTGAAAAAATCAAAAAGCTTTTATTTTGAACCGCTCTAAAGATGACTCAATAATCGACAAAAAATAGCCATCATATCCTTTCAACCACAATAATGAACACCTTTGTCACTTGTGATACAACGAACGCACTGTACATTTGAACGGCTGTCTTTGATTCAAAAACAAAAAGTAAAGTACGCTGATTAAATTGTACTTACTTATATTTTCACATGAAAATTCCGTCAACAACTCTATTCGCTTAGCCAGTTAAGAAAATAAATTGATATTTTTTTTACATATTTGAATTATGTCAAAACTTTTATGAAAAATCTATATAACTCCAAAGCTGATGATCCTACGTACAGCACTTCACGAAGAAGACAATATTCTACACATTTTTTGCACAGACATTTTGCTGTCATTTTTGCAATATGGCAAGATCCATGTATATCAAGAACAACAACAAAAAGTTTTTCTCTAAACTTTCGCATTATTCGTAGGTACTTATAAATTAGATTAGATTAGATTAGATTAGATTGGAGAAATAATATATTTATAAGAAAAAATAGTGCATTTAAAAAAAAAAAGTTGTCAAAATTATAAGAGAAATTGGTTAAAATTCGATAACTACTGGACCAATATTAAGGATTAAAAAATTTTTTCATAGTTTTTGAAATAGTATTCAAGGTGATAGCGATATTTGTTAAATAAATCCCTGTAACACTGTCTGTCTGCTTAGTTACTCCATCGATCTCTTAGCGGTTGGCGAGGTAGCTCGAACAAGTCAAGGCATTTTCGATATTTCTTGTAAGTTACATGCAGGTTTTTTGTGATGGAAATGAAGTATTTAAAGTTAGTTTATAATTGCCGACCATCAGGCACATATGCGCTTCGACAGATTTGGTGATTAAGATTTTGATGCAATGGGCTCTCGAACTATGTTTATCTTATATCTAGCTTTTAACGTACTTTTTTTAAAAACGGATTTTGAAAAAGAATATAATATTTTGTATATCTATTTTTGAAACTATCTAATATGTTCAGAAACATTTTTAGTTCGGTTTTATGTCTCTAAAATAAATGCTTGAATTTGGTGAAATTTTTGTTTTTGACAAAATGCAAAGTTAGAGTTTAATTTATTCATAGTCAATGACCCCGAATATTTTTTCGAATGAAAGCCCCTACTATGCGATTTATTTATTTGTGGCTGATAATTCTTTTTATTCCAAAAATCAGAAAAGAAATAAAAAAATCACAGGAAAATTCAAAGAAAACAAATTTTAACTGATGAACATTTTCCTAGAGACAGCTATAAGACGACGAATGGGAATTTCTAAGCCTGATATGCTTTCCTTTTTGCATAGATTTCATTTGGGCGAATTTTGAATACAAAGTCATTTGAATTCTTTCTATTTTCCCAATTTGATAAGAGCAAAAACTCAAGAGACAAAAACAAAAACAATTTTTTAATAAAAGCTAACCAATTTGGAACAGTTTGTAGGTTTCGCCTCACATTGGCTATTACACACGTAGGAAAAGTATTTCAAATGACACAATGGAATTTACATGAGCAGCTTACACGTGTTGCGTTGATACTTTCTTTCATTTTGCAACAAAACGCAAATATAAATTGACACCAATTTCTAATGCATACACACATACATATTTTGCATATGTACGCATAGAAAATATACACAACTACACTAAAGTCAATGTCAAGTGTAGACTAACACGTACGAAATTTATGTCAAAATAAATAGAAAGAAAATGACAGGAAAAAACAGAGTAAGCGTAAAATAGTGTGAGCAAAAAAGAAAAGCAAACAAATAAACATAAAAAGAAAATGATAAAAGTCAACAAGTTTCGATACTTGTCTGTGTGAATGCACACAAACATAAAGTTAATGAGCAATTGTTAAGATTTCCTTCACACAGTTCAAAAGGCAACACAAAGGATACAAAATATGGCGTGGTCAAAATTCAAAGGACAATATAACGTTGATGTGGTACATTCATAATGTTAAAGGGCAATAAAAAGTTAAAACCAGCACACAGACAGTTCATATGCAACACAATACCACGTTTGGTGCTAAATTAGTTTTTGGGCCTTTTTATTTAAGTTTTTTTGTAAGCATTTTCTATTAAATTAAGACTTGCACGAGATTCTGTGTAGTAAAAGAACCTAAAAGTCTCAACTAAAAAATTAGTCATGAAATCGACGTGTGTGCGAACCATGGCAGCTTTAAGAAAAATGGTGTAAAATTTCAAAAGGAAGAAAACGCAAATTTCTGCAAAGACGATGGAAAAAAGACACAAAATGTGTGAATTTGCTTAGGGGTGAAGTGTAACGATGACTTTTTTTTCTCAAGTTTCGGGAAAGTTTTCTATTTGTTTTTAGCAAAATATTTTTATTGTGCTACAGCGACACATGATTTTTATTTGGGACTAGATATTTTGATATTTTTTTTTTATCATTTTTGTTTTTGGGTATGAATAGTTAAACTAAGTATTTTACCGAATTACTAATTTTCTATTATAAAAAACGCTCGGCATCATTAATGGTCAAATGATCAAAGTAATAAAAACTGAACAAGTCGAACTATGCACTTTTTCGAGTGATATTTTTATTTCCTAAATTTTACCAATCACTCACATAACAAGGTTTCCTATATTTAATATAGTAATTTCCATGCGATGTGTAAATATTATTTTCACTACAAAAAATGTGTAAGTCAATTACACATTTTTGACCGTGAATTCTCACGTTAAAAACATAAACGTATAATAAATAAATAATTTAAAGAGTCACTTAGGATGTTAATGTTTTTTATTGTTTATTTAAGTGATTTATTTTTATATGTACAAATAGGAGCCGTGACATAATCCCCACGGACATAATCCCCATTTTTGAAATGGGGATTATGTCCGAAAATTTTCGGACTCGATCCCCATTTTTGCTGTGGGGATTATGTCCGAAAAAATATATTAAATTATGGGGGTTATGTCCGTTTTTTTTTCGGTCATAATCCCCACTTCGTGTTGGGCTTATAACAACTTCTAAGAATGGACATAGCCGGACTTTCATATTTTGGAGGATGTAAGTCCTCAGAAGCCACCATTGGAATTATGTCCGCATGTTCAACACCGGCTTCGCTAGCTACAGTAATTCCACATAAAAGTCAAGGTAAGTGGGCGGCCTTCGGCCGCAGCTCAGGATTTAAAACTCCCAAAAATTCAACACCGGCTTCGCGGCGGCCTTCGGCCGCGGATCAGTCTATAAAATATCCAACACCTAGTTTGCTAGCCACAGTTATTCTACATAAAAGTTAAGGTAAGTGGGATCATAAAAGGCCGCCGAAGGCCGTTGGTGTTGGATATTTTATAGACTGATCCGCGGCCGAAGGCCGCCGCGAAGCCGGTGTTGGATTTTTGGGAGTTTTAAATCCTGAGCTGCGGCCGAAGGCCGCCCACTTGCCTAGACTTTTATGTGGAATTACTGTGACTAGCAAACAAGGTGTTGGATACTTTATAGACTGATCCGCGGCCGAAGGCCGCCTCGAAGCCGGTGTTGGATTTTTGGGAGTTTTAAATCCTGAGCTGCGGCCGAAGGCCGCCCACTTGCCTTGACTTTTATGTGGAATTACTGTGACTAGCAAACAAGGTGTTGGATATTTTATAGACTGATCCGCGGCCGAAGGCCGCCGCGAAGCCGGTGTTGAATTTTTGGGAGTTTTAAATCCTGAGCTGCGGCCGAAGGGCGCCCACTTACCTTGACTTTTATGTGGAATTACTGTGGCTAGCAAACTAGGTGTTGGATCTTTTATAGACTGATCCGCGGCCGAAGGCCGCCGCGAAGCCGGTGTTGGATTTTTGGTAGTTTTAAATCCTGAGCTGCGGCCGAAGGCCGCCCACTTACCTTGACTTTTATGTGGAATTACTGTAGCTAGACAAAATTATTGTTATGGGGATTATGCCCGTCACTGATGCGGACATAATCCCCATGGCTTTGGGGATTATGTCCGCTTTTTTATGGGGATTATGTCCGAAAATTTTGCGGACATAACCCCCACAGCAAAAATGGGGATTATGTCCGAAATCCCCCATGATGCATGAGAAACTTAAAATAATACCGGCTAAAGTGAGTGAATTTACACTCATAAATTTGTAAATGTCTCTATAACGTTGTAAACTACACATTATGTATAAATATACATATTTTGTGTAAAATTCTTCGAGTCTTTATCGAAACATATGAGATGTGTAATTAAACTAATGTATGTAATAGTATTAATACAAATTAAAATATGTAATTTTACAATAATGAATATAGCGATTACACACATCGCTGTTTCTATTTCATAGAGTGATCTCCATGATGTCTTATTTTTTTTTAATCAGTTGAAAATGTTCAAATGTTCAGACTGGCTGGTGACTGGTAAACATTTTTTCGTGATAAGCCCTAATGTACATTATTGAGATTGTCGTTTAAAATTAACTTAGTTTAAAATAAACCATTTCTTTCGGGCTCTTCAAGTTCGATTTAAAGGTAGTAGCTGATGAAACAAATAAAAATTATCACATGACGTATGAGCAACATTTTATTATTTTCATACAAAATAGAAATCACTCATACGTCAAGTGCAGTAGATGCTAAACGAAGGAGTTTCAATTAGTTAGCTTTGTTGATTTTGCTGGGAATGCCAAGTCAAATGCTGTTGATCACAAGACAAAATAAAATTGTTTTCTTTTTTTCATTTGTTTTATTAGAAGAGCCAACGAAAACAAATAAAATGAACAGCCAAAAAAATAAATATGAAAACTTAGTGCTTTGACAACCTACACACAAATTTCTATCATGTACGCATACAACAACAACATTAGTTCTAGTTTATTTTGTTGTTGACCACAAAAAGCTTAAATGTGTGCAATAATTTGTTTACGTTAGATTTTGAATTTGTGTTTGATATTGATCAGAGTATAACGAAGGAATAATACCGTAGGAGACAAAAAGCAATTTGGCACATAGGACGTAGGTGTTTAAGAAATTCTATGTTTTGCACACGCGGAAGTTTTATTTATTTTAAAATCAAAATAAACATATATACTTTACTTTTTTCTTATCGACTTAAGATGTTTAATAACGTACAGCAGAATTCTTCGCACTGTAGTTGCGAAATTTGATATTTTGCATTTTGAAGTAACCAGCAGAAACAAAGTTCACTAATCTTTAAAATTGAGCAAAAAACAAAATAAATAAATATGGGGAATGCGTAAGCAAAAGCTACGTCATTACACTAAAAATGTGAACACAATGCATTGACACTTTCATTGCTCAATAAAATTATTTTTATGATGTACACAACAGCGAGTCATATTAAAGTCAAATTGAGTTTATTGCACCACGGGGCGTATGAGCAATTATTTTATTTTCATAGACTGCTCATAAATATTTGCGAATATAACGTTTATTTATTACTTTAGTGGGAGTTATGGCTGCAGTGATTTTGTTTCTTTAAGCTAATTATTTTTATCTAAAAATACTTGAAATTATTTTCTACCTCCATAGCAATGCCGCATTGTATTAAAGATTAATGCAATTAAGTTTACACTGAGTTCTGCATAATATGTGCACTATGTACATCAATCGTATTTTTGCGCTTAAGAGTGACCTGAAAAGTATTCATTAACCAGTCAGTGTGCTTACTATCACAGAAAAAGAAAGAAAAACCATTTATGCTTCACGGTATCTCGCAGCAGTTGCCGTTGCTCTTTACTTTGCTGACAACGCACATTGGGAAAATTTCTTAAATATGTAGTTAAAAAAGGACGAGACACTTGAAATACTGCTCAGATGTTTCTTAGATTAAAACAAGCACAGTTAGTGATTATGAGCAAAGTCCGCGAACGAACATGTCCGCCTCTCATGCAAAAGAGGGGCGTAGAAGAAGCTGTTATGATTATAGTTTCTGCGTAAATAAGGGAAATTTTAAGTCCATCCGGTAGAAGCTCCACCTTAAGGGATCTTAATTTTAAGCTAGTTTAAGACTAGTTGTATCGTATTGCTACAGTTTTTCAAAATTTTCGAAGAATAAAGGTTTAGTTTTTTAAATAATTTTTTCTCTCTTAAATTTCTATTGAATTGAAATAGAAGCGATTGAAAATTTATTTTAGATTCGATGTACCTTTTAGTGCAGATTTAAAAAAAAAATCAATAACTAAACATTCTAGGTATTCTACCGGAGATTAAAGTTAAAAATGTTTGCTTCCTTTTTCAAATTTCGAATAAATAATTCTCTTTACTCTTATTTCGTGTCATTACACTTTTTTCATTACATTTACAGAGACACAATGAAGTTATATAAAGATTGTAAATAATTTTTACTGCACTTATGATAACAAATATCAAATAATTTATCAATTGAGCTAAAATCACGATCTCCCACTGTGCAACGTAGCGCAAAAACGTCACAATTAATCAATTTATTGACACGCTGTTGTTGATGTTGGTTGTCCGCGCTCACCAACACACAAAGACATACTTCATTAGCAGGGTGGTTCCAATTAAAGAGAAAAGTTTAGAAATTTAAATAATACAAGCGAATATTTAGCCACCTCAGCTGGGAAAAATCTGGTTCATTGCTTTTGAGAAAGCCTAAAAACAAATAAGTCTATTTGCATACAATTTTTGTTAATGCGTGACTCAACTCAATGCAAGGATTATGCTATTCGATTTAAAAAAGAATTTCCCCATGGCAAGTAAATAACAGTCATTCAAGATATCAAAATAATAAAAAATCGAGGAGGCTAGTTTCGTAGTTCATCATTTTTATTTTCAAAATGTGCCACCCTTATGTGAGCTGTAAATTATTTTTTTTTTTGCTTCACAGCCAACCAACAAACATTTCTCTTTTTTTTTGTTGTTTGTTGCTGCTGTAGTCCTTTTTAATCGCATACTGACAACGGAAGTCAAAAGAGGTATGCATTTATCAGGTGATTTTCATGCAATTCAATTTTTATTGATTTTCTTCTTCTATGTTCATAGTTTTTATGTCCTGAGAGCGGTACTGTTATATTGCTTTTTTTCGCTTTTGCTGCTGATGTGTCAGCTTGCTTGGCACATTGCAGCCTACACAACATCTATTTGTGGTTTGTCTGCATATTTTCCATTATGTATTTGTATGTGTGTGTGTGAACAGTGCCACAAAAATAACAGCACGCAATTATTAAGTTATGAATGCCGGAATATGCTGCATGTCATTGGCGACTACGACAATAGTGTGGGTTTTTGTTGGTGTTGTTGTAGTGTCCTTTGTTTAAATTTGAAAATAAAAAGAATAAAAAAACATATGCATTCCACGAGAATGCATTAATTTTGCTAATGTATGCAGAAATTTATGAATGTTTTAGTGTATATGTGTGTGTTTTTAAATGGGCGTCTGTGTGTGCGTTTTTAAATGGGCGTCTGTGTGTAGCCAACTGTTAAATTGCATTTACCATAGTGTTGCATAGACTGGAACATTAAATATAAAGCGATCGAAAATATTTTTGTGCCAAATTTTTAAATCTAAAATGTATGCTATTTACGTGAGTATTGGCTTAAGAAAATTTGAAAAAAAATATAACATATGGGCATTTCCACCAAAAGGCCAACCGGTACAAACCAGTTCAAAACGATAAAACCACTTTTTCACAGCCATGGCAAAACATAATCGCATAATTTTTTTTTGTTGGAAAGGTTGTGAAGAGAAGAAGGGACATGTATACTTTTTTTCAATAGTAGACGGTGCCACGCCCCTAACGGGAAAAAATGTTTCCACGGCTAAGCTAATGGACCGATTTTAATGAAATTTGGTTAGGAGATAGAATGTTCCATAAAAAAGCTTAGTAGAGACTCTAAGTCCTTTAAGTAACAGTATCACGGCTGTGCCACTACACCGATTTTGATGAAATTTGGCATGTAGATAGATTGGAACTTGAGTAAAAATCTTTTTTTTTTAGTGGGGGTGCCATGCCTCTTACAGGAAATACTTTTTAACAGCAATAAGACAAGTATTACATTCTTTTAAGAAAAATGTCTACTCCTTCCTCTTTTCTTTGTTAAAATTGATCTCAGTAATTAAATTGATATATATAAACATTAGATTTGTTTTATTAATTACTGTATATATCTTAAATAATATTATTTATATAAATATTAAAGTCGTTTCGAAAATTGCTCAAGTTAGCCAAAACGGAAAAATATGTCCCGTTCGAATGGAGTCTTATGCATTGTAAGAAAAAAAGTAAATTAAATATTTCAATTAAACGAAATCTATTAAAAAGTTAAATTATTCCATAACATTTTAAAATTAGTCGCATTAAAAAATGTTGCCAGGTTTCGCTGACTTGTGCTTTTCTATAGATGGCTATGAAAAACACTTCCGTTTTTTGTCCTGTTCGAATGGCTTTTTTTATTGCCTTTATCTTGGAACCAGTATTACGTCTGGCATCAACTTTACCACTCAATATAGTGCTGCCAAAAGGCTATTCTTTAAAGTATCAGACAAAAATAAAAGTGTTATACTTTGACTTTGATTCCACTTTAAAAATATACTTCCGTCCCGTTCAACATGAGAGAAATTCTCAATACAAAGATTACGAAAATTATTTTTGAAATACATGTATGTATATTGAAAAAAGTTTTAGGTACAACATTTTTTTTAAACATATTGTAGCGAAATTTGGTTTATGCTAGAAGACTCTTAAAATAAATACCAACGAAAAGAAACTAAACGATATTAGCACCATCTAGCGCAAAATGCTAACAATAATAAACCAAACAGACGCTGCAGTAAACAATAAAAAGTCAACAACCGAGAGAATTTATCGCCGTCGTACAACGTACAACGCCATCTAACATCTAGCATAATAGCTAGCTCAACGTCAGTGTGCCATGCATTGTGGTGAATTGTGGATAGTAGTAGAATGCACGCTACAAAGTAGCACTAGTAGGTTGTAGATAATAGTAGAATATACGCCATCTGGCAGCTTGTAGTTTATTCGAGAAAGTGATGCCTGTAGTATAAAAGGGTGTCATTTGAGTTTTCGGACACAGTTGTAGTTCAACAGTGAAGTGGAACACAGTAGAATTAAACCAGCGAAGCAGTAAGCAATAAAGTGAATACAGTGTGATCCGTAGTAGAACAAAACAGTTTTCTATACAGTGTTAAATTAATATTAGAATTTGAACGTTAATAAAATAAACCATTTTATAACTAAATAAGTTTGTGTGTTTTTAATTGTTACACAATCCAGTGATCGAACTCAGAAAAGTGTGAGAGATCGAAATTATCGTCAAAGGGACAGAAATTTCGTAACAATTGGTGTCAGAAGTGGGATTGTGTAAAAAGAATTAACAATAAATTAAAAAAAAAAAAAAAAAAAAATAAAAAAATAAATAAATAAAAATGGTTAAGTTTGACGAACTAAAAGTGGATCAACTGAAGAAGGAGTTGCAGCAGCTGAGTCTGCAATCTACTGGCGGAAAGGTGGAGTTACAGAAACGCTTACGGCAGGCTCTTGAGGCTCAAGGTGTAAACCTAGAAGAGCATGAATTTTATAGTGATGTATCAGAATCAGCAGCGAAAGTGGAAGAAACTTCTGGACCAGCGGCAAGTGGTGAAGTTGTAGATATGTCAAAGTTCGAGAAAATGTTAATGGCGATGACAAGCAATATCCAGGCCGTTCGGGAAGAAATATGTCAAAATGCACTGCAAATAGACGAAAAGTTATGTCAAAATGCACTGCAAATAGACGAAAAGTTAAGTCAAAATGCACTGCAAATAGACCAAAAATTAAGTCAAAACGCGACGCAGATCCACGCAATGAATCAAAACATTGAAGCTGTTCGAACGGAGGTTTCCAAAATGGTAGATGGCCTCGATGCAAAAATGATTGAGTTACGAGATGACGTTGAATCATTCAAAGGAGAAGTTCAAAATAATTTTGAGGACGTTAACAAAAGGATTCAACAGTTGGAAATAAGCGAACCAACCACTCAAGTTATAAGAGAAATCAGCGCAGAGAGGCTTAAGGCACCCTCGTACGATGGAACAACGCCATTCAGTGTTTTCAAGCTCCAGTTCGAAACAACATCTGGTCACAATCGTTGGGATAACGAAAGCGCAGCTGCAGCGCTAATTGTGGCATTAAAAGGCGCAGCTGCAGAAGTTTTGCAAACGGTTCCAGTGGCGGAGCAGAAAAATTACAAGGCGGTGATGGATGCCTTACAGCGAAAATATGGCAGTGACCACATGAAGCAAATTCACAGATTGGAGTTAAAAAGTCGTATCCAGAAATCTGGTGAGTCCTTGCAGGAGTATGCTGCTGATATTGAGCGATTGGCACACCTTTCCTATCCTGACGAGTTAAGTGTCGTAGCAGAAAAATTCAAAATAGAGGCGTTTATTGACGGCATACGTGACTCAGAAACAAAACGCGAGACAATGAGGAGCCCGAAGACGACATTTAATGAAACAGTAACGGTTGCCCTCACGCAGGAGACGATTGCGTTGACATGCCGCCCATCACTGAAAACTCGTCGGATGGAGGTGGAGGCTGAAAAGAAAAATTCATCGTTCGCCAGCGGTAGCTTCAGCGGAAAATGCTACAATTGTGGTAAGCAGGGACACATGGCACGTGACTGCAAATCACGTCGTAAACGATCTGCATCACGTTCACCAAAAAGAAGACTTGGAAATAGGGTGAACGATGGCGAAAATGTTAGCGAGCAGCAGTCGTTAAACTAAAGAGAGTCAGTACAGCGGGGCGTGAGCTGACTCTTACAGATGATTGCCCCATAGTCTTGGTTTCGAAGCTCTGCCGAAATTCCAACAGCCTTACCATCGGTGGAAAAATCAACGGAAGACCATGTGAGCTTACTTTGGATACAGGCGCATCGCATTCAATTGTGAGGAAAGACTTATTTGAAAGACGACGAGTAACGCCGTTAAATGGGATCCAATTGAGAACAGCGACAGGAGAAATTGCGCAAATAGTAGGAAAAGTTACAGCGAGTATTCTCATCGGCAACAAAACTGTGGAACATGATTTTATTGTTGCAAACATCACCGATGAGGTTATCATTGGCGTGGACTTCATGATTCGACACGGGTTCACTTTGGATCTTAAGAAAAAAACGTTAAGGTATGCCAATGTAGAGTTGCCTTTAGACATTGGCTGTGGACAAAAATTAGCAATTGCAAGAGTCTACATAAGTGAGCGCTGTCGAATTGAACCCAATACCGAAGAAATTATTTGGGCCACAACAAATGAAGACTGTGGGACAAGCCATCTGTGGGTAGTGGAAGCAGATAAGAAAAATTTTAAGAAAGACCTGATTATTGGAAAGATCCTAGTAAACACAAGAACAGACAGAAAAATACCGGTGCGAATTTTGAATCCAACAAATAAGCCAAAATGGATGCAAAAAGGTGAACTTATAGCGCAATGTGAGAAAGTTACAGCTGTGATAAATTGTGAAAATGACCAGCAGAACACACAAGGTACAACTTTAACAAAATCGTCGGCCTTGGATGTATTGACGAAAGAATGGACGAAGGAGTTGTCTGCTCAGAACAAAAACAAAGCAAAAAGGTTTCTGCAAAAACATTGGCGGATATTTGCGTCCAAAGGAGAAAATAATGGCCGAACATCAGTTGTCAAACATCGCATTGATACAGGTGATTTTCAGCCGATTCGTCAACCTCCAAGGAGGCTAGCACTCGCTAAGAGAGAAGAAGTGACGGGCCTTATAGAAGATATGGCGCGAGAAAATGTCATTGCACCATCAGAAAGCCCATGGAGTTCACCGGTCGTACTTGTGAAGAAAAAGGATGGAAGTATGCGATTCTGTGTGGATTACAGAAAACTGAATGACGTCACCAAAAAAGACAGCTACCCGTTACCCAGAATCGATGATACACTGGATACGTTATCTGGAGCAACATGGTTTTCCACCCTGGACTTACAAAGTGGATATTGGCAGGTGGAAATAGATGAAAAAGACAAAGAGAAAACTGCCTTTAGTATTGGGAATGGTCTATGGCAGTTCAACGTCATGCCGTTTGGTCTTTGTAACGCTCCAGCTACGTTTGAACGGTTAATGGAACGAGTTCTCAAAGGACTACATTGGAAGACTTGTCTAGTGTATCTCGATGACATAATCATCATGGGTAAAGATTTTGATGACCACTTGAAAAATCTGGAGGAAGTGTTTGAGCGCTTGGAGGCAGCTGGACTAAAATTAAGTGCGAAAAAGTGCTCACTTTTCCAGCGTGAAGTCAAATATCTGGGGCACAAGGTTACGTCAGAAGGAATACACACAGATGAAGATAAAATAAAAGCTGTGAAAAATTGGCCACGTCCATCTAATCTTCATGAGTTGCGAAGTTTTCTGGGTCTATGCACTTATTACAGACGCTTTGTTCCTGGTTTCGCAAATGTTGCAGGCAGTCTACATGAGCTGACACAGAAAAATCGAAAATTCGAATGGAGTGGGGCACAGGAAACTGCATTCCAAAAACTGAAAGAATTACTGTCCACAGCGCCAATACTCGCGTACCCAATACCCGGCAAAGAATTTGTATTGGACACCGATGCGAGTGGCCATGGTATTGGAGGAGTTTTGTCCCAAATCATCAATGGTCAAGAAAAAGTCGTCGCATATTTCAGCAAAATTCTGTCGAAACCTGAGAGGAATTATTGCGTAACTCGGAGAGAGTTACTGGCAGTAATGGAATGCGTGAAACACTTCCATAAGTACTTATATGGACAGCACTTTCTCCTGAGGACAGACCATGCAGCATTAAGGTGGCTACTTCAATTCAAGGATCCTGAAGGTCAAATCGCACGGTGGATAGAACGCTTGCAGAGCTATGATTTCACCATAGAGCATCGCAAAGGAAGCCAGCATGGAAATGCGGATGCACTTTCCCGTCGTCCATGTAAAATTGAATGCGGTCATTGTTCGCGAACAGAAAATAAAGCTGGAACAATTGATGTGCGCCTTTTGAACGTTTTGCCTGAAGAAAAGTGGACAAAAGAGGAGGTAAAACGGGACCAGCGCAATGATACAGATTTGGCAATTATAATTAAGTTTAAGGAGCTGGGTAGGAAACCGGCGTGGCAAGAAATTTCAAATGAAAGCCAAATCTGTAAAGCATACTGGGCGCAATGGCAAAGCTTGGAGTTGCATGATGGTTGTCTCTACCGAATCTGGGAAAGCGAGGATGGTAAAACTCGCTCAAAACTGCTGGTTATTCCAAAGGCCAAATTTAAGGAAATAATCGAGGATTATCACAATGGATCGAGTGGTGGACATCTGGGCATAACGAAAACCACAGAGAAAATAAAGAAACGGTTTTATTGGGTAGGATGCCAAGAATCAGTTGCTGACTGGATCCGCCGTTGTGACCAATGTGCAATTGCTAAAGGACCAAGGCAACGCACTCGGGGAAAAATGCATCAGTATAACGTTGGAGCTCCCTTTGAGAGGATAGCCATGGATATAGCGGGACCTTTTCCAATCAGCAATGCAGGAAATAAATACATCCTTGTGGTAATTGATTATTTCAGTAAGTGGCCAGAAGTATATCCCATTCCCAATCAAGAAGCAAAAACAGTGGCAGACATTTTCATCAAAAATTGGATTTGCCGATATGGAGCTCCACTTGAGTTGCATTCCGACCAAGGACGAAATTTTGAGTCGACACTTTTTAAGGAGGTTTGTGACATGCTTGGAATACAGAAGACACGCACCACAGCTTTGCATCCTCAGTCCGATGGCATGGTCGAAAGGTTCAACCGTACTCTAGAGGAACATTTAAAAAAGGTTGTCGATAAAGGGCAAAAAGATTGGGATGAGCATCTACCAATGTTTCTGATGGCTTATCGGTCGGCAATACACGATACCACTACAGTTACGCCAGCAAAAGCCATTTTTGGTACGGACTTAAGGCTTCCAGCAGATTTGAAGTACGGAGTAAGCGTTGTCCCAGAAACGACCCATGCTGACGATTACATGTCGCGGAAAAGAGAAGAATTAGCAGATATACACGAGCTTATTAGAAGACGTACTCAATTGGCTAGCGACAAGATGAAAGCTCGGTATGACCTGCGAGCAAATACTGAAGGGTTCAAAGAAGGTCAACTAGTGCTGCTACATAACCCACAACGAAAACGAGGCTTGTCTCCTAAATTACAGACTCATTGGGAGGGACCTTACCGGATCGTCACAAGGATTAATGATGTTGTGTATCGAATCCAAAAATACCCCGGGAACAAAAGTAAATTAAAGGTAGTCCACATCGAAAGGCTGGCACCTTATACTAGGGACGGAGAGACTCTTGTTCGGGACGAACAAGTTTAAGCGGAGGGCAGTGTAGCGAAATTTGGTTTATGCTAGAAGACTCTTAAAATAAATACCAACGAAAAGAAACTAAACGATATTAGCACCATCTAGCGCAAAATGCTAACAATAATAAACCAAACAGACGCTGCAGTAAACAATAAAAAGTCAACAACCGAGAGAATTTATCGCCGTCGTACAACGTACAACGCCATCTAACATCTAGCATAATAGCTAGCTCAACGTCAGTGTGCCATGCATTGTGGTGAATTGTGGATAGTAGTAGAATGCACGCTACAAAGTAGCACTAGTAGGTTGTAGATAATAGTAGAATATACGCCATCTGGCAGCTTGTAGTTTATTCGAGAAAGTGATGCCTGTAGTATAAAAGGGTGTCATTTGAGTTTTCGGACACAGTTGTAGTTCAACAGTGAAGTGGAACACAGTAGAATTAAACCAGCGAAGCAGTAAGCAATAAAGTGAATACAGTGTGATCCGTAGTAGAACAAAACAGTTTTCTATACAGTGTTAAATTAATATTAGAATTTGAACGTTAATAAAATAAACCATTTTATAACTAAATAAGTTTGTGTGTTTTTAATTGTTACACAATCCAGTGATCGAACTCAGAAAAGTGTGAGAGATCGAAATTATCGTCAAAGGGACAGAAATTTCGTAACAATATTTTAAGTATTTTTTTCTGGTAAGCAAAAAGAGAGTCCAAAAATATGGAATTTAAGTAGGGACAAACGAAAAGGTCGACTTTTTAAAAAACTCCGGAAACAGCTGTTGCTATATTATAATTATTGCTGTGGTAAAACATTACAAATATAAAAGTTCATGATATCCATATTCATTTGATGCATCCACATTTAAGAATTGTGCCAAAAAATCATCTTTTATGAAATTCCAATCTTCTGATTTCCTGAGAAATAAAACAATGCCGAAAACAACGTTGAAGATTCAATTGGATTTTTTTAAATAATTATCAGGAAATGATAACTCTCGTTTGCAGTATCATCTGCATACGTTATTTTTGCGTATGACTTACAAATTCGATTACAAAAATGCGAAATGGAAGTACACATAGCTTAATAAGAGATGATATGAAATTTAGAAGAAAAGGGAGAGAGTCACCCTCGAGCAGATTTAATGGTTAAATACCAAAAGAATACAGTAATCTGGGAGTAATTCCATAACTAAAAATTAATTAAATTAGATATAGGGAAGGTGCCTTTATCCAACTAAATGCTCTCAAAGGAATTAAAGCTGACATCACCGCCATCCAGAAAATGAAATGGATAGGACAAGGTTGCTCTAACCAATCAAGCTGGCTGCGATAGTTACTACAGCTGCCATGCGAATAGGCGCGAATTGGAAAAATGTATATATTTTGTAACTAAAATATTCGTATAAGCGGTATAGCATTTGCTTCAATTTAATCAAAATATATTTAAGTATTAATAAAAACATTAATTGTTCATAAATTTTTTGAAAATTTTATATAGAATTTTTTTTATTTCAACTTTCAACTTATTGACGAAATGCAATAAGTAATTAATATTAAGAACTTAGTAGAATATTTCCTGTTGAAAATTCTGATGACAGAACTTTCCTTCTTGAAAACCAATCTTTAATTGTATCGCCATTCTAGTTTTATACAAGACGTGATATGATTAAATTTACGTTATGGTTTTTGAATTATCATCGCTGTGGTCTCGCTGTGAAGCAGTAGTGGTGGAATGACCCACGATCGATAGTAGGACATTTTTTTCAAAATTAGGCAAAAAATATCTCAGAAGAGTTTTATTGTGTTTTGCATTCATTTGCATTGTGCATCATAGACAGACACAAACTACCCGCAGTTTTGTATCTTATCCTCTTTGCTTAAATCTCTCGAGGTAAGGTTCACTTTTCTTGCCAGCATCTCCCCCAACCTGTCGTACTAATGCTTAACCACAAAATAGTTGCATACTTAAAGGATGCAAATACGACAGCGACACTTTATGCTAAAATACGAAAGGATTTTCTACTAAATATGAATGCTGGTAGCACAGCAGTGTAGTGGTGTGTTCGGTGTGTGGGAATACTTTTTATATTTATCATGCAGTGGTTAATGTCCCTTTTGTATGTTGGTGGCCTTGCAGCAGTTTTGCTTCCTTACTTTGGCAGATTTAAAGCAAAACTTCGTCAATGCTTAGAATTGAGTGGATTTGTGGCTTTGGGTTGGCAAGATTTATGCATTTGAATTTCTGACTTAATTTATCTGTAGGATTTAAGTTATTCAATGCTACTCGAATATTAAATTAAACAAAGAAGGAATATTTCGCTCGAAGGCTGCTACCATATACTCGAAGCTTTTTGAATTATTGTGTTTTTTTTTTTAATTTAATGTCATAAATCACTAAAAAATTGATTGATAAAAATCAAGCAATACAAGTCGATGTTAAAAAACATGTCCATTGAAAAATTTTCCTACTTATGGGACCATTTAATAAACACATATGTAAATATCATTCAATAAGTACACACATACATACAAATTGAGAAACATTTTCATCAACACCGACATCAGCATCAATGTGATTAAAAGGATCAGCCTATGCAAAATGGGATGCAAGAAAAAACAATTATTTATTCAGGCAGCAATCATCAATTTGATTCTAGCCCAAATGAATATGAACACAACAACAGCCATAAAAGCAGCAAGAACAAATATAGCGAACATCCCCGTAAGGATCAGGACTACTAACTACAAGAGTAATACATCACAACAACAAGAACAAAAATCAAATTCTAACCACAGCACATGACACGCTGGCCAAAACAATTAAGATTAACGACAACGTCAACGAGATGAACGAGCCATAAAGTGATGATGGCAGGGCGTAAGGGCAAAGGCAAGGTAGGGTAGGAGAGCGACAGTTGTTAGGTTGAGCAGCAGCAAGAAAGTGGTTCAGTTTGTGGAAAAGGAGGATGCAAAGTAACAACTTAAGATTTCAACGATAAACGACAACGGCATAGAGTAGATGGGAAACTAAAGCTAATATGACACTTATTTTTTGGTGGATGTAGGCGAAATCACGTAAAATTGATTTCAAAAGAAAACAAAATTGAGCCCAAATGAAAGCGAACATTTTATGAGAGATAGACAAAAACAAGTCAGAGAAAAAATGACCTGATAAATTGTGTCCACATAAAATAAGAGCAAGGAAGTTCACCAGAATGTAATGGAAAGAGTCACCCAAACAAATATTCTGCTGAAAGAATACAGAAGTTTAAACGATTTTCCCTCAGAAAATCACAGAATTGTGATTCAACAAAAATCATTTATTTTATTATTCACAAGTAGAACTGCATTGCATTGCATTCTAAAGTCAATTCTTTAGAAAATAATTCATTTTACTCTTAGCAAATTAATTAACAAGGACACGATAACAATGACTGCACATCAAAACTTCAACTGCAACTGACCTTCAGTGTAAGAAGACTTCTTTTTATATCAGTCGATGCCAGTTTTGGTCGCGCAATCTTGGAATTTGCCGAAACTTTCAATTGCTTGCTTTGATCTCTTTTACTCACAGCTTCGCTCGATATGGCTGTCTCACTTTTACAATTTCGTACATACTTCTGAATGGTGTGAAGCTTCTTCCTTTTCATAGCAAATATTGTGATACATGGTGGTTATTTCATTTGATGTGTTTTCTATCTATTGATGTGATGTCTTACATTCAGCTTCGGTGTTTCGCTACATATTTTTTTAAGAGCAATCAAAAGATTCCAAAAATAAGAAGTGAAATCGGCTTTAGTTTGTGTTTTTTGATAAGAATTTCCAAATATTTTGGTAATTTTGTTCATCACAAAAAGCGGTATACTAAATATTAGACAAATTGTACATATATGTAGTAAAATAGCACAATGAAAATTAGTATCATTTGAGCATAAGCGATAAAAATTAGCGCAACAGTAGGGGAAGCAGAAAATAAAAAAACTGCACAGATACTTAGATGCAAGGAAAAGGAAATTGAATGTAAGGAGCAAGAGAGAGGAAAGAGGAATGAAAACCTACGAAAAGATAAACTAACGAAGTTGCCAAGTCAAACTGATGAAGAGGCAACAATTTTGCAATACATATTGTTAACATAAAATGTTGGCAATAAACGAAGCAATCAAAGTTTGGTACGATTTTAAGGAGATATGGGTTAGAGTGTTCAAAAATTGTAATAGATTGTAAAAACTGGTAATAAAAACAAAACGAAAACAAGCAAAACACAAAAAAAAAAAAAAACTGAATAAACAGGATTGTCAGAATTATATGACTTTTCATTGAATATTCCAAGAGTCGCTACTTTCTCTCTCACTTAAAATGTAGCTCATTACAACACTGCGCATGCTTGCTATAAAATCAAATGACGTAAACTTTTCGTCAAATGTTGACGTTAAACAATTTTGTGAGAAAATTCCGCTACGTAAAAGATAATGCCGCAAATTTTTTTATTTTTGTTTTTGTTATGTGCAAAGAGTTTTTTGTCGTTTCGTTTGCTTTTTTATTTTTGTATTTTGTTTTCTGCGCATTTTATGCGAAAACGCGAACAAAGCAAAAAATGGCATGAGGAAAACAATGCTGACAATGTTGCCACACGGGAAATGACTCGAATTAGAGTTGTATAGGTATATGTATGTATGTGTATGTTTGCATGTGTGTACAATGTAAAGATATCTTTGTGGTTGTGCTTTTATCATTTTATCAAACGTGAGACAGATTTGCTGTTTCCCATGCATCTTCTTAAGCATCAGCAAAATAACTTGACTTCAAATTTTTCAAGTTTTTGTCAAGTTTTCGCTTAGCTGACTAACTGACATCTACAAATTTTACATGTGGGTAAATTTTATGGAAATTTTGTGAAACTATGACGGATATTTATGAACATGCAAAGTTAAATTAAACAAAAACTTTAAGTAAATTTAACAAGAGTCTTGAAAAAATTTTATGAGAAATAAATAAAGTTTATAAAAATGTTTTCGTTTTTCATTTCTTTTCATATGTAAATTTTTTTTAATTTTCAACGAAATATTTTTTAGTTTTTTCAAAACTTTAATAGTATTCTAAGTATTCGTATATCGCCTAACAGCGAATTAATTATTTACCGCATTAATATTCATGAAGAAACATGGATTTTAAAGCGCTTATGTATATATCACAATATATCATAATAATTTAAACAAAATTATGAGAAACTAAAACTAACTTCAGAATTATTTAATTTTTATTACGAACTTTATATTTCTGTTCATTTATAGGTTTTAAAACTGATATTTCTCATTACGACGGCGTATATATTTTACACTAAAAAATCGAGTTTATTTGACGTTAGAAAAATTAAATGAAAAGTCGATTTTACTATAAATATAAAATGTTTACACCATTTATGGCTTTGTTCGAATACCCTTACTATTATTTGACAATGCCAAATATCACATATCAAAAGTTATTTTATTTTAATTAAAAAAAACTGACAGCTTGGGCGTATGTCATTAGCATTAAAAAATTCAATGATTCAATAAATTTCTTTTATGCTGCATACATTTTTCAATTTTTATTTTTTCTATACATAAAAAAATTGTGCGTAGGCATGCGATACATTTAGCTATCATTTCAAAATTTTGGACATAATTGAATAGCTTAAGTTTTTATTCGGCAGACACTGATTATAAATGTTCCGAAAGAACAATTATGATATGATATCAGAGAACCGAGTTATCAAAAAATATGCTATTAAATGTTACTCGTATGTTGCAATTCACCTAATTTTATCTATTTATAAGAAATCTGATATCATTATTACACGCATTCATCAAAATATTTCATTTGAAGAAAGCCGAAAGCAAAACAATTTACACTTTTTAAAAGGGTTCGTCGGACCTCGGAGTAATAGATATTACAGTGGTCTTCAGAATATTCAAGAAATGTTGATTTCATTATAAGAAAAACGAACACTAATCGTTCGTTCTTGTTTCTAAATAAAACTGAGTAGGTTGAACACAGAAATAGGCGAAAAGGTTGAACTAATAAGTATTTCATAAGCCTTTCTTTGGTTAAATTTAGCTTAAGCAGTGATTACTAAATATGCGTAGATCACGCGTATATCGAATCTAAGCAAAATGTGTTAAATTTTAAATTTCTGTTAAGAAAACGCTAGAGAACAAAATAATTAAAGTTCGGAAACAAAGAAGACGTGACTATAATGAAGCCATACGTTATTTATTTTATTTTATACAAAAACAAAAGTGTTAGAGAAGTATATCGAGGGATAGGTATTGAATTTAATAAATACTTATTTATAAACTCATTAAATTCAATGTTCATAGACTTCACATAAGATTTGTGATGTTCTCACAAACCAAAAACTAAAAATAAAAATCAAAAATTTCTATTTACAGCTGTAAAACAATACATGTAATGGTCAGTGCTTACCTATGTAAGAAAATGTTCAAACTTACACAGAGCCCCAGCTTGGTTTTCTCAATATTGACTTGAAATTTACTGACTTTAGACATTTCAAAACTCAGGCAAAAGTTTGGGCAGAGCAACGTTGATCCAGTAGTATTATCGATGGTCTATGGGAAGTCTAAAAACTTCATCTCTTAATGAGCTCATAATTCAAACTAACTACCCAGCGGCAAATAAGCAGAATACTCTGAAAATTCATCGATGGAAAGCAACTTGTTTGTATAGTTTCCCGATTTCATTTAACTGCTCAATTTTGGCTAATTAAATATCAACATTCTGTAGCCGAGTCAGCTAAGGAACGGGGTCGCACTCGAACTATTCGAGAAACGAAGCAGGTTCAAGCCTCAGTAGAATCAAATTGTGTTATTTAAATAACACTACTTAACAAGATTTTTCACAACGAATGGCGATATCATTTTCTATAGTGAAATTTTCCGTAGAATCCTAATATCGCAATGATTTTTTTCGATTGGCCCCAATTTTCCATATAAATAGCAAAACTCAAAAAAGTGCACTTTTGAGGGCATATACTTCACATAAATACTTGTAGGAACTTTAATTGTCAGCCAACTAATTTTAAATTTTTCTATAGTGCAAAATAGAGCCTTACAAACATTTTAAGGTACAAAATGTGCAAATAGCAATAATTTTATGGCTGATAATATCGAAAATAGGTAAAAAAATCGCTTTTTTTTTGGTTTTTTTTTAACAAATTCTAACTTTAAAACCTTCTATCTGGAATCAATTATATGAGTTACAAAAAGTTAGCCATCCTATCTCATAGAAAATTTTATTACAAAAATTTTAAATGTACATCTGTTAATAGAAAAGTCATAACTAGAGTATTTTATTAACAGCAATGCAAGCAATATTTTTTCTTATAAATAAACATTAGTTTTCAAATCGATTAAAGCGGACCACATCAATGTCATTAATTTGCTTAAAACTTACAGGTATCATTCTATGTTCAATTTTAAAAGACCCATATTTTTTTATTATGCTGAGTAGGCGAGTTTTTGGGAAAAAAGTAGAATCGTTACTAATGTTTCTTCTCTAAAAAAAATTTTTAAATTATTCAAATCAAAACATTGTCAGACGAAAACCATGATCTAAATACTTATGATGTACATATGTACATATGTATACCTCATACATGTCGCGTTTGAAATTCATCAAAGTCCTTTGTATGTATTTATCAAATGATCATTTACATAAATTTTGTATAATCGATCCTACAGGTTGAACGAACTTTTCCCACAAAGGGCTTCTAAATTATATACATACTATGCATATGTACTAGGGGTGGCAATCCCGGGATTACGGGATTTGCTCTAAACGTAGGCTTAAGTAATCCCGAGATTGCAAAGAGACGATCCCGGGATTTTCCCGGGATTAGAAAAAAGTTTTATATTATATAATAAATATTATTTTATATGACATATTTAAGTACAAAATCTGCAAAAAAATTGTTTTCAATACATTTGATGTGCATGAAGCATTATTGCATCAACCTGCAAAATTCACTTCAATTGTGTCTGAACCTTAAATTGAGTAAACATATTTTTTTTATCGTAGCATAGCAAAAAAAAAATATCTATTTTAATACTTTGACTAATTTTAAGAATTTTTTACAAAATGCGATTTGTATTGAAAATTGATAGTTCAGGAGAAAAATGTAAAACATATCTATATTTTATAATAACATACAAATCTGCAACAAAAAATATAGGTTTGTTTTAAAAAAAAAAACCACAGCCTACCTTGATTTGATATTGAAATTTTGACCCATACCTAGACCTACCAAAATTTAAGTTCTAAGGTATAATTAAGCTTTTGTCTGAAGCTTTTTTTTCTGAAATCAGCTCCTAAAAATTTTGACAACTTAAATGAAGCGCACTTATGGGTGCGTCTACTGAGAGCGAGACATTCGGTGCCACTGAATGCCATCACTGTCACATTTGGAGAAGGTGATAAAGTATTAATCAAGTACAAAGTGTGGTACACGAATTTCTAAATGTAAGAATAAAATTGAATAATAAAATTGATAGTTTGGTCATAAATGCTTGATTATCATCTATCATCTCTTTTTAATAGTGACTATCTTCTACTAGTCAAACTTAGTAAATGTGATTTAGATGCATTAACACTCGAAGTATTCTAAGTCAATTTTTAAGCTTTATTTTTTCTATTATTTTGCGTTCTTATTCTTCATTGTCACGCTGCGAAATAAAGCAATTTTAATTTTATAAACTCAAAAAAAGCTCCGGGATTGCCACCCCTAATATGTACATAGCACGACAAATGAAAATGTAATTTTCATTATACTTCGATGACAGTGTAACTTAAATGACCCATTTCAATCTATAATGGGCTAAAACAACATTATGTCAATTATCTTTTGATAAAAATAAAGCACTCAAAAGTACTTTTAACGAAAGATTTACTGTTATGGTATATTATTGGGGCCGAAAATAGAGTCCGGTTACAACTTTTACTGTACATAAAATAAGTCTCTATTTCGACTTGTGGAGCCTTCCGTACGATTAATTTATAATTTTTTAAAGAGTAAAGATTGCATAGCTTGCAAATAATTTCAAATGAAATACCATATACGGGTCATTCTACCTCGTTTTTCCATTGAAAATTTAGATTTCTCAAAAACAATTTTTTTTTCGATACCTTGTCAAAAAATATTCGATATGTGTTTTTGGAAAAAGTTTTTCCGGGCTTATTTTCGAAAATACGGGTTTTTGAAAATCACAAGTTTTAAAAATACATGGATTTTCGGACGCTTGTATTTCAAAATGTACGCGTCATGTAGAAAAACCGATAAGGCATAAAAGTTAGCATTTGACGTCTACTTTCATATTATCGTATTGAAAATTTTCTTCTTTTAAATTATAAGCAAAAATTTTGCAATTTAAAACTTAAAATCGAAAATTTTCTTATTTGGGCATGTTTAATTTTTTTGATTTTTTTTTTTTGAAGAAAAAACAAAATCCTAGCAATCATTTTGCAATTTATTTCAATTTGGGACGAGTACTGGTTCTCTAGATATGAAATTAATCACAAAATATCTAACAAAATCATAGAAAGAATCAATGCAACGCAGTAACGCAAATGGATAACGGTAAATGTACGATGCACGATGTATGTTATATCAACGCTTTCGTGCGCGTCTTTTACTTTGCTCGCGGCGACACAGAAAAATTCATATCTAGAGAACCAATACTCGGTTCAAATTGAAATAAATTGCAAAATGATTGCTAGAATTTAATTGTTTCTCTAAAAAAAAAATAAAAAAATTCTGCTCTTAACGTTAATTGGCAAGCGCTGCTGCGCATTTAGTGTCAAACAAAACTTTGTAAGTCAGAATGGAAATGGATTGCAAAGAAAAATTAAAAATAATTTTAACGGTTTTATTGTAAAAGGATAAAAAATAAAAATTGTTACCACATGTTAGGGTTGACGTTTCATTAAAGAGCAACCAACCAACCAAGGGCAATTTATGTTGAAAGCGTTAAACTACGTACAGCATTTTCATTGTGAGTACAGTTACAGTGAGGTCCAGTGAAACCCTTCGTCATATTTCAATTTCCCCATAGTTCTACCTTAAGTGGAATAACTATTTGGTTCTCTTAAGAAACTTCAATAAATCAATTAACCCTAATGTCGAAGTTCCAAAGGACGTTGCGTCTATTGCGCCGCTGTTGTTGTGCTAATAATCCACAGAGTAGGTGATGAAATGTCTCATAGCACAGAATGAGACACAACTTGCCATTTACGGCACATAGTTCCAATAACGAAATCGTCAATGATTTTCCCCCGAGTATGCAGATAGTGGGTCTGTGAAAGAGCTGCGGCTCATTTGGATTAATCGAACTCATAAATACGAAACATAAATACTGAAAAGTATAACGGAAATTTAACTGGCTTAAAAGACTTGTTTTTCAAAATAAGCAAACTAATAATAAAATGTGTTTGACAAAAATATTAAAAAAAAGTGTGGCAACACTCCGTGTTTTGTATTGTCAGTATAATGGTTGAATTTCAACCAGTAGGCGAACTCTAGTTTTAATAACTTATTCTACCGTTGTCTTCATACGAGTAATCACATTTCGAAAGAAAAACAACTACAAGCGAGATCCAGAAAGTTAAAACAATTTGATAAAAACTATACTTTTCGGTTTAAAAGAAAAAATTTACCAAAAAAAACAAAGCAAATCATCAGAATAGACTATTGAAACGATGAACGTTTTTTTATAAATATGGAGTGGCCTAAAGGCCTTCCTCATAAAGCCATAATTGCATAATGACACTTTTAAAATTAAAGTTATGATTGTTTTAAAATATGTGAGACTACATCTCTTATGAATAGTATGTTACTCAAGCGATTCTGAAATACTTATGCACTTTGGTTTTAGGTCAATATTTTCCTAAGGAACAATGACTATACGTATATAATCTTCTTTAAAAGGGACATTAAAAAATATTAGTAATTTTCCATAATTAAAGTTTTTGAGGATTATTTTGTTGACCAATTTCAGCTGCTCGATTCTTAGGTCTCTGAGACAAGTAGATATAAGACTATTATACTTTAATTAGACATTTCAGGTTGTTTGCCTATCCTAGCTGAATTTTTGGCTGGTTTATTTTAAGAAAACTACAAAGAATCAAGTTGTTAGAATGAGAGACACCAATAGGCTTTGCCGAGGAGTATAGACAAACTTCATGTCACAAAATCACATCCTTCCCAAGTAAAAGAAAGACTTATAGATGGTGTACCAGGAATAGTAGTTTCGGCATTTGCCAAAAATTTCTCAACTTTTGATCAGCAAGCAATTTTGTTAATTTGTTAGAAAACTTACCATACATAAGATTTATCAAACTGAAGGACTTACCTGCAAGAAAAGAAAAAAAAATTAATGAATTGTTTATGACAAAAAATATATAATATATAAAGACATAGGTATCCAAAAGATTTTTATGTGCTAAGTGAAATCAAATTTTTTTTTGTGCAATAAGATAGAATTGACAATCTGCTTACTTTATCTTCTGATCTATCATCTATCTATCTATCACCAATTTTCCCCTTAACGACGTTTTTCACAATTTTAAGCAAAGATGTCTGAAATTCCTGAGGTGTAGGGAAAAAACTGAATAGAGTTGGTCCCTTTTTCCATATGTTGACGAAAATAATCGAAAAATCGGTAAAAATATAAAATTTTCTAACGAATTGGGATAGAGCATGTTCTGTTATTAAAATATACAATTAAAATTCAGTCGCGGGAAAATGGAAGATAAAGTTCCTTTACCATATGGACGAATACAAAATGCAGTTTTTTGTTACATTAAATGTAATAACTGCGGTTTTCTTTTCATATAAGATTTCTACATTATATTTTACGATTCTTTATTTATTCAGTTTAAAAGTTTTTTTTTAACATTTGCTTACCTTTAAAACAAGCACAACCCATGATGTAGCCCATCATCAGCGTAACTTGTGTTGAGCTGCGGCGTTGATGATGTAAAACTTTTTAAACGGCTAATTTTGAAAGTTTTTTAATTTTAATATTTTATTTTATTAAATTTGGGCGTTATGGCAGCGTTTGATGATTTTAAATATTAACAGCGATTGCGTAGATAATTCGACAAAAAGTGATGAACTTTTTGTATCTTTTTTTCTATTGTGCAATAACGTTGTGCGATGCGAAATTTTGTGCAGTAGACGATGGAAATTTATAAAAAATTACTATGGTAGTTTTTTTACAAATTAACATTATTTTTATCGACATTTACGTTTCTGCGCTTTAAATGTTTTTGTTTCACTTTAAAAATATTTTGATAATTAAAAACTACAATTGTTAGCGTAACGTTGGGTGTAGGAGAAAACTATAGATGTCAATGCAAATTTGTTGAGTTCGACTAAAGTATAATTTATTTTAATTATTAGTTATTTTGGGCTTAAGGTCGTATTTTAAATTATTTTATAATAAAACCATCAGTTTCACCAATAATTTTTTCCCAACGTTTCGTGGATAGTTCTCCACTTCTTCAGGGGTAATTTTATTTATCGAAATCACTACGAACAAAAAACATTCATATAATTATCTTAGAAAAAATTAAAAACAAAACTAATAAACTTACGATGAACATTATAAAAAATTTTTTAAAAATGAAAAGCAAACTATTAAAAATATTTTAAATTATTTAAAACAAACAGAAAAAACTTTCACGAACAAAGAACATTTATTTATATTGCCGCTGCCCGATTACTAACGAATAAGCTTTGTTAATATCGTCAACATCTTCTTTTGCGTTCATTGCATGTTTTATGTTTTGTTGTATTCTTAGACTTTCCAGCGTATATCTTCTTTTAAATCGTCTCTCCTTGTCTAAAATATTAACTTCATCGAAGTTGTGTTGATTTTCAATCATATGTTGTGCCAATGCAGTTTTTGTTCTCCCTCTGTTAACATCGGCTTTGTGTTCACGAATTCTTGTCTCTAATTTTCTCTTTGTTGTCCCCACGTATGTTAGTGTGCAGCTCTCCTTGTCGTTGCCTTTACATTTTATTTCGTAGACAACATTGCTTTCATTTTCCTTTGTTATTTTGTCTTTCTTGTTCGTGAAAATTGAATTTAATGTGAGATTCGGCTTATGTGCAAAAACAACATTTTCGTCTTCTGTTAACGTTTTCATGTTAGTACTGTCTGTAAGATTAGGTATGTAAGATATACCGAAATATTGTTTAGGGTTACCAGGTATATTATTTGTTTGATTATTATTATTATGTTTGTGAATTAATTTATAAATTAATTGTCTCGGGTAATCATTCATTGTCAGGATTTTAATAATTTCTTTAATATTATCTTTTTTGAAACGACAATCACTTATCGTCAGTATCTTATTAATAAAATTGCTCGCGGTGTTAATTTTTTGTTGCATCGGTTGAGTGGATCTGAAATTAAGCATCCTACCAGATGCGATGGGTTTTTTGTACCAATTAATTATTATCTGGTTATTAGTTCTGTGAAGTTTTGAATCTAAGTATGCAATGCTGTTGTCTTTTTCTTCTTCCACCGTGAATTGGATTTTATTATGGAACTGATTCATTGTGTCCAGAATTATTTTTTTGTCTTGAGGTTTGATGATGGCTAATATGTCATCTACATACTTCACTAAAAACTTGATTTCAATTTGTTTGTTTTTCAGCGTTTCTATTGTTTCGTCAAGTAATTTATCCAAAACTATGTCAGCAATTGTAGGCGATAATGGATTACCCATCGGAATACCAAAAATCTGTCTATAAAATATATTATTGAACTGCAAATAATTATTGTCTATGAGACAAAAATGTAAAATTTTTAAAAATTGTTTCTTTGGAATCGTTGTAAATTGTTTGATTTTCTCCCACTGTTGCATAATTGTTTTTATTGCAGTGAAAGTCGATATGTTGGTGAACAGCGAAACAGCGTCAAGGGAAATAAGTCTGTCTTCTTCATTTATTTGTAGCATCTTAATTTTTTCTTTCAGTTCAAGTGAGTTTTTTATATTATATTTATCGGATATAAGGTTTTTTAGAACGTTCCCAATAAATTTAGAGAGCTCATAGCAAGCAACACTTGTCGACGATGAAATAGGTCTCAAGGGAAAATCATCTTTATGTACCTTAGGAAGTCCGTATAATCTAGGTGCTAATGGAGCCGAACACGATAGTTTGTTTTTTTGTTGTTTATCTATGTATTCATTTTTAAATAGTTCATTTATAATATTGTTGTTCGTATTATGTAATTTTGTTGTTGGATCTTCCCTTAAAACTTTGTACGTATTTTTGTCTTCCAACAACTTATCCATTCTTGTTATATAGTCATGTTTGTACATTACAACTGTTATGTTCCCTTTATCCGCATTAGTTATAATTATGCTGTCTTTGTGTTGTTTCAGAAATTTTTTTGCGTTTTGGTATATCTTAAGGATCAATTTTTCCTCTGTAGTATTTTGTATATTTCTTTTATATGTCATTATTCTATTAGTTAATTTACATCTAGTTATTTCTTTTTTGTCTTCATCTCCTATTGTTTGTATATATTGTTCAATGTCAGCAACCGTATGAATTGCTGAGAAATTATTCTTATTTATCGGAATAGCAAACTTTTCTCCAAGTGATAGTAACCATTTTGTTTCTTCTGGAAATTCTATATTAGTTTTATTTTCGAACCAACTCTCATGAAATTCTATATTTAAAGCTTTTTGTTTAAGACTTGTTAGTTTAGCTAAATGTGTTCTTTTTGATTTAGTGGCTATATACTTGTACATAGTTTCTTGTGTTTTAATGAATTTTTGATATTCATAGTCTGTAAGTGTTGTTGAAATTGTTAGTTTCATGTCTTGAATGTTCTGTTTAAGTTTTTTAATATTTATATTTGTTTCTGTGATTTCTAAATTCAAAATTTTGGAGTGGAATTTTCCTGAAATTTTTGTAAGCTGTTTATGAATAGTATTCGAGTCGAAGAGAAAATTTGTTCTTATTGTAGTATTGGATATATGTTTAGGTGTGATTCCATATTCCCTGCATGTTAGAAGAAATTTTAAACGTGTTGACATTTTTGCAAGTCTTTCGTTTTGTTTGCAGTAATGCTTAAGTTTTTTGCTTGTGTCTATGTTGTATCTTGCTGTGATGTTTTCGAAAAATCTTTTTTCCATTTTGTGTATAAATTCTTATATCGGCAGGCCCTCCGACAATATTATGCAAATTTGTTGAGTTCGACTAAAGTATAATTTATTTTAATTATTAGTTATTTTGGGCTTAAGGTCGTATTTTAAATTATTTTATAATAAAACCATCAGTTTCACCAATAATTTTTTCCCAACGTTTCGTGGATAGTTCTCCACTTCTTCAGGGGTAATTTTATTTATCGAAATCACTACGAACAATACTACAATAAGAACAAATTTTCTCTTCGACTCGAATACTATTCATAAACAGCTTACAAAAATTTCAGGAAAATTCCACTCCAAAATTTTGAATTTAGAAATCACAGAAACAAATATAAATATTAAAAAACTTAAACAGAACATTCAAGACATGAAACTAACAATTTCAACAACACTTACAGACTATGAATATCAAAAATTCATTAAAACACAAGAAACTATGTACAAGTATATAGCCACTAAATCAAAAAGAACACATTTAGCTAAACTAACAAGTCTTAAACAAAAAGCTTTAAATATAGAATTTCATGAGAGTTGGTTCGAAAATAAAACTAATATAGAATTTCCAGAAGAAACAAAATGGTTACTATTACTTGGAGAAAAGTTTGCTATTCCGATAAATAAGAATAATTTCTCAGCAATTCATACGGTTGCTGACATTGAACAATATATACAAACAATAGGAGATGAAGACAAAAAAGAAATAACTAGATGTAAATTAACTAATAGAATAATGACATATAAAAGAAATATACAAAATACTACAGAGGAAAAATTGATCCTTAAGATATACCAAAACGCAAAAAAATTTCTGAAACAACACAAAGACAGCATAATTATAACTAATGCGGATAAAGGGAACATAACAGTTGTAATGTACAAACATGACTATATAACAAGAATGGATAAGTTGTTGGAAGACAAAAATACGTACAAAGTTTTAAGGGAAGATCCAACAACAAAATTACATAATACGAACAACAATATTATAAATGAACTATTTAAAAATGAATACATAGATAAACAACAAAAAAACAAACTATCGTGTTCGGCTCCATTAGCACCTAGATTATACGGACTTCCTAAGGTACATAAAGATGATTTTCCCTTGAGACCTATTTCATCGTCGACAAGTGTTGCTTGCTATGAGCTCTCTAAATTTATTGGGAACGTTCTAAAAAACCTTATATCCGATAAATATAATATAAAAAACTCACTTGAACTGAAAGAAAAAATTAAGATGCTACAAATAAATGAAGAAGACAGACTTATTTCCCTTGACGCTGTTTCGCTGTTCACCAACATATCGACTTTCACTGCAATAAAAACAATTATGCAACAGTGGGAGAAAATCAAACAATTTACAACGATTCCAAAGAAACAATTTTTAAAAATTTTACATTTTTGTCTCATAGACAATAATTATTTGCAGTTCAATAATATATTTTATAGACAGATTTTTGGTATTCCGATGGGTAATCCATTATCGCCTACAATTGCTGACATAGTTTTGGATAAATTACTTGACGAAACAATAGAAACGCTGAAAAACAAACAAATTGAAATCAAGTTTTTAGTGAAGTATGTAGATGACATATTAGCCATCATCAAACCTCAAGACAAAAAAATAATTCTGGACACAATGAATCAGTTCCATAATAAAATCCAATTCACGGTGGAAGAAGAAAAAGACAACAGCATTGCATACTTAGATTCAAAACTTCACAGAACTAATAACCAGATAATAATTAATTGGTACAAAAAACCCATCGCATCTGGTAGGATGCTTAATTTCAGATCCACTCAACCGATGCAACAAAAAATTAACACCGCGAGCAATTTTATTAATAAGATACTGACGATAAGTGATTGTCGTTTCAAAAAAGATAATATTAAAGAAATTATTAAAATCCTGACAATGAATGATTACCCGAGACAATTAATTTATAAATTAATTCACAAACATAATAATAATAATCAAACAAATAATATACCTGGTAACCCTAAACAATATTTCGGTATATCTTACATACCTAATCTTACAGACAGTACTAACATGAAAACGTTAACAGAAGACGAAAATGTTGTTTTTGCACATAAGCCGAATCTCACATTAAATTCAATTTTCACGAACAAGAAAGACAAAATAACAAAGGAAAATGAAAGCAATGTTGTCTACGAAATAAAATGTAAAGGCAACGACAAGGAGAGCTGCACACTAACATACGTGGGGACAACAAAGAGAAAATTAGAGACAAGAATTCGTGAACACAAAGCCGATGTTAACAGAGGGAGAACAAAAACTGCATTGGCACAACATATGATTGAAAATCAACACAACTTCGATGAAGTTAATATTTTAGACAAGGAGAGACGATTTAAAAGAAGATATACGCTGGAAAGTCTAAGAATACAACAAAACATAAAACATGCAATGAACGCAAAAGAAGATGTTGACGATATTAACAAAGCTTATTCGTTAGTAATCGGGCAGCGGCAATATAAATAAATGTTCTTTGTTCGTGAAAGTTTTTTCTGTTTGTTTTAAATAATTTAAAATATTTTTAATAGTTTGCTTTTCATTTTTAAAAAATTTTTTATAATGTTCATCGTAAGTTTATTAGTTTTGTTTTTAATTTTTTCTAAGATAATTATATGAATGTTTTTTGTTCGTAGTGATTTCGATAAATAAAATTACCCCTGAAGAAGTGGAGAACTATCCACGAAACGTTGGGAAAAAATTATTGGTGAAACTGATGGTTTTATTATAAAATAATTTAAAATACGACCTTAAGCCCAAAATAACTAATAATTAATATAGATGTCAATATTTCACGTTTTGTTTTTAATTTATAAGATTTTTATTAAAGCTTCTGATTGCTTTGGTGTTTTCTCTAAAGTTGATTGGTAATTATTTTTTTACGAGTTTCTATTATTTCTTTTTTTTTAATTACAGTTTTTGAAACCTTTAAGATGAGTTTATTTTTCCATTACTATATACTATAGCGTTATCATATTACGAATCGAATAAATGTTATGATTAGTTAATCAATGCCGATTCTTTGCAAATGTTACCGATCAAGCAATCAATTTATGAATTTTTCTATGAAAATATTTCATACCACAAAGATCAAAAAACTTTAGCACAAGTGCCCCCATAAACAAAAATTTTCTTCTGAAATGCATAGTTGCCACACTTTTAATTAAGTTAATAATGCAAATAACAATAAATTGTTCATTTATTAATAGACGATTTTACAGCAAACTCTGTTTTTTGCACGTCAGTTGAATATTTAAAAAACTTTTGTTTGCAGTACAAAAGTTAAATCCAATTAGTATAGATTACCTTACTACATTGCGCTTTCGTGACGTGTTGAGGCATAAACTACGTCAAACCAAAATGAAATCATAGAAATAAAATGAGTAAGCCAACATTTTTCTTAGTTGAAGAGGTTCTTAAAACAAAGAAGAACACATCCGAAATATTTGACGAAAATTCAGTTTTGGGATATATGTACATCCGTTGGAAATTATGTTGTAAGTTTAGCGAAACGAGATTGTGTCAAAATTTTTGTAGTTACATTTAGACCAGAGAGTTTTTCGATTTAAATATTTTAGCATTATTTATTGAAAGCTGTTATACATCAATCCAAGCTCTCTGCCGCTTCTCGTCTATTCAGAAACCATAGTGTACATCAGGGAAGGGCACTTAGTGCATCAATTTCCTCACATTGCTCTAACCGTTATTCACGCACAATCAAGCGAAAAAAAATTCCCAGAATTTCAACGCTATCGAGGCACGAAATTCGCAGAATTTCAACGCTATCGAGGCACAAAATTCGCAGAATTTCAATCGAGGTACAGCGTTGACTTGAATTCAAATGAAAACAAAAACAAAACACAAAGGCATAAATGACGGCGCCGCATTGTGTCTTGACGAATGTAGCAATTGTTTTTGTTTGTAGTGTAATTTGTTTTTTTTTTTGTGCTAATAGCAATTTTGGAAATGAAAGTAAAAAAAACTTTAAAATTTCGTTTGTTGTTGCTTGATGTTGTTGTTTTCCTCTTTGGTTATATTTTTGTGCCCACCGCTGGTGTACATGATCCGATCGTATTAGTAAAGTATTTTATTAGAATGTCTTGATGCTATCCTAGGGCTTCATAATCAAATTTCCTTCATATCCCTACGAAGTAAAAGACGCAGAGCGGGATAAAAATAACTCGGCTAATTTCATGTGGATGCTCATTTTAAATTGTGCTGCTAACAAAAAATCGTCGTTGAAGATTTTATTGATTTAAATAATTTCCACAAAGATATTCTCCGTCCTGTTATGCACATCCTTTAATAAAAATCGAGGAAAGAAGATTTCCGTCGCTCTAATCTTAAATCAAATAATACGCAGAGCTAAACCACAGATATAATACAAGTAGCAAAGAAATGATTGCTAAAAATAACTTAATTAATAAATCATTCACCCCCAAATGATTACGATTTCACATCCTTAAGGCCCAAAAGGCGACAAAATAAAATTGATTGCGTTTACGTTTGGTGCGTCATTAAATAATGTTTGCCAAGCTATACAAGCAAGATATCGAAGATTTTTTGTATTAAGTTAAGGTGTTATCTTCGGCCTGGCCGAAACTCACATACCCTACACTGGACTGAAAGTACCTTTAAAATTAATATTAAAAAGACGTTGAACAGGTTGAAGAAGTTGAATAAGTCGAAAAAAAAAATGTGAAATGTTAGAAAGGTTGACAGAGGTTGAAAAATGTTGAAAAAGTCGAAAATATATACAAAATGTTGAGAGAGGTTGAAAAATTCTAAAAAAGTTGAAAGAGGTTGAAAAAATTTGAAACAATCAAAATTGATGAAAAAGTCAAAAAATAGAGAAACTTATGAAGAAAGTTGAAAGAGGTTGAAAAAGTCGATCAAATACAAATAGGATATATTGGGAAAAGTTGAAGGGTTAAAAAGGTCAAAAAAATATGGAAAATGTTGAAAAAAATCGAATAGAAATGAAAAATTTTAAATATGCCACGCCCACTTCTTCAATTCCGCCCACTTTTGGTTCAATAAATTATATTCGTGATCGAAATCTTCATATTAAATTTTAGCACAATAGCTTGTATAGTTTGCGATATATGCCGCAGTTAAATTTAAAATTTAGGGCGGTGACACACCCACTGGTACAATCCAGTCCGGTTTTGATCCAGAAATAGCTTTCCATAAGCAAACACCTTACACCAAATTTTAGTATGATTGCTCGCATATTTCTATAAATATGTCACTTACCGTATTTTATTTGTATGGGAAGTGCCACGCCCACTAGTTCGATTTCAGCCAATTTTGATTCAGATATGCTCTATAGTAACTGAACCACTTACATTAAATTTCATAGCAATTGCTGCAATAGTTCACTTAAAACAGCGCTTACAAATTTATGTTTATATGGGAGGTGCCACGCCCACTTATGCAATCCCATCAAAATTCATTTATTTTCAAAGCTTATAGTAACTGACATCTATACAACAAATTTTATGAGGATTACTCTTATAGCACGCTGTCTATAACAATAAACGTTTTTTGCTTATATGGGAAGTGCCACGCCCACAGGTATTATTGGATTTTTGTAATAAGAGACCTTATAGCAAGTATATTCACCTCATAAAATTTCATAGCGATTACGTTGTTAGTTCTCTTAATATAACGTTTACAAATATTGTGGGCGGTGTCTCACCCTTCAAACAGTTTTTTCAGCAAAGTAGCTGATCTTGTGTTGATGACTGCTTTCAGCGGCATCATCTCCAAAATTTTTATGAAAATCGTTAGTGCCAATTTCGAGATAAACGGAATCAAAATTTTTAACAGTTGAAAAGTGCCACGCCCACTTTTTCGATTCCGCCCACTTTAATCACAATTCAAGATATATTTAACATGTATCAGCTTACTTAATTTCATCGCAATATCTTGAACGGCTTACAAGATATGGTAGTATAAATGATAAAATTTAGGGCTGTGCCACTCCCCTGTATGATTCTTTGGAAACTTGAAACCTAGCCTAATCCTAATTTGGTTCACATGTACACGAAATCACCAAGTTTCATAAAAATCGCTACACCTTTTTTCAAAATTGGCCTGGGTAGGCCAATAGGCGTAGAGTATGGGCGCTAGGCGTGTTCTTAAGCCGATTTCACCCATTTTCAATAGCAAGATGCCTGCAAGAAGGTGTGACCTGTATGTGAAAGTTTCATTCAATTAGCTTTCTTGGTTTTCCCGTAAACCTGACTTCAACAGACGGACAGACAGACAAACGGACATCGCTTAATCGACTCAGGTGGTGACGCTGATCAAGAATATATGTCCATTTCCACCAAAAAAGGCCTTTTAGATGGCCTCGTTTTTTTTATATTTTTTTTTTTTGGAGTTCATCTTTCAGCCATAGTTTTTCTTGAAGTTAAGGCTGTCTTGAATTAATATTCAAGGTTGTTCAATTAAAAAAAAAAAAAAAAATTGAGGACAGCTAAAAGGCTTTTTTTGGTGGAAATGGACATATACACTTTTCCATACCTGCCACGCCCTCTCGATGTGTTACAAACGGAGAGACAAAGTGAATATACCTTCGGTGTAGGGTATTAAAACATTGGACACAATTTTAGAGGACTTAAAAAATTTTATAAAATAATGAAATAAATAAATTAAGTCTCGAAGTTTTTCTTAGTTTTCAATGCTTATACATTAGAGCGGGTCAAAATAAAAACTTTTTGATTTTTTCACGATGTGTCAGCGGATTACAGTAGCCTTATATGTCTGGACAAGGCCCATTACTAGGATTAAGGTTAATATTGAAAACTGGATTAGCGCCCTTTGTTTTAAGTAAACAACCCATTATCCAAAATATTGATTTAAAAATGGTGCAAGTGACAGACGCAATGAAATTTTCCAAAAAAGTGGGTATGGTTTTCGGGAAACTATCGATCGGGGAATTCAAATCCGTGATTTGTTTTTCTTCTTATTTCTTTCTTATAAAAAAACTGACAATTGACCGGACAAAAGTAAAAAAGTACCGATTTTCCTCTTTCTAGCTGCAACACCTCAAATATTATCTTGCCGCCGATCCCATGGTACATCATTTTTAATGAACTGTTATTTGCTTAAAAGAATGCCGAAACCACATGTCATTATCTTATTTCAAAACAAGATATTTGAATTTTTCTAAATTAACAGACCTGATTTTTTTCGAATCGGAGTCGACAAATTTGCATATTAAGGTGATTAAAATTTTTTTTTTATTTCAAACAGTTAGCATCAATCGGGGAATTCAAATCCGTGATTATTTTTTCTTCTTTTTCTTTTTTTTTACAAAAAAAATTTAAAATTGACCGAAAAAAATGAAAAAATCCAGATTTTGTACTTTAGAGTTGCAAAATCACCCTATATTTTTTTGTCGCCGATCCCATGTTACATAATTTTTAATGAACTGTTATTTGCTTAAAAGACTGCCGTAAGCCACATATCATTTTCTTATTTCGATCCCAAGATATCTGCATTTTTTTAAACTAACAGAACTGACATAATTTGAATTTTTGAAAATGATAGAAAAATCTATAGAATATGTAATCAGCTGACACATCGTGAAAAAATTTAAAAGTTTTTATTTTGAACCGCTCCAATATACATAACCAAAATTATTTTCATTTAATACTTTGAAAGAGATGAACAACAAAGCAAAAAGTTTTGTGGATTTTCCCACAAAAGTATGCATCCATTCAAATTTTTATCTAAGCGGATGGTGACAGTTTCTATCATTCAAATGATGCGGAAAATCTTTATGAATGAATTTTGTTGTTTGTTTTATATTACTCGCAAATAATAATTATTTATGAGAAAGCAAAATTTTTGCAAAGAATTTAGCAAATTCATATATTAAATTTTAATGGAAAAGCTTTTAAGCGAAAGCTTCTTAGCCGTTTTTGCATCTACGACAGCTGAGTAATTATAGTTTTGTGTAAACAAAATTAAACAACTAATGAGCAACAATTTTCAACATTTGGCGCAAGCCCAAAAAGAACACAATAACAAAACACAATACAAATTAGAACAACAACAGCAACAAAAACTGACGAAAACGTGCCATAATTAAATATGGCGTGACGGAAAGACACCCTTTACCGTTAAATAAATGAAAACGTGAATTTTTAAACAACACCACTTCCACCATACAATAAAATAAATAATACTTATAGTACGGTGCACAGTGGATTGTTCAGTGGATAAAACTAAAATTTAAAATGTTAAGCGCAAAAAACGAAATGTTATTTTACTTTTACTACCCTGGACGATTCAGTTAATGACCCGTTTTGACAACCAGTGGCGCTGGATATATTCTTCAGTTTGACTTGGTTTCGATGTAACGGCTGGGTACTCTGCGCGGTTACACATAATTGTCATATAAAACTAAAATTTAAAATGTTAAGCGCAAAAAATGAAATGTTATTTTACTTTTACTACCCTGATTCGATTCATAATTGTCAGTAATGTCGATATTTATTTAAAGATTTTCTTAAGATGTAGCTTGATTTTTTCGTAAAAGTACCAAATCTACGCTTAAAATAAGAAATTTTGATTGATTTCGATTTTTCCAAGATACTTATTGAATTCTCGATTTCAATTTTGTTTGAAAAAAAATTATTAGTTTTTTCGTCGATAGAACCTTCATCCGATCTAATTAATTACCTTCGATTTGATACAATTTTTGCCAAGATCGGTTAGTCGAAATTTGTTCGAAAATATTCGACTATCTCCGGAAAAATCGGAAAAATAATCAAAAATTCATGTCTCAAAAATATCCATGAGAAATTTTTATATATGATTTTCGAGTTCAGCAGCCTAATTTGCATAAGAAAAAAACAACTGAAAACATTTTTTTCTTGCAATCTTGTATTTTGGTTATTTAATTTTTTTTTTAAATTTCCAATTATTTGATTCTTTTAAATATCTTGACTAATTCAATTTATCTGATCTTTTTTAATTTTCTAACTATACCCACAGATTTGTTCTATATTTTTCAGGAATAAGGAAGCACAGTATGGCGGAAGCACACAGGTGAACGCAACGATGGATAACAGTAATAGTTCGACAACACTGTCGTTTTCAACTAATTTGTTTGGTACAGTTAGTATTGTTGTTGCTTTCATAGTATGCACCCATTTCAAAAGCAAAAAGAAAAACTAAATAAAAAAGGAGTAAATTCGAGCCCCTTGACGCTCATTATTAAGGTGTAACAAGCGACAATGAGCTAATAAAGCAGCAACAGACGTGGCCCAACCCTAGATAGACGGAAGCTACAGTAGTCATTCATTATATAGCTCTTGTCTTATTAATTGGAATTTTCTACATTATATGAAGTTTACTTTTAGGCGCCGCAGATATCTAAATGAAATTATAGCGTTAACTGGCCTTGACTTTGCAACAGCACAGGGTTCAGCATAAAAATTAAAAAGAACGTGAACTTTTTTTATGTTGCCACAATGGCCTTTATATGAATGTCACAAGAATTATGATTGATTTATGAGTAGCATGATATAAAAATACAAAAAGCAGCAAGCCCCATTCAAAAATAAATATTTTTATATTAAAATCTAACTGAAGCATTATGTTGGCATGTGAGAACTTGCTTGTAATCATAAAGTGCTTCCTTCAAATACTCATGGCTACTTGAACGCGTTAGATATTGAGTTTTGTATAAGAACACTGAATAAAAATATTTTTAATTGATGAATCCCAGCATGGTTGTTAACACTTTTGTTAAAGAGAAAAAATCAATTTCTCCTATTATTATTTTTGAGTAAAATGATTGCACATTAAACGGCTCATCAATTTTTCATGATGTTTTTATGTTTGCAGCTTAGATTGGAGGTTATGGTAGAGATTCATTTTTCTAAAGAAAAGTTTTGTATTTGAAATATTCTGAGTTACTCCGGTTTAAGGCTTGGCCATGATGGCATAAGAGTACGACTTTACTCGTATAAGGCTCCCACTGAGTGTTGCAAAGTTGGCGATCCAGCAAATTTTATCAACCTAGGAATTTTTTATAATTCAGTAGGTTTTTTGTAAAAACTGACATTATCAGTGTTTTTAAGCTTTTTTACCAAAACTCGCGAGATACACAATATATTTTTGTATAGTTTTTTCAATAAATCAACCCAAATAAACCACTTCCACCAGTCCAGATTAGTAGCTCTATTTTTGGCCCATTACTTGCAAATGCCAGCACAATGCTCCACATTATAAAAAGAACATAATGATTTAGACTCTGCACTACATGTCGTATGAGTTACTTGAAGTTTTTTTGTAATTGGAAAAATAATGTTTTGAATTTATCTTGGTATCGGCCATTAATGAAAACAACATATTTTTCTTAAGAAACTCCGGCGTTTTTGTATACAATTATATCAAATTAAGTGTTAATTGAAAAGTTTTGAGTAGTTTTAAATATTGGAACAATAGTTGAAATTTAAAAGGAAAGATATTGCACCTTACTTCGCAATACTAAACATAGATCGATCAAACATCAGCATCTTCATGGTGGCAAACAATTTTCGCGAAAACTCTTTTTTGAATCAAGAAAATACAATTAATAAAAAAGAAATTAACTTTTTTCAATCAAAGTAAGGCTAAACAAATTTCTTTTATCATAATATATAAGCATCTGTTCACATATCAGAAAAATCAATCAGGAAAACCGTATTAATAAGATCTCTCGCAAAACTCATCAATCTTTACATATACGAAAGAGTTTAAAAAAAATGTATGTTGAAAAGGCCCATTTTTAGCAACTACACTCTAGTGGATCATTACAAATGCATAAATTTTGTAAAATAATTTATTCGAACGCAACGTGACGTTGTCAAACATGTCACATGTAAGCGTGTAAAGTGCTAGGTAAGTATCTGAACTTGTGTATATGAATTATGAACAATTATTTAAAAAAAATTTACACAAACAAAAGATGAAAACAGACCTTGCACAAAAGAAATACGCCCACATGAGTGTAGTTAAAACTAATTTATTAACTTATTCATTAGTTGACTTTTGCTTGGTGATTGAAAACCAAAAGGAATTGAGTGTGATAAATGTTAGCGCGCGCCTGTAATTGACTCGGTTCCGTTTGCTGCTACTTAGATACATTTTAAGTTGTTTATGACATATTGACCCAGTTTTTTTTATAAAAGCGAACAAATTTGAAAAAAAAATATTTTTGCGTAGCATTGCAAAAATTTTCCAAGAAATTCCCTTACAATTATTGTTTTATTATTTTTTAGCTATTTTGCATATATGGATAAAATTTAAGCTAAAATTATTTCTAATAGCTTTAAGATATTTAATTTTTAACAGTTTTAACATATTTTTGTATAACATATAAGAAAAAAAAAGTTTATTGGGAAATTTTTATTAACAAGCCAAAATGCAGCAAGTGAACTTTATATTTAGAAATAGATTAAAATTTCCACTTGAATGCAAAATCTTTATATTTTTTTTAGCACAAAGGCGGCATGTTAAGTCATTGCCAATGGGAATTTCCGGAACATACATGCACCCATTCATATACTATACACATACATACATAGTATAATCACAAGTATGTGATTATTGTTTAGAGCCAACTGCTGTGCTATTTATGGCCATATTAAAATTGCCATAGCAAATAGAAAGACGAAAAGCAAAAAAAGGGGGATGGAGGTAAACTGTTGCAAAAGTAGACCAAAATTTCATTCATAAGAAAAATACACGATGATGTCGACATTTTCTTATTGCTTGTTTTATTGGTTTAGTGCTGTGCAAAAAAATTACTGTTCGGCATTTATTTGTAATTGCCCATAAATTTCAATGAAATGAAAACAATGTGACAAATTGTATGTACAATGTCAATGTTATGCAGTTGCTTTAGAACACATTGACCCATTTTCAAGGCAATTGACAATTGAATTTTTATGTTATCTTTTCACATGCAATTTACTAAAAATTTGAGGTAATTCTCAAAATTATTAACAATTAAATATTGAAAAAATCAGATAAAAATTTATTTTATTTTAATTTTAAATTTACAAGAAATATAATAAAATGATTTCCATGAAATAAGCTCAAATTTTTTTTGAAAATTTGTGTTATTTCTTACACAAACAGAAATCTTATACCAATTTGGAGCGAGTAGCAGCATTTTTTGAATATGTTAAGTTACTTCCCGAAAATAATTTCTTTTACACGCGGTCAATAATGTGCTGCTCTGTCAAGATGCAGCAGAAGTAGAGAAAGAATGAAGTCCGAGTGGAAGTTGGAAGAAAAGATAAATTAAAATATATTGTTTTTGTGGAAATACTACAATAAAAATAGAATGAAGTTATATCTTCGAGGGGGGCCGGAGCCCACGAGCAATGCGAAGTATGCGGAGGCGGAGGGCTGTTGGGCGAAGCGTGTTGTGTTTATTAAAATTAAATGGTATAGGCAGCAAATGTAGCTAATTTCCAGCAGCGGCTTTTGTTTAGCATCAATGTATTAGTACTAACTATTTCTTGCACAAATTGACCTTCATTGAGTTCAATGGATTCCTTTGAGCACTTTTTTAAAATGTTTTTTCTTGAAAGAAACCAATTACTGCAAGTGACGTAAAACTTATACATTCACATTCCTCAAGTTCAATTTTCTCTCATTTAAGCTAAAATCATCACACAGACATTCTCGCTTTAACTTTTTCATGCCAATTAGCTTAAATCAAATTCAAAACGAGCGCTTGCCGTATATTAAAGTGTTGTTGGGGCATTTTCGGAGTAGCGTTTAATTAAGCACAAGACACGCGTTTCTACTTTAGACATCATAATAAATAATTTTGAATATATGCGAGTGATCTAATTGAAGATTTTATTTTTGCATAACATTCCACCGCGGCTTCTCGTTATTTGGAATATTTTTGCCGCATTCCATAACGAACAATAAAAATTCAAAAAAAAAAAGAACAAACGAAAAAAATTGCCAGCTTCCGTTAATATCGTTGCGTCTTTCATTGAGGAAACATTTTGTCAAGTAGCGACAGCCCGCCGTGCAGATAAAAAATGTCCGTTTTTGTCATAAAAATAAACATAAAAAATGTTGCCTTAACTGTTGTTGGTTTTTATGATGATTGCATTGTTTACTTTCGTTTTTTAAGAATTTGTTAATTTCTTTCCTTTTTAATTTTTTTTAAATGTATCTAATGGGCATTTTGCAAGCTTTTGGAATTTTTATAGCTGCCAATAATGCGTTCACTTTTTTGAAATCAAAATCAACAATAAATTGCACATACAAGGAAACAGTTTAAAGAAAAGTTTAAAAGTCAATGTAATCTTTCGTAATAAAAAAATTCTTTCGGTTTGATAATAAATGAAATTAAATTAATGATAACTTTTAAAATTTTCGCGCAGTAAAATTTGCCGGTTTGTTTGGGATAGTCACAAGAACTAGCGATGCGTTTTTCTTGAAGACTAAGTGCACAATTTCTAAATTATCTAAGGCCTTATTTAACCAAGTATGAGAGTTTTGTAACGATGAATATTCGAATATTTTTTGATTGTAATAAGCGTTTTAATTAAGTATTATGCATACACAGCGTTGACTAATAAAAAATGATTCTAATATATAAATGCAGCAAGTCTACTTCGTCTGAGCAAAATGCCTATAAGAACTTGAACCTTGCAGTATTTTATTTTTTTTACATTAAAATCACTGGCAACACAAATATTTATAACAAGGCAAACAATCACTATACTCTTTTATCTTTGGCAGTGTTCTGGTGTAGAATACAACTTAAAGCTAAATAGCGATAAGCTCTAAAAAGCTAAACAAACAATCGAGTTTGTTTTTTAATAAAGCAACGCAATTGATAACGGGTATAAATTATTTTGAAAGTCAACGACTTGTACTGCATGGTAAATAAAAAAAATGCTGCATTCCGGAAAAAAGAGTTTTTAAAAATAATTAAATCCGTCAAAGTTGTGTTAGATTTCGAGATAAGGTAATATATGTCGTCACTTAGTTTACCTTGTTCTAAAACTTATCAGAAATCGCTTTTTGAACAGCAAATTGTCACAATCACACTTGTTGCCGGTTTATCGGAATTGGAACAAAATTTAGTAATTAAAAAATAAATAAATAAAATTAAGTTGGTAGCTATTTGAAAAACATGAAGATAACTTATTTAGTTCTATAGCATGATATTTTAAGTTAAGGCTTCAATTAGAACCAAAAAATAATAAAAAATTTTTCGTTTCCATATTTTTCAAAGTTATGTCGGGAATTTCGATGTGAAAGCAAACACATTCTTCAGACTGATTGATGTATAAGGCATGCATATGTGCATATCCATCAGATTGGGCCTTTTAGCTGGCCCCTTTTTTTTTGGAGTACATCTTCCAGCCATAGTTTTTCTTGAAGCTAAGGCTATCTTGAACTCATAATAAAGGTTGTTCAATTGAAATTCAGATAGATATTTTTTTAATTTGCATTTAAAGTAAGAAATATATGAAACTTTTCGTGTTTTTTAAAAATTGTCAATTTATTGGGTTTTTACGCTGTAGTCTAAAGACTGTTGAGTACATCTTTCAGCCATAGTTTTTTTTGAAGCTAAGGCTGTCTTGAACTCATATTAAAGGTTGTTCAATTGAAATTCAGATAGCTATTTTTTTTATTTAACTTTATATGTAACATTTCATGTTGTTTTTAACTAAAATCCAATTTTAACTATGTCTCCCTTTGAATTTTAATTGCTCCTCCTTGAATATTAATTAAAGATAGTCTTAACTTCGAGAAAAACCATGTTTGAAGAGTCTGCTCCAAAAAAAAAAAAATAAAATAAAAATCGAAATTGTCATCTTACCTCGACCATGGCTTCGATTTTTTTTTATTTTTTTTTTTTGGAGCAGACTCTTCAAACATGGTTTTTCTTGAAGTTAAGACTATCTTTAATTAATATTCAAGGAGGAACAATTAAAATTCAAAGGGAGACATAGTTAAAATTGCATTTAAGTTAAAAAAAAAATGCAAAGTTACATACAAAGTTAAATAAAAAAAATAGCGATCTGAATTTCAATTGAACACCCTTTATTATGAGTTCAAGATAGCCTTAGCTTCAAGAAAAACTATGGCTGGAAGATGTACTCCAAAAAAAAAAAAAACGAGGCCAGCTAAAAGGCCCAATCTGATGGATATGCACATATACATTGGGTATTGGAACAACAGACATTGAATGATGGTTTTTCGAATAGAACTCAATTAAGACTCATTTCTCGTACGGTGACTGCGTGAATAAGCAAAATTGGCGTATATGGAGCTCCGAAAACACTCAAGCGAACTTCCAGAAGCCTATTTTTTCGAAGTGGCTGCTAGCTGTGCAATCTAGTCTGGTAGCGTCGTTGGTCCGTCTTTATTTGAGCCTGACGAAAAACGACAGTTAACGATAATTTTGAGCGATATAGCCTTATAATAACCAATTTTTTATTTTTTTTGATACGAAGATGCTGACATGGACGATATCGCTTTTTCGCGCGAAAACTTTCCAGGAAATGTAATTTCGAGATTAAGTGATGTAAAATTGCCTCCAAGATCGTGCTATTTGATACCGTTGAACTTTATATATGCAAAAAATCGTGTTTATCTGTCCTCTAACTCAAGAACAATTTAAAACTAAAATATGAGCCTGAAATAATGCAATGAAATAAAAATTTAATCAAACTCTAAATTTTAAATGCGTTTTTTTAACTTTACTAGAGAAAGCAACACGTGAATGACCCTGTATAGTGCGCGATATACAAGTGGAACAACAAGAAACACCAACGCCCAATAAAAGTAATTGAAATTGATTTATATTTTCAATTTGCGGCAAATTTTACACTTGAGTACAATTTAGATTCCTAATAAGAAACATTCAACAAAGCAAACAAACAGAAACGTCACACAGTGCGAACATTGGAAAGGAGATTTTAATAAATTGAATTCAACTTTTGAACTGTCGTAAAAAAAAATCAATTAAATGCATACAATGAATACCAATGAAATGCATGAAAATGTAAAAAGTAAAATATTTGCATAATTCTATTAAGAAAACAATTGAATCACGTTTCGATAACGGGTTCAATTAAAAAGAAAAATATTTTAAACGAGTTTTTTTTATTAAATTATTGAATACAATTTAGGAAAAAATTACATGAAATAAAATTTCATTGCAAAAATATCGTAAGTAACGTTTGAAAAATTGAGAATAAAATTTTTTTTTTTTTGGTTAAGAAAACATTTTCCCAACTTCCAAGAAACGATGGCAAAAAAATCACAGTTAATAATTTAGGGCTTGAAAAGCTTTGAACACATTTTTAAAAAAGTTGCGAATAAAATTTCTAAGATAAATTTTTAAAAAGGCAATCAAATTGGCTTGAATATAAAAGCTTCATAATTGGATGGATACATAAAATTTCAATAAATTTTATCAAAAATTTTCTCTAAGAATCTTTAGATCAACGTAAGATTTATTGACACAATCCTAAAGACTTTTATAAGTTGTTTATCTACACTGAGCTGCAGCTCAACAAGTGCATGCATTTGGTATAAAATTTTACTTTAGAGAAATTTTTTCAGAAATTCAGAACTTCAACGCTGTAGGAACTTCACATTGCTTCGATTAATGCTCTTTATTTCTCACAATATCAGTTTGGAAAACTATAGAGCCTCAAAATTTAATTCGAAGGTTTTGGTTTAGCTTTCTGGAAGTGCTGTACATTATTTCCGAAAATTTTACAAAAACCTTTTTATAAAATTTATTTTTATTAATTATTCATAATTTCGCACAAAATGCTTTTGCAATATTTAAACAAATTAAATTCAATTCGAAAGCTTGCACACTAATTTTGAAAATTTTTCAAGAAAAATTTCGCCTTAGGGAAATGGCACCAAGCACATTTTCACTTTTTACCTGCTATATTTCTTCAAGTAAATTTAAATTTTCTTAGTAATTTTTTAACGAGAAATTTTCAGTGCAATTTGTCTACTCTCACATTGCAGCGCGACAGTTCGCATTTTATATTAAAATTCTTAACAAGTTTTCATATGCAATTACACACAAAATGTCATGTAATCAATAAAAGTTGACAACACAAATCCGGTGCATAAATGTCAGCAACATTTTCTATGTAAATAAACAAAAAGAGATAAAATACGCATGAGTGAAAGAGAGAAAGAAAGCAAAACAAATTTAAATTTATTAATGCATGTCATACAAAATTTTCGCTTGTAAGCTCCATAAAAATTGAATTGTTTCATTTTATTTTTTTTTTCTTATAATTTTAATAAAAATTTCGCAGACAGTGAGCGTCGCATGCCACAACAACTCATGTACGCAGACAGACCATAAAGTGAAGGGATTTCTTCTCAGTTTATGCACAAAAGTTCGAGGCACCTACACAACAATGACGATTTTGGCAGATTTATGCAGGTGTGTGTAAACAATACACACTTACACACGCAACCATCAAGTGAAAATAAACAAATTATGGTTTCCTTTGTTAAAATTAAATTTTCTGCATTTTCAAATTGTACCAAAATTGATATCTTTTGTTGGTTAAATACACGAGTTTTGCACGCACACAAACTATTAAAATTTTGAAAGTCCACTAACACGTATACAACAACTGCGATTCAATGACGCTGAACAATGACGCATCCAACAGAGGTTCACGACCTCAGACACCAAAATATGGAAAGCAAAAGAAAAGCAAACTGAGATAAAACAAAACCAAGTAAAAGAAAGAGGGAAATTTTTAGAATTTTTCATTTTCGTTTCTGCAGTCTCTCCAACTGTTTTTTCGCATTGTTAATAAATTCATTTTTAAGGTTTTTAATAATTTTGCAAGGATAATCAGAATTTTTTCACAGTCTGCTGCGTTTATAAAAATTTCCCCAATGACTGTAGAGTAGCGCGAACACACACGCACATAGAGTAAAATGTAAACGATTGCTCACAGTATTTCCAATACGAAATTGTAATAGATTTCAGAGTTGCCACAAAGAAGTTGAAAATTACGAATGGCGTGCTTAAGGTAGAGCAAAAAACAAAAGTTGTTGTAGTTAGAAGGAGACCGAAAATTGCTTAAGTTATTCAAACTCGCATAAAAGGATTCAAGACGCAAATAAAAAGGATTTGAATTCATTAAGTGGACTTTTTTGTGGGGGTGCCGTAGTATGGCACAAATGGAGTTACTTTAAATGTAATAAATACTAAATATGTAACTCGAAATCAGAGCATAGACTCAAGTAGAATAATAAAATGGGGACAAAATAACAACGAAAACTTATTTGCAGAATGCGTAGTATAAATTGTGGATACTTCAAGAGCATTTCTTACTTTGATAAGAAAAGTTTTTGAAAAATTCTTTGCTTCAACTCTATTTTAGTGGTATAAAGAGAAAGACCAAAGACGCCTAAGATGCTGCATGGAAATTGTTATAATATTTGTTTCATGTGAAAAATGTAAATTTTGCGTTGCACATTTTCCGGCTACTTTTTTAATTCCATACGAATGTATTTTGGAGAAATAGTGTAAAAGAAAACAAAGATTCGATAAAAAAAGCAATATTTTCAGTAGGCAATATGATTTTAAGTATTGGAGTACGTATTGCGACAGTCAAACCCATTTATTTCTATTGTTTGGTACGGTGCACTATGGGTCAAACAGCACACTTGTCTGGCCAAAACCCAATTTATACAAGTATCGCTATTTAATTTTTGTAAGTGTAGTGTAACGGAGAATACCTCAAAATAAACCAAATTGCATTTGGTTTTTGGAAAAAATAATTTACCGTTTTTTAGCGATGTTGATTCATTTGCATTCTAATGTGATAACGCAAACAAGTGGTGCTTTTTACTCCTTTTTTAACTATTGTGGAGGAATTTAAATAATTTGTTTTTAAATAAAAATGGAAAAAATTGATGATGGTATTTATTATGTAATTTAACTTAAAACAATTAAATATATTTTGGTTTTCTATGAAATAAAATCTAAAATTAAAATGAGACCCCTGATTTGTCTAATTTTTTAAAACTTCCATCTTTGTTGCGATTTGTTAGTTTTATAACATCCTAAATTAGTTAGATGTTGCTATTGTGAATGCTATTTAGAAATTTGGATGCCCGATTTTGCACGTTTTTTTTTTATGAATTTTTTTATCAGGTGAATTATTCTTCCGCAATTCTGATTTATTTAAAGTCTGGTTGCAAAAGACAGACAAAAAGGAAAAAGAAGAGGCTGTTTTCAATTACTTATTGAAAAGTACTGAGGATGCTACTAGTCCAAGTTATTTGCGGCAGAGTACTTATAATTTTTGCATTAGAGCTTACAAAAAATGGGTAAAAAGCCACTGGAAGTTGCCGGATTTTCTGAATTTGTATAACATGCAGGTTACAAGTGCGGCATCCAAAAGTGGCAAATCAGAAATGTAGATGATAAAAATAGAGTATCAGAAAAAAAAGAAAACAATACAAGATTTATTTTTCAAAAAGCTTGGCCTCATAGTAGATAAGCCGGAAGTAGGTGGTTTCGGGAGTACAAACGATGGCAACACTGCGCGCCGAGCTTTTGCGGAACATGAAATGTTTTCTCAAACTACCGGCATTGATACGGACTTGATTTTTCACCTAAAAATAATTTTAATAAGCATGTCTTGTCAATTTCCTTAAAATGTAAGCAAATTTCAAGTTCACTGCTTTGAAACCGCAAAAATTATTCAAAACATGTATTCCTGACTCCCAATGATAGCAACTTTGCACAAAATTCTTATTCATTCAAAGGAAATTATAGAAGGTTTAGTTCTTCCTGTTGGCTGTTTTGGAGAAGAATCAGCAGAGTCTCGACACAAGTTACACAAATCTGATAGACTACAACATGCACTTAATAAACTTTCAGACGTGTTTCATAGAGCAATGGACACATCAGATCCAATAATTTGTTCGCTGTCTTTAAATAGACGCATTCAGACTAAAAAGCGTCTCCAACTTCCGACAGAAGTGATCCGATAATTAAGGTGTGAAATCCCAGTCAAAGAACTTAACTTAAGGGGAGGGTAACGTTAATTCGTACAAAAATAGGCTCATTTCGACAACACAGTTAAAGTCTATTTATTAAAACCAATGGTAGATCAAAGTATAACATCTGAAGAACATTTTGAAAAATTTTCAAGTAGAAATATTGAAAACTACGGCAATGGCAGCATTTTTTTGGAAGCGTCTCAGAAAAAAGTATAATTGCGGTGTCCACGATAAGTCGGTGCTGGATCATCTCAAATCAAAAAAATTTCGTTTGTTCGCTGGGGGATTTTTTTGAAATTTCAATTTTTCAATTTTTGGGAATACTTTGAAGAGAAAAACGCGATTTTTGCAAAAAAAAATCGAATAATTTGTTATTATAAAATAATAAATATTGACAAATTTGAAAAAAAAAAAATTTTCCAGCGTTACCTCGTTAATTATATACAGAAATAGTGTTCAAAATTTCAAAAGAATCGATGCAGTAGTTTTGAAGACATGGTGGACACCGACTTTGAAAACGTGAGTTGTGGGAAAAACGCTTTAAAGTTTTAAACGTGCACTGAGTCATGTATGAGGCACGGTTGCTTAAACTGCTGTATCTTCGTTGTTTTTGCTCTGATCCGTCTCAAATTTTTACAGAATATTCTTGAACAGTTTTTTATTTAGATAAAAAAATAAAAAAAAGTAAAAAAAAATACTTTAAATACGTTACCCTGCCCTTAACAAGCTATGAAACAAACATGCGAGAATGAAGAAGAGGAAGATACAATTGGGGAAACCGAAATTTTAAGTTCAATGTATTCAAACATTTTAACTAATTTATCTTTAGACAGTGATGCTTAAATAAACGTTATGTATTTCTTAATCTAACACTACAAATTAAAAATAAAAACACATCTTTTATTTCATTTATTATGGAATTTTAAAAAATGTAGCACGAGGAATAAGATTTTTCTGAGAGTTCTTCTTTTAGCCAAGAGTCAACATAAAAAATACATTTCTAGTTAATCACCACGATAATATAACAGTTATTAGTTTTGGCCAGTGAAATGTGCTATTTGACCTATAGTGCGGTGTATCGTGCGAAAGAATCTTAATTGCCGCATTTACCAAAATTACCAGGTATGGAATGCTTTTTTTGGATTTATTGGAAAGATCAAGTGAACGTTAATAAGCCAGATATCTTCCGTTAAGTGAAAATCAATGTTCGCCATTAAGAGCACGAATTTGCAATTCTGAAAATGAACACTATTTTTGAGACGTAATCTTCCAAAATATATAATTTAGTCTGAAATAAAAATTGTATAAAGAACACAAGCCATAAAGATAATTTTGTACTCATTTGTATCTCAATTTATATTTTCAATGAATCCATTGTGCCAGTAATGCGGTCCTATAGATTTTGAGCTACTAAAGCTGATCCTTTGATTTTTAATCCTTTCACTACTGTTGATGACTTGTAAGCCTTTTATCTATAGTTAATCGAAATGAATAGCTTTTTCAACGTTTTATCCAAATCTGATTGTTCAACTTTTTCTTTTCAGATATGCTATCCAAAATTTGTCGGTTAAAAAAGAGCATATGAGTAAAAATTGTGACGTAATAGAAAAACTTAATGAACACTTGTGGATTGGGCATTGCAAGATTTTACTAGAAATAATAACCGTAGACCAGGTTGTGGAAGTTTCAAAATAGCTAAGGGTGTATTATCTTCTTCAAGTCAACAGCAGCACAGGTTTTCCACAATGTCAAAAACTTACGTTTTTCAACTAATAACATAAGCAAAAACCGAGATTGTTTCATTTTTCAAGACTACAGCATATTGTTTTCTCTACTGACATTTTTGGTAAATTACTCATAAGTAAACTTAATGCTGAAGAAAAATAAGGAAGGATTAAGCGGAAGATTAAGGGTTTAGGCAAATAACTTAGGAATAAGTAAGTGTCAAAGTAGGGAGACAATAAATAATTTGTTGATGGTTGATTGATTTTGCTTAAGGTTTGCAAACGATGAAACTAGTGCACACATTATTACTTGTTAATTGTTCAGATTCAATAAATTCAAAAAAATTTTAATCAAATTGGCTTTGGTAAATATGTACAAATGTGCATGTTACTTTTTTTACTCTTTCGTTAATTTATGGCATCACCACGAGCAGCGAAATAAAAGTGCGTGAAAAAATTTCCAAAATATTTAACGAAAATAAAAATTGGGCTTTCAAAGTAATTGCTAGAAAAGCTAAGATTTCGCGGAATACCGTTTCGCGTGTTATTAAAACCTATAAGGAACGTCTGACCGTGAGTAGAAATCAAGGAAGTAGAAAAAATAAAGGTTTTGATAATCCTAATGCTGCCAAGAAGGTGATAGCTTCTTTTAAGAAAAATCCCAATATAGCGGGAAGAAAAGTAGCTGAGAAAGTCCAATGCTCTGAGGCTTTTGTCAGAAAAGTTAAAAAGGAGGTAGGGCTTGAGTCATTTAAAGTCCAGAAAGTTCCGGACAGAAATTCCAAAAAGAACGTCAAGGCAAAAAAGCGAGCCAAAATACTTTACCCCGAATACATTAAAAAATTTGACTGTTGCATTAAGGACGACGAGACTTACGATGGTAAAATAATTTTTTTTTTGTTGGGTTTTTTACTTAAAAACGCTTATTAACTACACAAAATAAGACAATAAATTAATTTTCGCTATTTTTAAAGCCGGAAAAAAAATTATATTTGTCACGACACTCAAAGAACACCATTGACAATTTAAATGTCAAAATTTGAGTTATCAGATTTTTAAATTTCACTCCTTTAAAAATTTTTTTCACAGCATATGCTAAGGCTTTATTCTTGGCAGCTGCTATAATGGCCAGTTTCGAGTGCAGGTAAGTGAACGTCAAATTTTTAACTAATACCACAATGAAATTTAAGTCTTGTCCATGAAATATCGGAATGACATTTCAAAAAAGGCATTTAACTTGTTTATGACGGCCATCGTTACAAACGATACACATTGCATCACGTGACAACGAAACACTTGTGATGCATTTGAAACCTTTGACCTTTCGTGTGGTTAGGCATATATGCAAATTTTGAAGTACAAAGGCTTTTTTTGGCGAACAACTTCCAATTGATTTTTTAATAAAGATTTTTCACATTTCCTGCAACATTTTTAAGTTGGGACAATTCGTTCTGCCCAGTTATTATACCATTTGTGTGTTTTTTCTTCACCATTTTAAAATGAAAACTTTAAGAACTTTTGTTTGTTTATTATTTCCATAATGGCTGCGCTATTCAAATTAATTTTCACTGTAAACAAAACGAAGTAAAACATAACATTTCCTGTTTGTTTTTGTTGCTAATAAACTTTTAGTTTACTTTTAATATTGGCAATAACACTTTCAACAATGCAACTTTTTTATGAGGGGCGTTTTTTTCTCTTTTGTGTGTTGAAATTTTATATTACACATAGATATGAAGAACTCCGATTAATGAACTATTTTTGTGCCGATTTTTTTTATCTTCGCTATTATTATCACAATTGTAAAATATCTGCAGAATGTGAATTTATTTTGTAAAAATTTAAATTATTATCAAAAATGTTCGCAGTGGCGAGACATAGTCGCCGCCGCACGTCTCGTTTTAATTCTAAAACTGAAGAGTGAAAAAGCAACAAGGCAACAACAAGCGAGCTCCGAGAAAAAAGCGGAAAATATACAAAAACAACAAACAGAAAAAAGTTCTCTATACAGCGACAAAATGAGCGAAAGATATGACAGTGCGCAATGATGCCAGATTAAAGAAACTGTAGGTAGAGACATGTTATATTTAAATAAATAGTATTTTGTTTAAGGAAATGGGTATAAAATGAAACTGCATATTACTACTAAGCAGCTATGGCTTATATTATAGAGAATGTTCTACGAAATAGCTTCGCACGTGAGTTATTAAAGTATAAACTGTGATCAAAATGTAAAAAAAAGGATATAGTTAAATGTACATTATGCGTCGAAGTGTCTTGTTGTTTTAAGTATAAGATTTTTTTTATATGAACTTAAAGGCCATTAATTAATCTTAGACTTTAGCGCCAGATAATTGCAGATACTTTATGCTACATTAGCCGTGTTTTATTCGCTTTCATACAAATGTGTTAACCAGCTCAATTTCTAGTTCAATTGATTCATCTTTTTTTGTCTTTGCTAAAGTTTGAAGCATCATAGCCGCAAACCTAAAAAAATCGAAAATATATGGCAACTTTGCTGGAATTTTGAAGAAGCGTTTTTAGTTCACGCAAGGTCTTGTGCACCCAGTCAGTGCAAGGCCCAAATATTAAAATAGAAACACATAATAAAAATTAAAACAGTGATGAAACAACAGAAAACGAAAAGAAAATTTTGGTATTAGCGTTTGCGACACTATAAAAACAGTTTGAAATCATTTGATAGCAAGAATTTGAAAAAAAAATTATGAACTGATAATTGAGGCCCCTTACTGTGATAGGCCCCGTTGAACCACTCGACCATAAAGTCGGCTCTGATTTTAAAATAGAATTTCTGTCAAATACTGTCATGCCACCTATTGGTCAGATGCAGAATTATAACAAGTTAAACTTATGCGTTTTATTCACTTTTGGGTTTAACCAAAGCGAATAAACCACGGCTATTAAAGTTTGAATAATAAATTGCATCGAATGTGCAAAATTTATTTTTGAGACTTCTTACAAGCTGATTTAAAATTTTTGATTTTAATTTTTGATGATTTTTTTTGTTTTAAGCAACTTTGTAATGCCTGTACACTGCACAATACTATGCTCAATTTTCATTAAAATATTTTTAATTTGTAACGACTAATAACCAGATGCTTTCAGCATTCAAAAACTTAAAAAATTTCCATATCAATATGCTTGTTTAATTATCTGGCAACGTCAGCATCAAAAAATACGAGCGAGTGGGTGCGTGTAAACAATAGCACTCAATTATAGGAATTTTGAGAACAAATGCTGTCAGTTTGCTATAAAATAAACACAAGCAATAGAAAGGAAACAAAAGAGAATCACGCAAATAAAAATATGAAAATAACTTGAATTGTATTATTATTTATAAAGTTTAATTTTTGTAATCTAATTAAAATTAAATTCTGATGAAGTAAAATTATTTTCTTCACTCTATGTTTTAAAGCGCGCTTTCCGTTTAAATGAATATACTTTTAACTGTCGATACGGACGCTATCATGTAGACGCAGTGAGTTTTCGTAGCTCCATCTTATTTGAAAATGTTTGACAGTATTGCCTCAACGAAGTATTATGTGCATTAAAATGTAGAAACAAAAAGAGAGAAAAAATAAAAGACAGATTTCCATTTTTTTTTTTCTGATAAAATGTTTGTATTTATTTTTTTAACCAACATAATTGAAAGAAAATTTATGGTAGCCGAAACGCTTGGTTGCATTATTCACAAAACCAATTTTAGGTTGCACACTTTTTGGCTATACAACTTAATGCATACTTCAGTTGCACACATTGACAACAACACAAAACATGTAAGTAAAATGTACATATTTTGAATACAAAAATAAGAAATAAAGAGAGCATACTTTCTGGTTACTTTTCGTTTTTCATGTTAACAGTACAAGGAGTAGGCTTTGTAGAATGTAAACCTTTCTGCAAATAATGTACATAAGCCACAAACGTAAATTTTTGATTACCTAAAAATGAATCGTAACTTCTGCCCAATATATAAAGGGAAATTCCAAGAATAAATTTTTATTCATTTTTTTTTTTGCTATTTTCTTACGAAAGTATAATTTTAATTTGAAGGCATATCGTCAAAGCTACTTTATTTTAATTTTTAAAACCTTCTCATATTAAGAAAAAAAAAAAAAAATTCGTGAACCAAAATAAAAATATTATTGGGACTTAGGTGAATCCAAAGTGAAAAAAAGTGTAAGATCGCTCCAAAACAATTTGTGCTTTGTGCTTAAATAAAAATGCATATTTCTCTTGTGATAATTAATAAGATATAAAATCACCGACATAAGTCTACATACACCCCCGATTTCTGCTAGTTTGAGAATCCGAAAACAATGGAAAAAAGTAGTGATGCAGATTTGTTTGAATCTCTTTTTTTGGACTTGAGTCGAGCAGTTCATACAGCCATCAAAAATTGCAAAGGTATTGATATCATTGAAAACAAGCCCCGTAGTGGCCGCTCAAAGAAACTATCTTGTAGAGATGTTTGCTAGGTTTTAAAAGTGAACAAAAATTTAAAAGTTAGTGCTTCAAAATTGGTCGAACACATAGCTGGTAAGTACATCAGATAAGTGTGTGATAAGTATTTTGCTAACATAGGTTGCTTCAGACTTCTCCGACTGACTTTTCACTATTAACATAATTTGTTTTCAGCCAATCAGACATTTTTCAAATCAAATTTTTAACTTTGTTGGTTTTTAATCATCTGGAAAAAATAGCACTTCTTCAATTTACTGCACAATCTATGCTTGTGGTGACAATTCAAAAGACATTTTTGAAGGGAAGAAGAAAAAATAAACGTGAAATGCATATGCACCAAAAAAACTGGAACAAATGTCCAGTGTTTTTGTTTATTTTACAGCCATTCTCAACTGTGTACCGCAAAAATGAAAATATTTACATTAAATTACATGTCACTTACAGTACTCAGTAAAAAAAAGTATTGCATACCCATTGGCACACATTAAATATCATTGTGAAAGCAAGTAAGAGGAAATACAATGCTCGAAAAAAGAAAAATTAAATCCTCATACACACAGCCACATTAATATGTGGTTAACGTTGTGTGTGTTATGGTTTCCGTTTGCAGTTAAAAAATGAAGAAGTTGATAAAAAAAAGACTGAGAGTCATAAAAACAAGTGCAAGTCTGTGCAATAATTACATGCACCACCGTATGGTGCAAAGAGTAATTTGCTTCGTATGTACAAATATGTGTGATTTTTATGTTTATGCGTTTGCCCCATGTGTGTGAAAGTGTGTGAGTAAAGTGATAATTAGTTTTTGCTCCTCTGTGTTAAGCGCAGTGCCAACAGCAACGAATGAGCTTTTGTGCTTATTACAGATTAAAATGAACTCTGCTGGTATATAAGTGGATTTCCTGTTAACTTTAATTTTCACTGACGCGGTGGCTTGCAGCTGCTTTCTGTTTTTATTAATTATCAACTTCTATAGAACAATTCAGGAATCAGTAAAAATTAAGTTCTTTTTTAGTGAATGTAGTCGGTTAATTTATTATATGTATAAATTATTCTATAGTTTTTATTTATTTATATGTTAACTATAAGCGATATTAACAAAATGCAGCTAAGTACCTTTAAAATAGATTAAATAAAACTGGTGGGTAATGTGGGCTGCTATGAGATGGAATCCTAAACTACAAAATTTATAAGTCAAATAAAATATATTATTTAATATAAAACAAAGAAAAATTGTCTGAAAATAAAATATTAACATTGAATTAACAAAACCAAAAAAAAAACATATAACGGGTAATGTGGGCTACTCATATTAAAAAATATGATCTAAATTTCAGAAAAAAAATACAAGAAAGAAATACCAATGTACATATACGCCTCGAGTATGAAGTGTGGGAGTCTGCATTCTTTTGAATTAAATAATTCATACAGGTGTAGATGTGAAAAGTTCATTTCAAAAAAAAAAAATACTTCTTATACAAAATCAACGTTTCAAACGGAAATAGTTTCCTACATGATTTCTATTCTATCTCATTACAATCTTTCTCGAAAGCCTTCTCTTGGCTCTCGCCTTTTCATGGCGCTCGCATTCACTTACCGTTATTATTGCTTATTGCAAATCGTTGCTGCAACTGTTGCGCCAACGCTTGATGATGCTGTGCTAGCGGTGTCATCGGTGGCGGTTGCCCCAGTTGATGTGGTGCAGACTGTGAATGTGATACACCAGCAGTTGTGGTTGTCGATGATGACAGATCACCACCAGCACCAGCTGCGGAAATGGAATTATTTGCATGCTGTTGCTGCTGTTGTTGTTGTTGTTGTTGTTGAGCATTAAGAGCAACATTGTTGATATTGTTGTTGCCGCTACCTGTCACTGCGTTGCCACCATTTAAAATTGAATTTGCATTTAATTGCTGCACTGAAATTGAGGTGGGAACACTCTGTTGCTGTTGCTGCTGTGTGATGATGGTGCCACCACTGCTAGTTATTGTTGTCGTAATGGAATTTGATGCCGCCGCCGCACTTGCGTTGGAATTATTGTGGACGGCAGAAAGTATGGAGCCATTAGCATTGGTGGTGGATGATGTGTTGTAGTAGGAATCGTCACCTAAAAGAGAGATAGAGAGAAACGGTAAGAGATTAAAAAAAAATTAAGAGAATCAGGGCTTAATTTTTGTTAAACTGGTGAGAGTTACACTCTGCTTGAACAGGAAAGCTTTTTTCACAAGAAAAAGCTGTTTTGGCTCTAACGTTGCTCTAGTGGCACATAGTGGAAGTTTTATTTGAGATGTTTGATTTATTATTAGACCATTCCTCGTATGCAGCGTATAAATGATGAGATTTTTATTTATCAACTAAAGAAATGACTCTTCAAGAAATTGAAAAACTAAGCCATACTATGGTATAACCAATTACTCCAAAAAATGGGCAATTAGATACCGCTACTAAATAATGCCAATTATATTTTTTTTTGCCTATAACTCGAGAATTCACTATCCGATTCCAATTGCAACTAAATAACTCATAAGCAATTTTTGTTTTAAAAGCTTAAACGGTATTAAAATCTTTAAAAATTGACTTTGTTTTAATAATTATTCCTACTTTATTCCTTTAAGATCATCATTTTGTATAATTATGTTTTTAGTGAATATAATTTATGTGTGTTGATCGATACGACTTTTTAAAAATTACAATTTTTCTGCAAACGTCCATTCTGAGCACATCAACCTTGCGCGCTTTTTCAGCAAAAATAAAAAATGCACGCTTGAGCGAAGCATAGACATGGGACACATAAATTGATAAAAAAGGATTAATAAAAACCAATTTTTGATTTCAGCATTTTTCTGTAAGATTTGAGTCATGTAAGCTATATTCACTAAAAATCGTCAACAATATGAAGAAAACAAAAAATTTTGAATTTTCTTATAAGAAATGATGATTTTTATAAGAAAATTAGAAGATTATTTTCAAAAGAAAATTATCTGTTTTTTGTGGAATGAAGTTTTTTTATATTAAAACAAAATCGATTTTGGCTAAAGAATTCTCAATTCAAATATTTTTTCTATTCGTTGACATTTTTTAATTTATTAAACGAACTTAAGGAGCAAATTTTCAGCACAAATTGCGATTTCAGTTGAGCAATTTTATCACAAGATATAATATGGTATATTTTTATAAGATTAAATGGTCAAGTTCAAAATCAAAATTTTAATCTGCATACCTGACCAAAGAAAGGTTAAAAGAAAAATTAAAACTTTTTCACGAGAATTAAATACTAAAAAAGTAACGATCCACCATGATTGACATAATGGAAATTTATTATCAATTTATCCAGTTGACAGTGTCGCCACATTGTATAGACAAAACACAACAAAATTATCATGCACTGCCTGTAATCAATAAAAAAAATAACACAACTTGCATAAAAAAACGCATTCCAACTTCAATTAGACTGCCCTTCGTTGTTGGTCAGTCAACGAGAATCAAGTTGAGCAGCAGCAGCGGCAACAATTGCTGGCATGCAACACTAACTGCCAAGAACATAATTTCACTTTCAATACTGAATACTGAATACAATAAACATGAAGTTGTTGTTGTTTTCTTAATTGAAATAGAAAGAAAAAGATTGCTTGCTTTTGAATTCTACGAGTATTAATGTAATCTTTTGCATAAATTTCCATTAAAAACATGCAATGCGGCATTAGTCGGACATTGAAGACATGAGGCATAAGGCAGGTTTGTTGCTTAGAATAATTAACATGCCAAGCGACGTCAAAATATTTCATGCTCATATTTACAAAAAAAAAATTCAATTTGAACGGACATTTGAAAAAGTTCTTGTAGCCAATTTCTTAAACGCAAAATAAGTCTTCCGTTAGAAATCAAGATTTGATCATTACAGAGTTCAGAGCCTTTAATGCAGATCATGTGTCGGAAAATATGAAGTGCAAAAAGAATTTAACTTAACGTGATCATGTGATCCGCGTTTCGTGGAACATGTCCACATTTTTGATGTTCCGTTCTGCGCGGTCCGTCTTTTCATTTCATGAAAATATCCCGTTTTGTTAGGGTTTTCGGAAAATGAAAACACTGTTTCATTATCTTTTCCATCCCATTAAGTAAATAGGACATTATGGTAGTAATTAAGAATTGTATCCAGTGCTTTAAAGTAGGGTTATAACGGAGCTCCGCATCCGCAAGTGCGGAGCTTCCGCTTGATGTACCTCTGCCTCCGTTTCCGCTTCCGCCTCCGCAAATTTTAATGCGGTAAATCGGAGATATAACGAAAGTTATAAAATCAACATTAGAGCTTACAAAGTGGAAAATTCTGTGTTTAAGCTAATTTACATTTTATTGTTCTGTGCTGTGCTAGTTTCGTAAGAGATGGTTATGCGTACAACCTAGTATAAATTTCGCTTACACAGATTTCGAAAGTAGTCCATTTCAAAAACATCGTTTTGAAATTTCATAAAGATTCAAGCTCTCTAAGTATATTTTTGCAACTTTATTTGAGCGCACTCTCCGCTCCAATAAACAAAAATTAAACGCGTTTCTCTCGAATTCACGGTGCCAGCAGTCTTTTTTCCAAAATTACTGAGCCGATCCTTATGAAATTTTATCAACATATTCGTCATATGCATGCATATCGTATGAACTAAAATTGAGTCAAAATATTGATTTTTTTTTTTTCAAACAGATAATTACATCCTTATTTTTCGAACATTTTTTTTTTTTAGTTCAAAAAAAAAGTTGATGGAAATATGGCCAAATAAATGAAAAAAAAAGTGGAAAAAACCGGTTTTTGGGGAATAAGTCGAAAACGATTCTTAAGAGAAAAAATGGTGTACATTTTTGGAAATCTTGTACTTATTTGCTTTTTTATGATTGAATTATCTATATCACTAGTTTAAACTAAAAGAACTGAACAAGAAGCTCTGTACAAAAATATTGTTATTATTAAATTTTGTTCCAAAAACACAAATAAAAAAATTACCCTCGGTGAGCTCGCCGATATTTACATGTAGCACTTGCAACTTCGTTCGGATCGCCAAAAAAGCGGACAACGAAGCGCTCGTCAAGAAATGTGTGATATCAAAGAGATTACAAGGTCAATTGCATTAAGATGTAGAAGTTTTTGTTTTGTTTACTGCTGTGATTCTTAACAGATCAACGCAAGAAACATTACATAGTAGGCTTGTAGAACTACTATACTTCGGCTAACAAAGCTTACTGATGATATGACGTAGCGGTCATTGAAACTAGTATAAGCAGCTCGTTGCCCATTTTAATGCATTTTGCGCTTGTAATTTTTTTGTTGTTTTTTGCACTAAAAGTACTGAACAAGAAGCTCTGTACAAAAATATCGTTATTATTAAATTTTGTTCCAAAAACACAAGTAAAAAAAGATCTGGTTCCTCATATACTTTTTTATGTATTTAGAGTCCAAATAGATAATTCAATCAATAAAAAACAAATATAAAATACATATTTTTTTATGTATTTCGACTCAAAATACATAAAAAAGTATGTGAGAAACTAGACCTTTTTTTGTTTAAACTAGTGATATAGATAATTCAATCATAAAAAAAACAAATATAAAATTTTCAAAACTCGAAAAAAAATAGAAAAAATTGAACTGCGGCTTAAAAGTTGCGAAATAGAGAGTAGAATTTTGAAAAAATTTTTAAGAAAAATCAAAGGAGGTCGCACTTTTCGAAAATGTCGATTGTAATCTTTAAACGTTAATAACTAACTGATTATTACTGCGACTAATTTTTTTTTTTTATTTTTTTTTTTCAGAAACTACATTCAAATACGAAAAAATGATGCCCTACTTTTTATTGATATCAATATTTATTACTAGTCTATCGTTAATTGAAAATTTTTTGCCTTAAAATTTAAAAAACCGATTACTCAATAATATAAGACTGGAAATTAGTGTGCTTGTTGCTTTTAATACGCACTAAGACATATCAAAAAATTAGCGAAATCGAAGAGGGTCGGTCTAAAACCTCGGTGATTTGGCATGGAATGCTCCACATATATTATTTTAAATTAATTTAAAAAAAAAAAATTGTTCGTTCAAGAGTGTATTTATTGATCCTGAATAGAATTATAATAATATCTCCTACTGAGGGTTGCAAAATAAATTCTGAAAAATAGCTTCTTCAGCTGGAAATCTAGGATGCTTACTAGTGTTCATTTAATACCTCCACCTCCGCTTCCGTTAAAACTCCGCATCCGCAGAGATCAATTTCTGAACTCCGCATAGATGACCTCCGTTACAACCCTACTTCAAAGATATGACTAACAATAAGAAAAACAACAACAGTATTTTATCTATAGTAAAGTGAAATGCATAGCACTCTCAATTACATTTGGCGCAGAGTGATGGGCAGTGGATGTTATGAAACACCTTCTGTGATCTGATAAGGCAAAATGTCACTAGCGAATGTTTTAAATGTTGACAAAGCTAATGTTTGTCAACACTATAATAAGACCTTATAAATGAAATAGTTAAAAGCACTAAAAAGGAAACAATACACAATCATTAGTCTCAAGAAGAAAAAAGCTGAAAATTCGCCTTAAGAAAAATTATTTGAATCGTTCATTTCAAAAACCATACACTAGTTCACATATTTTTGAGATGATGTTTAACACAGGTTTGAGTTAGGAATATGTTGGTTTTGACTTACGCTAAGTCACTTAGTTCAGTAATCTCAAAAATTAGCGGCCAGGCTTGTGTAAAATAGATTGCAGAATATTGTGCCGGCATTTGTACTTAATAGCTTAAGAGACGAATAGAAAACTCAAAGTTTGCAGTAAATATATGAAGCTCAACTAAAGCTATATGTTGTTCCTATGCACAGAGTCATCATCATTAGGAACTGCTTTATGTGCATCATCATAACAACAATCAACACTTTCCGGCATCCTCGAAATGCAGCGAGCAGCGTGCACCATGCATCGTGCAACACAAGCCAAGTTTATGTCGATTGCGCGATTTAGTGCGCACCGTCATCAATGGAGGGAGAAGATTTCAATTTTCGCCAATGCAACGAATGTGCATTAATGTGCGTGTATGTATAGCCTGTATTTGTGTGTGTTATTAAACGCGCGCAAGCATGCAGACACAGAGCTGGAAGTTTTCATGCCATTGACAAGGAAAGCAAATAACTGATGCCACAGACACATCTTACGAATAGACAGGTATCCTCATCGGCAAAGCAATAGAGAAGTTGATTCGGAAATACCCATCACTTTAAAGCGAACGGAGTTATTGCTATTGTGTATGAGATAAAAAATAAAGTAAAGCACTGCAATTTTACAGGAGGACGAAAAAACTGCATAAAAACTTCAAAATCTCATATTAGGGTATTTTTTTAATTGGGTGTAAGTCCGCTATGTATTGCAATATCACGTTAAAGTTTTGATTGGACGTGTATTTCAGGGTTATCTTTTAGGATCGAAAAAAAGTAAATTTCGAAAAAAATGAGTTAGGGCTTTTTTACCCGAGAGCGACGATAGAATAGATGTTACAGAGTTTCTGAAATGCAAATCAAATGACTTTAAATTGTTTTGCGGTTGCATACAACAACCCATTGACAAATTTCTAACTTGAAATTCGGATATAACTAGCAGAGATCTTAGAAAAAATAAATGTATGTACCCAGGGTTGCCAAATGGACGGTTTTGACCCGGCCAAGCCCCGAATTGTAGGTCAAAGCCGGCAGCCCTGTAAGAATTGAAAAATTTTGGAAAAATCTGTGAATTGTATAATTTTTGTTTTAAATGAGGTCATCAAGCTTTTCCTATACACAAATATTTAATTTTTGAATATTGCCGACTATTTCACTTTTTACCATTTCAAGGAAAAGTTATTTTGTTTGGGAAAGCTGAAAATTCCTTCTTGGCAACCCTGTATTTAAACTTGTAACGAAAAAAGGCTCCCTGATCGATGGGACTACGTAATAAGTAAAAGAGTTTATACATGATCAAAGATTCTTTTGTGCGATAGAAATACAACATTATTACGATTAACGGATTACGATTTCGCAATTCCAAAAGCAACAAAGATAAAACAATCAAAGTTTCAAAGTCAGCTCCATTTGAGCAAATTATTTTATAATCATGAGCAGAATCACACAGCACAAAATGAATCAGAAAACAATTTTCAGCAGGCAGTAATTTGCGCATTTTAAGGCTAGTGTTGCAGGTTTTGAGAAAAGCTATCCGGTTATTATTTGATGACGGTAACTTCAACATTGTATTCAACGTTATATTTTGATATTCCTCAAAACGAAATGATTTTTACACTTTTAGGAATTCAATTTATGGGATAGGAAGGAGGACGCAGCACTTTTCCGGTATTATATGAAATTTGTTGTATCAACCAAATGTTGAAAGTAAGCTTGAATCGATAGAACAAAAAGTGGACAGATGAAAAAATGGGTGAGGCAGGAAAGGATCAAGTCAGATGTTAATTTTAAGGTAACTTTCGAAGACAAGCAATAAAATTCAAATCATTACTTTCATTTTCAGTTAAAATATATTTAATAGTAAAGTAATATTGGCTTACCTTCAGGTATATTCCCCAGTGGACTCTCCGGTAAAAGAATACCTTTTTGGACGAGTTCTTCTCTATTGGCACGAACTGATATTTTGCGCTCAAGTGCTGTAAAAAATGTTAAAAATTCAATTAATAACAATTTAATAAAAATTTTTTTCTTCTTTAAATGAAAAAGGCCATATCTCATTTTTTGTATAACTCTGAATGAAAACGACAATGGTTCAAGTCTTAAACTTACATTTTGAAGCAGCTTCGAACTTTTCACTTTTCTTTTTCCGCCGCCATTTCCATGGCTTAAAGAATCGTCCTAGTGCACTTAGTTTACTTTTACGTTCCAGTGGTGGAGTACGTGTGCCGGAACCCAAACTGTTTGTACGCAGGGCAGCACCATTTTGTTTTTTAGCTAAAATGAAAATAAAGGAAGGAGATATTTTCACTTAAGTGTTTTTAAAAACAAAAATACAACTAATAAGTTTTATTATATATATAACTTGTTTCTATTCCCTTCTGTCAAAATTTTAATTAGTACATAAGTGTCTAAAAATATGCCAAAACTTTTCTTAATGTTTTTCGAAATTATTCTGAATAAGTTAAGGTATATTTTAATGCCAACAAATTATTTTAAAATTTTAAATACTTCAATGTTTGTTAGTTTTGTTAATTTAATCTGTTTTTTAGAATTCAATTGAGATATTTGTTTGCTTTCAGAATGGCCTTACTCATTACGGCACAAAAAATATTGTGCGCTTTTAGGCGAAATTTGTTTTAAAAATACTAAAAATCTAATTTTATCAATTACGCTTTTTAATTTCCGAAATAATTACAAGAATATTTAATTCCATCACATAAATTTTTCAGAGCACGAATTCCAGCTTATTAAATTATTCTAATTTTAGCATTTTACTCTTAAGACTTATCAAAATATAGCACACTTTTCCTTTAAAAAAAAGCTGCATTTTTACAAAAACTTTACAATACTTTTAACACTAACTTTGATACCTCAAGGATCCTCTTAAGCTGTGTAATTTAATCAACAAAAATCTTCGCATTAAAATCAGCTTCTTGACTAATTTCCTGCATTGACTGCAATAGCTAAGCAGAGTTAAAATTTTAAAGTTGCCAGCAGCTATCAAAAACAGAGACAGTCAGAGAAAGAGAGGGAGAGGGAGAAAAAAGGACATGCATAAATCACGCCTACTACTTTGTGGCCCATTATTTGCAACATTGATGGCGGCCAAGCAGCAGCAGTAGGGGAAAGTGCCAAAGTGGATAGTTGACTGGTGTGCGGCTTTGCTGTTGGCCTTAGTTTATTTTCATTGGACGCATTAAAAATTAATGGTTACGTTGCGTGGTCGCTTTCAACACTTCCGTTTCCGTTTATGATAGACGTGGACAATGATGTTTATGATGGTTGGTGATAGTTGAGGCGTTAGCAATAGCGTTGATGCTGTTAACTGCTGTTGACTGCTGTTGATGCTGACGTGACATGGCAATGCATTTTTTTTTTTGATTTAAGTGTTTTCAAAAACCACTGCATAGTTTAAGGCGATTTGGCAGTTTTAAACAAAGTGATTACTTTTTGAGCCATAGACTTTTTTATATAGAAGTTGCTTAATTTTTTATTAAGTTTAAATGTAAGCAATGAAATAAATACTTAAATATTGCGAATTAAGTGAGAGATAAAATAGAAATTATGTCCTGCAACGAGCACAAAAATCCACTGCAGCTTTTAAAAATTATGGACCAAATCCATCTCAAACAATGCACGCGGATTATTTACGGAATTGGTTGCCGATTAAATATGTTGTTTTTCAAAGGATATAAGGGGACCCATATTTCCTGATTTGATAAAAAAATTGTTTGACGAAGCTATGGCCATTTTAAGTTTTACCCATTTGAGGCTGAAAATTGTTTCAAAAAAGCGGCATTTCCAGCCAAATCAAAAAAGAATTAACTTTTGACTTTTGATTCTTATAGAACTTCTTATTTTCTGTTAGAATCTTTAAAAAAAATTTATAATGGTTGAAAATTAGCAGAGTTGTAGCGGTTTTTATGAGAAAAAACAAAGCTAATTTTCTGAAAAAAGCCACCTTTTTTCGCTTAAAATTTTATTTTGGACTTGTACTAATGTAAGAAAGAGATCATATGAGTTTAATGCGCGCTTAAAGACTTTTGTGGTGAGGAGAATTTTTTTCCAAAAAAAAAATATTTAAATTTTTGTTTCAACCTTGCCAGCCATCTGTGATACTACTACTTTCAGCTTATTTTTAATAATAACATCATGTAGTTCGGTTTTTTCTATTTAAAATGAGCTTTCAAGTGGTGTTCTGCGATGTTTCCTCGCAAAGTGACAGCCATTTGAAAAAGACCTTAATTTGATCCCCTACGATCAAACAATATGCAACATTTTGATTTCGTTGCAAGCAACATATTTGTACGTAGCAATATCCATTGGCAAACATAAGCGAAAACACTTGCAACATCATGCGTCATACGTCATGCATTGCCAACAATTTTACTTTCATTGCAGGCGAAGTCAGCAACTATACGCGCTCAGATGTCATTTCGATGAGCACACCACTTCCGGTTTCACAATAAAATAAAAAGTTTTAATCGGCAAATGCAACCAGTTTGCACGTTGCTTATAGCTGTGAAGATTAAATGCGCAACAAGAACTAACCAGCAACAACATAATTGCTGTGAGGTAATAAAATCTTGTTGTAGTTGTAATTTAAGTTGCAGGCATTTGAATTTTTATGGCATTTGTAGTACAGTGGTTAGCAGGTGAGCAACAGCAACATGGACTTGTTATGTTGCGTTAAACTGCATAGCTGTTAGCATCTTTATTTGTCTGTCCGTCTGTCTAACTTGTTGACTTAGTAAGCGAATTTTATTTCAATTTGAAATTTTTGTTTTTTCTTTTACAAGAAAACTCGTTCTCGTTGCAAGCAAAGTTACGCTGGTTTATTTTACTGGTGCTCGCATGTTAAATTTAATTGAAAGATTTATTTGTCAGTGTCACGTGACTGTTAGTCGCTGCTGCTACTGCTGTTGGCCAAGTTTTTGTTGCAAACTTTTTCTGTCAAGTTATGAGCATCATCATCATCAACATTTGTTAAAGTCGCAGCTGGGATTAAAACGAAAAAGTGCCGTAAATTAACAGTTGTGTGTCAAAAAACTATAGCATACTGTTAAGCGCAAGGAACTTAACTCTTGTGCTCATTTTCAATGCATTTATGCCATATTATGTGGATTAAAAAGATTTAAATAATATTTTAAATCAAGGAATTTTGGTTTCTCTCTGAAATGCAAACAAATTTTTTTGCAAGAGCCAAATTAGTATTTTGAAAATTAATTTCATTATTCGATATTTCCTGAATTTAACTTTTTCGCTTAGAAAGTATAAATAAACAAAACACGGTACTCCATTATGTCTCCAATAAAATTATCATTATATGGCATTTATCTACTCAGCATGCAGTAATTGAATGATTTATTTTTGTAGAAGTTGATAGTCCTTGCAGAAAGTGGCGCAAACGCTTTGACTTTGTAATGAAAAATAGTTTCTTTCTTTTGCTTTCACGTACGTGCAGGCTTCATCATTTCTTGAATGGTATATCAGGAATGGAATATTTTTGACAAACAGCAAATATTTAATTTTTCATTCACAACCTTAAGTTATAAACTTCAACAAGTTCACGTACACTGACGATATTTACACATTTCAATTTAATGAAAAAAGTGTAACGCTTTTAGCGCCCTAGTGCCCATAATTACCTCACACAAGAAAATTTAAATGTGTGAAATTCAAGACACGCGTATTAATTCCAATGACTTTGTGCCACGACGGTGTCAACATAAATATTTACATGATGTATACTTTTTCAGCGCTTGTTTTTGTTATTTACATGTATTACACAAATATTGAAGTAACATTTGAAAACAAAAGAAAAGCACAGGTTTCCAATTGTGCACTCACATTAAATTCATATTAAGATTAAAAAAAAACGCCAGTAAAACGGCCAATGAATTATGCACTAAAGCTGTGCCAAATTCGCTGGCTCTGGCGCATGATGTCACTAGAGTGGGGAAAGCACAAAAGCAAAAGTAAAACACTTCATTTTTAGTGCTTGAAGTTTAGTTTTTACTGCTTTCTGACGAAAGTAGATTTTTCATTTCACTTCAGCAGCTACTCAAATTAGGGTCTTTTGATAATCGTATTGTGGCCGAAAGCTAAATTTAAAGTTGCCTTAAATTATTTATGGTTTTTTTTTAATTTGCAATAATTTATTAAATAGTCAGTCTGAAATAATGTGTAGCATAAACTGTTGATAACCAGCACAAAAATAAATTAATTAAAATGCGTCTGACCATAAACTAATTTGATGAAAATAAAGTCGTTTCATAAATGAAAAATCTATAAATAAATCGAAGCACATCTCTAGAGTTGCGGCTTTAAGTCAAATAGAGGGGATATTTTTGTTATCTTTCTTGGAAAGACACATCAGAAACTTAATCAAAATAAATAAAACTTTGATTTGCTGCTGGTATACCATAAGACAAACGCAAATTGGCAGCAATTGATTGATTTTTTGTTTATCTAAGCCCAAAATATCAACAACAAAGATTTTCCCACACACTACAGTTCATTGGGTTTATTTATAGATCTATCTCTATGGAGTCATTTCTCACTCGACATTCATCATGACACATCGTAGCACAAGATGTGTCAACGACATACAACTATATTTGATCTACTGTGCAGTATCTATTTGCTTTTAATTCCGGTGATACATTTGCTGGATTTATTTGCTTCCTACACGTTTTATTCTTTTTTTTCCTGAGTTACAAAACTAATGTAATAAGTGGGGAAAATGAAGAATGTGCTCTAACATTTGAGTTAAGAGCACACAAATTAATCCATAAATATTTTGTCACAGCGCCCATTTCACAACAAATGTCATCGATTTTCGTAGTATTTTGTATAATGGTTTCTATTGATATAAAAAAGAAACGCTTTGAGTGATTTTTTTTCCCCCGTCGACGAGGGTCCGATGTACATAATTTCAAAAAGCTACGTTATTTTTCAACCGCTTTTAAAAAATAAAATATCTTTTTGTTAACAAAAGTTGGTCGAAAATTGAACTTAAGTTTTCGACAGCTTGTAGGACAGTGATGGTTTACATTTTTTATAAATTAATGCCTTACTAAAATGGCACATTCTAAAACCTTCTAAGTCGTATATAAAAATCCTTGCAGACGCAAGTCATGCTTTTGGTGACGAATGTCAATGTTCTTTTTAGCTTATAGTACAAAGTTGAACCCAATTTATGCCCATTGAAGAAAACTTGTTCAAAATGCCAAAGCGGTTAGAGATAATAGCTTAAAGTTTTCACCAAAATGGGTGGTTTCGGCGATATTCATGATCGCTACATCACTTAGAAGGTCATTTAGAGAACAATGAAAAAAATTTTAGGAATCAGTTTGCTTCGAAGGTCATGAACAAGAACAACAACATAATTGAAGACCAAGCGAACATCTTTTACCGTTGCGAACAATTTTTTAACAATGAACTCAAATCGGGGCCCGGTTTTGTATTAAAAACCAAAATGTACTTTTACATTTGTTGTCAAAACATTTTCATGGAAAGTATATTGAAATACGCTTTTTAAATACCAAATCAAAGCGTGAAAAAATTATAATTAGCAAACCTCAATTGCTCAAAATATTGTCACCCAAAATATTTTTCAGGGAAAATATCACCAAAAATGGTGGGTGATTTACTGTCTTTTTGTTGGGGTACTTTTCCGTTTAATTTAAAACGGGTAAATTTTTTTGGGTAAATAGGTAAATTTTTGGCGAGAAAAAAAAAGTTTAAGTGTTGGCAAAAGCGAATATATAGCGAGATATATCTGATATAACTGCTAAAAACATTACATTTTTTATATAAACTTAAGACCAAGCATGTATTTAATTCCTTTTTTTTTCTTTCAATTTTTTTTTCCAAGCAATTAGTTCCTGGACGATTTTATGCGAGAATAATAGCGTGGCGTAATCTGAGCCTAAAATATAAATTCTTAAATTATTTATTACCTTAACATTTTAGCATCATAACTTTCGATGTAAAAGTAAATGCAAATTGTCATTTTTCAGAAGAAATACACCATAAAACAAATATTCAAATTAAAGAATCTTGATTTGGTAAATATTTTACTGATAATAAATCCATAAACTTAAATTAGATAGTAGAAAAATATCAAAAAGAAGGCTTGGGCACTTTTGATATCTGTCGAAATACTGGCTATGCCAATAGCTAAATGTGGTTGCTACTATTTCACATTTATTGTTGCTGTTGCGACCTGCATCGCTCAAAATTAAGGCAAAAAATTATGTTGTGCTCTGCAATAGAAATCAATTGAAGCATTTCGTAGTGAGGTTTCATAAGAAACAACAGAAGTAGCGACGAATTGCGCATGTGCAACAGTTTTGCACAAATTGCCATTGCCACGAAGTGTGGTGAGCAACAGACGGCAAATTAGTCAGTTGAACAGTCAGCCAAGTTTTGCGTGGTCAGTTGGGCGCAACAGTTGTTTTTTTTTTTTTTGTAATTGTTTTTCACTTTAATGCTAATATTGCACTTCTTTGCACTTAATCGAAATTTATTTCCTGATTTAGGCTAAAGATTGCAATAAGCAGCAGCTTAATTTGCTTTCAGCATTGAACGCACATAGTTGGATGGTTTGAATGGCAAGCAGGCACATTGGCAGGGAGCACAATGATGCGCCATTGTTTGCCATTTGTTACAATGTTGCTGCTGATGCGTTTATTCGATTTGAACGAGGTCATTTCAATGTTTTCTAATATTTTTAAAATTGTGTTTTCATCATTTACATTTTTTATTTGTATTGCAGGAATTTTAGAGACATTTAAATTTGAGCTATAGAAAAGAAGAGGAGAAGAAATTCTCTTCTGTTAATTTTTGAGTTATTTTTCTAATTTGTTTTTTGAAAAAGAAATGTTGAATGTTTTAAATTTTTCTCACTCTTTTTGCATGACTTTTTTGCTCATTTTCCGTTTTTGTATTTTTACTTAATTTTTCCTTTTAATTCTGGTGAAATTTAATTTGGTGGCGATTTTATTCATTCATTATTTTTCATTCATATATTATTCACTATTTTATTCATTTTTTTCTTTCTTATATATACATAAGGGTATTAAACTTAAAAACAAAAATATTTTGATAAAGAAAATGCTGTCACACACTTTTATTATAAATAAAATTTAAGGCTCTTCGACTTATTTCAATGAACACACAATTTTGAAATTTTCGCAAATTTAAAAGCTATGGAGCTTCTTCAATATCGGGACCTCCTATGCTGCCACGAAGTATCATTATGTTTCTTTAATTACATACGCACTCAACAAAATCAATTACAAAACAACGGAACAATATGCTTTTAAAAATTGTGAGAAACTTTTTATTTTAAAAAATTTGTTTCATATGGGCATTTCCATGGTCGAGCACGCGACATTCGTACGCCTTTGAAGTGCAAAAAAAAATTAGAAAATTCAAAAAAACTTAATTTTTTTTTTATTTTAAGATAGCATTTTAGTAGCACTATGTTTTGTGCAAAAGGTAGGTCCTGTCGATTTGAGGTTTCCCATATATAAACAATAAACATGGAATCTAGCACGCGACAAAAAATGGAAATCGTTTTTGACTGCATCTAGAAAAATGCAGAAATCTGCGCAACGTGACATCATATTTCAAAGCGATTAATTTTAAACTGAAATGGAATAATGTGACTTTATATTGATAGTTGTCATGTTGAAATATTTGCATTCGTTTTTTTTCTGTAAGCGTAAGTATAATTTAGCACGCGACATTTATCACGCGACATATTTTTCCGTAACGTTTGTACAGGGTGTTTTTTTTAGAGGTATAGAGCTTCGAATTGAAATAAAACACAAGAAAATCGTTTTAATGTCCATCAATTTGGCTTTATTGGAAGGATAATTTTATGCCATTAATGTTTAAATATGATTTCGGGCATGTGGCCGCCGCGGCTGGCTCGAATAAAGCCAATTCTACAGGTCCAATTTTGAACCACTTTTTCGAGCATATGGGGCCGTATGTCGGCAATAACGCCACGAATGTTGGCTTCCAAGTCCCCTAACGTTTCTGGTTTGTTGGCGTTGACGAGCGACTTCACATATCCCCAAAGAAAATAATCCAATGGTGTCAAATCACACGATCTTGGTGGCCGATTGACAGGTCCATTCCGCGAAATTATGCGCTCATCGAATGTTTCCTTCAATAAATTGATTGTGACGTGCGCTGTGTGGCATGTAGCGCCGTCTTGTTGGAACCACAACTCATCCACATTCATGCCATCCAATTCAGGAACAAAATAGTCGGTTATCATGGCTCTATACCGGTCTCCATTAACGGTAACTGACTCTCCAGCATTATTTCGGAAGAAGTATGGCCCAATGACTCCACCAGCCCATAGAGCACACCAAACAGTCAGTTTTTGTGGATGTAATGGCGTCTCAATTGTCTCATGTGGATTCTCTTCACTCCAAATGCGGCAATTTTGCTTGTTGACGTAGCCATTCAACCAAAAATGAGCCTCATCACTGAACAAAATTTTGCGATGAAAATCAGCATCGAGATCAATCTCATTTTCGGCCCATACACCAAAATCACGACGCATTGCATGGTCTCACGGCTTTAATTCTTGCACAAGATGGATCTTGTAAGGTCGCAAGCCAAGATCTTTGCGCAAAATCTTCCATAAAGTTGATGGACAAAGCTCCAATTGCTGTGCACGGTGGCGAATCGATTCATTCGGGTCCTCTTCAACATTTTGCTCTACAGCGGCAATTGTTTCTTCGGTGCGCACTGTTCGACGTCTCTGCGGATGCGTATTATCACATAGAGTAAACGTAGTGCGAAAACGACCCATGGTTAACCGAATTAATTGCTCTGATGGACGATTATGTCGACCATAAAATGGACGGAGCTTGCGGTAAACTTCGCGAACTGAACCATTATTTTCGGAATAAATTTGCACGATTTGCAAGCGTTGTCCTTTTGTCAATCTGTTCATGATGAAATGGCAAACCAAACTGAACATAAATGACATTAGAGTTGCCAGATTTGACCATAAAATGCCAGTTTTATCTCTATTCGAAAAACAAACCTCTAAAAAAACACCCAGTAGATCTTTTAATTTTCAGTTCTGGTGGACCATTCTGAGGAAATGCCTATATGCAGATTTATGAAATTCTTCTGCACATCAAATACCTTATAATATTTTCCTCCTGATAACTTAACTGGTACGTACAAGCGTAACGTCAAAGAAGGGAAGCCTTAAAAGCTTGGCTCAATCGAGTTGACCCAATTGTGGTTGCAATCAGTCGGATTAACAATCAAATATGCAATAGATACAGCAAAATTACGCAAACAGAATGAATGAAAGAGTAGCAGCAGCAACTAATAATATAATGGGAATATAAGATGGATATACTCAATGGTTTTACCTTGCCAAGAAAATAAAAATGTGAACAAAGTGAGAAAAATGAGAAGAAAATAATAATGCAAGAGAAAGCATGTAAAGAAAATGCTTTTTGCTAGAAATAGCTACACACTGAAGAAAGAGTAAATTTCTTAAAAATTTGCCTGAAAAATTAAAAAAGAGTATTTATTAACAATAAACAAATAATGGCAGATCTTTACCATGTGCTGGTTTTGAACTCGAGAATCTTCACTATCAAGGCCAGAATCTAATTAACGATTCACTGATTTAAGGAGGGGGTAGGGTTTTGACGCTACATTTTAGGCATAAGTTTAAAAATGTTTTTTAGCGTTACGGTAAAAGTAAATTTATTTATTTAAAAAGCATATAAAAGTACAATACTTAAAGAGTATTCTGCAAAAATTTAATTAATAAATATTGGAAAATAAGCCATTGGCAGCAAGTTTCCGCGGACGCCTAAAAAAAAGGTGGTTTGCGGTGGACAAGATATCTCATCACGTTATCATCTAAAATCAAAAAAAAAAACCTTTCTTTAGCTTATAAGTTTTTTAAGGTATTGACGAAGGGTTTTTTTTCTTTGACGATTTTTAAAATTTTGGCATAATTTTTAAGTCAAAAAACGAATTTTTTTGGAAAAAAAAGGCAAAAATCAGCACGTTTATTATTGCAGAACTGGTTGTAATTAAAAAAAAAACAAAAAAGCCCTCGTCATTACCTGGTTTTATATGTATTAAAGAAGTGTGTCAAATTTCAAGAAAATCGGTCTAGTAGTTTTCGAGAAAAAAAGTCCACCGACTTTGAAAAGTTAGTTTCGAGAAAATCACGTTTAAAGTTTTAGCACTGTCTTTTTTTTCATATACTTACACAGAATCATCGAGACTCAAGACACTGTATCTTCGTCAGTTTTACTCCAATCGACCTCAAATTTCAACAGGATACTTTTGAAAAGTTATACTATTAAATAAAACAACAACAAAAAACAAAATTTGGCAAAACCCTACCCCCCCCCTAAAGTGTTTTTGCGCTGACTAACTAAGTACATCAGCGAAGACACAAACCTGTGATTCTTTGCATAATTTAATATAATTCATAGCGCGACTCTTTTCTAGCTGGATATCGTAACATATTACTTAACATATTACTTAATTCCAATATTAAGCTTATCCTAAGACAAAAAAACTTAACTACATTGTTCTTAAAAAGTCACTGCAAACAAAATTAGTAGCCATCAACCACTTGATAATGACAATTGCAAAATGAAGAAGTATCAAGGAGATTTTTTGAGAGCAACAATAATACAACGAACTTTTAAGTTTCATTTAACAGTTATCGAAAAAACAATAATCATGGTATCAGAGTTCCAAAGGTTATTGGCATTTAAAACCAAAAAAGGGCAAATATTTCTTAAATTTGTTCAAATAAAACTACAAACAAATAATAAATAGAAAATAGAAAATAAATAAAAGAATAAAAAAAAAAAATAAAAAACCAAATTCCAATCATGTCACACACAATTTAGAAAAATAAATCAGAAGCAAAAGTGCAAAAAGGTGTTGATAGAAATACGAAAGTATAAGCATCGTTGCTCACCCAGGTTCTCGCATATAAAAGATAAAACCACTCAAACAGATTTAAAATTGAAGAAGAAGAAACTGTAGACACAAAACAAAAAACACAAAAAGTAAAACGTAGAAAATTGGGAGAATAAAATATTTTAGCACGCGAAACATTTGGAAAGGTATTTCAAAGTTATGGAGAGACAACAGAAATAGCAAAACAAAATCACAGTAAAATAAGATAAAATATAAACCTTTTGCCAAGTCGCAAAAAGAAAAAAAACCGAAAAAAGCTTTGAAACCAGTTTTCAGACAAAACAAAAGTGAAGCAAAACAAGCCAAGGGAAAGGGAAAACAAACCTCAAACTCAAACTAGGGAAAACAAAATAAATAAAAAAAAAACTTACAAATATCTTTGTGGAAAACCAGTTATCACGAAAGTGGTTTATCTCAGAATGGCGTATATCGATTTCTGACAGTAATTCTAGAGTTTAAATTTTACATGAAACTATCGATATATTAAATCGGGAGGTAATAATATAGAAATTTTATATATGTACATGAGGAATTTTGTTTGGAGTTAATGGTAGCAACGAATTTTGTGAACGAAAAGGAAAACAACATGTTAAGAGTCTTAAACAACGATAATGGCCTATGATTCTAGAGTGAAAAAATACTGTTCGAGAAATTGGTTTATGACTATTGATTCATAGAAACAGGGGTGGAACTTCGCTCTCTTTTTGTTCAGAATTAAATTTTTTCATCAAAAATATTAATTTTTACTGAGGTAGAAGTGGTACAGTTTTTGAACTTTTCTCTCAAAGCCTTATTTTTAAACGCTTGCAACTTTTTCGGAATGCATAAGAAAAATTCATCTCAGACGTTTTTAATACAGTTTTCTACTAAGTTTCTGTGAGTTATAGTAATATAAAAAAAAAACTTTTGAGGTCCAATTTTGGAAATCAAAAATTCTTTTTTCAAAGTTGGATACCTTTTTTTTAAATAATTTTATGAGAAGGTGAGCTTTTTTCAGCGATTTCAGAATGAAAAATTGACCGATAAATAACCAAATGCACCAAATTTCATTTTCAATCACTTTGTTCTCCTATACTATCAGTTTTTAGTAAAAATCGCACCAAGGAAAATATTTTTAAGATTTGTCATAACATTTAGAAAAATACAATTTCGATTTTTCTTTAGAGATTTCTTTTTGCAATTACAAAATTAATTTTTAAAAAAATTTTTAACTTTCCAACTCGTATAAATTTGAACTATGCACATTGTTTATCAATACAAACGACGATGAAATCATATACCTTTAAAGCCAGCAACTCCATAACTATTGCATATACTTTCAAAACTACTTTATTGTATATAGGATTATATATTTTGATATTTTTATTATTTAACTTCCATCCCTAAGCCAGAGTTACTCACAAAAAAAAAAAAAAAAAAAAAATAATAAATGAGACAAAACATATTTATAAACAAATGTAAAAGCGCATGTGAATGGATTCAAAACAAGAAAATTTTAATTTACTACGAAGTGAAATAGTTGACGCTTCTTGAGTAGTATTTTGTTTAAAAAATTGTTACAAATTAAAAAAAATACGTTAGCAGACAGAATTATAATAAAAAGGAACAAAAAATTGTCAGCATTTTTTACTGCGCTCATTCTCTTACAGCCATTAAAAAAAAACCTCCATGTATTCAGTCTCCTTACTCTCTGCAATACCACATAAGAGAAAAAAAATTCTCAAACATCCAAAACTGTGTTCGAATATGTGAGGTACATAATTTGCCAGTGAAGAGAGTATAAAAATGAAGAGTCAAAGTAAATTGAACTTCATATTTCAGTTATTTTTCAACTGTAACAATTAATGCTTAACCAGACGACAATTTTCTCAAAATTGAGTTATTAATTTTAATTTATGGTTTAATTTTCTTAAATACTCGCGTTTATATGCTTACATTGGTTATTGCAAGAACTTTCTAGCTCCTGTCATATGTTGGAGCCCATTAATATGATTTTAATTAATTTGATTTTCATAATATGAACTTTGTAAAATTAACTAACTTTTGGAGTCTATTATATTTAATGTTCATTTTATTATTCAATTTTAAATTTTCATTAAGTTTTTTTATTATGGCGTGAAGATTCTAGTGACCTTTAGTTATAGAATAAATGAAACTTATGGTTCATAGTTTTCTTGATCCTATGTAACTATGTCCGTAAATAATATTTTTTTTTTCGCATAGTTTTGAAATTTTAGTTGATATACATAAGTAGCCTATAAGATTTAGTTCAAAACAATAATATTTAATTCATGCTCGAAATATGTGCATTATAAATGTGTCATCCAATGTTTGATCATACTTTTTTGCATATCTTGATTTACTCAATGTCATGATAATTGCTATTAATTAGTGATTCTGATGCTACAAGTCCTCAAGTTGAAATGAAATTTGTTTTCTTCCCGGATGGCATTAGGGATTATTGAGTAAACTTTCAGTTTTGTATTTAGCTTACAGTTTACTTCATTTTTTCTATAATACAAAATTTAATTCATATTTTTGCAATTCAATTTAAATTTATTTTCCGTATGAATTAAGAATGAAATTATGCTGAGTCTTGCTAAAGTAGCATTTGACTGCTAATTGAAAATCGTTATTTAGATTTTCGTTTTACCAAAAATTATTTTATATTATATTCAATTGACCATGGTGCTAATGTATTTTTTTTTATAAAGCGCGTTAAAATTATTGCACATGAAATACTATTAGCAAAGTAATATGTTATTAAATGGCAAAAACCTTGGGCAAATTATGATCGATAAGGCCATGATTTTTATGAATCATTTTAATTTGAAAGAGTACCAACCATTAAAATAGAATTACAACTCGTTCGACATGGGACAAATTAAGTTAATTACATGTGACATGATGTCTATAACATAATCATTATGTGGCAATATCAAAAAAAATAGCTCAGATAATAAAAATGCTACTTGGTAGTCCAAAACAAAAATTTGAACTTTTAATAATCTAATGATTAAATTTATAGCTCATATATGTGGACAAATTGTGAACATAACTTATGATATGGAGAGAGCGTGAAAGAGTTCAGAAAGAGTGTGCACAAAATGTTTAGATTAAAAACTTAGAAAAACTTAGTGCTATTGAAAGATAAGAACATACACAAATTATAGATAGGAAAAAAACAAAAAAAAAATGAAAGTTGTTTCATAAAATGTATAGCGCCAAAAAATTAATAAGAACTTTTGTTATATGTCGCACTTATTTACACTGACGTCAAGCAACAGTCATCAGCAATGGAAAATGTTAGCCCATGCGACAATATGTGAAGAGCTGAGATGCGAAACCCGCCAAGTCCAAAAAAATTAAAATGTGAGATATTGTAGGAGGGGACAGAAAAAATATTTGTTTACAAGCCTACATACTCTAAATTGTAAAAAAAAAAATTGTTCTTTCCCAAACTTTTGATTGCAATATTTTCTGATAAATTATTTTTATCAAAGCCCGCCAAGTCCACATTTCTGAAAATCAAAACCTGCCAAGTCCAATTTTTCATTAAAAAAGTTCGGCTTTCATAAATGCAAGTAGTTTTATGTTATTTTAACATTGAAATTATATTGTGTAATTAAAATTTCAGTCTACATTTATTCAAATCTTTTGAAATTAATTTAAACTTAGCCATTTTTAAAAAAATGATTTCGAAACCTTTTACTATTATTATTTTTCAAAACCCGCCAAGTCCCGAGGTTTCACTTTCAAAACCAGCCAAGTTGACGTTTTCAATTTCAAAACCCGCCAAGTCCACAGTTTTTGCTTCAAAGCCCGCCAAGTCCAAACTCTTTTTTATTATAGTCCTTATAGATTAGGTCATAAAATGTAATGAAAAATCAGAATTTTAATAACTTTTGACAACTACATATTACAATGGATCAATCTACTTTTTTACTGTAGTTAAATTTCAGTGGAAAACAGTTTTTTCGATGTTCCCAAAAACGCAAAATATGGACTTGGCGGGTTTTACATCTCAGCTCTTCATATGATGCGATGTGATGTGCGGCGCATTAAGTTTAATTTGTATGAGGCTAAATATGAAGTCTATTATTAAGTCTAATTAGTGTCGACTTTACTAGTGTCAATCATTGCAAAAAGAATTCGGAGTGAAAATGTTAATTGATAAATAGAAAGTACACTGATAGAGTGAGAGATAATAGAAGTGAAATTCATTGATTCAGTAAATTTCATACATTTTTCTTTATTTTGCGTTGAAAAAGTTTATAAGTAAAACGCTCAACTTGGTAAAAATAAAATAAAAATTTTTTTCGGAGCAATTTAAAAAAAAACCTTTATGTTATGTTTGTCTTAATTAAAACAAATATATATTTAATTAAATTTATTTTTTTAACATTTTTTTTGTCAACTATATAGTACCATATGTGAAAACACAAAAAACTGCAGAAGTAAAGAACTCAGCAATAGAAATTTAAAAAAATAGTAGAGCTAAAAATTTTTTTTAGGTTCAAAAACAAAACAAGAAATGTACGTTAATTTATGCAAAAAGAAAACATGAAGGAACTTTGGTGCCTCTTTACATTTTTTTTCTTTTGGAAATTTTTTTTTTTTTTTTTTTTTGTTTTTGCACTTACTGCACTGAACAATGGCTAAAAAATTAAATAAATATAACTTAATAAAATGTTATGCGTGTTTTAACAAACGTCGGGCACGCTAAGTAGGGGGAAGAGATGTGTGTATAAAGCAAACATGTAAGAAAAAGTTTATATGAGCTCAGCCGCCATTCCAAAAACTAAAAAAATAAAATTACTGATCCCGCAATACACAATTAATTAAAAAAAATAAACAGGCGTATGCACAAACGCACAATAAATGAGATACTCAGGAAGAAAAATAAATTTTCAGTAAAATGTAAGAAATACTTAAAAAAAAATCAATCATTTGAAAACAAAATTCTTCTAATAGTCGCAGCACCAATGCTAAAAAAAAAGTTCCATACAAATTTAGTTCAAATTTTTTTAAAAAAATATCTTCAAACTTCGAGCCTTACTTTTTTCTTGTAATTTTTTTAAACTTGAGATGTCCCTGTGAATGCCTTAACGTGCAAAAATGAAAAATTGCCAAAAAAAATTGTCTTTTAAAGGGTATATTGAACTTTCACCAAACTTATCACGACGAAATAGCGTCCAAACACTTACCTTTCTCCGATTTTTGCGACACGGGATTGAATGAAAATCTATATTAAGTGCAATGGCTGAAAACCTAATGTTCACTGTCGCGCTAGTTTTATAGTTAAGGTTTTTAACGGACTGTTCAACATTTTTTTTTGTTTATCGATTTATTCAACCACTTTCTACTGTTGTTTTCGACTTTTTCAACATTTTTCGAAACTTTACAGTTTTACAACCTTTTTCAATCTCAAACATTTTTAGAGTTTATAACATTTTTTGTTATTTTTCGAACTTTCCAACATTTTGTACTTTTTCAAAATATTGTTATGTAATTCAACTTTTTTTTTTGTTTTTATCGGTCTATATTGATTTGTATGTAAATTTTCATTGGCATTTGACTATATTTGACTGCTCGATACTCTATATATAACGAAAATTCATTAAGTCCACAAACCCAATTTTTATATATCTTTCTTTTCATGTGAGCAAGCTTCGGAAAATTTTGATTACATCCATATTTTTGCAGCGTTTATGTTTCAAGAGGATAATAATGCGTAAAGGCCAGTGGCGGATTTACGCCTAGGCCCGGGCCTAGGGCGGCAAAATTTTAGGGGCGGCAAAAACTTAATAACGACAGCATTTTGAAGGCGCAAGAATATAAGGACCAAATCCATCTCAAACCTTGCACGCGGATTATTTCATGTTACGGAATTGGTTGCCGATGAAATATGTTGGTTTTGAAAGGATATTCATATATTTCCCCGATTCGATAAAAAAAATTTTTTTTTTGAAGTTATGGCCATTTTAAGTTATGCCCATCTTAGGCTGAAATTGTTTCAAAAAAGTGGCATTTCCATCCAAATCAAAATAATTAACTTTTGTCTTTTGATTCTTATAGAACTTCTTAATTTCTGTTAGAATCTTTAAAAAAATTTCAAAATGGTTAAAAATTGGCAGAGTTATAGCGCTTTCTATGAGAAAAAACAAAGCTAAGTAATTTTCTGAAAAATCCCGCCTTTAATTTCGCTTAAATTTTATTTTGGACTTGTACTAATATAAGAAAGAGATGATATGAATTTAATGCGCGCTTAGAGACATTTGAGGCAAGGAGAATTTTTTTTCCAAAAAAAACTTTTTAAATTTTTGTTTCAACTTTGTCAGTCAGCTGTGATACTACTAATTTCAGCTCATTTTCAACAATAAAATCATTTAGTACCGTTCTTTCTCTTTAAAATGAGCTTTCAAATGGTAATCTGCGATGTTTCCTTGCAAAGTTACAGCCACTTGAAAAAGACATGAATTTGATCCCCTACGCAGTCCATGATTATTATTATATATATGGAAAATTGGAACCAATCGAAAAAAACATTACCATATTCGGATTCTAGGGAAAATTTCACAATACATAGTTAGGGCGGCACATCGGCAAGGGCCTAGGGCGCCATTGAACCTAAGTCCGCCACTAGTAAAGGCCAATTTTGATTTGAACTAATAAACTTAGCGAGTGAAAAACTTAATATATTCAAGTATAATTTTGATATTTAATTGATATGCATCAGAAAACAAGTTAATAATTGTATCAATAACAAATAGTTTCTTAAATAGAGTCGATTCTCACATTTAAGTTTACACGAGTATTTACATATCATACCTAACTATTTACATTAATCATAACTTAACATGTTGCCATCATCATCATCATGAGCAATTTATTGTATTCATTTTAATTCATGCAGTTTATTAGCACAATGGCCATAAAATTACTGCACACTGGACTCTTTCATTTCAGTGATGATAACGCTACAACTACAAATTGCAACTGCCAAAATTAGCATTTTGAATTAATTTTAAAACAAACGCTTATTAAAGTAATAAATCATTTTACTGAAATATCCTGTAAGCTTTTCGTAAGTTCAATCAAGCAGGAATACAAACATGTCATGTGAATAAACATGTCTCCTCCACAAGACAAAACAACATAAGTCGGGCAGTAACAGCAATAATATTAGTTCAATGATTAAACACAGGACTTATGCTGTTTTGCATTGACATCACAGTTCAACTTATGCTGTTTTGCCTTGTGACCACAGCTGTAATGGAATTTCAAATAAAGTTTGATACTATGCACTTTGCTTCAGTCGTATACGAGGAGTGAGAGAAATTTTAATTATAACACGCATTTACGGAAGTAATGCACACGCATACACACGTGAGAGCATACAGCGCTTATACACCAATGTATTTGTGTGCATGTGCTTGTGTAAGTGTACACTTGACTTAATTACGTTTCACTCGCATTTGGTTTTAGTTGGTGAAAATAATTAAAAGTGTAGTTGCATTTGTTGCAGTGCGTCATCTGTACGCCGCACCTGCACCCTTTTTTCTCGTATCCTACGTATCCTTTTAATAAATTTAATAAAAAAATTTAGTTGAAGTGTAATTGTTTAATTAAATTTCGTGGTTTTGCGGTTAGCATTTTATTGGAATTATTTTCCTTTTTTGCTGCAATTTTGTGCGATGTAATCAATAATGCGCCTTAAGTTATGCAAATAATAATTAAGGAATTTAACATATTGAACTTTTCACATGAAAAATATAAATATTTTGCTTGCTCTTGTGGTGAAATTAATATTGCTGGAATTTTTATATTTTCTTTTTTTACTAACATAAAATAATAATATAATGAAATAAGCTACTTAAACCGAGAATTTGAAATTCTAAGTAAAAAAAGATTCGTGATGAATATTTAATATTTTCAAGAACCCTGCACATACATACATATGTGTATACAAAAAACTTTAAGGCAAAACTACAGAAGCTTAAATTGTTTGAACAGCGATTTTTCAATATAACTTTAGAAAGACTTACAATTGAGAAAAATTTTTTTAAAAAAATTGTCAACATATTTTATTACCGTTTATTTTATGTATTATTCATATCTAAATGTAAGAAGGTATGTCAGAACCTATAGAGAAGCAATGTTTGGAAATCAATGAAACTTTAACTAACATACTGACTTGCATAAAAATGTCTGTTTGAGTTAATATTGAAATCACGAATTTATTTTATAGGGCTCAAAAGTTAAAAACAAATTGGTTTTCAATTATCACTATTATTACTACACATCACTTATTAAAATAATTTCAATTTATTACTAAAACTTTAGCTGAAAGTGACCAAAGGAGATAAGGTTTAATTTTGCTTGCCATCAAAAACTTACAGTCATATCAATGATTTTCTGTAAAAAAAGAAAATTTTTTATTCAGTTTTTATCATCAGTAAAAAAGTAAACGTTTCGTTTTGGACCCCCACTCTTTGTATATGATAGCTTTAAGTATGCATTGAAGATCTAGAATACGAAACTACATTTTCAAAACAAATACTAATGGCAACACTTGATAATAGAAATGAATTGGACGAATAATAAAATAAGTGTGTAACTGACAATAAGATACTTAGTATCGAGGCAAATTATTTCTAGTCTGCGTAAAGTGTCTGGACTGTAAGTTCCGTAAATTTATTTATTCCAGAAATATTTGGTATTAATTTTAAAGTCACATCTTGTATTCTTTTAATTTTTATCACCCATTCCCAAACACTTAAAAGTTTAGAATTTTCTTGCTGCACCCACAACAAGGCATACAATGTTTGCCAGACAGTTGTCTGTCTGTCTGTTGAAATCAGGTTTACGGGAAAACCAAGAAAGCTAATTGAATGAAACTTTCACACACAGGTCACATTTTCTTGCAGGCATCTTGCTATTGAAAATGGGCGAAATCGGTTAACTGACACGCCTACCGCCCATACTATATGTATATTTACCCAGGCCAATTTTGAAAAAAGTTGCAACGATTTTGATGAAACTTGGTGATTTGGTGCACATATGAACCTAATTAGGATTAGCCTGAGTTTCAAGTTTCCAAAGGGTCGTACAGGGGCGTGGCACAGCCCTAAATTTTATCATTTAGACCACCATATCTTGTAAGCCGTTCAAGATATTGCAATGAAATTCGGTAAACGGATACATATCAACTATATCTTCAGTTGAGATAAAAGTGGGTGGAATTGAAAAAGTGGGCGTGGCACTTTTCAATTGTTAAAAATTTTGATTCCATGTATCTCAAAATTGGCACAAACGATTTTCATAAAAATCTTGGAGATGATGCCTCTGAAAGCAGTCATCAATACAAGCTTTATTGAAAAAACTCGTTGAAGGGCGTGGCACCGCCCACAATATTTATAAACGTTATATTAAGAGAACGAACAACGTAATCGTGATGAAATTTAATGAGGTAGATATACTTGCTATAAGGTCTCTTATTACAAAAATTTGGTCCAATAGTACCTGTGGGCGTGGCACCTCCTATATAAGCAAAAAATGTTTATTGTTATAGATGATGTGTTAAGAGAGTAATCTTCATAAAATTTGGTGTATAGAAGTTAATTACTATAGACTTTAAAAATAAATTAATTTTAACAGAATTGCATCAGTGGGCGTGGCACTTCCCATATTAACATAAATTTGTAAGCGCTGTTTTAAGTGAACTATTGCAGCAATTGCTATGAAATTTAATGAAAGTGATTCAGTTGCTATAGAGTATATCTGAGTCAAAAGTGGCTGAAATAGACATAGTGGGTGTGGCACCTCCCATACAAATAAGATACGGTAAGTGGCATATTTATTGAAATATGCGAGCAATCATACTAAGATTTGGTGTTAATGGTTTGCTTATGGAAAGCTATTTCTGGATAAAAACCGATCTGGATTGTACCAGTGGGTGTGTCACCGCCCTAAATTTTTAATTTAACTGCAGCATATATCGGAAACTATGCAAGCTATTGTACTGAAATTTAATATGAGGATGTCGATCACAAATATAATTTGTTGAACCAAAAGTGGGCGTGGCATATTTAAAATTTTTCATTTCTATTCGATTTTTTCAACATTTTCTATATTCTTTCTACTTTTTCAAACCATAAACTTTTTTCAATATATTCTATATGTATTTGTTCGACTTTTTCAACCTCTTTCAACTTTCTTCATAAGTTTCTTTATTTTTTCAACCTCTTTCATTTTTTTTTAGAGTTTTTCAACTTCTCTCAACTTTTTTCAACATTTTGCATATATTAACGACTTTTTCAACATTTTTCAACCTCTGTCAACCTTTCACATTTTTTTCTTCGTCTTCTTAACATTTGATTAAAAGGTACTTTCAGTGCAGTGTAGGGTATGTGAGTTTCGGCCTGGCCGAAGATAACACCTTAACTTGTTTTAAGTTAAAAATGTTATTTTTTAGGATTTAAGTTTTTGCAAAACCTCACACAATAATTGTCGTTCGATTTGTTGTTGCTTATGCTTATGCTGCTTCTTGAATTCTGTGTTGTTATTTTTGTTTTCATTTGTACCGTTTGTATTTGGGTTCGAAGTTCAAAGAACAACTCTCCTTGAGTTTTTTTTTTACTTTTGATGAGAGGTACGATGTTAATTACAACAATTTACAGTATGTTAGTATCGATCACGCGGGTGTCATAGAATATAGGACTTTTTTTAAGGGTGCATATTTAGGGTGGCCCACAAACAAAAATATTTTTAAAATTGAATTTTCACTAAGTCCGGTAAATGGAGTCACACCGAATTTACACCACATGGAATTTACAGCACGTGTCTTTTATATTAAGAGGCATAATTATGGGTGCATATTTAGGTTGGCCCTAAAACATTTTTAAAATATTATTTTCTCGAAGACCGCTTATTCGATTCTCATGGAACTTACACCGCACGGCTTTTATATTAAGTGGCACAACTTAGGCCGTACACATTTTATTCAGGGTGCATACTTTGGGTGGCGCTTATACAAAATAACTTCTTAAATAGAATTTACATGAAGATTTATAATTGTGGCCAATGGAAGGTTTCTACAAAGTTTGGTTTAAAAAATGGACGCAGATGAATGGGACTTGGTACATAAACATGCATATAAAAGGTACGGGCAAAATTAAGTTTCAAAGGAAAAAATTATTGCCCCACATAACAACGTTTGCCAGGCCTTCTATATATTTAAAAAGAATAGGGACAAAAGTTAGTTTCACTGGGAAAATGGGCTGTTTCGCTTTTAAATTCCATCGCATGCGTTCATACAACTTCGCCTCACACATCGAAAAGGGCAGAACAACGTCTGCCGGGACAGCTAGTTTATTTATAAAATCGTTGTTAAAAAGAAACTACTTTTTTTTGTAATTCCCACAATTGAGCCCACACTATATATTAGTGTCACAAACAAAAACACTAACAATGACAACAAAAACAAGTGACAACAATTTTCTAATTTCCAGCCATTTGAGTTGCTGTCAGCCTTGCTGCTTTTGTAGTTTTTTGTTTTGTGACATATGTGTGGACAATTGCAAAAAATATTAATAAAAATAAAAAAAGAAACATTTTTGTTAACAATAGACGACGACGGCATTTCATTTCGCGTGATACATTTTTTATTTGGCTTTGCATTGTTGCACTAAATGGCAAATAGTGGTGACGTATGACAGCTGTGTAGAAAAATGTTTCAACTTTAGAGCGGAATGGAGTTTTGTTTTTTAGATCGAAATAAATAAATATGGTTGTAAAATTTTGGTGGTCTATTTTTGATTTTCATTTATTTCCTTGGTTTACCTGAATGAAAATATATATTTTTTTAACATTTAGCAGACAAGGGGTGCCTTAAGCTTTTCATAAAAATTTTACTTGACTGTTGAACAAATCTTATACATACGTTTACAAATATATACACTTAATGTATAAGCTTTCCAATTCTGAACGAATAACAAAAATTTCTGAATTTTAAATTCAGCAGATAGAGTTTTTTGATTGTTTGTTAGATTAAAGTCAAATTTTAAAAAACCTGTGCACTTGTAGGATTTTTGTACCTAAAGTGCAAAAACACCATAATTTTTCCATTTAACTCTCCTTACGCATGACCTTGAGTTATTGACACATAGTTGACCAAAATTCCGAAGAAGTGATCATTGACTAAGGAAAATACTCCTTGTTCCGGGACTTTTCAGTATTGAAAGTGGTTTACAAATTATTTTTTTGCATTATTTTTGAGCTCTGCAATTAATTTGCATGTTTAAAAAAATTTCAAAAACATCAACTTCAAAATCGCATTAAATAGCGAACTTAAAGCCAATTGAAATTTTGCAAATTGGATTATTTTATCCTAAAAAAAAAGAAAGCATATTAAATGCGTAGTCATAATTTTGCATGAAAAGTCCTTTGAAACGTTTTTTCAGAATGAAGTCACTCGCTATTTTGTAAGCTCGTGTAAGAATATACTAATACGAAAATGTCGAAAATTAAAACAGAAATTGACATTTCTTTAAGAAACATTTAGAAAAAAATTACGCACATTTTGCAAGTAAGAATTTTATTCTCAATTTTGTACGATGACCATTCATAGATTGCACACAAAATTAGTTTTACACTTTTAAATAACAAAGTTTAATAAATATCTATGTTCCTCACGACATTGATCGAAAAATAAATAAAAGTTAACATACAAGCAAGTCCTCTGAGATGATACCGATGCAGCCATATAAGATAAATAACCAAAATTGGCATGGAAACGTTTCATGATACATAAAAGCATTTGACATAAATTAGGCAAGTTTTATTTGTGCCGTAGAGATAGAGCAAAATTTTAATATATGAATCTGTAGCGGGCGATATGAACTACTATACTCAATGAAAGTAGTGCTAAACTTTTTTCATTATCGAACCTTCATGTGTGCTAGAATCCATTTATATATTTTTTATCAAACACATTTTTTTTAATTACAAATAGATTATTGCTTTTTATATAAAATAATATTCATTTGGCATGCATATTGAGCACGCTAAATCATATATATTTTTTTTTTAACAAATGAGGCGTTCAGTTTCAAAACCGGCCAAGTCCATTTTTTATAATTTTGAGAAAACAACGAAAAACGTTTATATTCATCTATGTTCATTGAAAAATTTAAAAGTATTTCCCACATAATAGCTTATAAAATTTCTTTCTCAAAGCACGTCAGATCAGACATTTCAAGTTTTGTTTGCGAATGTTTTTGAGAAAACAATTTTGAACTTGGCCAGTTTTGATTCCAAGGCGTTGGAAAAAAAGTGGACTTGGCCCGTTTTGATTCCAAGGCGTTGGATTGGTTTTGAATGCAAGTTCATGAACTTGGCCGGTTTTGAAACCCATGAATCAATAATAAATTAAAAAGTGTAATATTTCTGGCAGAAAAATTTTTTTTAATCTAAAACCATTGTAGAAAGATAAAGCACGGTCTAGATTTTTATATATGAGAATATCTCAAAATTTTACTTTTTTTGGACTTGGCCGATTTTGTAACTGGGCGCCTCAAATAATAAAAGGAACATGTTGAAAAATATTTAGCAACTAAGAATTCGGTGAGGAACTTGAGGTGTACCAGGGCAAGAAGGATGCACGAAAATTCTATCAACAAGTTAAGCGTCTAACTCAAGGTTTCAAGCCCGGAGCATCCACTTGTAGAGACGAAAATGGAAATCTGGTTACAGATACACAAAGTGTACTGAGGTTATGGAGGCAGCATTTCTCCAACTTGCTTACGGGCGATGATTCCACCAATTCCGTCTAGAGAGAATGCAGTACGATACCACCAATCGATGATAACGCAGTGGAAGTACCATCACCTAGCCATGAAGAGGTTCGAGTTGCTATCCTGCGACTCAAAAAAAACAAAGCAGCGGGTGCTGACGGCCTGCCAGCTGAGTTGTTTAAAGCTGGTGGCGATGAATTGATAAGGTGCATGCATCAACTCATCAGCAAAATATGGCTAGCGGAAAGCATGCCCGACGATTGGAATCTCAGCGTGCTTTGGCCTGTAATAAAGAAAGGAGACCCGACAATCTGCGCCAACTACAGGGGTATCAGTCTTATTTCCATCGCATAAAAGATCCTCTCGAGCGTATTGTGTGAAAGATTGAAGCCGTATACAGAAACGCTGATCGGATCCTATCAGTGTGGCTTTAGACCTGGTAAGTCCACCATAGACCAGATTTTTACACTACGCCAAATCCTGTAGAGAACCCATGGCTATCAAATCGACACTCATCATCTCTTTGTCGATTATAAAGCTGCGTCCGATAGCCCAGTGCGGGATTGCCTATACGCAACAATGTCTGAGTTCGGTATAACTGCAAAGTTGATAAGGCTCTGCAGGATGACGTTGAGCAATACGTGTAGCTCCGTCAAGGTAGGGAATGACCTCTCCGGAACTTTTAATACCAAGCGAGGTTTCAGACAAGGCGACCCGCTCTCGTGCGATCTCTTCAATTTCATTATGGAGGGGATCGTACGAAAAGCCGGTGTGCATCATAATGGCATCATTTTCTTCAAAGGTGTTCAGCTCCTTGCGTACGCTGATGATATTGATATTATCGGTCGGAGTAAAAGAGATGTTACTGCTGCTTTCACTGCTATTGAAAAGGAATCAGCCAAAGTGGGTTTGACAGTAAACGAGGGCAAGACGAAATACATGATGTCTACTAACAACAACAAGAGAGCACGGGATCTAGACTCTCATGTTACAGCGGGCAACTGTAAATTAGAAGTTGTCAAGGAATTCATTTACCTTGGCACTGCCGTAACCAGCAATGACGATGTCAGTCTGGAGATTAAGCGGAGAATAACAATTGCTAATAGGTGCTACTACGGTCTCAGTAAGCAATTACGTTGCAGAGCTCTCTCTCGATCGACAAAGCTAACACTCTACAAGACGCTCATTCTACCTGTGCTTCTTTATGGCGCTGAAACATGAGTGGTTTCGACAACAGACGCAGCCGCTCTTGGGGTGTTCGAGAGGAAAGTTCTCCGCAAAATCTTTGGTCCTGTTCGAGTTGGCGACGACTATCGCATTCGAATGAACCACGAGCTGTATGAGCTCTACGCCGACATTGACATAGTTAAGCGTATAACAATACAGCGACTACGCTGGCTGGGTCATGTCCATCGTATGGATAAAGAAGCTCCAGCGAAAAAGGTATTCGAAGGGAAGGTCCCCGGTCAACGACGACGAGGGAGACCATGCCTCCGGTGGATAGACCAAGCTGAGGAAGCCCTAACCGCGCTTGGCATTAACGATTGAAGAAGGCGCGCGCAAAACAGAGGCGCCTGGCGAGAGCTAATGAGGTCGGCCGTAACCTGACAACGGGTTGTTATGGCCATCTAAGTAAGTAAGTAAGAATTCGGTTGACGTAAAAATTGCTTTTTTTATGCAATTAAAATAAATTGCTTAACTACTTAAATGATGTTCAAAATAAAGTTATGAAAAATTATTTTTACAGCACAATGTAATTTCTGCTGGCAATTTCAATCAAAACCATAGGTGCTGCACGTGATTTGAAACCAAAAAGTTCCTTCAATTCATTAAATCATCATGTTTCCACTTGTTTTTTACGCGTAAAAGCAGTACTTAAGGATTTTTTAAAAATTTGTGAACTTAAAGCGCATATCTCTGAAATATTATTGGGAAAAGGAAAATTCACGCAAATTTCAATTTCGCTAGTTGAACCTCATTTGGCTCCGAACATACCGTCTGTGTTGGCAATTTGCCATCGTTATCGCCAATATTGTTGTCCATGTTGTAGTGGTCGTTGTCGCTGCGGGACAACAACATATCTGACACTTAAACATTATGATGTTGTTTGTCTGTTTACTTTGAGTTTTTTTTTGGCGCCACATAAATATTAGCTGTATTGGTGTTAGCTACACATGTAATATACATGTTTACTTTTTAAAGTTAAATTTTAAGTGATTTAAAAAACTATTTCAAAATAATTTTAAGCGCTTTTGGATGGGTGTACTTTAGAGCACCTATATGTGCAAAAGTGTTAAATGTTTCGCTCCTCACGTCTTTTCTAATAGAATGGGGTTAAAAAAGAAGATCTGCATAAAAATTTAGTGTTTCTATTGGAAACAGGCCAGTCGCTTTTGACCCAAAGGCTCAAAAATAAGCTTAAAATGAGTTTTGTTATTTATAGATCTACAACTGTAAAACAAAAAAAGAGATTATTGGTGACAAAGACCCAGGACATTTCGATGTAAAATTAAATGGCTAAAACATCTTTCATACACTATTTGGATCTATATGTGTGCGTTCGTGGTCTTAAATGATGTTAAACACAAATTTTATGAACAATTTTTCCATTTTTTTTTAAACGGTCCCCATTAAATATTCGAAGAAGATAAATTTGTTCCCGTTATCTAATTTAATAGAGTCCTGAAAAAATCTCATTGAAAAATATTGATATTTAGAGGTCGCAAGTGTCTGATTTAGGAATTAAATTCATTCTTTTTTTTGGTATCATTTTTCATTAACTTGGCAATGCTAATTTCAAAAATGTTATAAATTTTTCAATATCTCTTATAGTTTTCAAGCTATTAGAGAAAAACTGCAAAATTCCATATAAAAACCTAATTTGCGCTGTTTTTCGCTGTTTTCTGGGAGTTTTTCGATGCTACCAAAATACCCTGCCAATGTATAGCAAAACAACTATCACCATCATGTTCAGCAGACCCGAAAATATGAGAATCAATGCCAACAGCCCGTATCTCATGCAGAATTGTCTTTAGGGAAGAGTTATAATCACTCGCAAAAAAAAGAATGAATTTATTTCCTAAATTGGACACTTGCGACCTCTAAATATCAATATTTTTTAATGAAATTTTTTCAGGGCTTCATTTTTTTACATAACACTAACTACTTTTCATAAAAGCAACGTATAAATAGAAAACTCGATTTTTTTTTGGTCACCCTAATGTAGATAAGTCAAAAAAACATTTTAAAATGAATTTTAATAGCTTTTTTTTAGCATCAAAAATTAATATTTTTTAAAAAAACAAAAATTTTTCTTAAACTATATGAGATACTCTATTAAATTAGATAACGGGAACAAATTGATCTTCTTCGAATATTTAATGGGGACCGTTTAAAAAAAAAATGGAAAAATTGTTCATAAAATTTGTGTTTAACATCATTTAAGACCATGAACGCACACATATATCGTCGCTCACTTGTACAACGGCCCCAATTGACATTTTTTTTTAAATCCAGTTTATAACATATTCCTGATGACCAACCTCAAATACACCTTCACCCAAAAAATTGGAAAAAATTTAAAAAGTGTCAATTAGGGCCATTGTACAAGTGAGCGATGATATGTAGATCCAAATAGTGTATGAAAGACGTATTAGCCATTTAATTTTACATCGAAATGTCCTGGGTCGTTGTCACCAATAATCTTTTGTTTTACAGTTGTAGATCGATAAATAAAAAAACTCATTTTAAGCTCATTTTCAGCGACTGGCCTGTTTTCAATAGAAACACTTAATTTTTATGCAGATCTTCTTTTTTAACCCCATTCTGTTAGAACAGACGTGAGGAGCGAAACATTTAACGCTTTTTCACATTTCATGGGTGCTCTAGTGTACTTATTTATTTTTGGAAATTTACATTTTTCAAAAATTTCTTAAGCTATCTTCAAATATGGAAGAGCTGCTTTGTTATAGTTATTGCTATCATGCATTTATTTAATCAGTTCTTTAAAAATAACTTATATTGCATTTTCCCCAACACCTTAAATCATACCAAAAGCGTTTTTATGATTTTTTATTACTCTTTCAACAAAATATTTTGCATCATTCATCACGTTGCCAATTAAAATTTCATTAAAAATTCCATTTTTCATACTTATGTGCGCTTCAGTAGTTTTTATGTCTGTTTGTTCATCTGTCTGTTGCTTGCCACACTTTCGTGTCTGTCATTGTCAACATTGTTTTGCGTGCACGCCCACCTGCTTTACCTCATTCTCTCTTTAATTTACATTTCCGTATTTTCAACATTTGCATAGCAAGCAAATTCTGTCGTTGCACAGTGTTAAATTTTGTTTTTTTTTTTTTTTGGGTACGATTATTTAAATTATATATCCCTCATACGACATGTGTGACTAAAGAATTGTGTTAACCCTTTCCGTGTTTTTGTCGAATATATTCGACATTATATATTCGACATTGACCCACAGTGGCTGTTATCATTGTCATGCGAAATAAAATTTTTTTCTTCGATTTTCGCAGAAGATTTTAGAAATGCTCAAAACTACTTCTGATGTTGGAGATGAAATCGTAGATGAAAATGAGGTGCAGTTTGATGTGCCACAAGTGCACTCAAAAGATATTGATGTACGCGATCATGAAGCTGCATCAACAGAAAATATTGACGAAACGGATGACGTTGAGTTCGAATTACCTGTCACTACCTGTGCTGATCTTACAGATTTAGGAGTTCCAGATATTCATATCTTACAAGAGCTTGGGCCAAACAGAGATACTGCGCCCGAGCAAAGTGACACATTGACATGTACAGCTAAAAAAGACATCAGTTGGAGAACGGTTCGCATGCCAGATAATTCAAGAGCCATTACCATTATCTTTGAGCCGTTAGAAGCAGCTGAGGCATTTGAAGTTGGCACCCTATTTTCATATTTTTCCAAATACTTGTCAAATGAATTTTTTCATGAAATTGAAACATTACACGAACCTTTAAAGGGGGTACACACTAGCGATCATGTTCGTCAGTCAAAAATTCATCAGTCAAAAAAAAATATGGCTGCTGACTGACACTCAACCACAAAAAAAGAGAAATTTGAGCAAAACTGACGAACATGATCGCTAGTGTGTACCCCCTCCCCCCTCCCCCTTTTTATGCGCAAAGTAAAGGCCAATTGTCTTCTTAGAAGTGAAGAGCCCAGGTCAGTGAAAAGCAGAGGTTAAAATGAAAGTTATTTTATTATATGCAAAAAGTGCAACGTGTACTTCTGTGTGAAGCGAGGAAAATTTTCATAAGAGTAATTAGAAAATAAATATAACAGCAAATAATTAATTATAATTTTGCTTTACACTAATTTATCCAAAGAAATATTACATGAATTACATATTTATCTTTTCGTTAATATATTTTTCCTAAAATAAATAATTAATCACAATAAAACTCAATTCACTTAAAGAAAGCAAATGTGCAGAGCAATTTTACGTCTTTGAGGGGCAATGTCGAATATAATCGACATTCTCCACAAGTCAGTTGAGGCATCTCCGGTAAAAAATATTATTTTTCCCGTCTTCAGCACTATCTTATTAGCCTACATACCAATTTTTAGATTTTTATCTCGACCTAAAATATTTTTGACACGGAGAGGGTTAATGCGAGTTTAAATTTGTTTTATTTTTTTTTTTATTGCGTTTTTTTTAAGTTTTGAAATACAAGTAATATCAAAAAGTTCGTTACACCGAATCATTTTTTTTTTTTTTTTACATTGAAGTTAGATTTTGTAAGGCCGTATTTACTACCGATTACTTTCTTACCACTTTCAATTATATTAACTTTATCGCTTAACGTAAGGCGCTTGCGTTGAAGCTGTATGTACAAAAACGTCAAAATAAAAGTCGAAGGACTGACGTTAAGAAAAGTTGTTCTAGAAAAAAAAAAACAAGCAGGACCACTTGTTGAATTGAACCGCCCTCCTTATTTAAAATAGTGATTCGTAATTTAGAAACATCAATGGTTCGTTAAAATGAAAATTCCTTTTATTTGACGTTGTATTAGAAGTAATTTTCTGGCTTTAAAATAAAACTTCTAATGAGAAATAACTACTTATATTACTTACTTTTAATTTTCCCAATCATAAAATGTTAATATAAATTTCCAAAATCCAACACTGTGCTAGTCGGTAGCTGTGGTAGTGCGAAACTTATTCTTTATGTGGTTATTCGTTTTTTATGCAAAAATTCATTTTCAGCATCTTCCCGGTTTTTGTTTTTTTTAATGCTCTTTGTAGGGCTCTAAAGCTGATGTCCTTTGAAGAGTCAATTGCATGCTTGTTTTACTCGCTGCATACTTTAAATTTGATTTGTTCAGGTGCCTGCTGGGTTACCTCCAGCAATAAATTTCGCTAAGCGCTCAAACGTCGTTGTGGAAATGCGTGTCGATTACAAAAGCAACACAATATAAAAAGTTTATACAACCACAAAGTGTTTATGCTGTAAATTCATAGAGTTTTTAGCAGTTTTTAAATTTCCGCCAACAATTTTTTCGCGTGCTTAGACAGACACATAAAGTGTAGCATAGTTTTTGGCGTTGGATGTTTAATGGCACGATATACATTTTGATAACAACATAATTGATTTTCTTTTGGTTTAACGATATTTTAAAATATTTTTGTTTCAGTCAATTTTAACATGAGTGAATGTGTTATACAATACATCAACAAGTTAGATTCACTAGGCGGCCATTAGCAAAATTTATGTTTTACATGAGGCAGAGAGAACAAAATAAAATTAAATTAAAATATAAACTCAAAGTTGCATCAAATTTGAAAAATCTGGTTGTAAAAAAGATAGGTACGGTTATGATAAGCCAAACGAAAAATATTCAACGATATTGAGCATATTAAATTTGAGTAAGTACTTCAGCTCAGATATGATTTGGAATCAATATGTTTGAGTTATTAGTAAATTTCACTGCTCCATGGAAACTGGGAAATATTTTATCATTATTTATTTAATATCAGACGCAGTAACAATGTTTTGAATTCGCATATAGCTTTGATGAATAATGAATTAAAAGTAAGTTTGCTACACTCTCATTGTTATTTGATTCAATCAAAAAAATTTAGAAGAATGTACTTAAAATAAAAGCTTATGCAAATAATATTGCAACAAAAATACTGTATGCAACCAATTGAAATATAGACAAAGAATGAATTGAATTGAATAAATTGAGAAACACTTTTTTTTTTTCAGAAAAAGCGAATTAAAAATGTTGCCATTGCAACTACTCTCGCAACAACGAAGTGCAACTAAGTATTTAGCGTATCTGACTGAATAGCTGGCATGCTGACTGGCACACTGTCCATCTTCATATCATCTCAAATTTCACTGACCACAGCACTTGACCTGCGCTCAATTTATTGCAGTGAACGAATGTTGGTTGTATTCAATACAATTTTTTTCTGGATTTTTAATAAAAATTCAAATATGGCGTCAACGGCATGGACATGGAGTGTTTTTATTTTTCCTTTTAAATGACAGAGGGCACAAACAAACTTGCAATGCAATGATGAATATTGAGCAGTTGCAGAAATAGTAGCAATAAATTCCAAAAAATGATAAAATAAATTGAAAGCAAGAATGACGATTAGAACAAGAGATAGGGATTGAAATGAAACAAAAATAGAAGCAACATTCTGTGAATTAATTGCGATTTGTGACAAAGCTTCAAAAGAAAAAATATTTTTGATTTGAATTCAGTTTTTGCAATATTTCAAGGAAATGAGATTACGTTTAATTTAATTTAATATTGATTGTTACATTTAGTAAATTCAATGATTTTCAAGTAAGACTTTGCACAATATGTGTTCAATAAGTGTAATTTTGCATTTATATCATAACAACCCAGAGTTTGAAAAATTGTGAATATGCGCTTAAAACTAAATAAAAAAAAATGTGTGCGCATTTTCTGCGCAGCCATAATTGCAACTTGCATTTTGTGATTTAGTAATGAAAAGTAATAAAAAAAGATTTCACATTTGATTTCTAAGTTGCATCAAACTTCAGAAATATTTTTTTGAAAAACATTGTCATTGTTAAAGAAAAAAAAAATTGTCACTCATTCGTCACGGAGAAAAGTACTTGAAGTTTTCTTATAACTTTACAGTAAGTATAAAGAAAAAACACATGAAATAAAAAAAAACATGAATCAACCAAAAGATTGATGTTTTAGAATTCAAATTAAAAACAAAGTAAGTCAAACATATGTATATAAGACCAAATAAGGAAAACAAATTTATTTTTTATAGGACCCTTACAATTTAACGCCAGCAGCCAGTTAGACACTTCATGTAGCCTCATTATTTGGTACCTAAGTGGCAAAAAGCCTGTGGTAGTAATTAAACAAATTATGTAGTCATAATAAAGGCGTTACATATAGTAGTCTGAACACAGACACTGGAAGTTTTTGTTGTATGCAGCTACATTGAGTTAATTAAGAAAAACTTTGATAAATAAAAATAAACCTGCATTCCAGTTCAAAACCTTGAACGATTGGCTTGCGTCATCATTGCAGTCTTCAATTAGAGAAAAGCCAATCTTTTTGAAAGAAATCAATGTAATTATCTTGGTAGCCAAGTTTTCTGAACTTTTTTTTTAAATTGCAGCTAAAAATGTTAAGCAGTAATTACTTGCAACACACACGTCTGAAATATGCTGTACAACAGGAAAAAAAAAAGATTATAAAGGTGTTGTTTTGGCCTTGCCAAAATTACATTTAATTGTCAGTGGAAATGCGCGCAAGTGTCTAAATTTTTACTAAAAAGATTTACTTTATGGATTACTGAAGGGACGCAGTATGATGCACTCATTGCTTTTTATTACTGCCACAATTTTATTACTGCTACCAATTATCACGTTAAATTAATGCAATGATGTCTTTTTTGTGTAGGAAAATACATTGACCGATTTGTAAATTTAAAGGAACATCGTGGTAATGACTGTAAGATTGATATTCAACTGTTATTTTTAGCAATTCAAAAACTGCAGCTTTCTGGAACTAATTTTTTTTTAGCTTGAAGTAACTATAGAAAATTTAATTACACAGATAAAAATCAGTTATTGCATTTGTCGTGAATAATGCATTTCCAAATTGCTTGTTATCTACTCGTTACATCTGAGAAAATGTAAAGAAATGTTGCAAACAAAACAATTACAATAAATCAATTGAAAGTTGTGTACAACAACAATAAAAACAATGCATACTAAATATATAAATACATACTTATATACACAAATACATATGTACGTACGAACAACATAAATCATTGACAAACAATTGAAATTTTTACAATTTATTTACTTTCATAAATTACAATCATTGCTGTTGTCATTGTTAATTTTATTGCTGTTACTTTTGTTTATACTTGTTGTTGTGTCTTTCTTGTTGACATTGCAATTGTATACATTACAATGTGGCACATGACACTATTCCATGTAAATACCCCGCACGCACGCGCAATTCATCAGTAAACATCAACTAAAGTGCATTAATGTTGCAATTTTTTCTTAAGGCCTGAATTATTGAAAAGTTCTAAAAAAAACACAAAATTAAGAAAAGTATGCAAGCAATCAAAGCTCATTTCTGTAAATTGAATCTTAAAACCAACTCCTAATTACACTCCTGACAAACTTCAACGATTCTCTTGTGAAAAACTAAAAATTTAGTTTGCGTGGGCTTTGGTATTTGCTCAATTCTGGTCTTTTCTGTTTTATTTGTAATATGAGCAGAGATAAGCCAGGTTTAAACAAATTCGTGCACAAGTGATAAACAACCAATAGATGAGAAAACATTTCACGTTTCATATGCAATTAGCATTAAAACTGCTCGACGCCAATGCAAAATAATGTTTTCGGTATCAGATATAAATGAGTAGAGTAGTAGTAATTTAGTCGAACGTGGAAAAAAAAGTTTTTTTCATATCAGAGAAAAGTTTTTCTTAATCGCTATAATTTTAATTACCAACAATGTCGTACAGAATCATTTCAAGAAAACGCTTCAAAATCAGTTGACTTTCTGGGTTCTTTAGTTAAAAGCTTGATTGACTTAATTTTTTTTTAAGTTTTATTAAAAAGTTTCCCCTTTTGTGAGTGAAATAAAATTTTTTCTCCAATAAGACACAAATTTTCACTTAACAGTTAATACCATATTTAGGGGTTTTTTTTTTTTTTGTAATCACTTTCACATATTTCATTCAACTTTCAATTTACTTAAAAACTTAAATGGTCAAATCGCACTGCAACATTACAATTTATGCGCTGAACTTGCTTTCTATCAATAAGACTTTGACTAATTGTAATAACTTTCGATAGAAATTCGAATTTTTCATATTTAAGTCAATAAATGCAAGCTGCTTACAATCGCAAACACTTTCAATTTCTAATAAATGTGCAGTTGGCTTTCAATATTCAGCCACTAATTCAATCAACAAAGACGTTCCAGAATCGTCTTTGCTTTGATGAAAACAAATTCATAAAATTACGCCAGCTGCCAGCCATTGAAAACTCATATAAACATACCACATTAGCAGTTAAATTTGCACTTAAACTGTTTACAGATTTAAATTTCACACCTTCTCAGTCAACACCACCACCAACTGCAATAGAAAAAATAGCAACAACGTAGGGTGCGGCACCGGCGGAAATGTCTGCTGCCCCCCACCGTTTCAAGTGACATATAGTGAGTGCGCTGTAATAAATTTTGCTTTTTAGTACGTCGCAATTTTTATTTAAATTCACATTTTTTCGCTTCAACTGATTTGTTTGGGATCATATAAGATAGTGATTACTTGTCAAGGTCAAAGTGAGTGCCTCCTCCATCAAGAACTCCCACACATCTACATAGTTTGCGTTAAATTGAATTATTCGCGCTTGAAATTCATACTGTACTGTGGAAAAAAAAGACGAGCTGCTGTAAGAATAAGTGAATTCATTGAATACCAGCAAGTGTGTGGTGAATGACTGACGTCAAAAGTTACTATTCATAGGGTAAATTGTATTTGTAATTAAGGTCTTAAGTACTTTCAGTAATTTATTTGACTTTTATTTTTCAATTACAAATGAAAAAAACTTAGTTTTTTTACAGTGCACAGTTTTTTTATTTATTTATTTTATTTATTACATGAAAAGTAGAGATAAATCACTAAATTACAGAAGAAAGGAGCACTAGTTACCAGGACCTTCGGCTCATTTTATCGCTTTTTAATGTAAATTGAGCTGCTCAGTTTTCAGTAAAAAATATGAATTTTGAAAAGTTATAAGTGCTTAGCTAGCTAGCAAAATAACTATTTGCACTGACTGATTTCTGACCTTACATAATTGTCCAGAGAGTTGACTGTTATGAATTAGATAGCCGACTAGTTAGTCTTTTTATACTGATTATTGCTTCAAGAGTTAACAGAGTTACAGAGAGTTACATGGTCAGCTATCTCATTAGTTACCGATTTTATAGTTTGAACTTGAACCGATCATTTTTTTATGAGCCACTTGCTTCTTGATTGGATAGATAACTAGTTAGATCTTAGAACTAGCTTAGTTTATTACCAAGTTAGTTAGCGTTTTTATGCAGTGAATTTTAACCTTATAATAGTTACTTTTATTGATTAGTTAGTTATTAGTGAATTGAAATCTGACTATTAATAAAATTTTGTCGGTCAGCTAACCGGTTAGTTAGCTATTTCGTTGCTGTAATTTTTAATACTATATGACTATATTTCTGGATTTAACTGTCTTTGGAACGTGTTAAAATACACTAATTTTGTACGATATGGAAGCTATGTGTTAATTTATCCTATTTGAGTATGAATGCAAATTTGCTAAATTTTTTTCAATTAATTAAATTTCCAGTATTATTAATATTGATGCCACAAAATATACAGCTGTGCATTTTTATTAATATTCATATATTTATACAATTACATTTTATACATAACTTTAATTAAAATATGCATAACATACATACATAACATTTCCATAACATACAGTGTGATTTCTACAAATCTTAAAGCAAATTTTATACAATTTACATCTATGTCAAACAAAGATAAATTGAATTCATTGTTTTGACGAGTGAACTATTTTCAAAAAATGATTTTTAGCTTAACCGTTTTGATAAGAGGAAAATAATTTAAAATGTGAGGGGAAAAAGTGGGAACATTGACACAATGTAACTAAAGGGCGTTTTACATTTGTGTGGAGAAAAAATTGCTTAACATTACAGTATTTTCAAGCTTTTTCGATGTTTTTGGTTAGTTACAAGAAATTACCGAAATTCATAGCTTTGATGTTGATTTTACAATTTGTTGGAAGTTTTTTCTGCACTCAACAGAACAACCCCTGTGCTTTGCTTGGTCATTGTACCTTCATTGTAGGTAGATGATTTTTGTCGAAGTTTATAATTAAAGAACTTGATATTGATAAATATTATCCCAGAAATATGAACAGCAATTTAGAAAAAAAGCGAAAATTATGTTGACCTCTATTATAAACTGTAACTTTCAAATCAGGAAAATGAACTGCAAAAGCCCTGATAATTTTAAAACCCTTTTTTCGAAGGATGAAATTTCTTATAAAAGTCGTAAAAGATAGTTACAATTTGTCTTCAGAATCTGATAGAACGTAAAAAACTATAACAGAAATAAAATTTTTTTCAAATTATCATATACGACAGTGGACAGTGTTGCAGAAAAAAACGAGTACAAATTTCACTTCGAAAGTTTAGGTGATGGGAGAGAAAACGGATTGACTAAGACTTCAAATTCAATAGTGGTTAATTTCAGTTCGGTTGGATCAAAAATTATTAGAAATCTTATAAAAATATTCAACATTAAATCAAGTTGCAGTTACAGTTTTTAATATGAAAACTTCTTTTTTATACTAAAAGCACTGTTCTACTGGCTGAAACGTTGAAGTTACATACAAGTGACGAAGAATCACATAAGGATTTTCTTAACTGCATACTTTTAAATAATGGGAAAAACTATTTTTTTTTTCATGAGTTATTGAACTTCAAGCACATCGAGGCACTTCTTAGGATATTTTTTATATTGAACATTATTAAGCTACTCGAAGAGAATTCTTCATATTGAAAATTTCACTTAAACATAAATCATGTTTTTCTAGAAAAAGAACGCGAAATAAATTTTATTAAATTCTTATCAAATATTTTTTAATAAAATAATTTCGCAAAAATATGAAAATGTGATGTAAAACCTGCTAGACTAGCCCATAAATGCTTTTAATATGGCGCACATTGGGGTACAAAACAATGAACAGATTAGAAATCACAACCAACGTTAAAAACTCTGGAGCGGAAATTATTTTGACGAAATTTTGTGATTAATTTCGAGCTTACAACTTGATAAGAAACTGGCAATATTTTAAGAAGTTTTTGAATCATCTATGATTCATGTTGGTACCAAAACTCATTAATTTGCTTAATTGCATATTTAAGCATGTCTTGTTTGTAAAAATAAAAAAAAAGTTCTGAAGCGACCGTCATCTAAGCATTTATTAGAAAAATTTTTAAAATTAGCAAAATATTTCTATTATAGTCATCACCGATTCAAATCACGTTTGCACTATCATAAATTTGTTTTGAGTTATAAATAAAGTAAGCAAATGCGTATTGTGTATAAGATTAAAAAATGAAACAAAGAAAAAATTGTAATAAAATTATTAATAAATTATTTCATAAGAGTTTTTGCTGAATTGCATGTTAATTTGCCGATTATATTCAACTGATATTCATTCTCTTTCAAAGTGTTCAAATACTGAATACTATTATTACGCTTGGTTATGGTAATGCTGCACTTTCTATTAGTTACTCAATAATGAGTTGGGTTAAAATTTCAAGACCATTAGATAGCAATAATGTTATGTAATAAGTAAAGCATACAAATTCGTGCACACAGTAAAATGGGTGGCAAACATTTACCAATCTTAGCCCTTGAGACATTCGTTGTTTTTGAACGAAGTTTTTTTGTGCAGATTAAGAGAAAATAACTATAATTTGAGGAATTTGTTTCTCGTAATAATATACTAAGCAAAAATTCAAGTGAATTGATATTACATCAAAGTCATACGAAAACATAACGCTGTGTAATTGACAAGATTTGAGCTTATCTTACAACAAAAAGACTAATAAATTTAACGTCAGAAATCAATAGTCAGATGTATTAGGCGCCATTCGCATATCTAGCAAAGTGTCTCTTCAATATGAAGAGTAAGTAGAATCGTAAAAAAGTCATCAACACGCGCGTAAAAATCAGGCTCAACAACAGCATACTACCAGCTGTGTGTGCACTTACGTTATGACGTTACTTCATCGGCAAACGGAAAATCTCACTTAACATCTTGCTCTCTTTCGCTCTAAGTACGTGTGCCAAAAGTAGCCACTCAAATTAATGAACAGGCAGGCAGGCAGACAGACAGACAGACAGACATACAACCGAATAAATAGACAGACAACCAGATTATGAGATGCTTCCGTTTCATGCGAGAAATAACGACAGCAATGACGACGACAACAGCAAAACAGTAGCAGCACAAAACTTAGCCAAGTTTAAACAGCAACTGTGACGCGTTGCCAATAATAAACAAGGCAATCGACCATATCTGGCATATGGAGGAGCTACATATTTGTTTGTGTTTTCATACCATTGGCACAAGGAACTCGTCGTTTTTTCTTATTTTTTGTATCCGTAGATTCCCTCGTTGTCGTTAACTGTGTAAATTTTGAGTTAAAAATAAATACAACATTTTACAGTCAGCATTGCACAGTAAAACACTTGGGTGATTAATATTAACAGTTTTTTCTCGCTTTAGTACTAAGATTTTTCTTTTACAAAATTGGACAGCAGAATAGCACATTATAGTAACATTATCTTAAGTGATTGAAATCTTCGATTGCTGAGATAAATTGAAAAAAAAAATACGAAATCAAAGTTCCTTCTATCCGAGAATAGCATGCTTTATACAAATTAGGTGGGTAGTGATTATTATTATTTTTTTTTTTTTTTATGAAAATTGCTTCAATTTAAAATCGTAGCTAAATATGTAATTTTTGACCAAGTAAACAAATGCAAAGATAAACACTATTTGTTTTTTTGTTTATTCCTAACGTGAACCACTTTCACAGATGCATTTAATTTGACAATTCAACAGCTAAAACTATGCAATGACATTTTTGGTTTTTCTTATATTTCTATAAAATAGAAAGATATGCAGTTCTTGAAGAGACCATTTAAATGAGGTATATTTCATGTAATTTTACCTTAATTTTTGAACGCTTTATTAAAAAAAAAAAACAGATAATTTTTGTGATTATTTTAAATAGTTAATTTTTTATTCGTAGCAGGTAATCGTAAATTTCGATTTCACAATAATAGTAACCAAAAATACTGATGAATAGGATATTTCACATACAAAAATAAGACTATTTGCAACTTTTTTTTCAAATTTTGAAACACATGTGCGTATGTGCAAATTTTTGACCGACGTTAAACTTGTGCAAATAACTCGCATGACTGACTCTAACGCACTTCGAATATGAAAGTCAAGTTGGCAGCATTCTGAGAGTGGCGCTACACGTTTTACATGGAAAAATTGCTTTATTTAGACTAAAGGCAAGCAAGAAAGATGTAAAGTGGACTATGAAATAAATTAATGCCTACCACAGAGATAATTGAATGCGTTCATATAAACGATATTAAAATGTAAATTTTCTTTAGCTACGGAATTGAAAATATTTTAAAGATTCAGTTATCTCTTTTTAGATGAATGGCAACGAGAAAAGCATATCAATTTAAATATCGACCCCTGTGCGCGAAATAATCGTATGTGCCAAAAACCAAATTTTACAGGAGAGGGTTTTTTCTACTTTTCTGTGCTTTGGTTGGCAATATCAATACCAAATTTTCCATGTGCTTAGATAATTGACTATTATAACAAAACTCAGAATTTTTCCTGCGGAAAAGTGTACATTTTCCGAGAAAAACATATTTTTTGGCACATACGATAGTTTCGCTCACAACGTTTCGTATGTGTGCTTGCAGGAAATGGCACTTACGATAGCATGAAAAACAGTTTAAATTGGAAATAAATTGAAACGCAAAGTTATTTGTGATCTTAAATCTTTGTGAAAATATGTGAAAAAATTAAGGTTTTATTTATTTAATTTTTTTTTATTATGTTAAGTGGTATAAAATAACATTAAACAAAAGCTACACATAGCAAAAGCATGTTTTTAATTTCAAAAATAATTAAATTTAAGTATTTCAATCTTCATCGTCGCTTTCATTTAACGATTCTTTAATTCTTGAGGAATGTTTTAAGTTTAAATACTCATTGTAATATTTTGATGGAATACTATTTTTTAAACATAGATTTTGCAAATCATTAAATTTTATCGAGGAGATACATAAAGGCTTATGGTACAACATTTGTAGCTTAAAAGTAAAATTAAAGTTGTTTATGGTTTTTTTAGTGGAATTTTCAGAACATCCATAGATAGATAGAAGCTATGCGAAGTTTATTTGAGTCTAGTTTAATTTTGTTCGGTAGTAAGAAATCTGCAAGTGACTTCCAGTTCTTAAGCTCAGAGTGACTTATTTTAATGCAGTCGTATCCCGATGGGTTAGTGCGTGCATTGCGAATATTTGTGGGCCATTCACTGGGCACCCAAATCGTACGATTTCGTACAAATGATTCAATTGTGCTATGCACAGAATCAACTGGTATGACCGGGAAGTGAATATGTAATTTTAATTTTTTCAATGAAGTTTGAAGAATTTGAAAAATGTGCCAGCATAGCTAATAGGGTCTTGTTGCGGTTTTGACCAGCACAACTGTCGCAATATAGACTTATGTCATTAGCTGTCTGTGTTTGGTCTACGATTATTAGATATTTATAAACGGCAGTGCAAATTTCATTGCATCCTCGCTTACCATCCCGCTCACCCCACAATAAACAATAGCCATTTCTAGTGCCATTTTCATAAACGCTAAAATTATAATAGGCGTACTCACAAAAACTGCTTATCTGTACATAAGTAACGATAAAGCGAATAAAGAAAGTACGAAAGGCTACATAACGCGAGCAATAGTTACGCTTCACATTCTACTTCTAATTTAAAAAAAGAAGTAGTGAATATAATAACAACAATTATGCACAATATATTTTTGTATGGCACATACGATAATTTCGCGCACAAGCAAAAAATCTAGTGTGACATACGATAAAATATACAGTCAATTTTTGGCGTAACTATAAGAATTTCAGCTACGATATTTTACCAGGTGATGCGTAGTGGGGTATAGATTAAATTTGCATCAAAAAGTCAATTTCGAAAAAATGGCACATACGATATTTTCGCGCACAGGGGTCGATATACACATATCACATTCCAATAAAATAAATGAATTAAAGATTTATAGAAAACACTCTGAAAGATTTATTTTTCGATTAAAAAAATTACATTAAATTATCTCAAAATACAGATACTACTTTTTGCCCACATTTGGGAAAAATTAATTTATAAACGAAAATAAAAGAGAAACACAAACATTCAATGGAACATTAAATATTGATGATATTTCTGGGAAATTGCGTTAAGTCATCCAATTATGATCAAAAAAAAAGAAAAGCAAAAATGCGAAAACAGCAACAACAACAACGATGACAATGGCTGTAAACAAAATAGGCAAATACACATGAAACGCTGGGAAAATGGAGAGTTGTAAAAACGCTGTACTGTGGCAGTAGAAGGAAGCAGAATGAATTGAGTGTTGAAATAATAAAAATTCTCACAATGAAATTGCGGAAATGATAATTGCCAATGAATTGATAAAATGCATACAACAACACAAAGTGCCGGACAATAAAATTATCACTGACAAAATATTGTGATTGTGGAAGTTCGCAATTATAAAGAGCGTAATAAGAATAAAAGACAACTTTTTATAAAGTAAATCAGAGATTTTTCAACGCACAGGGTGTTGCTGAATCTGATATCGATATCAGAAGGAATTAATTTCGAGAAGTGTATAGTACAAAAATTGTGCTGGTTTGTCAACATGACATTTCTCTTAAAATTATTCCTGAATCAAATTTCGTGAACAACGATACTTTGTTCAATGCGAAGTTTTCTTGCAAGTGAATTTTCGCATATGTGCATATCCATCAGATTGGGCCTTTTAGCTGGCCTCGTTTTTTTTTTTTTTTTTTTGAGTACATCTTCCAGCCATAGTTTTTCTTGAAGCTAAGGCTATCTTGAACTCATAATAAAGGTTGTTCAATTGAAATTCAGATAGCTATTTTTTTAATTTGCATTTAAAGTAAGAAATATATGAAACTGTTATACATACGATAAGTGTAAACGCACCGCGCATACGATAAGTGTAAACGCACATAAATGAGAATATAAGATAATGTAAAAATGAATTATGTAAAAAGAAACAAGTAATTAAAGTCAGTCTGCAATTAGCAATTAAAGAACATAAACGTGTGCGTTTTTCTATAACAATTAATGGCGACGAGTCGGTAAATTGCAGATTTAGTACGCGTGGTTAGTCATAAATTCGGTTTATACAGTACAACGGAAATTATAAAAGTATTATTTTATATAAATACATTCGGTACGCGTGGAAGTAGATAAAATTAATTTGGAATTAATGCCTATTATTACTCGATCAGGAAATTCAAGCAGCTCAGAAAGCGAGGGAACTAATTCAAGTGGTTCAACAGTCATTGAACACGAAAACACAATGACAGCAGTATTTAAATTTGATGCATTTGACTCAAAAGCAACAACTTGGGAACGTTGGGTAAAACGTTTGGAGAATGCTATGGAAGTATATAATTGTGATGCTGCAAAGAAACAACAATTGCTTTTACATTACATGGGTGCTAATACATATGATCTTCTAGCTGATAAAGTATTACCAAAAACTCCCGAAATGATTAAATATGAAGATATCGTTGCTATATTACAATCGCATTTCGATCCTACTCCAAATGAAATACTTGAAAATTACCGTTTTCATTTAAGAAAGCAGAAAACTGGTGAAACCTGCGAAGATTTTATAATTGCTTTACGTAGAATTGCAGTTGGCTGTAAATTTGGTGAATACTTGAATATTGCTTTACGCAATCAATTTGTTTTTGGGTTAGCAAGTCAAAAAGTTCAAGGGCGATTATTGGAAAAAACTAACTTAACATTAGAAAATGCAATAACTGCAGCAACAGCATTTGAATTAGCAGAGAAGGGGGGAGTAGAAATGCGGTGTACAGCAACAGAATGTACTGAGAGGGTAACGGAAAAAACCACAGTTAACAAATTACAAGAAAAGCATAGAAAAAAAATTGAAAAATTTGACAAAGCAAAGAGAGAGAACGAAGAAACGACTGGGAATGGAACGAATAAATGTTATCGTTGCGGTAGTTCTTCTCATTTAGCAAATCGCTGTTCTTATAAAAAAACAATTTGTCATTACTGTAAAAAATCAGGTCATCTTAAAAAAATGTGCTTTCAAAAGAAAAAACAATTAAATCTCATTACATGTGAGGGCAACAATAACAACGATATTGAAGTGGAAGAATTATTTAAAATAGATGAAAATACTGACAATCGTGAGATGCGAAGCAAGATCAATTGTTTTTTAAATGTAGACAATAAAGAAATTAATTTCGAAGTTGATACTGGTGCTCCAGTAACTATAGTAAGCTTAAATGATGCTAAGAAACATTTTGCAAAACATAAAATACAAAAAACTGACACTCAGCTGTTTAGTTATTGTCAAACGAAAATCGATTGTTTGGGTTATATTTGGGTAAAAGTAAATACACCAGAACCAAGTATACCACTAAAATTGTACATCGTACGATCAGATCGTAAGCCCCTGCTTGGAAGGGAATGGATGCGGGTCATAAAAATTGACTGGGCAAATTTATTTCACAAAAAATTGAACACAATCAACAAAATCACAGCGACAACTAATGTAAACAAGCAACTGAATTTAATTTTGCAAAAATATAAAAACGTATTTTCATCATCAACTGGTAAAATTATAGGACACCAAGCGCGGTTAATAGTAAAGGAAAATGCAGTTCCAAAATTTTTTAAAGCCAGACGTGTAGCTTTCCCATTACTAAAGGCTGTAGAACAAGATTTAGAGCAACAGGTAGCTGAAGGACTCTTGGTAAAAGTTGATCGCAGCGAATGGGCAACGCCTATAGTAGTGGTTCCCAAAAGTAATGATACGGTGCGGATATGTGGTGACTATAAAGTAACCCTTAATCCAGCATTGTTGGTGGACGAACATCCACTTCCAACGATAGATGAACTATTTTCTGCTATGGCAAAAGGTGAGAAATTTTCTAAGGTAGATTTATCTAAAGCTTATTTGCAGTTGGAAATACATCCTAATGATCAACCCTTGCTGACGTTAAACACACATAAGGGCTTGTATCAACCAACACGATTAATGTTTGGCGTAGCGTGTGCACCAGCAGTTTGGCAGCGTTTTATGGAACAACTGGTTAATTGTATTGACGGCGTTTCAGTATTTTTAGATGACATCAAGATAACAGCACCAAACGACGAATTACATTTACAGCGCATTGATGAAGTCTTAAAACGATTAGATTCTCATAATATGAGAGTTAATTTAGCTAAATCTGAATTTTTAAAAGATCGTATTGAATACTGTGGATACGTGATTGATAAAATGGGTATAAGAAAAATGCCAAGTAAGGTGAAAGCGATCCAAGAAATGAAAAAACCGGCAAATAAAGACGAAGTACGTGCATTTCTTGGTCTAATAAATTATTATGGACGTTTCATCAAAAACCTCAGCACAATTGTTTATCCGCTTAATAACTTATTGCGAGATAATGTTAAATTCCAATTTGACGCTCAGTGTGAGAAAGCTTTTGGTGAGATTAAGAAACAGATGCAGTCTGATTGTGTTTTAGCACACTATGACCCACAATTGCCAGTATTGTTAGCTGTGGACGCGAGTCCGACTGGTGTAGGGGCAGTTTTGAGCCACCGTGATAAAAATGGAATTGAACGACCTATTCAATTCGCATCTCAAACACTTAATCCAACGCAGCAGCGCTATACTCAAGCAGATAGAGAAGCATACGCAATTATTTTTGGCGTTCGTAAATTTTACCAATACTTATATGGCAGAAAATTTACATTAATCACAGACAATACAACGGTGGCACGGATTTTTCATCCACAAAAAGCACTACCTATACTTTCGGCAACTAGAATGCAGCATTACGCGATCTATTTGGAGTCTTTTAATTTCGATATTCAAGTAAAGAAGTCAAAAGACAATGGCAATGCGGATGCCATGTCAAGATTACCAAGCAGTGAAACCAATAGCAACCTAGAAGAAGTAGATGTTATTGAGCTACAAGAGATCGAAAATTTACCTGTTACGGTACCTGAGCTAGCAGTTGAAACAAAAAAAGATGCAGAAGTAAAAACCTTAATGGAAAGTTTAAAATATGGCAGGGAATGTAATCCAAATCAACGATTTGGCTTGCAGCAAACTGAATTTTCCTTGCAAAATGGTTGTTTACTACGAGGTATTCGTGTGTACATACCTAAAAGCTTGCGCGCGAGGGTGTTACAAGAATTGCATACCTCACATTTTGGGTTCACAAAAATGAAAACGTTAGCGAGAGCATACTGTTGGTGGAACAAGCTGGACAACGACATTGAGAATATGGTACTCGATTGTGAGCAGTGTCAGCGAACAAAAGCGAATCCCAAAAAAGAGATGCCGGTACATTGTTGGAGTAAGCCTAATGATATTTTCGAACGGATTCATGCTGACTATGCTGGACCAATTTTTGGCAAATATCTCCTTGTTATTGTGGATGCCTATAGCAAATGGCCTGAGGTAAGCATTGTTCCAAATATGACTGCTAAGACCACTATTAAAGAATGTCAAAAAGTATTTTCTAGATTTGGTTTTCCATCTGTTTTTGTAAGCGACCACGGCAGTCAGTTTAACTCTGACGAATTCCAACAATTTTTAAAACAACATCATATTGTACATAAGCAAGGTGCCCCTTACCATCCAGCTACAAATGGATTGGCAGAACGTTTTATTCAAACTGTCAAAAATAAATTAAAAACAGCACAAGTCACAGCACTCGAGTTGGAAGATGAATTATTGAAAATTCTTATGGCGTACAGGCGGGCCATACACTCAACGACAAATAAATCTCCAGCGATGGGTGTGTTTGGCCGACAAATACGCAATAAGTTGGAATTATTGTTACCAAGCAGCACCAAAGACCAATTTGAACCGAATCTCCCCAAGAAAATGTTTAATATGGGTGACAGAGTAGCAGTTCGTGACTATCTTTCATCCCAAAAATGGCGTTTTGGTAAGGTAATATCGTCAACTGGTTATTTGCATTACAATGTTCAACTCGATGACAACCGTATTTGGAAACGTCATATTGATCAAATGAGACGGATTGGTGACGCAATTACTATTTCTGATGATCAACAACAAGAAAATGCAAAACAGTTAGAAAATTCTGAAGTATTTTTAAAAACTAACATCAGTAAAGATTCAATTACATCATCATCTGAAATTAAGGAAAATGAATGTGCACCAGTAGTGAATCGTAATACTACTAATTCAGCACCAATTGAAAACGAAATTGCTTCAACAACTAATGATGTAATGTTACGCAGATCTTCGAGAATACGACAAGTTCCAGATCGTCTTAAGTATTAAATTCTATTGAATTATGAAATTATGAATTATTAATGAAACATAATTGAAATTTTTTTTTTAAAAAGTATAAAGAATGAAATTGAACAAAAATATTTTAGGGCTGCACTATGGTATATATAACATGAAGCTGGTCCATATGATTCGAAAATGAAATTTTTATTTTCAAAACTTATATTTTTTTCAAATAGAGAGGGGTGAGATGTTATACATACGATAAGTGTAAACGCACCGCGCATACGATAAGTGTAAACGCACATAAATGAGAATATAAGATAATGTAAAAATGAATTATGTAAAAAGAAACAAGTAATTAAAGTCAGTCTGCAATTAGCAATTAAAGAACATAAACGTGTGCGTTTTTCTATAACAGAAACTTTTCGTGTTTTTTAAAAATTGTCAATTTATTGGGTTTTTACGCTGTAGTCTAAAGACTGTTGTGAGATGATGCTGAAAGCAGTCATCTACACAAGCTCTGCCACTTTACTGAAAAAACTCGTTGAAGGGCGTGGCACAGCCCACAATATTTATAAATGTTATATTAAGAGAACTAACAACGTATTCGTTATGAAATTTAATAAGGCAGAAATACTTGATAGAAGGTATGTTTTTGCAAAAATTTGGTGCAATGGTGCATGTAGGCGTGGCACCGCCCATACAAGCAAAAACGTTTACTGTTATAGATAGTTTGCTATGAGAGTAATCTTCATAAAATTTGGCTTAGAGGAATCGGCTGCTATGGGCTTTGAAATTAAATGAGAATTGACGAGAATGCAGTAGTGGGCGTGGCACCTCCTATATTATCATAAAGTTGCAATCGCTGTATTGATTGAACTATTGCAACAATTGGTATGAAATTTAATTTAGGTGGCTTACATGCTATAATGTATACCTGAATCAAAAGTGAGCAAAACAGCACGAGTGGGCGTGGCACTCCCCATACGAGTAAAATACGGTTACTAGCATATCTTTCGAAATATGTGATGAATCAGACTAAAATTTGGTGAAAGAGTGTTGCTTATAAAAAGCTGTTTGTGGATAAAAATCGGACTATATTACACCAGTGGGTGTGTTACCGCCCTAAATTTTAAGACTAATTACGGCTTATATCGCAAATTATACAACCTATTGGGCTTAAAGGTGGTATGTGTAAGTCTTTGACTTTTTTTCAATATTGATTTTTTTTCAATATTTTCCATATGCTTTTGACTTTATCAACCTTTAAACTTTTTCCAATATATGTATATATCATATGTATTCGTTTGACTTTTTCAGCCTCTTTCATTTTTCATCATTATTTTCTTTATTTTTGAAACTTTTTAAGCGATTTTGAATTGTTTTATCATTTCTTAATCTCTTTCAACTTTTTTGAACATTTTCATGTTATTTCGACATTTTTCATATTTTTTCGACATTTTGGTCTAAGAAAAATAGCTTAAAAAAATAATTTAAAAAAATGTCTTTTTATTTTTCGAAAAACTCTTAAAAAAATAATTTAAAAAAATGTCTTTTTATTTTTCGAAAAACTCCCGGACGCCCTTATCATTTATTTAAAAGCGACTTTCAGTGCAGTGTAGGGTATGTGAGTTTCGGCCAGGCCGAAGATAACACCTTAACTTGTTTTCTTTCATATACAGTTACGGACAAAACAATAGAATCATACATTTTTTTGAAATACTTTTTCAATTTAAGTCTACGCCACATATTTGATTGTTTCGACCTCTAGCGGTAGCAGTCTGTGGCTATGTGGTGTAGAAAAAAATAGTATCTGGCAACGAAGTACGAAGTTATAACGGTAATTCACCGACATTAGAAAAAGTGCGTATGAAGAGCGGTCATAACAATAGAATCAGCAGAAACAAATATTTAAAAACAACTAAAAATCTTATTTATGAGAATAGGTAATATTGCTGGTGAGTCGTCTTGAATACGTTTATAATAAAAAAATTAAAGTTAAAACAAAAATGATGTAGAAAATTTAGGAAAATGGGTCGCGCAAGTCACTGCACAGATAAGGAACGGGATATCATTAGAAAACTAAGGAATGATGGGCAAAGCCAACGCCAAATAGCCAAAACCATTGGAAAATCCCAGCATTTTGTTTTTAACACCTTATGTCCTCAAAAACCACAACTTAAAACAGGTAGGCCACGAAAAACCACGCGCAAAGATGATGACCACATTAAACTTCTTTCAAATGAAGACCCATTTAAGTCTGCTGGAGCGATTCAAGCAGAGCTTGCGCTACCAATTTGCACTCGGACTGTAAGGCGCCGCTTAGTCGAAAAAAAAATTTTTGGTAGACGCTCCCGCCAAGTCCCTTTGCTTACTAAGGAGCAAAAGACATGTCCCATGAATTTGGTAAAGATTCACTCACAATGGTTCTACGAATCGAAGGTGAATATGATTGGAAATGATGGGAAAGCATGGGTCCGGAGGCCAAAAAATCAAGAACTAACTAAACACGTTACACGTTACACGACCAAAACATTTAAGCATGGTGGTGGTAATATAATGGCATGGGGATGCTTTTCGTAGTATGGTGTGGGACCTTTATTTTGGATAAAAACGATCGTAGATAAGAATCTTTACATACAAATTCAAGAGGAAGTCATGCTGCCCTATGCCGATTGGGGAATGTCAATAAAATGGCAATTCCAACAAGGCAATGACCCGAAACATACGGCACTCCTTACAAAAGAGTGATTTTTGGACAACAAAATTGATGTAATGGAGTGGCCATCACAATCAGCGGACATGAATCCCATAGAGAATTTATGGAGACGCATCAAGGACAAAATTGGTCCAGTGAAGCCAACTAATAAAGGAAAAAATCAAATATGCTTGGCACTTTATACCTCAAAGTACTTGTCAAGCTCTGGTGGAGTCCATGCCAAAGGGATCCAAAGATTTTTTAGGTAATAAGGGAAATACAACCAAATACTAATTAAAACAGTAAGTTTTTATTCAATTTATTATAGTCGTAATTATTTATTCAATAATTTCTTTTGTGATTCTATTGTTTTGTCCCATGAATTTTTTATGTTCAAATTGTTTTTATCAATTTACTTTTAATTGCTTGAAGCTTTTGGTTTTTTGTTTTAATAAATAATAAGAAAGAATAGTGAATATTAAAAAAATATGAATATCAAATTAAAATTTTCGTTTTTCTTAAAGTGTTACAGCATTAACATAAAAAACTCAAACTGATTCTATTCTTTTGTCCGTAACTGTATGTATATAAGTCCTCCATTTAAACATCGTAAGCATGGGCTTGAAATGTAAAAACACTCCAAACCATTATTTGCTGCTAGTCAATCAGCCATCGAAACAAACTAGCGGCGCTAAATCACCTTTTCGTACGCCACAAATTTTATTTTTGTTTTCTCTCTATTTATTTGTTATAATTTTTGTTTATATTTTTTGTATTTTTTTTTTTTACTTTTTCGTACAATATAACCATTGTGATATCATTTTGCTTAGGTATTTTAATGTGTAATTAATGAGTACATATTTCCTTCCCTTTCTAACACATTGCGCCATCTCGTTTATTTTAGTAGGTTAGTAGTAAAAACAAAACAAAACAAAAAAACTAAAAGGTAACAAAAAATCATCAGTCAGTGCTTTAAGCAGCGACAACACTTTTCGATGCAGAAATCAGTAGCAACAACTTAATGTTTTTGCTGTTGCCGTTGTTGTTGCTGCCAATGATGACAATGTTGCTGTAGGTAATGACTCTTGGTACGTTTTATTGTGTTCTTTTTTATGTTCTTTCTTGCTTTTCTTGTTCTGCTTTAATTTTTATTTCATATCTTCTTATTTATTTTGCTAGTTTTGCAAACTTTGAATTCATTTCATTTTTACTTCTTTTATTTATTTATTATCTTCATTATCATTCATTTTATTACCACTTTGCCGTCTGGCGTTTCTTCTTTGATCTACCTTAGTGTCACGTGAGTTGTTATAATCAAATGTTTTTATTCCTTTGGTTTGATGTTCGTCATTGTTTTTGCAACTCACACATTTGCTCTTCGAAAAAATTTTAAATACAATATTGCTGAATTTGTTCATTAATTTCAAAATTAAATTCATTCCATCTGCGGAATAAAATATTTTTGATTTTGTTGTAGCAAGGCGGTGGTCGAAAAAGATATTTTTAAAAAAAAAAGTGAAAGGCGGGAAGATAGTTTAGTTTTTATGATTATATTTCAAGTTGGATAATGGATACAGTAACAACAAATTCACTAATCACAACTCGATGACATTTTCCTACAAGCGTCACGTTCAAGCTCACTCTGAAATGACAATGTCATCGATGATGAACAACTCCAAGTGACTCTACCAGTCAGTCGGAAGTGTACGCATAAGTGATTTATTCATAAGTGAATCATACTGATATTGTCTCCTATGAGTCGCTAGCACGCTGACGGCTGCATGAAATTATCAGCACAAGTCATCAGTACTATTTGGGACATTTGTTCGAAAGGTAGCCGTTGGTCACCTATGATTTAATACCTTCACTATTTTTCATCGGTGAATCTTCGTGACATTCGCCACCAGGAAAGTTTAATTTACTTTCTTTAATGTGGTGTGCAATATGATATACTTTTTAAGCAAGCAACTTATGACAGATAATATTTCAATTACTCAAAATATTCTACAGGGATATAAAATTTTTCCTATAAAAATAAGTTTTCAAATTTAAGACATATCTGAACATGCATGATCTGGACCTTTTTTTACAAAGTATCAAACAAAAAATTAAAATTTTTTGACGAAAAATGCTCTAAGGCTTGCGCACGATGAAATTAGTTGATATTAAAACAAGAAATATACGTTTTTTTAACAGAAATCTTATTTATGTTTACTTTTATTGCAAATATATTGAACATTATTGGTTCTTTATGAATAAATTGAGTTTTTCTGAAACAACTCCCATTAAACTTTTAATCGTATCTTCAGAGATTTTTTTACTGGATACTAACCATTTTCTTGAAAAATGTTTGGTGTTTTCAGCAACCTGTTTTGTATTCTTCATAATCCTTTTTACCAGAGCCCAATATCTTTCGACGGGTCTGAGCTCCGGGCAGTTAGGAGGATTTGCATATTTAGGTACAAATTATACTTTGTTCTTTTCATACCATTCAACAGCAGATTTGCTGTAATGGCATGAAGCCAAATCTGGCCAAAAAAAGTTGAGACCTCATGCTGTCTAAGAAATGGTAAAAGCCATTTTTTCATGCACTCCTGGATGCATATTTCGGTGTTAATAGTTCCAGTTGAAACAAATGAACTGCTTCGTCTACCGCAGCTGCAGATTGCTTGCCATACCAAAAACTTCTTTAGAAACTTCGTCTTTTTTGGCTCTTAAACTCTTCTTGAACATTTCCTCTATGATCTGCAACATAAAAATCGACACCTGGAAGCTGCGAAAAGTCACCAAGTACGTAAGTCTCGTCGTCCTTAATGCAACAGTCAAATTTTTTAATGTATTCGGGGTAAAGTATTTTGGCTCGCTTTTTTGCCTTGACGTTCTTTTTGGAATTTCTGTCCGGAACTTTCTGGACTTTAAATGACTCAAGCCCTTCCTCCTTTTTAACTTTTCTGACAAAAGCCTCAGAGCATTGGACCTTTCTCAGCTACTTTTCTTCCCGATATATTGGGATTTTTCTTAAAAGAAGCTATCAGCATTAGGATTATCAAAACCTTTATTTTTTCTACTTCCTTGATTTCTACTCACGGTCAGACGTTCCTTAAAGGTTTTAATAACACGCGAAACGGTATTCCGCGAAATCTTAGCTTTTCTAGCAATTACTTTGAAAGCCCAATTTTTATTTTCGTTAAATATTTTGGAAATTTTTTCACGCACTTTTATTTCGCTGCTCGTGGTGATGCCATAAATTAACGAAAGAGTAAAAAAAGTAGCATGCACATTTGTACATATTTACCAAAGCCAATTTGATTAAAATTTTTTTGAATTTTTTGAATCTGAACAATTAACAAGTAATAATGTGTGCACTAGTTTCATCGTGCGCAAACCTTATAACGTAATATCCGATAGACGCTTTGCTACAGAAATATCAAATTTTGGGTGATATTTTTTTGGTAAATAAAAAAAAATTTTAAAAATAAGTTTACAAGTGTCATATATGGGGTAAAACACACGAAAACGCAACCTGAAAAAATTTTTGGCTCCGATTTGGCTGAAATACGCGGGTATGAAATTCACGATTTTCGTACTTTTCCAGAATAAGTGTTTTTTTCGAAAATTCATAGCTTACAGCAAACTTTATCAATGATTAATTGGTAAACACACATTTTTAGGTTTTTACTTGTACTTTTCAAAAAAAAGTACTGATTTTGGAAAAAAAATTTTTTCGCATATTTTTGCATTTTTTTTAAAAAACCCATATTTTAAATTTTTTTTGCGCTCATGTTATGGCATATCATTTTGAAGCTTGCGTATCAACCTGTAATCGAAGTTCATCGAAAAAATATTCAGAAATGGATTTTTCAAAAAAAAATTCAAAAATTAATTTCAATTTACAAACTTGTAGCTCTTTAATTTTTTTTTTAAATAAAAAAAATATAAATAATTTTTTTCCCACAAAAATTTTTATGGCATTAAGCGCAGAATAAATCAAAGTTTTTTTTTAAGAAAACAGAAAAATTTTTAAAACATGGGTTTCTTAAAAAAAATTCAAAAATATTTTTTAATTCGCAAAATTTTTGCGAAAAATTTTTTTTTCCAAAATTAGTATTTTTTTTTGAAAAGTACAAGTAAAAACCTGAAAATGTAAAAACAAAAAAATATTCACAAATGTATTTTTCAAAAAAAATTCAAAAATTCATTTCAATTTACAAAATTTTAGATCTTTGCTACAGAAATATCAAATTTTGGGTGATATTTTTTTGGTAAATAAAAAAAAATTTTAAAAATAAGTTTACAAATGTCATATATGGGGTAAAACACACGAAAACGCAACCTGAAAAAATTTTTGGCTCCGATTTGGCTGAAATACGCGGGTATGAAATTCACGATTTTCGTACTTTTCCAGAATAAGTGTTTTTTTCGAAAATTCATAGCTTACAGCAAACTTTATCAATGATTAATTGGTAAACACACATTTTTAGGTTTTTACTTGTACTTTTCAAAAAAAAGTACTGATTTTGGAAAAAAAATTTTTTCGCATATTTTTGCATTTTTTTTAAAAAACCCATATTTTAAATTTTTTTTGCGCTCATGTTATGGCATATCATTTTGAAGCTTGCGTATCAACCTGTAATCGAAGTTCATCGAAAAAATATTCAGAAATGGATTTTTCAAAAAAAAATTCAAAAATTAATTTCAATTTACAAACTTGTAGCTCTTTAATTTTTTTTTTAAATAAAAAAAAATATAAATAATTTTTTTCCCACAAAAATTTTTATGGCATTAAGCGCAGAATAAATCAAAGTTTTTTTTTAAGAAAACAGAAAAATTTTTAAAACATGGGTTTCTTAAAAAAAATTCAAAAATATTTTTTAATTCGCAAAATTTTTGCGAAAAATTTTTTTTTCCAAAATTAGTATTTTTTTTTTGAAAAGTACAAGTAAAAACCTGAAAATGTAAAAACAAAAAAATATTCACAAATGTATTTTTCAAAAAAAATTCAAAAATTCATTTCAATTTACAAAATTTTAGATCTTTAATTTTTTTTAAAATTAAAAAAAAATATAAATAATTTTTTTCCCACAAAAAATTTAACGGCATTAAGCGCAAAATAAATCAAAGTTTTTTTTTTAAAAAAAAAAATAAATTTAAAATATGGTTTTTCTAAAAAAAATACAGAAATATTTTTCAATTCGCAAAATTTTTGTGAAAAAACTATTTTTTTCAAAATCAGTATTTTGTTTTGCAAAGTACAAGTAAAAATCTAAAAATGTGTGTTTACCAATCAGTAAGTGATAAAGTTTGCTGTAAGCTATGAATTTTCGAAATAAACACTTATTCTGAAAAAATAAGAAAATCGTGAATTTCATACCCGCGTATCTAAACAAAAAATAATATTAGTGCAAAACCCTAAACGCACTTTTATTGCTGGACATCGATACTACAATAATGCCAAATTTCAGCCAAATCGGAGGAAAAATTTTTTTAGGTGGCGTTTTCGCGTGTTTTACCCCATATATGGATAGTTTTAATAAAGACGAAGTATATTTGCGATTTTTCGTTTTTTTTTTCTGTAATTTTCTTATTTGCAAACTTTAAAAACTTCTATGGCTGCAAGTTTTCTTTAGAGCCAAAGTGGCAAATGTGTGTACAGTTTTTGTGTGTACAGTCAAAATGAAGTTCCAAGCTTTCAATATCTTACGACAAGCCAATATAACTGAAATGAGTCATTTTCTGCTGATGCAGCTAAAAATAGTAACTGACATCGAATACTTAAGTAGCAAATCAATCACAAAAGATATTTGTCTTATTTAATTTCTCAATACTTAACAAAAACAATTAAAATCCCATACAATTTTAATTGGAGAACAAGAAAACGAACGCCACTTTTTCGCATAAATAAATAAAAATCAAGTTTAATAAAACATGTGTTTTTCATTCCAATGATAAATAACAAATACTCGCTTAGCAAAATGTTAATTTGTGGTACAGCATGGAATTCTTAGCAACATTCCGCACAAGAACAACAAAACATATCAAACTAAAACAACAAAATAAACCAGACAGAGCTACATTTTTGCGTTTATATAACTTATTGATGTTTTTATGTTTTTGAGAAAAAAAAAACACAAAAAAAAAATAAGACGGCACATTATAAAAGCAAAAAAATTAAGCCAATTTATTTGACAGCTAATTGGACTGACTGACAAACATTTACATAGGATGTCTAACTGTCTGTCGGAGTGTTACCAACGAACAAGTGGTTTCCTATTTGCGTCGAGTGCAGCAGCTGCCGCATGTGCTTCAAGTTTTTGCTTTTGTTACTGAGCATTTCTACGCAAATGGCCTCCCTTCGTTTCCAGAAACTAAAATATAACGCAATTAATCGATATTAAGTTGAAAACAGCATTTTCATTTTCATATTGCAAAAGGAGAAATTAAAAAAAAAATTATTTAACTTTTTATCTAACCTAAACTGATCTAATCTCTTCTTTGCTCGTAAGTTGGCAACGTTTTGTTGTCATTATTTTCAACTTGTCAGATTGAAAGTCGATGCTGATAAAAACTTGTGCTTTGATTACTCATTGCAAAATATGAATATTATAACGATAATGTCCCACTTGTAACATCAGTATGTAAATAGTTTAATTATGTTTATTCAAATTCTTCTTGTTTTGGAAAACTTTCTGGTGATAACACGAGTAACTTAAGTTGTCACTGTGTGAGCTTTAAAGCGCTACAGCAATTTTTTTTTTGTTTTTTAATTTTTTTAAGAATGGCCCAGAGGAGACTTAATAGTCAACAACTGCAACTATAGATTGGTTGCCATAAACCTATCACCGCGATACTGCTCCAACGGATTATCCCATTCGCAAATGCCGCAACTGCAGATTCGAACAGAAGTGTTATATATTAAAATCTATTTTCACACCAGCTTAAGTTTTTGAGTCCCGCAGAGCATATACCAATTTGTATAAAATTTATAATTTGTAATAGTTTTTGTATAAGATTTTATAACTTATCGTTAGTCTTTACAATTTAAAGAGATACAATAAATAAAAGAAGAGTTTAAAAAAAAAATGGACCGCCGACTTTTTCATTGTAAGTCATATGTGTGCGCCAGAGTTGCCAAGTTTTTTGTAATTTCAATCGGAAGTTGTCAATAGATTACGAAGATTGCATCCAGAAGTATATGCAGGTTGGACAGCTCTGGTGATAATCATATTTTAAACTAAAACCATATCACGACTAAATTTAGGTTTGTGAAATTTTATCGTTAATGGAAATTTTAGTGAATAAAAAATAATTTACTCTAATTTTTTCTAAATTTAATTAAACTCTTCTTACAAAAAAGATTTTCCGAGTTTTAGTTCACTAACCTGGGTAATTTTAGCATACTGATCCCAAAAATGATTGCCAGTTTTTCAATCAGCTTGGGTTCTTAAGATATATCAAAACCCGGTTTTCAGAGGCTGAGAAAACTGAATAGTAAAGAAATCAAAATATGCTTTACAAGTCACACATCTCAGAAGAAACTAACCAAACGCACATGAGTCTCAAATTCTAATTTTTTGACGTTGGTTTGTTTGAATGAAACGTAAATTTGTTTTTATTTGAAACATTTTTAATCAAATTATTCGATTAAATCGAATTAATTAAACTTATCGAAAAAATAATTCGTCTCGAACCGAATAACTTAATTCGATTCGTCCCGAAAAAGGATGAAACTAAGTAAAAAATTTTAAGGCCTGTGGGAATTTTCATTAAAGGCTGTTTAAAAAGGTTCGGCCTCTTAAATTGAAAAATCTAACACGAACTAGAGAAAAAAAAACATGAATTTTCTCCATAATAAAACTCTGTATGACAGGATTTGAACAAGTTATATCATTTTAAATGTCTTTTAAGAATCATTTATTTGGAAACTACAACCTTAAATCAAGACATCCGTCCAGCATAATTTCTTTGGGAATATAACTATAAACCAATTTTTAGTCAATAAGTCCTCCGTGTGACAACTGAGCTCTAATCTTTGAATTGGATATAGGTATTTTGGTTACATCTTATTAACTCACATTTTTTTAAGACTGGTTCTATAATACATTTTTTAATTTGAGGCATACCCAGTAAATTAACATAAACTGAAACACAATGACAATATTACAAGAAGCCGATGTTTTTCTTCACTACAATTTTGCTTCTGTTATACTTATTCTTTCGACCTTTTTTTAATGGTCGCCAGTGGGAACTGCCCAAGTTTCATCTTTGAATTAATATTTTCATACGAACTAAGTAGCCCCGTAAGTGCGTTAGAGGCGAAATTCCCATTTTTGAATCGTCCGCCTAACTAAGGCGGATCTTCTTAAAATCTTTATGTTGTAGAATTAGCAATAAAAGCTTTAAGTTTGTCGACTTTCATGAAAATTAACCCTTTCTTATCAACTTTCTCATATCGGGCCAAAAAAATTTTTTTTTGTCTTATTATCACAGATATAAGTTTTATTAATAATAAAACACAAAAAAATATAGCAAAAAGTTTTTGGGAAAGACTATAGACCTTAGGAAAATTTGTACAATATATTGACCAAAGTGCATCAATGGAGTAAAATTTAAGAAAATCTTTTTTTATTTATAATACTTTTTTTTATTGAAAAACGAAAATATAAATATTACAATTCTTTAAAAGTCTAGTAGCGTAGCCTGAAAAGCATAAAAACTCAAATTTTAGATTCAAAAAATTTATGGAAGGTTTAAAAGCAAGTTGTTAGAGTCAAAAAAGTTGTCGAAGTACAGAATATGACCAAAATTTGTCAATTTTTTACTCAACTGCAAAGCTATTGCTGTTGAAAACCCGTTCTTTACCAAGTTTTCTGAGTCAATCGGAGTTTTCTTTCCTTGATTTAATCCCACGGCGATCCTGTCCAAGATGTCATTAATTTCGTATGCTTATTTGAAAAAAATAACAACCGTTCTTGTATTTTGTACAATATATTGACCAAATTATTTATGTTGTACATTACCGTTGTTGGAATTTGTACAATATATTGTACACTTTTTTTAAGCTATTAAAACAATTTTTTTTCCACATCTTTTTTAAAAAATATTGAGGTTCTTCTAAGAATTGGTTCTTTAACTTTGATTTAAGCTCATATAATTAAAATAAAAATGTTCACTACCTTCTCAAAAACCTAAAATTTGTTTGCGCATTGCCTTATAACACTCAGTTGCAACATAGACTGTTTTTCAAATTCAAATAAAAAACTAACTATGCTACCTCTGTTACTCAAATTTGAATTTTGAAAAGAAAAAACATGCTTGATTCAAAAATTAAATGCCTTTTTACAAAATTTGCGAAAGTTTTAAAAGGAGAAGAATAGAAATGTGAAAAATGTAAATGAAAAATTTCTGTGTTCTTGAAACGTTAACTAAAAAATGAGCAGTGTCATAATTACCGCTTCAAAGTTTTGCGAAAACGTGTTGACTTTCGTTTGAATTTTCAAGTTCATGATCTTTGCAAGTTTTGCTTCCGAGTTTCTTTACGTTTTCGCTTTTTTAATTAGTTATGACAGCGTTTTGTTACTGAATAAAAGTTTGTTTTTTTCTTTATTAAAAATAAAAATATAAATTACAAAAGCTGCAATAGGAAGATACAAACAAAAAAATCACATTCAACGGTCAAATTCGTGTTGCATTGCTTTTGCTTCTCTCTCAAGTTTTTGGTCTTTCGTGGTTGAACTTGCGCGTTTTTCTTTCTTTTCTGTTTTGTAATTTGTGCCCCTTTTTCATTTTGTTTTCGTGTTTTCTTATTTTTTATTTCTCATTATGTCTGACTCGTCTGTCTGTCTTTTCGTATATTTTCTACTGATGACGGTATAATTTTATTAAATGATCGCATGATTCATTTTTTTTATGTTTTTGTTTTCATAATTTCTACGCTTAATGACGATTTTCAGAGGTTATTGTTTTTCTTTCTGTTTGCTTTTGTCAATTAAATTTTATATTCGGTTTTAGTGTTCAGCAATGGTTATATGAGAAGTAAAACACTTTGCACCCCATGGCTGAACATCGTTTTCTAGGATGGAAAAAAATTTTCTTTGAAAAAACGATACTCAATTCAGCATTATTTATGGCAGAATATGCAAATCATAGTTTAGTTTTTTGATTGCTATAGATTTTTTTATAGTTTTAAACTAATTTCATTGGGTTTAATTTTATTATACTATAAAATAAATAAAAATTTTTCAATAAAAAAAATTGCACTTTCGCACGTACTGTACAGAATAATAAGGATTTTTTAAAAAGTGTCTTCGAAATGCTTAGTGCCAAATATCTTACAACATCACCGTTTGTATATGAAATCATAATTGAACTGCACTTAACCTCATCAATATCATTAAGTTGTTACTCACCTGAAAATATAAAAATGAGAGAAAAAAATTTATTAAAATTTGACAAACAAAAAATAAATTTTAAAAAACGTAAATAATGCTGACAGGGAAAAACCATCTACATAAATTTGTTGTCATTAGCCATTAAGCCACACCCCGCTAAAGTTTTCTAAATATGCGAATTAGTCATCAGTTGAGAGACCAACCAAATAACAAAGTACGTACTTAAAAAATATTCACATAAATGAAACTAATTGCGAATTATATTGCACTGTGCAGCGAGCGCTAAGTGGAAGGGTAGATTGTAAATTGCATACAGCATACGCGAGTAAGGGTATTTAGAATCTACGTGCATTGACTACTGATGTGAATTAGTCACACAAATTAGTATTCTGTCTGGAATGACAACAAACAAAAATTAAAATTAAATAAATGCAGTTAGCTATTTCAACCATTCATGATTAGCATCATTTAATTTATTAAAAAGAACGCAATAAATTGTATATAAAAATTACCCAAAGTTAGTCAGGAGTTATTTATAGACAAATGATCACATTTGAGATAATTTTCAGAAGAGTTTCATAAGAAAATTTTTTTTTAAAAATCGCTTATTTTTTTTTTCATTTAAAGTCCTATTTTACAAAACCTAGCTTCATCAACAATAATTCTATAACTCTAAAGGTGCTTAGCAATTTAAGCAGATTTTCTAAATTAATTTCTAGAAAACTTTTGGTGGATCTAGAAAACTTTTGTTGTAACGCATACTTTTTGATTTAAAAGAATTTTCTAACTTATAAGCTACATAGGGATAGGGGCGTTCCCGAAACGAATTCGATTTATCAGGTCTTTTGCATAAAAATCTAAGATAATTCTTTTGGGCTATGCGGTAAAAAGAAGTGTTTCCGTAATGACTTTTGGCTTACTTATATTGAAATAAAAAAAAAAAGATTTGTTTTAAATATGTACCTAAAATCAGAAATCGTTTATTAGAACAGTTTTCAAACGCAAAGATCAGTATTTTCAGCAAGAAATTTGTCTTCAAACATAAATTTCTTGTATGAAAAATTTTTTAATATTTTTTTATTTTCTACTTGTTTTAAATCAATTGTTAGAGTAAATAAAGCACATTCCAATCATATTAATATTTACCAATAGCATACATATAAGTTAAGTGTTTGCTTTCGCTATAAACATGCGAAGTCAAACGTCGCAATTTGATTGCTAAATGTATGGGTAACTTAACATAGAAACTAGTTTTGATAGCATAGCGCCATAACTTTTTAATCTTTAAGTCTTTGCCAATAACGATAAATGCCACAAAATTTTAGCTTAATACTTTTTGAATATTTATTTTTTACGCACGACTTATATAGAATTAAAATCACATTATAAGTAAGTTAATCTTTGAAGAAGTTATAAACAAGGGGAACATAAATAAGCATTAATCTAAAAAATTCTCTTCAGACGTGCACGAAAAAATAGTTTTTCATTCACCATCCGTTGCTAGATAGCTATAGATAGCAACGATAATAGTATGGGAAAGCAAAAATAAAATCGCAAACTTAACGTGCAAAATTATAGTCGCTATGTATACATAGCGATTTGCTTAAGTGCTACACATCAGATTTGTATTTTATCTATAGTGCATTTTGAAAAGTAAAGAGAAAGCTATTTCGCGGAAAAACAATTGTTTAAAATATCAGGCAGCAAAACGAAGCAATTTAAAACAAAAAAAATTTAGCAGAAGCAATAACGAGTTCTCGTATAAGCAGCGAGTAGCATCTTAGTCGTTTTATCGCACATAGATAGCGACTTGGCGAATAAAACACAGCTATTCATAAATTAGTTACCATTTTGCTGCAAATTTCGCAATTCTAAACTGTTTTGAAATGTTTTATTTCCATTTTTAAAAGTTTTAAAAATTTATTAGGATCTTCTTAAAAAAAATAGAAAAATGGCTGCCTAAAAATCACCAGAAATCGGGAAACTGCTTTGAATTTAAGCAGAAAAGCTTAAATACTAGGGATAAGAAATCACTAACAATACCACGATATTATATAATAATAATAACTGATATTAAAGAAGGAATAATAAGTTTTTATAATTGAATTCTTTTATTTAATGCAAACAGAAAAAGATTCATCAAAAAAAATATATTTTACTTTGAGAATTTTATAAATTCAATGACAACAATATACTCAATTAAAACTTATGTTATTTTAGATAAGCCTGATCATGAGCCTACGAAAAATGTATTATACCAAAGCATTGTGTTATGTAGTTCCTTCGTTATTATTATTGTATTATCTTTCATTCAAGAAAATGTCCTTTTTTTCTTTATAAAATGAAAAAAAAAGTTCTTGGTATTTTCTTAGTATTCTCTATGCAGAACAACTTTTTTCAATCCCCACAATGCACTTGTTTCTTGTTGCCGCCCCTATGTTACTTTTTTGTGTTGTATGATGTTTCTCGGTGTTTTTTCCTTTATTGTTTTTATTTTATTTTCCAATTACATTTGCATATTTTTCTCATATTTTGTATAAATTTTTATTGATTTTTCCGATTCGGAATTTTTTTCTTTTTCTTCAGAACGTGCGTTCTTTCATTTTTGTTCATTTGTTTTTGTTTCGTCTCGCTTACAAATGCAATTTATATACCCAATCAATTTCCTTTATACTCCTTCGATAGTCGTGAGTTCTTTTTGTGGGTGCTGTGCATGTTAGTCTATGCTGGGGAACCAAAAAGCACAGAGTGTTGCAGTAAAATAGTATTTCAAGTGTTTGATAACACCACGGAGCATCTACTGAAATAAATTCACTATTGTCGCTAAAAAAATGGTATCAAAAAAAAAAGTTTTTAGCGGACACCTTTGTCAATACTTTTCTTGGTGGTATAGCGTAGAATGAGCGGGTAAATTTATATAATATTGTAGTATATTTTGGTCAATCTACTTTTCAAAAGTTCTTTCTGATAACTTGGAACACTCCTGCTTTTTAGTGCCTCTGTCAAAATCAACCTAACGATGCTGGCCTTTTGAAAAGGTTGAGAGAATTATACGGAAGCTGGTCGGTGCCTGGACTATAATTACTGGCCCATCTAGGTGAGTTAAGTGCATCCTAGCAAAGTTTTACGATTAGTTTTTAGATTAAATACCAAACACCCTGTTTACAGTTCAAAATGTTTTTGTTTTTTTTTTCCTTTGCGGCTCCAACAGTTTAAATTGAATTTTCGTATCTGTAACGCTCGACCAAAATTCAAAACTGAACGACATCCACCCACCATTCACATTCATTTAGATGCATTTTTCAGATAAGCTATGAATTGCTAGTGATTCAGTGAGATGTGTTATGGTTGGACCTGCGCCTCTCTAATGTAAAGAAAGGCAAAACATTACTTTTTCATCATGTGTTCGAAATGTTTCTCGCAGCTCCGTTGAAGTTTTATTTTCGTTTTTAATGGAATTTTTCAATTTTCATTGTATTTGTGCGGAAGTTGCATTTACTTTTTTTTCTCGTTTTCTTTTTCATTTATTTGGGTTTGGCCCCCAACACCACGTGATATTATCCACCAAGAGCAACGGTGGCGTCAATGTTTGTTTGTTGATAGCACCAAATGAAGATATGGTTCAGTGCACTCTGTCGAGAGATAAAAGATGTGGCACAACAGCCGCAGTCAGTCGTATTCACACAGGTGTGCACTCAATGGAAATTGTACGATTTTAGCAGATGATGACAATTTAAGTAAGACACACGACAGCGCTGCATATGTAATTTTTGTAATTTGTAGGTGTGGTATCATGTAATATTATGGCAGAAGAACCGACAACTGCTTCAATGTTTAATAACAAAAAACTCAACTCAACCTCCGACAAGTTTTTCATTTTACTCCTTTGCAACTTCTACTGTTTCCTTTGCCGCAAAGTTTTTCTTTTCAAACGTTTATACCATAGATGGGCAAAATTTTGGAAGCAGAAGCCAATTACAACAAAAGCAGCAATTACAGCAACAGAAAAACCCCACCATAACTTTGATCTCGAAAACAAAAAAAAAAGTTTAGCAATAAACCAAAAGCCAAATCCAAGGATCAAGCCAGAGCAACATGAGTGTAGAAATAAACGTACACTGATCAAACAAAACGAGAGAAACTGTCCTCATTTTTGTTTCCTTGTTCGCTAGCTTGGTTTTTTTTTTCTGAACAATTAGACAAGTCCCGTACATAGCGCCTATAAAAAAAGTACAAAGCAAACACCGTAGCAGGGTAGAGTGCTTGTGTTTGTTGTTTTGGTTAAACGAAATGTTTGCTGTAATGAGCCACAAATGGCTCATTTTCCGTATTTTTCTCATCGCTGGTTTACACGGTGGTCTGCTAGATGGTACCGGTTTAAGTAAATTGATGACAATAGAATGGGTTTCATGAAAAAAAGATGTTGAAAATTTAAAAAGCAGTCGATGTAAAATTTTGACGGTGTTCATAAGCAAAACACGTTTTCAACAATTCTAATATGTGCAAAAAAAATGTTTTAAGATAATTTCGTTTATGTGACGTCCGTCACAATATAATATAGAGAACATTTTATTCTTTTGCTGTTTAAAACTAAGACCTATCTCTATTCGAAATGACATGAAACTCGTTTGGAGTGTCTTTTTTTGGTTCAACTGGTCGAAAGATCTGCATATGTACAAGATTTGGCCTTTTAGCTAGCCTCGTTTTTTTTTTTTTTTTTTTTGTGGAGTACATCTTTCAGCTATAGTTTTTCTTGAAGCTAAGGCTGTCTTGAATTAATATTCAAGGTTGTTCAATTAAAATGCAGATAGCTATTTTTATACCCTACACCGAGGGTATATTCACTTTGTCTCTCCGTTTGTAACACAACGAAGGGGGCGTGGCAGGTATGGAAAAGTATATATATTCTTGATCAGCGTCACCACCTGAGTCGAGTAAGCGATGTCCGTCTGTCTGGATGTCTATTTTTTATACCCTACACATAGGGTATATTCACTTTGTCTCTCCGTTTGTAACACAACGAAGGGGGCGTGGCAGGTATGGAAAAGTATATATATTCTTGATCAGCGTCACCACCTGAGTCGATTTAGAGATGTCTGTCTGTCTGTCTGTCCGTCTGTTGAAATCAGGTTTACGAGAAAACCAAGAAAGCTAATTGAATGAAACTTTCACATACAGGTCACATCTTCTTGCAGGCATCTTGCTATTGAAAATGGGCGAAATCGGTTGACGGACACGCTTATCGCCTATGCTCTATGTAAATATACCCAGGCCAATTTTGAAAAAAGTTGCAGCGATTTTGATGAAACTTGGTGATTTGGTGCACATATGAACCAAATAAGGATAATTATATATTATATTATGGATTTATGCCACCATATCTTGTAAGCCGTTCAAGATATTGCAATGAAATTTGGTAAACGGATACATATCAAATATATCTTGTGTTGAGATAAAAGTGGGAAGAATTGAAAAAGTGGGCGTGGCACTTTTCAACTGCTAAATATTTTGATTCCATATATCTCAAAATTGGCACAAACGATTTCCATAAAAATCTTGGAGATGATGCCGCTGAAAGCAGTCATCAATACAAGCTCAGCTTCTTTATTGAAAATACTCGTTGAAGGGCGTGGCACCGCCCACAATATTTATAAACGTTATATTAAGAGAACGAACAACGTAATCGTGATGAAATTTAATGAGGTAGATATACTTGCTGTAAGGTCTTTTATTACAAAAATGTGGTACAATAGTACCTGTGGGCGTGGCACCTCCCATATAAGCGAAAACTGTTTATTGTTTTAGATAGTGTGCTAAGAGAGTAATTTTCATAAAATTTGATGTATAGATGTCAGTTACTATAGGCTTTAAAAATAAATTAATTTTGACAGAATTGCATCAGTGGGCGTGGCACCTCCCATATCAACATAAATTTGTAAGCGCTGTTTTAAGTGAACTATTGCAGCAATTGCTATGAAATTTAATGAAAGTGGTTTAGTTGCTATAGAGTATATCTGAATCAAAAGTGGCTGAAATAGCACCAGTGGGCGTGGCACCTCCCATACAAATAAAATACGGTAAGTGGCATGTTTATCGAAACAAGTGAGCAATCATACTAAAATTTGGTGTTAAGGGTTTGCTTATGAAAAGCTATTTCTGGATCAAAACCGGGATGGGTTGTACCACTGGGTATGCCACCGCCCTAAATTTTAAATTTAACTGCAGCATATATCGCAAACTATACAAGCTATTGTGCTGAAATTGTATATGAAGATGTCGATCACAAATATAATTTATTGAACCAAAAGTGGGCGGAATTGGAGAAGTGGGCGTGGCATATTTCAAATTTTTCATTTTTATTCGATTTTTCCAACATTTTCCATATTCTTTCGACTTTTTCAACCCTTTAAATTTTTCCAATATATTCTATATGTATTTGTTCGACTTTTTCAACCTCTTTCAACTTTCTTCATAAGTTTCTTTATTTTTTAGACTTTTTCATCAATTTTGAATTGTTTCAAATTTTTTCAACCTCTTTCAACTTTGTTAGAGTTTTTCAACCTCTCTCAACTTTTTTCAACATTTTGCATATATTTTCGACTTTTTCAACATTTAACAACCTCTGTCAACCTTTCTAAGATTTCACATTTTTTTCGACTTATTCAACCTCTTCAACGTCTTTTTAACATTTGATGAAAAGGTACGTTCAGTGCAGTGTATGGTATGTGAGTTTCGGCCTGGCCGAAAATAACACCTTAACTTGTTTTTATTTAACTAGACTATTTTGAATTAATATTCAGGAGGAACAATTAAAATTCAAAGGAACACATAGTTAAAATTGCATTTAAGTTAAAAAAAAAACATGAAAAGTTACATATAAAGTTAAATAAAAAATATAGCTATCTGAATTTTAATTGAACAACCTTGAATACTAATTCAAGACAGCCTTAGCTTCAAGAAAAACTACGGCTGAAAGATGTACTCCAAAAAAAAAAAAACGAGGCCAGCTAAAAGGCCAAATCTGATGGAATTGTACACATGCATTTTTGAAAAAAAAAAAAAAATTAATGTAACAATCGATAAGAAAAGGTTGAAAATGGATTTGGAAAGACCATAGAACACCCGACCTCTTAAAGTCTTTTTGCTCCATAGTATATAACACAGCAAAAATAGGTACTTTTTTAAAATATTTTGACCGGTGAGACCTCAAGTATGCGAAGTATGACATTATCTTTAGGGCTGACTTCGAGCGATTTTTTAAAGATTACTATTCAGATGATTTTGCCATCTATTTCCTACACGGCAAAATACTATTCTTTGGATCTTTAGCAATGCTGCTTAATATCTGGTCAGTGTAAATGGAAAGAAATATTTTTGTAAGAAAAAAAAAACTTATCCCAGATACGAAATACAGTTCAGTACTTATTCTTAACTTAAATGCTTTTCTTATATCATTAGCCACGATTTGCGTTTTTGAGAGGAACTTTATACGAAAAAGAATTAGTCAGGTTGATAACGGAATTCGTTTCAGATAAAATATACGAAGAATCGAGTCCATCTCGAATTCGAAACGGATCTGTTTGAACCACTGGGTTACTATAGAGAGCCTATTAAATTACGTCAGATCTTTCTCGAAAAGTTTTTCCTAAGTAATATAACAATAATAAGCAAAGGTATTTTTGCACCAGAATTCTATTTTATTTGTTTCGGAAAGATGATGAAATTATTGCGCTCCTAAATCCATTGTGAATAGAACATATGAGAAGGAAATCATCATTTTTTGAAAGTGATATTTTTTATATTACAGGCCTGGCAACAAACAGATCACTGCTTTATAATCTGATCAAGTGTTTTGTGCAAGTAATGACAGGCAGGTTATTTTTTTTTTTAAATTGATTAAAAAACTATATCCCATAATGAAGACAATAACTGAATATCGACCCACTAGTCGGATAAAAGTCATAAAAAGAAAACTTGAAAAAATTAATTTTCACGAACTCACGAAATTCGCATGCAATCGTTGTTTAACTTTTGCTGCAAGTAAAATGCAAACCTTCAAAATGTAATTTCAAGTACTTAGCTGTAATTTCGTTTTTTTTTTTACTGCAGCGACAATGCCAATATTTATGAAAAAGGCGCTACGAACATGCGATGTTTTACAGATCAAAGTGCTTGAAGTTGAAGTTCGAAATGAGAAAACAAAAAAAAATAAAGTTCAAAGAACAAACAACAAAATTGAAAAACTAAATGAAAGTGCAAAAGCACTAATATGAGAAAACGCGAACATTCGATTTCAATTGAATACAACGATTATATTATGACAAAAGCAGCACCAATATAGGATGACTTGTGTTAACAACAAAATTACAACAAACGACGACGACGATGACGACGACGATACAATACAAATTTGTAAAATAAAAATGAAAAGAAACTTACGAGATAAAAAAAAAATTAAACAATAAACTGACGAGAAAAAAGTCAACAATAAAACTTGAGAAAGCAGTGAATCTCGAAAAAATGTGAGAAAAGTAAGGGCGTTTTTTTTGGAGCGCACTGACTGCAGCGGTATCGTATGTAGTGTGAAAACCTTCGGGCGCTTGCAGTTTAAGATTCAATGACAAATAAAAGTGACAGCAAGTGAAAAGTTAGTTTTTGTTGTTGTTGTTTAAATTAAAAGCCATAGAACAATTGCAACAATCACAGTGACTCTGACACGTACATTTGCGATAGACCCAGTTGGAAAGGAAGAGTTTAGTTATCATTATGAAATCAATAAACCTTACTTACGCTTCGACGGAGAACTATTTTTATTTATTTTATATTTTTGAATGTTGGATACGAACATTTTAACATTGCAATGCAGCTCCTTTAGTCAGCTCCGTAGGGCATGCCTGATAGTAAGCAAGGTATAACTAATTGAAAGATCTCATTTTCAAAACTCAATTGAAATGATTTTAATAAAAAAAAACCAAAAAAAAACAGCCAGTACTCTGGATATTTTGAGGTGCCAAAATTAGTTTTTGAGGAGAATATTTTATTTATTTTGATTCTTTACTTTTAAAGTAAAAGGTTAAAAGACTATTTTTTCGAAATAACTTTGAAAACTTGGAAGATCTACATGAAAAGGGTTATAATAATTTTCACTTGCGGCCAATCGTTGTCATGATATACAAGGTCAAAGTATATAAAAATCGGTTTTTCCTGGAAATCTTGCTTTTAATTGGTGATATTCTAATTTATACTGAACAAAACTTATAGATACGACAAGTTTACACAAAAGGAGTCTGAGGTACTTTTAACTTTAAAGTCAAATATCAAAAAATTGGTAACATTTAGAAAAAATTGCTTCATTTTAGGAGAATTACAATTTAAAATAAGCAGCATCGATAGTTATACACAAAAAAAGGTTTTTAAATGATAAGTTCTTACTGTCAACTCTCACCTCATTCATTTAAAATGTTGTAACATTTTGTTTATGTTTTTCTTTTCCTGCTGGTTTCAAGTTCTACGATAGCAACAAAAAGCTGACTGTTTGGCTTTACAAACTTCATGTTACAAAAAGATTGCAAGTTTTGAAACAAGAGATCGACTCAATTTTAATGAAAGGATTCTGAACAAAGTAAAAAACTTCAAACTGTGCAAACTTTTAAAAATCAAAACAATTGGCAATTTAAAAGCAATGAATGCTTGGTAGCATAGCAAAATAGTTAAAAAGGATAACAGCAGCAGGATAAAAATAAAATACGACATCAGCAGAGTACAAAAATACAACATACATATGTATGCCTTACATGAGGCCAGACAGCACTGACAATGTAATCAAACAAAATTAAAAAACACATATGGACAAATGCACACATACTACGCTAAATGCACTCAAAGGATGATGGCACTACATACAAAGACTAGCCGACCAACACAAAACAATGAATGAAAGCTTTTGCGATGGCGAGTACTGAATTTTGTCGAACAAAACGAGAATTCATTAACTGCAGTCGAATAAAGAAAATAAAAAAAAAAATTTAAAGTAGTTACAAGCGCAAAGGTTTAAACCTATTCCATGAAGGAAACAAAAACAGAAACAATGAGACACACATGGTTGATACAAAAACAAATGAAATTGAGTGCTTCACTATAATGCCTCTGAAGGTTAACGAACTTAAATCATTTAACTATTGTTAATAGGTTTCCAGCTGACCATGAGGCAATTAGTTCCAAGTCCAACTAGTCCAAAAAAATCTAGTCGAAAAAAAATTTGATCAAAATAGGCTGCCCAAATCAAACCTGAATTAAAAACGAGCACTAGTAAGGAGTCGATCGTTATATCAGATATAATGGTAAAATAATTGAGTAAAGTCGAAAAAATAGTACAGCAGCTACTTATTCAAACATAACTCATTTAGTGGGTGTTTTTTTTACAGGCCTCGAAAATTAGTTTAAGTTCATAAATTCATATTATGAGTATCACACCGACATAACAAGGAAATTCAATTCTCTGTATCCTCACTAAAGTTTGTCAAGAAAAAACAAGCAGGCTAGTGTACAACTTATTGGAAATGACAGTCAATCAATAGTTTTCTCTATGGACCATACACACAGACAGTACAGACTTTTATATAAAAAGCCGCTGAAAAATTAAATTCTTTTTTTAATCAAATTAACATGAGCGGATGATATTAAATTCATCATGAATGCTAACTAAAAATTAAATAATTATTTTTACTAAACTAAACTTTAAAAAAAGCATCCATTACCCAAAAGATAATATATTTTTTTATTATTTAAGGGGACATCACACCTTCAAAAAATTTTTTCTGAAGTGTTATAAAATGCCTATAATTTTTATAAAAAACAAGATATCATTTTGAAACTTAACATATATATTTTGACACAAAACAATATGTAAAAAAAATTTTTTTTTTTTTAATTTTTTTATGAAATTTATGATCACTAGAATTTTCTGAAAAAAACACCAAAAAATCGCGGGTGCAGCTCACTGAAACATCTAAAAAAAATAAAATAAGAATTTTTAATCAGCTTCAAAGCCGCCAGGAAATGAACTACAGACAATAATTTTGGTCCAAAAATAACAAAATGGCGTAATTTTATCGAAAATTGCCAATTTTTCGGACCAAAATCGTGCCAAAAATCAACAACTATAATGCCAATCTTTCTGTCTGCAGTTCATTCCCTGCATTTATATGTGGGTCGTTCCATCTATAATTTGCTTTTTTTACCCTGACGTGTTTTAAATTGGCTGAAAATTTTTTGAGTGATTAAGGCATTATCTAATATATAGAAAAATATTATATCAAACTTTTTCGACCAATAGTTTTGATAAAAAAAAAAATAATTTCTTAACCCTGTTCAGAGCCGCTCGTAAATAACACAAAAACTTGAATGATAAATATAAACAAACAAACACAATTCAAATTCGCTTTCATATTATTTTTAGGTAGCTGTGTACTAGTAGATGACAAAAAAAACTGCAAGTTTGGAAAAATTAACGCCAAAGCGTTATATATACACTGAAAGAAAGAAAAAATTACGTTTCAGGAAAACATCGATTTCTCAAATACTCCAAAATCGATTTCAGTTTTTTTAGGCTCAAAATGTTCAGAACATATAGGAGTACCATCCTTTAAACTTTCGTTTATGTTTTTGCACCGCATTTGATTTGACAACCATTTTAGTGAAGATTTATGAAACTTAAAAATAAAATTTGGGTATTCCATTGATACTTGTGTTAATTTTTCGAAGTTTTTTTGTAATTTTTATAATTTTTTCAGACTTTCGAAATCTTCAGCTTTTTTCAATTTTTAAAAGTTTTTCAATTTTTTTAAGTTTTCTATGAAATTTTTTAATCGAACTTTACAGTCAATTGCAGTAACCAATGTTCTTGTGAAATTTCACAAATCGGTTAATGCTTTATAAACAAACATGACAAAGACAACAAATGGAACAATTCAACCTGGTAATTGGTGACATATGTTTCGGCTATTACCACATATATACACATATTCATATGTATATACATAGCCTCATCAGACCAGTTTTGGTTAATTTGTAATGTGATTCGAACCCCCGACCATTCCATGAATAATATGTGGACGGCCGCTCTAACACTTATTAAAACAAATTAAAAATTTTTAAGTTTTCTATTTTTTTGAAAATTTCAAAAATTGAAGAAATATTTAAAATTTTAAAAATAGAAAAATTTCAAAATTTGGCATAGATTGAAAAAAGCTGAGTTTCTCAAAATGTTCAAAACATATAGGAGTACCATCCCTGACAGTTTCATTTATGGTTTTGCACCCTATTTGATATTTGACAAGCATTTTAGTAAAGATTGATGAAACTTAAAAATAAAATTTGGATCTTCCATTGATACTTTTGTTAATTTGTCGATATTTTTTTTGTAATTTATATAATATTTTCAAATTTTCGAAATCTTCAGCTTTTTTCAATTTCTAAAAGTTTTTCAATTTTTTTAAGTTTTCCATTTATTTTCAAAGTTTCAAAAATTTAAGAAATATTTAAAATTTTAAAAATGGAAAAATTTCAAAAACTGGCATAAATTGAAAATAGTTAAGTTTTTCATTTTAAGCCATTTTTTCATTTTTAAAATTTTTATCGAAAGTCTGAAATTAACACAAGTATCAATGGAATACCCAAATTTTATTTTTCAGTTTCATAAATATTCACTAAAATGCTTGTCAAATCAAATACGGTGCAAAAACATAAACGAAAGTTTAAAGGATGGTACTCCTATATGTTCTGAACATTTTGAGCCTAAAAAAACTGAAATCGATTTTGGAGTATTTGAGAAATCGATGTTTTCCTGAAACGTAATTTTTTCTTTCTTTCAGTGTATATATAACGCTTTGGCGTTAATTTTTCCAAACTTGCAGTTTTTTTTGTCATCTACTAGTACACAGCTACCTAAAAATAATATGAAAGCGAATTTGAATTGTGTTTGTTTGTTTATATTTATCATTCAAGTTTTTGTGTTATTTACGAGCGGCTCTGAACAGGGTTAAGAAATTAATTTTCTTATCAAAACTATTGGTCGAAAAAGTTTGATATAATATTTTTCTATATATTAGATAATGCCTTAATCACTCAAAAAAATTTCAGCCAATTTAAAACACGTCAGGGTAAACAAAGCAAATTATAGATGGAATGACCCATGTGCACAGCAGCATATTGAAATTTCAGAAAGATCGGTGTAGTAAATAGTTTTTTTTATCATGCCCACCAACTCGAAAAACGTGGTTTCGAGAAAAACGCGTTTAAAGTTTTTTAACTATAGCTTTTCAAGTACTATAACTTTGACACGATGTTACCAAATTGCTCGCTATACATTTTATAAGCCGAGTTTGAGGTTGATTTTATTGAAAACGTATTTTTCAATATTTTTTAAAGAAGAAACAGTCAAAAAAATTGTTTAATTCTTGAAAATTTGAATGTAGCAATTTATAAGTACTACTTATTATCGCCTGAGATCGAAATTCGACCGCTAGCACTAAATTTAAGTCTTGGAAGATTTCGCCGGCTTATTAATAGCAAAACGTTTTTGTTCATTGACTACGATCTTATTTAGTTTCACTAATCACCTCACCTCACCACACCTGTGAAATTACATTCGTGGCGTGGCACCGTCAACTTTAAACCGAATAGCTTTCCTGATGTTTCATTTTATATCTGTACCAAATTCCATCAAAATCAGTCCATTAGCTTAGCAGTAAAAACAATTTTCCTGTTAAAAGCGGTGCCACGCCCACCAAAAGAATTCAGAGATTTTAGAAATCTTGGCTAGGATAGTAGTACATACCTTACGATTTCTTAAATTTTCAAAGACCCATATTTTGTAAACCAGTGATGCCATTCTAAAAATAATTTGTTTCTGTGTCGAGGTCATGTACAGGTACAACATATTCAAATATATCTGAAATTGGAAACATGACCCCATTTCCCCTGTCTGCTTCGCGTGAAATGCCCGATATATAACAAATAACTTTATTCAAGAAAATCGTAAAAAAATGCAAATAAAAACGCATTTACAAGAAAAAAATAAAAGAAAATTTTTCAAAATTTCAAAATTCATCAAAAATTAAAGTAACATTTTTCTAAATTTTGCACATAAATAACAAAGTGAGAGCAATAGGATAATTATATATTTTTGATGAGTGTATTGCAATTGACATTATCCGCAGTATCGTCTGACAGCTCGTTAGAAATTAATTAATCAAATTTTTCAATAAATCTATCAGTGTTTTGTTAAACTTTGTCAAAGCTTAAGCCAGCAGCTTCTAGTTAGTGAAACTTCAAGTTGTTCATTTAACGTAACAGTGGAGTGGCAAAGGATTTTTTCAACCAATAAACTTTTTATTGATTTAATATATAAAACTCAACATCAAGTCAATCGGTAAAATCTCATATCTACTCCTTTTTCCTCTTATGATACAAGTATTTTTATCGTTATGCAGTCAACTACAAAAACAAAACACAAAAATGTTCACTTGTTTCATCTTGATGTTGTTGGTATTTCTATAAATTGTTATTTATTGTTGTTGCCTGGTATATCGTTTTATCTGGTTGTGAGCTGCTCGAACACGCAAACTTTAATGCCTTTCCGATATATAATGCCAATATATGAATGAAGCCATGAAGGAAAATTTATTCTTTTTTGTTATATGAACAGTTGTAGCAGAAGGGAAAAACAATGGGAACAAAGTTTTGAATGCGTTAAAGGATTATCGATTTATATGCCAGCTATATTTATAGCGCTGGTGGTATGAAATGTTGACATGCTGCTGCTGCTGCTCTATATTGGCCATGTGATATAAAAACGAAAGACAGTTAAAAAGTTTAAGGATCTCTTGTGTGAGTTGTGGAGCATTGCAACGCAGTTAAGGTATGGATGTACACAATAACTTTTAAAAGCATTTAGAATGGTTTATTGAAAGATTATATTGCATGTTGTAAAAGTTTTTTGTAAATAAGAACTCCACCATCGATTTCTTAAGTAAAAATAGCAAAAAGTTGGAATATTGTAAGTTAATCTTAAAGTGTTTTAGGTATTTTTGAGCATTTTTGAAGAAGCTTTTAAATTTTCTAATGGCAACTATGCTGCAAGCTAAAATTCGAAGAATATGTAATATTCTAATCGGCGAAAATTAAAGTCAAATGTTAAACAGAGAGTCTTAAGATAAAGCTATGTAGACTCAGAGAGTTATGAAATGATAATTATTGCTTTATTTTTTGCTATTCATGCGTGGCTGTTTGCGTGACAACCAACCCCAGCACATGTTAGCTAAGGGTGAAATGCAAAGATAAGAAAATTCGTAGAAATATCGACACGTTAATACACACATGACTGCGTTTCTTAAAAAAAAAAAAATAAAAAAGAGGGAAATCTTAATACAACATCCTGGGCAATCATCACTTCATGTACATATGATGTTAAGATGTTTCCAAGGACTTCAGCAGGATATACGTGAAATCAGTTTAGTAGTGTTCGTCGAATGATGAAATAACGTTGATTTTAAATGCTGCAGATACAAAATTTTATTTGTTAACGCTTCTGTAACAGCTTCAAGAATACATGACAGCAAAAAGTAAAAATGCTTACAAAATTCACGCACATTCTTAAAATTTTTGTTTTTTGCTTTACAAAAACATAGCTAAAAATTTCAAGGAATTTTTCAAGATTAATCTTTGAAGTGACCGTGAATTGCTCGACAGCTGAGCAACATTTTTCTTCTTTTATCATTAAAGGTTAGTTATATGGTTATTTTTTGCTTGTGGCTAAATGATTTTTATTTATAACAAGGGGGCTCCGAACCCTGCATGCTTCTCTCACCAACGCTGCCTTTGCTTCGCTCGTGGGTTGTAGCGCACGCGTTCCAGAATTTTTGTTTTTATCTTATATTTAACAACATAATTCTACCTTTTTTTAACAACTAAAAGTATGCAATGGAATTTTACCTTTTTTTAATAATTAAAAGTATGCAACGGATTTTTTTTTTTCTAATACTTGTTGTTGATCTTTAATTTTTTTTTTCACATTATGCGAAGTTTTATAAAATAAAAAAATATTCTCATAGACTTTTACTTAAAATGCATTTAAGACAGCTAACACAAGGGTAGATATTAAAAAAATGTTCTTTAGAAAACTTTTTGCTAGTTCCCAATCAAACCGATATAAATCTTTTAATCTTTTTATCTATATTTTTATAGGTTGCCCCAAAAATTTTAGACTTTCGTCATAACGACGTTCAACACTCGCAGTTAACTTTTATTGCTACCTCAATGGTCACATATTTTAATAATCCAGAAAGGTTGTCAAAAGTCAAAAAAAAAAAAGATAACATTTACGGTAATTGAAGATGTAATATTTTCAATATAACTTTTTTCTTCAGGTGAGGACAGATAAAAATTATAACTTTGTGAAATAATCTTGAAAACTTAGATCAGACGTCAGATGGTATATTTATTTTGAAACCATTTAGTTCAGTAAGCCCACATAAATTTTAATCTATAGCACTGCTGCTAACATTATATTCTACTCAACGATATCTATCTTTACATATAGTTTCTGGAAAATCGTCAAAGCGACGATTGAAAATTGCCTATACATTAGTCTTAATTGAAGTCCTTAAATAAGTTTAAGTCTTTTTCAAAAGTAAAGTGCTTCAAAGGAATTATCCAAAGCGAAGCAACTTTTTAAATTCAAATGTTTACTTACCATTTGAGTTAGCGGCAACTTCTTTGGCCGCAGCTGCTGCTGCTGCTGCCGCTGCTGGATTACAATGTAAAATATCGGACAAGGACAACGATGAGGCGATCAGCTGGCGTTTTTCTTCGAAATTCAAATAATCCATGGAATTGCTACGCTGCGGCGTCACGGTAATTGTAACGGATTTTTGCATTTTGGCAACAACACAAAGTTGCTGCTGTTGATCCAAATCGGTGGCATCAGTATCAGCATAGTCTTTGGCACTGGCAGTAGCTACACCACCACCACCACCGCCAGCAAATGGAACAACCAAATTGTTGGTCATTGTTGTTCCTGGCGGTAAATCTGACTGTGTCTGATAGTGATTAATAAATTGAAAAGGAGGCTTATGATTCGACCCGCCGCCGCCGCCGATGGCAACTGCTGCCGAATATGAGGGTGGTGAATTCACGGGTGATGTTGCTCTTGCTGCTGTTGCCAATTGATAGCAATTCTCATTGTTAATAGCAGCAACTAATGTTGCAAGGTTATTACGGCTATTGGTGATGATATGTGGCGAATGATGTTGGTGATGTTGTTGCTGTTGCTGTTGGAATTTATGTTGTTGCGTCAATTGTTGCAGTAACTGTTGTTGTTGCTGCTGATATTGTATTGGTGGTGGTGCAAGATTTGCTGACTGTTGGTGCTGATGGTGGTGTGAATGTTGCAACTGTGGCGATTGTGGCTGGAAATTGGATTGACTGTTCAACTTGTTGCTACGCATCGACATTGCTCCAGGGGAAGGGGGAAGCTGGAAGTGGGGGTAAAAGTTTCAAAGTGCTTTAACACCAAAAACGTTGGTGTTTTTAATTAGATCGTATTACACTGACACCTGCAGCTGGGGGCGAACATTTGTGTTTTTATTTTTTTTTTTTCTACGCGTTTTCACTTTATATTTTAATTAATTGTTAACACATTTTTCCCCAATCAGTGTGTGTAACACGCAAAAAGTGCACGCAACACGCAACACGCAGCACATAGCGTTAATCCATAGTCACGTGACATAAGATTATATTGAAAAGGTTCGCGGAGGTTTGATGAGTTGTAATCACGAATTAACAACGCAATGAAGCGTTACGTAGTTGGTATTAACTTAATTTTGTTGTAATTGTACTACTTTAGTTGTTGTGTTTGTTGGCGCGATAAAATAACATAGCACTAAACGCTTAGAGATCCGACAATTTGTCACATTTATTCTCAATTAAACACCTATGTTAATTTCATTTATATTTTAATGTTGGCTAATGTTCTATTTTTTGCGGTAACTGCAAAAGATTAAATTATTCCAAAAAAAAAAAAACTATAAAATCACGTCGGCTTGAAGCTTTACATGCGTCACCTTTTACTGTTTAAAAATATACCAGGATATGGAATCAAAACATTAGTCATTTAAAAAACTCACTACGAAGATGACAACTTTCTTTCAGACTATTGATTAATAAAATTAACCAAAAACAGTAGTCAATTTACTGCCCCCATTCAGTACAGTGTCTTCAGAACTTTTTTAAGCGCCACTATTCTGCTTTGATGAAGCGCTTACTCAACAGTGTCTCTATCCGTAGACGAATATAAATATTAAATTTAAGTCAGATCCCATTTTTGCTTAAATTAAAGCCAAATGGATTTTATAATGCTATCGATTGAAACTTCAGTCAACATTTTTAATAAGTGCAATTTTATGCCAAAACTGCTGTTGAATTTACCATTTCCACTGAACGCTTACAAATTTTATGGTAACTGGTAAATTGAGCCAGTAAAATTTCAAATTTACAGTTTTCTTAAGTTATATTACACCAGTCCAATAGTATTTTCAAGAAATATCAATAAAAAATTGAAAAAAATTTCAATTTTAATTATAATTTTGTTTATATTTCACAAATTTTTTATTTTTATCGAAGAAATAAGACTAAGCACAATTTTAGTACTGTCTCCTTTTAATTGAAATCTTTCGCATCATTTATTATTAGAATTTAAATTTACGCCAACCAATAAATTTTGACAAGCAGCTTCAATTTTGCTCCTCTTTGTCTGACTTCCCCTGTTACTTTTATGCTGCTTTTTTATAAATTGCGTTTTTTAAGTCTTGTGCCTCATTGAAAACAAAAGCAGTCCAGCTTCAGAGCCGCAATTGTTCTTCACATTTTACGTCTGCAGTTGCTACTGTGGGCCAGCCTGCTGCATTGCCTTGCGTTTTGTTTCTTCAACTTGTCGAGTAAAGTTTTGTGCGCTTTCAAGTGTCTATCTAAATGTCGTTGTTTCATGAAGCAGCCATGCGTTTTCTTTCCTGCCATTGCACTTTAGACTCACTCCACCGACTCGATTCAACTCAACACAACTGTCTGTCAAGTGGTTGGGTTTTTTTTCGGTTTTATATTTTTTGCTTGCAAGCTGATGTGATATGTCTCTGTGCTTAATGTTGCAGAGAGGGCAAAGTTGTTGCTTCAAGGGGAAAAGCAAAAAGAAAAATCATTTGCAGTTAATTTCGAATATAATTGAAATCATTTTGTCTGATGACACTTGAGCCATGTTCGTGTCAATGAGTACAATTCTTAAGGAGTGTCAATTTCCTTTTTTTAATTACAAAAAAATTTCAAAAATTGTTTGCACACACGAAGGCGGTTTGTTGCTTTATTTTTCAAATTAATTTATTATTGCTTATAAAGATTTTTCATATACCATATGTCGTATTTATCAAATTATTATCAAGTGTTTATTTCTAAGGACTTTTTTTTTAAATTGTTGTCACAATATTTATTAAGTTTCTTTGGAGTGGTTTTCCCTCAATATTATAATAAGAAATTATTATGTGTATTTTAGTTATGCACATTATTTTACAAAAAAAAAAAAAACACCTTAATAAAGAGTGTCAGCCAAATTTTTGTATAGCAAAAATACCTTTTCAAGTTTGTAGCTAAAATTTAGATTGAAAATTCTGATGAATTTTGTTTCAAATTTTTTGAGGCTATTTTTGTATTGGAAAAGTTTCAATTAAAAGTATGTACAATGTACATAGTTCGGATGTGTTGGCATCGATTTATTGTTGGCAATCATAATAGAGGTAAAAACTTTGTATGCCTGAAAAAATTTTTTGTAGTATTTTAATACTATGTGAATGTTGTCGTAAATAATTGTATATTTTACATTAGCCAAATAAATATTAATTTTCTTCAAGTATGTTTTTGAAATTATTAACTCGAAGTTGAGAAATGTAGCAATACCAACTTTTGATTTGATAAATGTTATACCAGATTCTTGGCAGCCTAATTTTAGAAGAAAAGTTGCTCTGGACTTCATAAATTGTGCCGCTAACCAATAAATTGTTTCTCCTGAAAGTTATGTAGATTACAATGCAGCTTACTCTATCGAATGAAATTTTTAACTGATTTCAAGGCTTTCGTACATCTGCGGAATCTTTTACAAGTTCACTGTGGCGATATTTTCAAGCAGTACATAGAAAAATAAATTTTGCTCAACATACAGAAAAGAAGTGACCAAACATCTTTAGTTAAACAAAGGGTGAAGGCAAAATCTGCGACTATATTACGAACTGACAACAAAAAATAGAAGCAAAGATTCCGGTAGAAAAATACACCAACAACAAAAGTTTAACTAGTTTAAAGAAAATTAGCAACAACAGCGGAAAAAAATCTATGAAAACAGATTAGACATTTTGAGAAAAAAATTGACTAAAAAATAAAAGGAAAATACCAAAATAGAATTAAATTCGCCAAAAGCTTTTTTGTGAATCTTCGTACAAAATAGCAACAGATCACAAAAAACAAAAGAAAAAGTCGCTCAAAAAACTTTTATAAAAGGGAACTAGGCAAAACCACCTGAAGTATAACACATACTAGAGAAAAAAGCAAAAACAGATTTGAGAAGCTTTGCTTGGGTAATTTTTTCAAATTGTTTCAAAAATTATTTCTTGGTAATATAATTTTGGTAATTTTGTCTACATTTGATTTTGTGAAGTTTTTTGGGTCATATGATTGTTTATGGGGAAAGGATCTCGCTCTTATTTTCCTAATTGAAATCAAAAATAAAGATGTAATGCTCACAATCTGACATCCTAACTATAACTGGTTTTTTGTTCGATATTTTATATATTCCTCAGAATATTTTTTCATTGAATTCGGCGATTCAGTGAGTATCCTCTTAAACCACTACTAATAGACTAATGAAATTTTCTCGAGACATTTTTTTATTACTATTTCGAGCGATTTTGGCTAAAAGTTAGTTATTGGGTTTGCGTAATTTAGCTTTATTCACATTTAACAATAAAAATAACAATTTCAATTAAATGACCAAAATTGTCAAACAATAGCTTATGTATCTCAAATAATTGACTGTGTTTATAGTAGGTGTATGTACACACAAAGCACATGTGTTTGCAGTAAGATAACTATCACCTGCTGGCCAGCTGCTTAGAAGCAAATATTACTAAAATGTGCTGCCAGCCATGTAAAATGTGTCCTGCGAGAAGCTTTCGAATGTCTCTAGGTATATAATTAGAAAAGTTTAGTTATATATGTACTAACATATAGGTACATAAAAGATTTGACACGCAAAGCAGAAATTCCCTTTGGACTCAGGCAAGGACATTTTGGCAATGGAAAAATCCTGGCAAACAAACAAGATTATCTTATGTTACATAGGATTTTTTTTTAGTTTTTGCAAATATCTTTGCTTTCCTATGTGTGTTGATATGTGAGTTTGCAAATTAACTTCCCAACGGGAAATACGATCCAAATGGGAGCATGAATGTAGCACACGGATATCATATAAAAAGTGAATACAAATACCTATACAACATTTAATAAAATTTCAAACTTTTATTCTATTTTGGTGCATAAATTGACCGCTGCATTGAAAAAAAATCACACGCTTACTTAAAAACAAAAAGAAATAGTTATAGTTGGTTGCGCAGTAGGATTTGAATCCAGGCTTTTCCAATTTGAAAGCCACATAACAATTCTGAGATGATTTTCAGTGACATGCACCGTTAAGTTAAAGTTGAATTCAACGATCGTTTGATTCAAAAGAAGCGTGCAAGGATTCATAATGGAGAGAACTATTTTCTCAATGGGTTAGCATATCGTCGCTCACTTGTACAACGGCCCTAATTGACATTTTTGATTTTGTTCAGGAGACACAAAAAACTGTATAAAAACCGACAATGCAGAATATTGAAATTTTTTTAAATGCAGTTTAGTTACAAAAACAATAACATAATTATTTTTAATAAAAACGCTAATTTTTTTTTATTGATACTTATTTTATTTCAATTAGGGCTTTTTGACATCATTTTTATGTATGCAAAAGTGCATTTAGGGCTTTTTGCAGTTACTTTGAAAACTAAAAGTGTAATTCATTTACAACAAAATTAAAGAAAATATGCAAATATTGTACTTATTGATGTAATTTTTAGTAAATAATCTTTTCTTTCAAACATAATACATATTGATAAAAACATTTGACGACATAAGTACTTGCAAACGTTGGAAATTGTGTTTTAAGAAATATTCTAGAGACTGAGTACGCGCTGAGTTTTCGGACGAAATTCGTTTTCTGCTTACCGGATCAACAAGGCCTATTACATTTAACTTTTTTTGCTCTCACGTCATTTTCCAAAATTCATCAAAGATGGCTTTCCTTACATTGGTCCTAAAAATCAAACAGTACCGGTTACGTCTTTGCTCGTAATATTTTGATGTACAAGGTGGTCCAAGCCGTCTTTCGGCTCCTTGACACAAACCATTTTCAATCGAAACGCCTATGTATTGAACTTTTCGCATTCGTTTTTTCATATTTAAAATCCGATCACGTTTTAATTGTTCCGGGATCGAATCAGAGGTATAGATCTCACACATAAAATTTTCCTCACACTCATTGCGAAAAATTAAAACGAAGGCTACATACGCCTTCCAACATAAGATATGAACTAATTCTTACTTTGTTACGGAAATTTTGAATTCAAAATTCTCTAGAAATTTTGAAAACTACTTCGCAAGAAAAAGCATTTAGGGCCTTTTAACATATAAAAAATGTTGAATGTAGTTAGGGCTTTTTAATATCACCTAATAAACTTGGTATTTTTTGTGTTACCGTTCCAATTTTTTGGGTGAAGGTGCATTTGAGGTTGGTCTTCACGAATATGTAATAAACTGGATTTTAAAAAAAATGTCAATTAGGGCCGTTGTACAAGTGAGCGACGATATATATGTAAGTCTTTGTAGTCGTATTGTTTATTTATGCACATCTGTAGTTTGTTGCTAATGTCAAAGAAAGATTTTAAGTTAGTTCAAGATAACCAATTTAGAAGCTTCTACATACATACATATATGGTGCAGCTCTCATTGCTACTACGCATAGTTGTTGCTGTTGTGCATATTAGACTGTACGTTATTTCATTATCCATGTTATTGTTAAAACCAAATAGTTGTGACTTAAAAATTTTTATATTTCAGCATAGCATAGTATAGCTGTCGCCGAGCAACGAAAACTTAACGTTGTTTTTGTATATGGGGTAAAACACGCGAAAACGCCAGCGAAAAAATTTTTTGGCTCCGATTTGGCTGAAATTTGGCTTTATTGTAATATCAATGTCCAGCAATAGAACTGCGTTCAGGAATTTGCCCTAGTATTATTTGTTGTTGAGATACGCGGGTATGAAATTCACGATTTTTGTACTTTTTCAGAATAAGTGTTTTTTTCGAAATTTCTTAGCTTACAGCAAACTCTATCAATTAATAATTTGTATACCTACGATTTTAGGTTTTTACTTGTACTTTTCGAAAAAAATACTGTTTTTGAAAAAAAAAAAAAATTTCGCAAAAATTTTGCGAATTTAAAATTATTTTTGAATTTTTTTTAAAAAAACCATTTTTTAAAATTTTTTTTTTATTTTTAAAAAAAACTTTGATTTATTCTGCGCTTAATGCCGCAAAATTTTTTATGGGGAAAAAATTATTTATATTTTTTTTTTTTAATTTAAAAAAAATTAAAGAGCCAAAATGTAGAAAATTGAAATGAATTTTTGAATTTTTTTTTGAAAAATGCATTTCTGAATATTTTTTTGTTTTTAGATTTTTAGGTTTTTAGTTGTACTTTTCGAAAAAAATACTGTTTTTGAAAAAAAAATTTTTTCTCAAAAATTTTGCGAATTGAAAAATATTTTTGCATTTTTTTTAAAAAACCCATATTTAAAATTTTTTTTTTTCTTTAAAAAAAAACATTGATTTATTCTGCGTTGAATGACGTAAAAATTTTCGCGCGGAAAAAAGTATTGATATTTTTTTTTTAATTTTAACAAAAATTAAAGAGCTAAAATTTTGTAAATTGAAATGAATTTTTGAATTTTTTTTGAAAAATCCATTTCTGAATATTTTTTCGGTAAACTTCAGATTACAGCTTGATACGCAAGCTTCAAAATGATATGCCATAACATGAGGGCAAGTAGTTAGTTAAAATATTTGAGCCGTTAACCTGAAAACTAAAACGGAAATTTAAAATCAGTGCAGTAACCTTTCAACGCGTAGTACAGCGCGCTTTTAACGGCTCAAACATTTTAATTAACTACTTGCCCTCATGTTATGGCATATCATTTTGAAGCTTGCGTATCAAGCTGTAATCTGAAGTTTACCGAAAAAATATTCAGAAATGGATTTTTCAAAAAAAATTCAAAAATTCATATCAATTTACAAAATTTTAGCTCTTTAATTTTTGTTAAAATTAAAAAAAAAAATATTAATACTTTTTTCCCCGCGAAAATTTTTACGTCATTCAACGCAGAATAAATCAATGTTTTTTAAAAAAAAAAAAAATTTTTAAATATGGGTTTTTTAAAAAAAATGCAAAAATATTTTTCAATTCGCAAAATTTTTGAGAAAAAAATATTTTTTTTTCAAAAACAGTATTTTTTTTCGAAAAGTACAAGTAAAAACCTAAAATCGTAGGTATACCAATTATTAATTGATAGAGTTTGCTGTAAGCTATGAATTTTCGAAAAAAACACTTATTCTGAAAAAGTACAAACATCGTGAATTTCATACCCGCGTATCTCAACAACAAATAATACTAGGGAAAATTCTTGAACGCAGTTCTATTGCTGGACATCGATATTACAATAATGCCAAATTTCAACCAAATCGGAGCCAAAAAATTTTTTCGCTGGCGTTTTCGCGTGTTTTACCCCATATATGGTCTGTTATAACTCGATCGAAGATCTACAACAAAAATGCCAGCACATTTATTGTTTATTATTTTACAATATCGTTGTATAACTGTTAACATACTAATTCTTTCAGTGTTTGAAATTTTTTTTAATGGGTCATATCTCTCTAATTTTTTTATATTGGCTTAAGTCATGTCAAAACAATCTTAGAATCAAAATCTACAACGCCCAAGTACCGATTTAAGCTCAAAACTTTTTTAAATCAATTTTTTCCAAAAATCTTTGATGAAGATGTATAGCATTTTGCAAATTCAAACGCGTTTTCTCGAAACCATGTTTTCAAAATCGGCAAGCAGTAAAACTCAAAAAGTTTACATCCGATTGACTTGAAATTTTAACAGTAGCTTCATTGTTTGATTATCTGGTGAACTACACACGATTTTAGCGATTAATTAACGAAAAATAAATCTAAAAATATAATCATGTGTACTTCAATAGCAAAATTCATTTAGATAATGAAAAATATTTTTTTTTGTTACAGGTGGAGTTGGACGAGACTTCTACTGCTCGTCGCGGAAGACCTTTTTGAAAAAGCGGTTCACGGTAATCACTGCACAGCCGCCATTTTGTAGAGCATAAAGGATATATAGCCCCTTAACTAATAGTTCATTAAACAAAGAACAAAAAGAAATTTTTTCCGTAAGTGAAATGTTTGACTGTATTCTTGTGTTAAAATTTTTCTTTTTTCTAACAAAAACAATAAAATATTGAGAAGTTTCGGAAATAACGGACAGTCTAATGTATACTAAGAGAATTTCGGCTCGTCGCTACACATTTTTTGCATTTTAATGCTTTTGAGTGGTAACAAGTAGTTAAATTTAATTAAAACGGCAAAATCTAAGAAAATACAATAACCAGTTAAAGCGAACTTTGGCAATATTAATTAAAGTAGAGTTCACACATTTTGATAGCACATTTAATGATCTCAATAAAAATTTATTTTTGCTGAAGCAATTTAAGCAAAAACTTATAATTGACGCGTGTTTCTATTACTTTGTATGCAAAATCTTATCACTAAAAATTAATACTTTGTTTCTACTCAAAACCTAAAAAAAAAGAAACAAAGAAATTTTCCGACTTTTCACTTTTCAAAAAGTTGTGTCTTTATAATCGTATCTGACTCTATCAAAGCATAAGAGCCACAAGATAATTACAAAAAAACAGCAATAAACAGTATCAAAAAATGAGTATTTTCTTAGGGTACAAGAAAACCTTTTCAAGTTCGTTACACCAATAAATAGCCGAGCTAAATTTATTTTGACAGACTTTTTTCAACAAGGGGAATGACTTAAGAAAATAAATTAAACAAAAAAAAACCAAAAAATAAATGTCTGCTTACAGCACAAGGAAAAGGCACCAAACAAAAGTATGGGTAGAAAAGAAAAAGAAACATTACAAAATAAAACAAGAAAATTCCTTAAAAAGATTTCTATAAAATGAAATTTTATATAAATTACATCGTTGAACATTGTAAGATGGCAGTTACAGATATTGCGATGAGCAGAGGTCAAGAACAGCAGTGCTTGATGTTGTTATTAATGCTGCGGCAGATGCTGTATGTTGCTTAGACTTTCAACACTGTACGCCTTAGGCACGCAACAAAAGTAGGCTGAAAATCATCTGTTTCAAAAGAAATTGTAACTACCTACAAAAGTTTGTATAAATATTGATTTTGCCTTCTTTTGTTTTCTTAAAAAAACATTGTGCCGAAAGAAAAATTGGTTCCAAATATTAATACTCTTGAAATAGTGCTGACAATATAGGTATACTAAAATAACACAAATTTGTTTAACACAATTTCCATACACAGATTTGGTAAGCCTTATTCCTTACAATTGGTAGTTTCACCGTGTGAAGTTAATTTTAATAAGTAAAATATTTTTTTAAAAATCATGAAACATTCAATTTATTTGTATGTGACTTTTAAACTGCCACGTTTGTGAGTAATTCAAAATGACTGCAAATGTTACTGAAAGCCTTTAATAAAAAACTTAAAAGCACAGACACATTTCTTGTGGGAGTTTTACAAAATTTTTGAGCGATACAAAATAATTTCGCGTACACTAAAAAAGAGAGAGAAAAACAGATAGCGCCACATGTCACACAACATATTAATGACCTGTAACAATATGACACTTTTCTGTCAAAACAACAACGACAGCAAAAGCTGGCAAGCCAAAATGAAAAAAAAAATCATTACAATGTCTGCTGATGAAATAAAGAATATAATAAAAAAAAAAGAACCCAACATAACCGTGGAAAAGCGGGAAAGACCAAGGAACTAAATAATTGAGAAAAGAAATAGTACGGGACAGCATAAAGCAACAGCAGTAAATAAAAAATCAGCAACAGCAAACACCTAGAGACTAGGAAAAAAACAACAGAATGACAGAAATAGGCCTACAACTGCCTGAATTTTAAAATACAAAAAAACTTTTCAGAAAACAATTTACGTACGCTGAACTATTTTCCCTTCAACAACAGTAAACTTCAAGAAGAATAATAAAATCAATTTGAATAGAAAAAACTCTGCTGTAGGCGCCACTACACAAGACGAAAGTTGCTGTTGATGACGATGTTATTCTGATGGCTATGTTTGCCTCTAATGACGATGATGAAGCTTTTGATGTGACAAAGATGTTGCTGCTAAGGTTATTGCAGACTGGCTGGCTGTCCTCAGTAACGCTGTAGGCTGCTGCTCTTGATGTGAGCTCAGCTGCCGCGGGAGCAACAACATATTGTTGGCCTGCATTGAACATTTGGCGCTTTTAGCAGTTGTACTGTCGCTACATCAGCAGCAAGCGGAGACCATTTCGTTTGTCGCCAAATTAAGTGTTACTTGATATTTTTATATTCAAGTAACTGCTTACACATCGTGTAACCGTAGAAAGCATCGCTTCTCATAAAAATAAAAAGGATGGAACCTATCCATAATTCTCCGTTTACGTACACACAGAAGTTCTGACCAAAAATTATTCTTGGTTGTTGGCAAGAGGAGAAATCGAAAAAGCCGAGCACAGAATTTGTCGTACTCGGAAGATCTCTTTCATTCTATTCGTTCATATATTTTACGCTTTAACTTTACTTTTGTTGTGGCGAGTTGACAGAGTAATTGTTTTGACATTTATACAAGCAAATTCGCAAAAGAGAATAAACAAGAATTTCTTTCACAGAGTTTTCAAGTGGAAGCCTGCACTAAAAACTGCAAATAATGCAGTTTTCAGATTGTGCACCTAATGTGAAAAAGTCAATTGAAACAGGTCGAAAATATATTTCAGACCTGAACATTTTTTTGAAAACCAAAGCTTATGGGCTTTTTTTCGAAAAAATGTTCGGCGAGCGTACTTTACTCGTAAGCGGAGGCAGAGAAAACGAGAGAGTAAATATCGTTATAGTGTATGAGTGAATTTGCAACGTTACTACACTATATTGGCTACACTTTTCACTAAAACCTCCGAAGTTGATGCACATTTGTGCCCTTTCTACGGCATTTTCGTTTGTTGCTCGCAAAATATCTGACTCCAAATTGGTGATTTCTTCTCCGATGTTGACTTTCAAGACTTGCAAGGTTTTTGGTTTGTTGTGGTAAACGCGAGATTTCAAAAACCCCAAAAGAAGAAGTCTGGTGCCGTCAGATCTGGCCGGCCAGTTTAAGTCGCGAGAAACGGGAGATCACTTGGCCCAGATATTTCAAAATCTCCATTGTTGCCAGAGCTGTTTGAGCTTCATTGCCTGCATTCAACTAATTCTCTATCTACATACAACATAAATTCGAAGGTACAATGACACTTGACGCCATTTGCAAAAATTATGGCACATTCGCATTAAGGCATTAATTTTGCCCCACTTGTACTCATGTATACTCACAAGCTAAAAAGCTTTTACGTCCTTACAATCAGAGACATATCACAAAAAAGCAATAAATATGTACAGAAAACGCCCATTAATTACCGTCCATTTTACGGTGGCACAGGATCAGGTTACTATTTGAACGTGTTGCAGTTGTGCTTAAGGCATAAATCTGACCCAAATGTGCATGCATTTTCGCTCTAATATTTTTACTTATTTTTTTAACATATTTTTTAATTGTTGTTGGCAAAACATTTTCAATTGCTGTAGGCTGCTCGCTTTGACAACATTACCTCAATAACTCAACAATAGTAACCTAATAAGTCAGTTTACGCGTAAAACAACTTTTTTCTTATGTTTATTTTTTAGCTCATTAAATTTGTACGATTTTTATTAGTTGCGCATCTGCAAAAGCTCAGCAACAACAGCAGTGGTAGCAGCATAATGCAAAAAGCCAGCAACATAAAAGCGTAATTCACAATATGTAAGCAACAAACATAATTCGTGCGAATGAGACAGCAATGGCACAAGGTGGGCGCTCATTCTAATGTTGATTTTCACTATAACCAACAGCAGCCACATAAAAACAGAAAAACAACTGAGGAAGCCACAGCAACATTTACAAAAAAAAAAAAAAACATCAACGCGCCATTTGGTTCAGTGAACTTTTTCACTTCAGTAGGTTTTGTTGTAATTTATATGTACCAACAATATTTTGCCGGCTTTGTTTTTACTTTACATATTGTTTTTGTTGTTTAATTTTTTTTTTTTTTGCACCAGCGCTGGTCAGTTGTGAGTCAGTCAACGCGTCTAGTAGTGTTGGGCGCTGATTGCTGTTGATTTTTTTTTTGCTAAGCCTAAGCGAAAAACAAAAGCAAAAGGCAGCCGCTACCACCCATTGACCAATATAAAATGGCACAAAAAAGTAGCAGTAACAAAAACAACAACAATAGCAACTGTAACAAATACTAAGCAAAATACAAAAGATACAAAAATAAAACTGTAACAAGTTAAGTCGTCAGTCAGTCAGCTCGAACCAATGCAAAACAACAAAAAAAAAGAGCTAAGGTACATGTTAGAATTGTGACAGAAAAGCACCAATAACAACCGTTAATATGATAGGGCCAACATTAATTTAATAAAAAATTCCAGATCTTATTTTGGGGCTAATGATCGGTGCGTAGAGCATGGCAATAGTTGGTCCTATTTGTATTTGAAGTATTTTCTGGAAATTGAAATCACATAATCTTAAAAGAACTGAAATCAATCAGGAAAAAAAGTGTTGTTAGAAAGCAGCCTCCCAAACTTTAGTGCGGAGCAATAATGCCTCTCGATTTGATCAGAATTACATCACGATAATTTAAAACTCATGATAAAAAATATTCAACATGGCGTACAATTGTAGATATTTGATAGTATTTTGACCTGTGGGAAAACTACAAAATAAAATGATTATGACAAATTGGTTATCTTTTTTATCCATTAATTTGTCGAGAATGCTTGGTTTCAAATCTCAATATTTCAAAAAAACAAGCGATATACAGTTTTTTTTAAGTTTATAAATTTCTTAGTTTCCATAGTCACAGAATGCTCGTAAGTATTTTATATGTGTTAATTGGTTAAATTGACTGTGAATATTTTTTCAATTCTTTAGCATTCCACTTTTTATCTTATTTTCAATGCAAAATGAATGAAGTAAAATTTATTGAAATCAATTCAGTCGCTAGGAGCAAACTAAGACAAATTTCATCTAACTTGCTATGTTTAGTGTAAGCGTTCGTTTACACAGTATGAAATGAAAGTTTTTTCTCAGACAGATTTAAATTAAGTTTTAACGCTATTTATCGTGAGCCACAACGTTTCTAGTAACATCTTTATTATAATACCTTTCTACTCATGGTACCCTCAACATTCTTTTTTTATAAGTCTAGACATCGAAAAACTCAATCAAATCGTATTTTTTCCGCCTTGTGTTGCATCATAGGATCTATACAAACGGCTATGTATAATCATTTCATCTATCCCATTCACGCTACTTGACGATGACACTCCATTTCTTGAATGTGATTTATTTTTTATTTTCGAGCTTGTTACTCTATTTCAGGCCTGCACATTGGTGTGACATATTTTGGTTTTAACAACCACACTGCCGATAGACAAGAAATATATGTATGTAAGTAGGTTGTTGATGGCTATACCCTCCTGCATTTTGTATGGACTTTGACGCATTCACTTTTTATTATTTGCACATTTCTTTTCAACAGTAACAGCATTATAGTGAAATGCAAAAAAAAACTTGCAATTGATTTATTGGATTCTTATGCCTGGGTGTCGATTTTGTCTTCAGTCAAGTTTCTGCATTTGTATAATAGACTGTCCGTTTTTTATAAGTTTTTTATTCCAGGAGTTCGGTATAATCGCCTTATTCGTGAAACAAAAGAAGTTTTTTTTTTTAACATTAAACAATATGAATACAATCTGCTTGTGAAGAAATTGTGGAAGGAATTGCAGTAATAAACAAAAAGCTATCTATATTAAGCTTCTCGATTAAGGAAACTTGGGATATAACAGACAGTCTAATATATATAATATGAATTTTATTTATCCATTTTTTGCATGTTTACTTTAGTTGATATTTGTCTGAGTTGAAACACCGGTGAGTGTTGCCATACGCTGTGGGTTTTGTGTTTACAAAAATTGGATTATTAACAGAGTTCGAAATATTCATGTATGAGCACAGAATGCAAGCCAACAGTTTTTCAATCTATCATAAATGAATATGAACGATGTGAGAAAGCGAGATAAGCGATCGACATGTACAAATTTTCTGTCGCTCACAGATTGTATTAATAAAGGTTGTGATACTCGCGTGGAATATTTTGGGAAGCATTTAAAAATATGGTGAAAGGTCCAAAATTGTTTTTTGACATAATTTAGAGTAGCTCTGTATCCTGTAAATGACCGTTTTTGACCCATTTTCGGAAAAATTTTTTTTTTTTGCTAAAATCGATAGAAAATGGTCGAAAATGGATTTGAGACATCACTTAGGGTGGCTCCAGACCGTGGAAGGAGCATTTTTAGCCCATTTTTGAAACATTTTTTTTCTGTGACTCATTCCAGACTATTGGGTATTTAAATACGCAAAAGAAGAGTGCAATTTAAAAAATTCTACCAAGCGACAGGTAAGAGGTGTTGTGGTTTTTAAAGCTTTTTGGGTAGAGGAAGGATTGGTCTAAAATGAATATTTTTATTTTTCCGAACTTATTTGATTAGCCTGTATTTTTGTGAGGTAGAATTTAGGCAACATAAAATTTCCAAAATTTTGGTGGTAAATCGATCCAGGCAAATTTGAAGACTTAAAGAAAAAAGCTCGAAACAAATTCAAAGATCCTATGTGTGATGCTATAATTAATCAGATTTGATTGAATGAAAAGTTGGAAGGGCCATTTTTTTTTTGTCTCATAGAGGACTATTGGGTAAAAATTTACCCATGCCATATCTCCGGTGTGCCGATAGGGAAAAATTTCATTTTCTCATCAGCAACTTTTATTGTCCCCCTGACCTCCCACACCAAATTTTATCGAAATTGTACGGTCCCTTCTGGTAGCAGTCTGGAATGGGTTAATGGGGTAAGATCGAAAATAAATTTTGGACATCATTTAGGGTGCCTCCGGATCCTGAGCCACTCTGATATCCAAAAGTCATTTTCGACCTTTCATAATCAATTGGAGCAAAAAAAAATTTTCGAGTGGATCAAAATGGTGGAACAAAAAAAATTTTTACTCTATAAATTCTCTCCTCGGCTCTTGCCGGAAAATTCTACTGAAAATTCGTTATTTTTATAGTGAGTTTTAGTACATACATATTTACTAGCCGTAATATTGACAGATGTCATAATTTGTGGAGCTACAGACTTTAAAGGATCAAAATGACACGGAATTCAATATGAGACTGTGATCAACACAATTTTTCACATAAAAAGTTTTAAGAAATAAGAAAACAAAGCCGTAATATTTTAAATGGCGTTATAAGGACAAGAAAAATGTTGGTATATTTTATGAAAAGGAAAAATAACACAACCCACGTAAAGCTACAAATTTCGGGGCTATTTACAGATTTTTTTTCTTTCAGATATAAAAAAAAAAATATTTATATTTCACATATTGACGAAAAATGGTTTTCACATTCGTTTTCCTTCATTTTTTTTATAGTTTTTATTTATATTTAAAACACATTTGCGATTTTTAAGGTTTTATGTTTTTTTTAATTACATCCCAATATTGAAAAAGGTTTCTACTTTCATATTCTTAAAAATGTAAGTCACTCTAATCAAATCTTTTTTCAATTTACTCTTTGCAAAAATTATTTTTTTTATTTTTTTCACATTTGAATTTTGCTTTCTTATCTTAATTTGCACATGGCAACACTGTTTGACTTGAGGGCAGCTGATATTACCAGCTGCACTTTTGTAAATTAATATTTGTACATTAAATTTTACTTTTTTATGATGTTTACAAATATTTTTTCCACATTCCTATACATTTTTGCAACACAGAGAGTGGTAATTTTTTGTCGTATAAACTATGAATTTTTATTCGAGCAAACAGGAATGCGCAATGCGCTCATATTAAAAACTGCATGTGCAGCAGCACAGTAGCACTTATAACAACAACAACAAAAGTATTTTGTAAGCCATGGGTTTTTATTTTTTTTTTTTTTTTTTTGTTTTTGTGCTGTTGCAGTTGACTAGTTGTTTTAGTAAATTTATTTTTTTTTTTGTTTTCAATTAAATGCGCCTGTGTGAGTATTCCAACAATTTGATGCACTTTTTTACTGTTGCGCTGCTCACTCACTTTATTACTCGTTCACTCACTCACTACTCACTAGCTCGCTCGCGCGCGCTTTACAATGGGACACAAGAAAAACCGGATTTCTTCTCAACAACAACTCATGTGTAGTTGTAACAACAACTCATGTTGTAGTTGTTGGATGAAAAACAAAATTCTTAGGCGCAAAATTAAATTTCCATAAGGAAACTTATTTATTTTGTTTATTTAGTTATTGAAAATATAACTCACTTTCAGAAGAAATTTTATGTTAAATAGAATTTTTACTTTTTAGAATGCCGTTTTGAAATATTTTTTATTAATAAATTGGTTTTATTAGTTACCTTTTTTTGACACACACGCACATGCTAAAATTTAAGGTTTTACGCGTCACAAAATATTTTTACACAAATGTATTTTGATGTGTATTTTCATTTATAAATTTTGTGTTTCAAATTTTTTTAGATTTTTAATGCCATCAACTGGCATTTTCTGGTTTTTGCAAATATTTCACATTTTTCTTAATAATTTATTTTTCCCAGACAATAAATAAAAAATAATTAGAAACAAAAGCAGGAAGAAGCGACGAAGAAGAAGAAGAAAACAACACGCGCTGAGTTTCTCTTACACAAACACCAACTACACGCAGTGACAAACAAATATGAACTAAAGTTGGAAAAATTATTATGGTTCACGCTGTATCTTAATAAAACAACAACAACACGATAGTAGACAGAGGACGTATGTATGTATGTGGTGTTTTTATTGTTGTTGTTGTTACATGTCTACGCTGTATAGTACGCGTATATGTGAATGCAAGTGTTTGCGCGAAAGTGTATGTCGTTTGTTTGCCTTCTCTGAGAGCACATTTTGACAGTTTGCTTGGTATTTATATATTGTTATTGTCAAACGAAAATTATCACATGCGATAAACAACAGTGGCATTGCCAGCACAACTTTGAACTATTAAAAGTAATAAAAACTTTAGAATCAAAACATGTTCCCAAATCTTTTGCAACAACAATTCCAATTATTAAAAAAAAAATGTTTGTGTGTAGTATTTGACTAGTTGATGATTTGTCATAAATCATTTCGGCATAAGTAGAACTATTGTTGCGCTACAATCTTTTAAAATTTATGAGTATTAAAACTATTAATAGTTTTATCTTGTATACTGCCGTACTAAGCGAAAAAGACGTATCTCAAAAAAATTCATTTCGAGATAATTGATGTTTTGTTTATGTCAATTTGTTGAAAAACCTGTAAAATTGAGATAGAGGAAATTTTCTTAGTAGATTTGTTATATGATTAAACTAAGATGCCGACATTTGGAGTATTTCATTAGACGCCTAATTTCTTAAGCTATCCGATGCCATAAGAATCTCGGATATTTTTTTTTTTTTTTTGAGATACGTCTTTTTCGCTTAGTACGGCAGTATAGTGCAAAGAAGTAGATAGGAAAGAACTAGACTCCGAGCTTTTTGCCTGTATTAAATTTTGGCGAGAAGAATGAAAGCTGGAACCAATGAGAATTACGAAGCAAAATCCAATTGGATTTATTTCTGATTTTGTTCGGCTTTTGCAACGAACCGAACGAATTCACAATGTTAAATTCAGACCATTTTGTATTTTTTAATTTATTTATTTTCTTAAATTCATAAAAAAGTTATTTGAATATTAGAAAATGAAAATAAATAAATTGAAATTCAAAAATAAGGAAAACTTGTTGAGAAAATTTATTCAATTTGCGAAAAATATAGAAATTATAGAAATATTTTGAGTTTTGTAAAATAATTTCAATTCAATACGTAAGATAAATGAAATTTTGTTTGAAGCAGGCGCTCAGCAAATAAAACAACATGAATATCATTTTAATTTTTCAGTACGTACTTGATCAAGGCATCAAGGGTGCTAAGCCCCTTACATGAATATTTTTGGATTCGGAAAGGTTTAAGCCCAAATTAAGATAACACTTCGATAGTAGTAGTGTATTTTGACACATTGACTTAGTTTCCGTGTTAATTTTAAAGAATCTCCATTTTTTATCTTTGAAAATATGATTTTCGTGTTTTTTTAAATGCAGAATCAGTTCTAGTGACTAAGCTATTCTAATTGAACTTATTTATTATTAACTTGTTTCAACTAATGATTCGTTTGAAGTAAAACAAGAAAATTGAAAAATATAACTTCATAATTTCTATGGCGCATATTCATAGTCGTATTTTAAAGTTGAAATTAACTAAACTCAAACTAAGCTCAAAATAAATTTGGTCATGACTAAAAATTGTTTTCTATTCATAGTCGATTTTTTAGTATTGACTAACTGGCATAAGCTAATGAATTCACCACACAAAAACTTTCGTGGTAAACTTGTCAAATGTTGACTTTTTAATTTCAAGTTAGTTAAATAACAAAGAGAGTAATAAAAATTTTGAGCACTCAAGGCACCGTGGCGCAATGGTTAGGACTGTGAACTCATAGCCCTCAGGACGTGGGTTCGAATCTCGTCAGTTAACATGTTTTTTTTTTTTTTTTTAAACATATATGTATATGAATATATATAATTTTTTTTTACCCTTCCGGTTTCTAAAGTGACCTGCCATTATAAATTTTGACTTCTTAATTTTACACTAATAAATTAACAGAAAGAGTAATAAAAAACTGGATTTTACAAGGCAGCGTGACGAAATGGTTAGGACTGTGGACTTATAGCTCAAAGTGCGTGTGTTCGATTCTCATTAGAATAAAATTTTGGTCTCAGGAGGAAAAAAGTATGTTTCGGGAGCTAGTTTCGAAACATGTGGCGGTAGTGGACAGTAAACTAAACGATATGAGCATGATTGTTAAGAAGAAAGAAGCCTGGAGCAATATTAATCGCAACATGGAGGCGGCAGGTTACAAAAGAACCGTCAGCTTTGGTGGACATTACGCCCCAAAAAACGTATGGTGCATAGCACTTGCAAATCCTTAGAAACAGGCAGTCCTCTATTGTTTTGCGCTTCATTAATAAAATTTCTAAAATTTCAATAATGAATTTGACTGTGTCCTTATCGAACTTGTATCGAGCGTAGAAATCGCCATCGTCCATTTGAAATGGGTCAATGCGTTCTTTGTAAGACATAGTCTTCTTCGATAAGAAAATATTGTTCAAAATATCAAAATCTTCAAAAATATCAAAATCGCGTTGAATTTGCTCCATATTTTCTTTTTAAATTTTTTTTTACGTTTTGATATCAATTTACAGCGCTATTCTGGCAAAGACAGCTAAAAGTCATACGAAAATATTTTGTAAGACTTAAGGTATTCTAGCACGAAAGTCTTTCAGTTAAAGCTTTTGAATTCCCCACACAAAAGCTTTTGTGGTAAGCTTGTCAAATTTTGACTTTTCAATTTTTAATTTATTAAAATAACAAACAGTGCGTGGGGTCGATTCTCGTCAGTAAAAATGCTTTTTTTTTTCTAAAATCATATATGCATGTATATTTTTTTTAACACGCCAAATAAAAACAACTTATAATCCTCAAAATTATCAAAATTGAATTTTCTGATATGAAATGAATGAATTTTCTCCATATTTTCTTTTTGATATCGACTTAATATCAACTTCAGCTGAAACTATTTTTTTAGTTATAACTAAGCAGAAAAGCCGATGCTAAATCGACTATGAATGACTTAGTTATTGCTAAAATAAAGTTCTAACTTAAGCTGATGCTAAATATGACTATGAATATGCGCCTATATATTTATTAGCCCCCAAAGGAAAAATCCTATTTGCGAAAAATAGCATAATTTCAGCACACATACAAGCAGACAACATGAATATAATTTTTGTTGTTTTCCACTCAATTTTTCTGCCGAAAAAATACCAACAAAATTGAAACTAACGGCATCGGTTGTAAACTACAAAAACGCAACAACAAATACACGCAGTTTTTTTTAGGATTTTTTCGACTGAATTTTTCTGAAGAAAAACCAACAACAAAATTTACGCGGGATCACTTGCGAATTTGCAAGTTTGAAGGAGTCAAAATAAAAATTATGCTATTGCATTTGCTGGTTACCTGGTAGATATAAAAATTGATTTTCTCAAATGCATGTTTAAATGTAAGTCATCGCAACTTGAATAAATTTTCTCAACAAGTTTTCCTTATTTTTGAATTTCAATTTATTTATTTTCATTTTCTAATATTCAAATAACTTTTTTATGAATTTAAGAAAATAAATAAATTAAAAAATACAAAATGGTCTGAATTTAACATTGTGAATTCGTTCGGTTCGTTGCAAAAGCCGAACAAAATCAGAAATAAATCCAATTGGATTTTGCTTCGTAATTCTCATTGGTTCCAGCTTTCATTCTTCTCGCCAAAATTTAATACAGGCAAAAAGCTCGGAGTCTAGTTCTTTCCTATCTACTTCTTTGTATGTATAGTGTAAATGAAAGCTCTAAATCAGTGAAGGGCACATAGTGGCTCTATTTGCTCACATTGCCCTAACCGTTATTCGACGCACAAGCAAGCGAAAAAAAATTCGCAGAATTTCAACGCTATTGAGGCACAGCGTTGACTTGAGTTCAAATAAAAACAAAACACAAAGGCATAAATGAAGGCGCCGGATTGTGTCTTGACGAATGTAGCAATTATTTTTGTTTGTAGTGTAATTTGTTTTTTTTTTGTGCTAATGACAATTTTGGAAATTAAAGTAAAAAAAACTTTAAAATTTCGTTTGATGTTGCTTGATGTTGTTGTTTTGCTCTTTTGTTAGATTTTTGTGCCCACCGCTGCTCTAAATATTTGACAAACTAAAATTTCAGCATATTTCCTTAAGTATGCAAAAAAAAAACACAAAAAAATTAATCAAATTAAATTGGGATACACGATCAACTTTACAGTATTTTTTGAAACATTTTCAACTGAAAGAACATATATCAAAAATTCAGATTTCAAAAAAACATTAATAAAATAAAATGTTAACAACATTTAAAGCTTGAGTTTTGACAATTTTTCAAGCTCAACTCAAAATATCATGTACAAAAAATTTCAAAAATCTATCAATTTTTTAATGTTTAGAAAATTATTGATCTAGTGGAATGGCTGGAACATAATTTGGTTTTAATTACTAAATTCGTGACAAATCCAAAAATTTTACTCAATTTCACAGAGTAAGTGGCGCTAGACTGATTGAATTTTAGTTTTTTTCAAATTCAGGATCCCTTCAATTCGAAGGACTACTAACACCCGATTTAAATTTTGTTGCTAAGGCGTTGCCTATCGACCCCGCTATTTTCAATAAAAATGTATAATAATTTTGCATCTACGTTCAAAATAGACTCTTTATTCGGAAATTGAAGCAAATCGAAATAGGTTTGAGCTGACTTTCTAGATAATTGAATTTTCCTGAAAATTGTATGCCAAAAGCTTAGGTTGCTAAAAAATGTATTCAGTTACAAGGCTTGCAAAACTCAAAAATTTACTTTTTACTCATTACACTTTGGAGTAATATTTTTCTGAAGTACTTTCATCAATTTTGCCAAATAGCCCAATAAAAAAATATCTACATTTGGAATTTTTTTTTTAAATATTACTGACGAAGCTTAGCTGAGTGCCAAAAAGTTCTCGTATCAACTTCATTCTATCTTTAGTAGATAACTGAATTGAAAGTATTGGTAACAGTTTTTCCAGTGATAAGAGAACATAAGACTTTACGCAATTGGTAATGCGACCTGTTAGGAGCAAATTATTTGTATTAATGAGGTCATTACAATAATATTAAACTCTTCTCAAGGGTCTTGTATTATTCTCAAAGCAATTATTCACTAAAATCACAAACATTAACTATTCATTGTAAAATTATCTCTCACTCCAAACTTCTTCAACATCTTCTGCACCAGATTTGAATAAATAAATAAAAAAAGTCAATAGCAGACAAAACCAACAACAAACTACATAAGTGGGGAAAAAGGATATACATACAAATATCTAAACAGAAAAGAAAATAAATCAAAAACTAAAATAAGGCGCTTTGATACTAAAGATACATAAACTATAGCTCATGCAATCAGCACAAATTTAATTTTCCAGTACTTTCATCGGACTCCGTCCATTCATTCTGTCTGCCCGTTGTGTTGGTTGGTGACAGTGATGCTAATATTTTTGCTTTTTTTGCAGAACGGACAACATTACTTGACCACACCATATCAGACAGTTAAGGGATGGCCAAAAGACCAAACATCAACAGCCCTCATATCTTGCAAACTTTCATGCTTTTAAAGTCGGAGCATCCAAACATAACAACACAGTTTCAGTATAGAACCAAGATGGTTTTCCTTTGTTGTGATGGCATGAAAAATCAACTGTGATGCCTTTGCTCAAAAAAAGGGTAGGGGGGGGGGGGCAAAACAACAGTCATTCTTTTGGTGTGGCTGTTGAAAAATGCTAGATACTTTCCTTAAAAAAATTTAGAAGAACAAAGGGTCTTGGTTTCTCAACAGTTTCACTTGAAGTAAAAGCTTTAAAAATGTGGGAAATTTTTCGTATTATTCAGTTGCTTTTTATGGCTTTTAAGGGGGGCGGGTATTTGTTGTTTGGTATGAAGCTTAGGGAGCATTCTGTATATAAATAGACATTTGGTTTATTTTTGTACATACAAATAAAAAGGAATGCAATAACGAAAACAAAACAAAGGTAAAAAGCCGGCTACCAGAATACACATCACTACAGTTGTCAGCGCGCAGAAGCTGTTTGAACCTAACAGAGAGTGTTGTCACAAATAACAATTTTGACGTTTGATGAGAACCTGTGAAAAACTATGAATGATTGTGTATTTGTGAGTTTATTTTTATTTAAGAGAAAAGATTTTGTGAGTTTTGCACTTTCTGAAGAGAAAATATCTCATGAGATAACTTACAGTACTTTTTAAACAGTTTAAGTTTTACACTCGGAAAAAAAAAGTGTTTGCATAAAAGTTCTAAGACTGAATTTTAGCTTTTACTAACATTTTGCTAATATTTTCCCCTATTCGTGCAATGTCTTGCACTCTTCCTTCAGAGTAAACCGTGCTGACTCGATTTAGTTAGCGGTTTAATCATCATCAGAGCTACAGTTTATCTTTATTACATGTAGTAAGATTTGATACTGTGCTGGTAGTTCTTTCATCGATAGTATTTTGTTATACATATGTAGTATGTTATGAATGTATACCCAACTATAAACTCGAGGAAATGTGAACACAATTTTTATGCAAGTGTTCAGGATTTACTCAATGAAATTTCATTAAAGAACTCAACAAATAAACGATAGTCAGAATTGCTAGAGAGCGTAAATCTTGTCGGAAATGAACAATTTTTTTTAAATGAAAGCTTACCGAAATCCTAACCAATCTCCAGAGCCCGTATTTTGAAAGAAAAAAAAAATATTTTATGGTAAGAGCGCAAAAAAAAATTAATTCAAAATAATAAAAAACCAACATTTGGCATTTCGATTAGCTCTCGATTTGCGCTCTCTAGAAATTTTTTAACCAAAAACAAACTCAATTTGGGACCAATGTACGCTGGGTGCATTGATAAATAGCAATTTATTTTTGTTAAATGACTTGAGAAAGCACATGATTTTGATTCAATCGATATTTAATCATAAAGTTCTTTCAGAGCGACTATGATCCTTAGATAGCTCAGCTACAGTAACTTAGTTAATTTAAGTCGAAATAAGTATAGTTGAGTCGTTTAAACAGGATTGATCATGTTAGAAACTTTTGAAAAAAACCATGTCCGAAAGTTCACTGACGAAGTTCCTTCAAACGTATATCTATTTATTAGGCTGGCACATAAAAAAAATCTCTACATTCTGATTTTTCGTCAACAACATTTCAATTAGTATAATAGAAGTACTCAGTAAAAATTTTTATTGAAAGGGTCAACTAGTGTCGCAATTATTTCAATATTCAAAGATTACGTATGGGCGGCAAGGAAATAAGGGCGACAAATTTTGAAAAGGGCGGCAAATTTTTTTTTTTTTTTTGCTCATCAAAATTATTTTTATGTTTTATGTGTTTTGAACCGAGGACCTTTTTTTTTTTTGTATCGAATTCAAACAAGTTTTTTATCTTATAATTTTTTTTTAAATATGGGGGCGGCAAAGTTTTATTGGAGTACTGGCGGCACATAGCCTTAACCCGGGCCTGGTAACAACGTAATTTAGTTCCGACCCAATCGCATTTTAATTACTTCATCTGCATTAAAAATTGCACACATTACAACAAATTAAGAAGTTGCTGTGCCATTAGCAACACTTATGTTGGCATTTTTCTTCCTAGTTTTTATTTTTATTGTGTTCCATTAAAATCAATTAAGTCAGTCGCAGAGCAAGACAAAAGCTCAAAAAATATATGAACGACAACAGCAACAACAATATTTACGACTACATCAAGCAGCAGCAACACTCGAATTTTCATAATAAATTTATGTTGATGTCGCTAACAGTGGCAGCAAAGTGGTGGTTGACAACACACACTGTTGCTGCAGCGAACGCGCTGACAACAGCGTTGACAAGTCCTGCTGCTTGCTGTTGCTGCCCCACTCGTACTGTTGCTGCTTGTGCGCTCTCAAGTGTATCGCATGAAATGTTGCTGACGCTAAAGATGATAGTGATAATGATGATGATGACGATTAAAATGCACACAAGGACCACGATTATGGCCAAATTAAATAGTTGCTGCTACTGCTGATGATGTTGTTGCTGCTGCTGCCAATGCTGCCGCTACAACGTTAAAAACTTCGTTTGAAAAAGTTTTCTAAAGCGAGCGTTTGCACAAAAGTTGTGCGCTCGTACAAAATATTGCAACAATTAAAATTTCGTTGCGGGTTGCTGACAATTTTGTTAAATGAAGCTTAATGCTTTGGAGGACGAACAAGGATATTAGACCTGCTTTAAGTGATATTGTGATGGTTTACAAACTGTTATCTGCAACTAATTACAATTAAAGTGTCGCAGCGGTGCTTGCAAAAATGCGGGTTTGTATTGACGATGTTATTCAAAAAAAAGTGTCATACTTTCTTGTATAATCAATCCTCACATCGATTTTCTCTACTGCCAACAATAAGGAAGTCAGACTGAAGAAGCGTTGAATGCGCTTTACCCCACGTGACATCATTGTACTACGAGCATTCAATAAACCCAGAACATCAGGACTTCAATTTCAAACAAATTATTTTTTCTTTCATCTCAATTGAGAGCTTAGTACCTGACCTTTTTATTTTTTTGGTTTTGTGAAGCCCACTAAGTAAAAGTAAAAACTAATTAATTTTTTGTGTAGTTTTTCCTGCGATTTTTTATTTCTTTTTAACAATAACAGAGTCCGCAGTTATTAACAAATTTGTAAGTTTTTCCTTTAGGTTTGTCTAACCCAACAAATATGAAGCGCTGTAAGGATATGCAGAGTAGGCTGCAGCATATGGTGATGCATACGAAGCGTAGTATGGTGATGCTGTGTAGGCGGCACTGTATGGCGCTGCATAGCCGGCAGTATATGGTGCTGCATAGGCTGCAGTGTATGGTGCTGAATAGGCCAATGGAGCAACAATTCCTGGTTTAGCAGCAGCCAAGGCGACGATAGCCAAGAAGCACAAAGCGAACTGTTTATCGAAAGAAATATTGTTAAAAAAATAGTGTATGTGATGGAGCTACACTCGACTTGGTAACTAATCCAAACATTCTTCAAACTTAAAACTATAAGATTTATGTCATTTAAAATGTAATGACATCTATGTATTTTAACTTTTAAGTCGAAAACGTCCGAATAAGTTCCAATTAGAGATTTTAGGCCAAAAACTTACAAATTTAAACATTTTGATGAGAGTTTTCTTCTAAAGTTGTTACTTTGCAATTGAAGTAATGAGACTGTGTTTCTAAGCATGGCAAAATGTAATATTTATACAAAAGTTTATTTCGATTTGCCAAAACTGAAAAGACGTGCCATAAAATTTAAACTTTTGAAAACCGAAAAGAATCAATATTCAGTTGGAATTTTTAATTTTGGCAACGTGCAATGTTTTAAGTATTGCGGAAGATTTGCACCACTTTGACTAATTTGTAAGCATATGAAAAAATAAAATAAATAAACGAACAAAGGCAAAACCAGCAAAACCTTTTGAAACAAAAAAAGAAAAAAAAGTAATCGATATTCGGTATTTTATTTATTTATTTATTTAACCTCACGTTGAACGGAATGTCCATGACGGCGTGCGTTGTGCCAGAAATCAGGTCTATGTTGTAAGAGTTAATCGATATCGTCACCTTATATTTGTTGTTGCTGCTGCTGCTGCTATTAGTTTTGTTGTCATCAATTAAATCATTTTCTTGTCACGTCAAAGACTCTGTTTTTTTTTTTTTTTTTGTTGGCTATCGTTCCTAAAATTCTTAAATGCAAAAACACAAAAACAAATCAAAATTTCATAGCTTGGCCAAAAAGTTGGCACCCATCAAACCAAACAAAAGCTCATACTTTCGGCAGCCCCTCCCACTGCCCTTTGGTTTTGGAATTTGTTATTGTAAAATTTGCTTTACTGACCAAGTAACTCAAATTTTGCAGGTCGAGACTTCATTTTGTATGCAATGAGCATCGTCTTGTTTTGACAGCTTGTAATTGTAAAGCGTCAGTTGGTTGGTTTATTGACTGTAATGCTTGTTGGCGTGACTAACGTGACCTGAGTGTTGTGAGCTTTTTTTTGTATTTTTATGACAAATTAAATGGAAGTATAGAACTGTTTTCGGTGAGAAGAGAGGTAGTTTATACAAGAAAAAATTTTTTTTTGAGCTACGTAATTATCAGATTTTTATGCTTTGTTATATAAAAATTAAAATTAGAACTTTAGGAGGTTTTAAAATTTAAATAGCGTATATTAAGGGAGGAAGTTGATTTGCTGGTAGGAGAGTAACGGTGCCGTGACATTACCTCCACGGACATAATCCCCATTTCGTAAATGGAGGTTATGTCCGCAAATTATTCGGACAAAATCCCCATTTTCGGAGTGGGGATTATGACCGCAAAATTTTCGTACATAATCCCCATAAAATAGCGGACATAATACCCAAAGCTATGAGTAGGGGTAAGTGGGCGGCCTTCGGCCGCAGCTCAGTATTTAAAACTCCCAAGAATCCAACACCGGCTTCGCGACAGCCTTCGGCCGCGGATCAGTTTATAGTATATCCACCTATATACACCTAGTTTGCTAGCCACAGTAATTTTACATAAGAGTAGGGGCAAGTGGGCGGCCTTCGGCCGCAGCTCAGGCGCAAAACTGTTAACAATAAGTTAATTTTTCGGACATAACTACCAAGTCCGAAAACGGACATAGTCCCCATACCAAAAATGGGGATTATGTCCGTGGGGGTTATGTCACCTCTCCGAGAGTAACCAAAGAACGTAATGTCAATGATCAAACTGCGCAAGTGTTGATTTTGGAAAAAAAGGTGAAGTGCGGGCATTTATCGGGTCCTGAATAATACGATACTTGCATAATGGTTTAAGTGAATCTTCTAATAAATTAAAGTTAGTTGAATAGAAAGTACATTACAATTGATTTGAATATTTGGTACTTGTAAAACAGACTTCAGATAATGTCTAAAGAATACTTTTTTAATTCTCAAGTAACGTTTAGTCAGTCGTTGAAGCATTTGACAAAGCTAGGCGCATGCTAACCATCGTTTATCAATGCGGCCGCTAAATATCATAGCTATGTTATGATTCTGAATAGATATGACTTGTTCCGCTATTAGATTATATTAGAGGTGCTTTGTCCACTTAAAAAAACAGCTTTTGATTTTCAGTTCAATAGCTCTTTGCATTATCTGAGATTTAATGCAAGCCAAATAAGTTAGTCAAGTAGGCCGATGAAGATTTTCTATATAAAAATTGTATGGGAGCCTTATATCGACTTCATCGGCATTGGACAACATTTTTTTGAGGTTCGGACACATCTTTATATATTTATACTTACATTAAGAAATTTTCAAGTAAATTCAAAAAAAAAGTTATTACGAAGAAATATATCTACTGTATATTAGAGATTCGCATGAGTGCGCATGCTGAGTCAACAAAATATTGTACTTGCTGTCAATTAAGTATAGTTGTTATATTGACATTATGCGAGTCATCAATAGACTCGCACAAGACAGAACTATCAAACGACATGAATTGACATCATTTGTACACTGACTCGTGCTTCACCGTCAACGTTGTTCATGCCAAAACAACTCAATGCGTAGCCAAAAGAGCGACGGTAGAGTTTTTAAAGATTGACTATATGGCATAATTTGTTTATCGTTCGTCCCTTAGCGGCACGCGTAATTCAAAGTGTTGTTTTTGTTCAATTTCACCGCGCAAAGAAGACGGCATAGCAAATCTGTTGTCTGAACAAGCACATTAAGAGACAACAAGCCACTATGTGCCGAATGCAATAGGCTACAAGCGCTTGAACTCGTTGAACATTTTATTTGGGAGTGCAGCACTCACTTTTCTTACTTGGTGGTTCGATTTGTTTTAATTTAATTTGTGGTTTTCGTGCACATGAGCTCGATGGACTCGCAATAGTGGCGACTGGCTTGATGGTCGTTTCAAGTGCACTCGTGCAGACCTCTACTCTAACTTTTATAGAACTTATGACAAATGAATACGCATAGTATTAAAGACAAAACTTTAGAAAAGAAAACCCAATTAAACAAATACGTAGTGCTGACTCTACTTTTATGCTACTTTTATTGGTCATATAATAAACTTCATATAATTTTGACTTGGTTTAAATAAATCATATAGGGTTTCTTCTAATAAAACACTTTCTACGAGAGTTTTCAGGAAAACCTCAGTTTCGTTTTTGTGCAATTTCGTCTTTTTAGTTCAAAAGAAAATCTTTTTACGCAATTAATATTTTTCATTGGTCTGTGTGCTGACAGAAACCTATATCTAATTTACAGTCAATATGAGTTTTTTCAGCCTGAATCTTCAGCTTTAGATGATTGAATTACCTTATTTTATTTATATTTTTTTTAATTTGCAATTAAGTTAACACTTCACTGAAAGAAAAAAAAGCTTAAAGAGCTGATAACCAAATCAAATAACAAATTAAAAATTTTGGTCAACAACTACGACAATGAATATTTTATTAACTGACCTCCTCAAAAGAAAAACGTGACTTTTTACAGTTACTATAATACATTTTATTCATATATATAAAATAATAACATTAGAAAAATAAATTTGTTTATAATTGCAATAAACACATGACTTTGTAGTACAAGGAAAAATTTTGTACTTAAGCCCAACATCAGGTTAGAAAAGACATCAGTACTTCAGAGGACTACAAAATATTCAAATTCGTAGGTTTTATTTGTCAAGACACAAGAGAAAGACACTTATAGATTTCTTTAAATTATTTTTAGTTCACTTTGTGCCTTTTAGCCATTTTCGCCTTAGCTGCCGCTAAGCCAGGAGCGATTGTGCCTTTGGCCTATTCAACCGCATATGCTACTCCCTACACTGGCGCCTATGCAGCTTCATCATATGCCTCACCGTATGTGGCTGCCGCCGCCTACTCTGCATATCCTTATAGTGCCTCATATTTGTTGGGTTAAACTAGTGATCGGAATTTTGACAAAATGTGATTGTCAAAGTTTAAATAGTTTCTAAGAATAAAAAATATGCTAAAGTGCATACTCGTACCTATGCATTTTTATTATAATACATACCATGAATCATATCAGAATAATTTTTTTCTTGGATCAATTGCAAAACATATCAAAAATATATGAAACTTATACTTCTCAACTTCATAAATGCGACTTAAGTATCATAATTTTGTTTGTAGGTAATTTAGTATGAAATAAGGTCCGCTTCTCAATAAAAAGTACAAAAATTAAATTGAATTTATGAAGTAACTTTTCGAATATTTCACATCAAATTATAACACATGATTTCAAAGTTCTTAGTCCCTCATTAACTCGGTACTCAACAACTTTTTATCAAATGGCATTTCACAACTTAAGCCAATAACAATAGCAATACCAAAAATAAACGCCAGTCCACATTAGCCCACAACTACAAAACACTCACAAATATGAAACAAATATTCAGTGCATGTCCTTTCAACAAAGGAAATAAAATAAAGGCGAATAAAAAAAACCCAGGACAAAGAGCAAAAATTAACACTGAGGAACAAGACAAAAAAACTTTATCCATGGAAATGAAACAGAGAGGAAACATGAAAACCCATTAGAGTACAAGGAGTAAAAGTGAAAGCAGCAGAGCGGAAGAAGAACAAAAACACAGAAGCTGCGATTGAAACGAAGAATGCCAATAAATGAAAAATTCGTACAACAAATTCCGAGGGATTACAATAAATGAAATAAGATGAAAACACAACTAAATGAAGTAAAATAAAATGAGATGAGATGAGAAAATTGAGTGACTTACACCGCCGCAACTTACAATGGAAACAACTGGTGGCAAAAATATGCTGGCAGGCAGTGAGAGTGGTCGAATTTTTTTGGTTGTTTTCTTTAAGGGCTAACAAGAAAGGAGAAGAAACCATGCCGACTACCATTTTAAACAAAGAATTCCGTCCAAGACCTACACAACCGCTTGGTGCACCCACAAGCAAACTCACAGCAGCATCGACAATAGCGCTACAGCGACTTATGACCATGACGAGTAAGTCTGGCCGCAGTATGAAGAGGACCAGCTCAGTGTGTGCGGTGAACACAATGGCCAGAAAATGTAGCAAATGTTACGTTAATTGAAGCAAATTAAGTTTATAACTTTGAATTGAACCCGTCCTCGACCACCGCCCACCACCCAACTGCATTCAATTGCAATTCCTTGCCGCTTCTATTCATTGCAATTTTGAAGGTCCAGTGTTGGAAAGCTCTTAATCGATGAAATTCGGAAGTTGGATTTTTGTTAATACGCATTTGGACCATTTTGAATTTTTGGTTCATTGGACATTTTATATTCGTTGACGTAATGAAGGGAACTTGTCCGTAGCCCACTTCAAAAGAATAAGTCAACTTTAAATGAAATTTTCGCCCACATTGATTATAAAATTTAAAAAATTAAGAGCCTATGAAAAAATCATGAGTTGTATTTTGAAAGAATTATTAAAAATTTGGAAGAGGCTTTTATAAAGAATTGCACAATACAAAGATTTTGAGTGCGCCATTTTTATTTTTAGTCAAGATCTTTTGATAGGGGCAGAGTAAAAAGATGATTTAAGTTTGCATAGAGAAAATTTGTTGAATTTGCCGTATCAATACTATCTGCCTGTTAAAATTAAATTCAAAACTAAGGATAGTTCCAGAAACAACTTTCGTTTCGTTTTTACAGTCTCACCAATCTTTCAAATATCTCTTTTCATTAGAGCACAATATCTCTCTATTGGGTGAAGATCTGGGCGGATATGCTACTGGTGGTACAAAATTGATCTTTTTACTTCGCAACTTTAGAGTAATGAGAGCTTGCTTAATCAGGCCAGAACATCACTGTAATGGTAGAGCACGTTTTTCAAGGCACTCGTATATGGAAACTTTGGAATTGATTGTGCCTTGTGTAACAAAGAACCTGCTTCTGAGGCCACAGGTGCAGATGGTCTGCCAAACCATATTTTGCTTCGGAAATTTCGAAATTATTTACTCTGTGAATTGACCTGGAGGACCTTAGACATGTTAGCATAGGTCAGTTATTTAGTTTCATTACGAAATCTGGATGGTTCAATGAGAGGGTATAGTCAAGTACCCTGTGGTATCACAATGGACCAAACTTGGTCTAAGTGAGTCGGTTTTGTAACTGACTGCCACTTCCACCTAACCTAACCTACTCTGTGAATTTACTAGGAACAAGGTCCTTTTTCGGGGATGTATGCAATTCTTGCCCAGGTAGCTGCTTAAAATCTGGTTTAACGTAACTATCGTCTTCCACAACGCAGAAATCAAATTTAGTCAGATTCTTTTCATTCAATTTTCGGGCTCGCGTATGAGCCACCAACTACTTCTCATCAGAAGTCTTCAATTTACTTTTCTCATTTACCTTTTGTACAGTAGATTTTGATGTACCTGCTCTAGCCGCCATATCTCGCACTGAAGTGCTAGAATTTTGCTTTAAAAGACGGTTCGCCTTCGCCCCTACTTTGGGTTAGAAAATTGTAGTTTTCTGCCTAAGCTTTTTTTTCCGGAAACAGGTAGACAGACCCTAGACAGTTTATTCTGATGCACCAACTATTTTTGCAATAGTTATATATTTTAACACTGGATTTTGCAGGTATGTGAACAAAATCAGTCCGTTGACTTTTTGTTGCTTGCTAGACATCTTTGTCGTTTGTAGTGCTATCACCACGTGTACATTATACTAAACGTCACCTTATATAGAACAAATAACGTGTCTTTTTCAGACCTATAAGATTATCAGGTTATAACCTTAAAAAATAAAAAAACGCAAGTTTTTTTTGAGACAGTCCATTCTGCGTCTGAAAGGTAGTGAACCGATTACTTATGTAAAGCCTCTTGTCGCAAAAATCAAACTTTTTGCTAAATCAAAAGAAAAAAAAACTTTTTATTTAAACTCATTTTTCATTAGTAACCAGAGAATTCAAGTGCTAAAATTATATTATATATATTATATTATATAAAGTGACTGTCAATGAGATAAAAGCGATTGTCAATGGGATAAAATTTTTTAGATACTGCAATGTGTCCTTGAACTTTTAAATAAATTATTGAAAACTTCAAAGTTTGATCTTTTCCTTAGTGCTTAAATTAAAATTTTTCATTATCTCTACAAAAGTTTTCATCAGTTAAAAATTATTTTCCAAGTAATTTATGCACTACAAGTCGTATGAATAGCCTTTGCTTCTAATAGGGAATGTTGGCCGATGTTGGAAATACCCTATGATAAAAATTCTGAGCTAACTCACTCCAACTTTTATGCAGAAGTACTGTGGCAAGCAAAGTAAGACAATAAAGACATCATTTTTTTGGCAGTAAGGTCTTCGTTAAATTATATAATTTCAAGGGTTTATTGTATCGTTGAATCCTAATGAGCATCGTTTAAATGCTATTATTCTCTTGAATTTTTTTCGAATCACAGATTCCTTTGAATCGTCAGAATCTAAGGTTTCAATGAATCCTTGAAACTTTTGACTATTGGTCTTATCATTTAACTGGAATCTTCGATTTTTACGATTAGATTCGTGAGCTTTGACTTTTGGCCCAACTGAAATTTACGTTAACACAACCAATTCCTTGCAAGTAGTCCACGAACTATGTCGAAAAAATAAGATTCCTAACACATCTGCACTCAGCAACTACGCTTCGTTCAACACACAGAAGGTCGGTCAGTTCACTACATTTCGATATTTTCGTTGCCTGCGTATTGGAAAAGAGAAATTAATTGCTTTCTTGAAAGTTGCAAGTACCAAGTTGTTTCTGCAATTATTTTTGGAAAGAAAGGGAAAAAAAGAAAATGGACCCATTGAGCAGCAGCAACAGCACAAAGTTAACAAAAGCCAACAGTGAGTGTCTGTGAATGGAATTTTAAGGAGCCCAATTAATTATGCATTGGCTGCTGCCACAGCTGCGCTGTTGGCGCTACAAAGAAGGCCGTCGCATAGTTAGCGTTAGGCGCGTCTAAGCAAACAATGGGTTTCTAAATTAATGAGAGCTGTAAAAAATTGAAATGGAAAAATAAATACAATTGATTTTCAAGCGCACTTTGCATAGAGCCGAAGAAAACGAAATATTTAGCCTCCTTCATAAAGTGAAAAAATTCTTTTAAGCGAAAATTCTGCGAATTAAATTAAGAGCGTCACAGGCCATAAAAAAAATGTTAAGTAGAGAAATATATTGTTGATTGAGGCATTTCATCAATGTAACATTGCAAAGCTTTTCTCGGAATTTGATTTAACTTTGTGCGTTTAAGTTTAATTTTCATACGAATTTTCTTATTGAATTATAACAAGGAGTCAGAAAATTAACTTTATGGGATTTTCTCTTGATGAATTAACTTACATTGGTGACATTTAATGAGCTTAGAATAAATTCAAAGTTGACAAGAAAAGAGAGATTCTTGGACCTACTTTACAGTAACCTCTACTAGAAAAAAATGATGAATTACATTTTGTTAAAACCTGTGAATTATAATTTTTTATCAGTTTTCTGTCGTATCTGGTTTGAAAGATTGAATTCTAATTGAAGCAAAACTTTAAAGTAACTGAAAGTGACAATTTTTTTAAAACGTGCTGTTTCAAATTCAAATTTTAAAACAAAAGAATTCGGAGCAAGACCTGCTCTTTGCAAAACTAAAATGCCCATAACAGGAGAGTATAAGATTTAAGTAATTCATCATGAAATTACATTGGTTTTTCTTTCTAAGGTCTACAAAACCTATTACTTGTTTTTTATTTTTAATCTGTGGTCTTCGAGCGAGAAGCTTTTTCAATTTCTGAAATAAAAGTTATGTTACAAGTAACAGGGATTTGGAAAAGCATTTCCTTAGTATCATAACATTTTATTCAAACTTTTTTGATCAAAAGTTAACGTTTTTAATTTTTGCAGCCAAGAGCAACTTTTTTTTTGTATCACTAATCATCATAAGTATTGATTATACCCTACATTCTGGGTAAATTCATTTTGTTCTTATCTTTGCTATACACCTCTCCCACGCTTTACACGGTAGATACGTTCCTGACAAATCCGTGTAATTCGAAAAAAAAATGTTTGTATGGAAAAACCGTGTAAAACGAAAATGACTATAAAAAATCTTTTTTAGACATTTATTGAACACAAAATATGACTTCTATATAAAAAATCATTCAAGTCATAGAAAACATAAAAATAGTTAAATTTATTTGTAAAGTGAAAAAAAAAATCCATTTCATAGAAAAAAAATATTGAACTTCATATAAATAAAAAAAAAATTTGTATAAGTTTATGACAGTAGATCATATAACGTATGCGTCTGAAGTGTTGCCAGATCTATAATTAAGTAGAAATAAATTCGCGTGCAGTCAAAATTAGTCATTTTCCACAGAATTTTTTATTTTAATTTTGATTTTAAGAACCGTGTAAGATCGAAAACGTGCAAAACGAGTAGCGTCTAAAGCGAGGGATAAGTGTACAATGAAGCTGGCAGGCTATTTAATTAAACATAAATAAACTTCATACAAGAGTTATAAATTATGTAAAAATGTTCCGAAGCATAATTGGTAGGATTCGAAGGTGACACCTCTCACTGTTCTCATAAAAACAGAATTTTTAAAAAGCTTTACTGAGAGTAATTAAGGGCAGCGAAAAGACCAAAATTATTGGAATGGTTTGGACAAGCGCTAAGCAAAAAAGTGGATTGGGTTGAACAAATGGGTTATATGCTATAAGTAAAAAACTTTTCCCGTACATTTTACCAAACTTTATATGAAAAAATTTGGCGAGACATAACCCATAGATTCAAAAACTTTGAAGCGCTATGCGTTGAAAATTATTCACCGAATTCGAACACTGGATAAGAAATGGGTTGAGTAGGGCAAGTGTACGTGGCGCCTCTCATACAACTAAAAACTTTAAAACGCTATGCTAAGAAAACTATGCTGGAAAATGTTACCATACTTGGAATGGAAGCGTTTTATTGGACAAGTGAGCATTGAACAAAAACTAGGCGTTCCACTTCAGAAACAATGCAATGTATCAAAATATGATATTTTTACTCTTACAGTTAATGTAGTGTAGGGTATTCAGTTTTTGGCAAGGCTAATAACAACATGCCAACGGGCATCAATTTGATTTATTAATTTTTTCGATAATTTTTTACTTCCGCGATTAGTTTAATAAAAAATTAACGACATTTTTGATTGGAGCTTTTTTAATCAAAGAAAATTTCAGTATCGATTCTCAAACTTCTAATTTAAATTAAATTTTTTTGTTTTTTAATAAAAGCAAACTTTTTTCCGAGTTTTCGTTGAGAATTAAATACTCTTTATTATAAAATCATTTTTAAGAAGCAAACCTTTTTTTCTATTTATAACATTTGTTTAATCAAAAATTTTTTTAATGACTTTTAAATTTTTTTCGATGAAAAGTAGGCGTTGCTTTCGATTTTTATGTATTTTTTTTTTTTTTCAAGCGTACCCATGTTTCTTATTCTTCGATCAAAAATAACCGTCCAATTTCGGCATTTGTTTATTTTTTGCCAAAAGACCTCGAAAGTTCATTCTTTATTTTTCAAACAGAAATTAAAGATTTTAATATATTTTATCAAAGCTAGCCATCAATTGTACTAACAAATATATAATAATAAATTGTTTTTCAAATGTTCAAAATAATGTTTCTAACAAAAATCTGAAAATGATCACAACCCTTGAGCAAGACTGTTATGTTTCAAGATTGCCAAACTAGAAAAAAATATCTTGCCATACTTCCTCAACATCGGCTGGAGTACTTTTCGGCAACAACATTAAAAACAAAAGTCTAACTAACTGACCTTAAAGTTAAGACGTGCCTTTGCCGCTGACGCTGCTGTTGCACATGCTTTGTCATATTGAATTTTAGTATTTAAGCCCTGTACTTAGCTGAGTTAATCAACAGTTCAATTTTGTAGAACCTCACAAGCAAACCAAACAAAAAAATACAGCAAAATGTTCAAATTCGTAAGTTTCAGTGAATTTTTCAAAGTTTTTTATTTTTAATAAATGAATTTTCAATTTCCAGTTCGCTTTGTGCTTTTTGGCCATCTTCGCCTTGGCTGCTGCTAAGCCAGGAATTGTAGCTCCTTTAGCCTACTCTGCGCCATACACTGCTGCCTATGCTTCACCATACACCGCTGCCTATGCTGCACCCTACACTGCCGCTTACGCAGCTTCACCTTATTACGCTTCATATGCTTCGCCCTATGCTGCCGCTGCACCCTACGCAGCTGCATACTCCGCTTATCCTTACAGCGCTTCTTATTTGGTGCGTTAAATTTTGCTGAATATTTTAGCCGACTATTGATGTTCTGTTATCTTTTTATAAAAAACAAAAACAAATTGATTGTTCAAAAATAAAACAAAAAAATTAAAAGGTAGAAAGAAACTGTTTTCTTATTTAAGTTATCTGGAGTTTATTAAATCAGAATCTTGCAAGAGATGTCTGAAGCCTCCATGCTTACTTCTTTGGCTTTTTCATAAGCTTCTCCCAACATTAACTATTGATCTGTGGCGAAATCTTTCTTTCTCTTAAGGTGAAATCTTTTGCGTCTATAAAGCAAAATATCATTTGTTGACTGCTGTGTCTGACTTTTTGGTGTCATAGATCTTCTAATTTTCGACGCAGGAATGAGATCTGTAAGGTACTACGTGATATTTATTTATTTTTATATATTCGTCGAAATGAAACATCGGATTTGGCAAGATTTTTTTGTGGTTGAACTCGAGTGATTTAGGTAGATATTTTTGCACCAGTTTGATGATTATTACAAGTGCAGTTTAAGACTTATTATATGCTACGACGACCAGTTTTTGTTACGTTGATTTACTCTTTTCCCTGTAACGAAAATCTGAATTTTGGATTTTATCATCGATAAGGATTCACAAATGTTAACATTTATCGGGAGTTAGAAGTGTTTCGTAATACAGTGTTTGGCTACATTTCTCTGCTTCTAGCTGTATCGACAAATACTTAATCGCTGCCTTAAGTATGCTTATTAACGTGGCTGGGCAACACGTACCGCGCGCGGTACTGCGGCAGAATGAGAATAACTTTTCATATACGTATATAAAGCAGAGAGCGTAAAATTTAATTCAGTTTGCTTTGAAAAGCGAACAAAGCACAACTACACATGCATTGAAGAACATTTAAAAGAAACACACGTGTAGTGGTGCCCAGCTCTGCTTATTAAGCATTAAGGAGAGCATTTAATGTTTATGGCTGACTCAAATGTAATTCCGATACTTAAGAAAAAATTTTAAAAACTTTTTTCTGAACTGAAAAAACTGGTTTAGGTGTTATCTTTGGCCTCGCCAAATGTTGTATGGAAGGTGCCACGCCCTTTTACGAAATTCGCCATTTTTTGGTCTGACGCTCGGCCGCATGTATTTTAGTGAAATTTAGCTTATAAAATATGAAAAATATTGAATATAATTGAAGGAGGTTGAAAAAATCGAAGCAGTCGGACAAGACTTGGAAAGTTTTAAAAAGGCAAAAAAGATAAGAGGTTGAAAGAATCCAAAAAGTATGGGATATATTGAAAGGGGTTGAAAAATGTTAAAAAAGTCAGAAAATTTTTAAAAATATTAAATCAGTCGAAAAATGTCGAAAAAGTCAAAAAAAAAATGGAAAAAATGGGAGATGTTGGATAATGTTAAAACAGTTGAAAAATTGATAATGAAAAAAGTTAATAATGGATCTGATAAACCAAAAGTAATTGAGCTTATACAGCAAAATATTGTGGTCATTTTTATCAAACGCTTTAAAAAAATCAGTTAAGCTTGTGACTTGTTTCCATAGGGCTCACTATGCTATTAGTAATCAACGCCAACTTTGGGCAAACAAGTTTACCTGGTAAAAAACCATGCTGGGAGTTAACAATAAAATATTTAACTTTTTCAAATTAAGTGATTGTGCGCTACTTTACAATCGCCCGATAGTTATCATTTTCAATTTACATAAATGCCAGATTTAATTATATCTATCGAAAAAATCTTTCGACACTCCAGAATAATACTTTTATTCAAGTAGTGTTTAAGTAAATTTGGAATTGGTTTTATAATATGTTTTGCACAAAGCTAAAATAAAACAGATTTTAAATTCGAAATAGCCAATAACTGCCGAAACTACAAAATGTTCGATGACTTTACTATTTAAATAATGCCAACAATATTTTGGACTTGATTTTAAATATGTAAATAAAACAAATATTTAACGACAAAGAAAATTGCTTGATTTTGCACCAAAGCTGCTCACCGTGTTGCTTAGAATCGTACTGATGCTCAAAAATGGTTAAATTTTAAAATTTGATTCCGGAAATGGATTTCAAAAGTTTCAAGAAGCAATTAAAATTTTAAAGTTTCCGTACATATTTACTCGTATATATCAAAAACAAAAAATCTTTTTCAAATTACATGTTGTTTTTCTAAAAATCTGTGAAAAAATAGAGAAAACGTAGTTTTTGTACGCACTCAAATACAAGATTTACATCATTTTAAAAATCTTGGGTGCGTAGAAGGCTCCCTCCAGACTTTGTCATATGCTCTGGAGGCTCCCATACATAGCAATAACAGCACGATTTCTATACAGAAGTTGCTGAAGTAAAAACGACCTTTCAATTGAGGTACAAAATTCTAACTATGAAATTTCATCGTACGGAGGATGGTTGAGCAGAAACCGATAGTTTTTTCTCAATAATTATTAAATTTTATTAAAAAAGCAAAAGTGCAATATTTTTTTAAGACTCGGAAATTTTTAGTTTATACACCACAAAAAGTTATCTTTTCAACAGTTCCTTGATTTTAAACTTAAGGGGCTATACCAGTATAACCCATAAATAATTAGGCAATTTTCGCAAAATTTTTTTAAAAGAAAGTACTCCATAGAATGTTTTGAAGTTTTGTGGACATAATAAAGTATATTTTCAGCTATATTATAAGATTTTTTTTTTACAAAAATATTGAAAAATAACGGAGTTATGTGCCGCCTTCGGAGGTGCCAAAAAAAAAAAGTTCCGCAACTGCTGACATGATTCCGGCCGAATGAGTAGTTGAAACAAAAAAATTCAAAAAGGTTATTGAAGTTGAAGGTAGTCCCTATACAATGACCTACGATTTTTGAAAAATAACAAAAATTAACAAAATGGCGTAGTTCTGAAAAAAAGTGTCGTTTTATGGGGTAAAAAAATTGTCGTTTTTGGGTGTAAAAATATTGTCGTTTAATAATAATAATTATAATAAGAGTTTAGCTACTACAACTATTAGCATTCTTAGCTAGTAAGCTTGAAGCTTTAAATCAAGGAAAAAGCTTATTAAAAGTAAATGATGGAAGTGAAAAGTTATGATTGTTATTTTTCTATAATTTTTTCTTAGTTTTTTTCCACTTTCTCAACATACTCACTCATAAATAATTGTATGTAAAATCATATATTATATAGATATTTAGACAATATTGAGCTCATTACTTTTTGAATGTTTCCGGATAATCAATGTCGAATGATAGTTGTATAATTTTTGACCAAATCAAGAAATATAAAGTAATTATTTTATAAATAACTATAGAACATGCAATAAGCTAGAAATAAATACAACATGAAAACAAAGTAAAAGAAAAAAACAGGCAGCATACATAGGTACATCAAAAAATTGCAGAATCAGCTGAAGCTGAAAATACCCCAAAGAAATAAAATTAGTATGCTCTGCATGCAGACAAGAAAATCGTAAAGGCAAAGACGTGTCATGGGCAAAGACACAACTATAACGACCAGTTAACAGTAGCGTTAGACAGTAGCTGACCAAATTTAGCAACAACAAAAAAAGTGCTACAAATAAAACAGAAAATTCGGAAGCAATAAAAAAAATATATATAAACTGAAAGTACAAACTCTAAAATCAAATAGTTTCAATTGTTCATTCAGTGAAGACAGTTGAGTAAGCAAAAGAATTTTAAAATGTACAAATACGTAAGTCACAAGAATACTTTAGAATATTTCAAACATGAAATTTATCAAGTAAATCGAAAACTTTTCTTCCATGTTCAACAGTTTGCTTTGTGTCTACTGGCCGTGTTCGCCATTGCTGCTGCCAAGCCTGGTTATGTTGCCAACTATGCATCAGCACCTTTGGTAGCCGCCTCACCATATGCAGCATACGCTTCACCATATGCAGCATACTCTTCGCCATACTATGCATCATATGCTTCACCATATGTTGCCTCACCCTATACTGCTGCCGCCTATTCCGCTTACAGCCCATACAGTTCATTGTTGTTACGTCGTTAGTGTTTGTAAAAAGGATCAAAGGATTTATCAAACAAAATGTATACTATTGTGCTGAAATGAAAAAAAAATGCTCCAAATCGAAAGAAAGAAAAATAAAACGAAAATAGCAACATAATTTCTTGTTTTTTTTTACTGTTTGCTTAATCTTTTACACATCTTGTCTTGTCTTGTCTTATACTTCATTAACCCAATCTTTAAACTAACACTTATTTCCGCACTTCATACAAACAAAATCCTTTTAATTTATTCTTAATTTTCACACACACACACTCTACACCAGTGTATGTTTGCTTAAATTTTTAAACTGCAGTTTGCATTTATCTTTCTAAAGTTTTTCCATTTTTTTTTACAAATTTTACGCTTCAACAAATCTTCAATTTAGTTTCAGCATTCATTGGTAGCATCAACAGCACCAGAAGCAGCTCGACAGCAACACATGCTGGCGTCACTCACTCACTTTATATTCTACACTGGAGCACCATACCATATTGATAGACAACGCAATTTTGCTTAAGTCGATTGCCAGTAGTTTCCTTTATTTAGTTTTTGTTTTAGTGTCAGCATTTTAGTCAGTGCCTGTGCTTCTTAATTATTCTACCATATGCTGCTACTAAATTGAGCTTATTTGTCAAGTTTATAATTAAGATACTTTGAGGAGATACTCGTATCTTGTTATAAATTAGTTTTTGAAATCATTCGTAGAGACTTGGAAAGTACACTAAATACATTTCATCTTAGGATAGCACATGACTGCACAAAATGGAAACATGACGCGCTTGTGCTAGAGCATTTTAGAAATCAGCGTTTACTTAATGGTGAAAAGCTATTTCGCTTAAATGTTTTTCACATCGCAAACAATGTATTCTAAGGTGTCATTTGGTTGATATCAGCACACCATTCCATTAGGTTAATTTTTCTTTATCGTCAATCAATAGCCAACTGGGAGTTTTCTAAGAGAAAAATAATGCACAAGCAAAAGATGAAGCGAAGCATGGAGATGAAATTTCGTTATCGAGCGTCGAAGTATTGAATAGAAATCATACGTCGAAGAATTATAAATAATTTTGAAAAGTATCGAACAATTTGACGAGTATCGAGGAATATGAAGAGTCGAAAAGAGTTGAAATTTTTCCAATGATATCAGAAAGTTTCGGGAAAATCAATGAGGATATTCTTCTAAAAGCAAAGATGCCTCGAAAACTGTATAAACTGCTAAAACCGAGAACAAATTTGTATGAAGCAAAGCCCCAAAAAATTTCGACGTAAATTTGATGAGTTAATGAGCCTTGAAAAGTTGAAAAGTAAATCAGTGTTGCCGTTTGTAGCTAGGGAAGACTAAGATAGTAGCAAAGTAAAACAATAAAACTATCAATTTCATTGTATACTTATCAAGTGGTAAAAGGGCGGCCTTCGGCTAGGGCTCATGATTTACATCCTCCAATATGTCCAACATGTTTCAGCTCAACAACACTAATCACTTATTCATTTAGATACCTTTTTTGTAAAAATAATTTTTCCATACAATTTACATGTAAAACTAACTGGCTCCGGCGCCACCTTATAAAATTGAGTTACAGAGCTGAATTTTTGTGAACTTTTTCTTCATATTATAAATTTACTTTTTAAGCAACTGCACCTTAAAAAAAAAAATTTGAATCACCTGCATATAGATATATTAAAGACGTGATCCTTTGAATTTTTGTTTTTTTTTTCCTATTTTTGCTTTGTTATTTATTTACTTAATTCTACCTATTTTGATACATTTTCTCTTTTTGAAGTGAAATATTTTTATATTTATGGCTGCTGCGGCAACACTGATCAAATTGTCAAATTGACAATGCGCGTTTGATAGGTGCGTTCCCGTTAACAAGCTCGAAAACTTTAGAGTTTTCGCGATAAGAAAAATACCTTTAATACAGGGTGTTTTTTTTAGAGGTATAGAGCTTCGAATTGAAATAAAACACAAGAAAATCGTTTTAATGTCCATCAATTTGGCTTTATTGGAAGGATAATTTTATGCCATTAATGTTTAAATATGATTTCGGGCATGTGGCCGCCGCGGCTGGCTCGAATAAAGCCAATTCTACAGGTCCAATTTTGAACCACTTTTTCGAGCATATGGGGCCGTATGTCGGCAATAACGCCACGAATGTTGGCTTCCAAGTCCCCTAACGTTTCTGGTTTATTGGCGTAGACGAGCGACTTCAATTTCATTGTATACTTATCAAGTGGTAAAAGGGCGGCCTTCGGCTATTGCTCATGATTTACATCCTCCAATATGTCCAACATGTTTCAGCTCAACAACACTAATCACTTATTCATTTAGATACCTTTTTTGTAAAAATAATTTTTCCATACAATTTACATGTAAAACTAACTGGCTCCGGCGAATTTTTGTGAACTTTTTCTTCATATTGTGACAAACCTTCCGGCCGGGGTTTTGGCTCGCCGGTGTCCAAGGTTCAGCTACAGAAAATTTGTATTCGCAGGTTGGCTAATCTTTCTTTCTTTTATTAACGAAAAACGCGATCGGAGTTTTTTTCAATTTTTAAATAATTTTATTTCTTATAAATTCAATTTAATTAAAGTTTACTCTTAATTAGCTAAGATAGAAACGGATTAAATTTTCAGTAAATAATAAAAATACTTATTGCTACTCTAGCGCTGCGAAATGGATGGGATTCTCCTTTCTCCTCACTCATGCGCCTGACTTGACTTCTGCTGGCATCTAGTCTTTGTACTCACTACGTTCTAGCGCATGGGTACCTCGGGAAAACCCAAAAACATACTCATGCGTTTGGATCTAACTTTACTCCAAACTCCTAGCCTTGAAAATAACGCTTCGGTAGGGCGATGATGCCGAGCTCTCGCAATCAAATACCTCGGGGAGACCCGAAAGCGTATTTGTTTGGTTGAACGCGTCAGCAACCGCCAGACTGAAAAAAACTAAACTCTGCCGCTGTGACCGATGTTGAGTTCTTGCAACTAAGTACCTCGGGGAAACCCAAAAGCGCACTTATTTGGTTGAACACGACGCCGACCGCCTAAACAAAAAACTACTCTCCGCCGCTGTGACCGATGCTGAGCTCTCGCAACTAAGTACCTCGGGAAAACCCAAAAGCGCACTTAATTAGTTGACCACGCCACCGACAGCCAAATAAACTAGTCTCTGTCGCTGTGACCGATGCTGAATCTGTCGCGTTCTAGCGCATGAGCATCTCGGGAAAACCCAAATACACACTCATGCGTTCGAACCTAACCACAACCCCCCGCACGCGATTCCTACGCTATGCTATCGGCTTGACGATTGCTCGGAGTTCTTACTCACAAGTACTTCGGGAAAACCCAAAACCGCACTTGTGTGTTCGAATGCCCGACTACCGTCAAGCTAGCTCACTGCTGGAAAGAGAATTTGATTAGTTATTATAAATTACCACTGTAGGCTGCGAACTGCGACTGCTGGCTCTGGTGGTCCCCAGTTGATTGACTAAAATTCTGATTTTTGTTTAACACCTAACCCTTTGCTGGTGCCGATTACATCAGCTGGTTCTTTATTATCTGTCACAACAGCTGTTTCGGTCGGTGGTGCCAGATAGTTTGCTAACTTAACCTAGTGTCTTAGCTATGAATTTACAACCTTATGCCAACTACAATAATGATTGTTCACATGTGCTTATGTTCATGATTTTTTCCAATTTAATTCAAAAAATAGTTTTAATTCAAAAAAAATAGTAATTCATTTAAATTTTTTTTGTTCTTAAGTATAAATACTAGGTAGTAATAAAGGTAACGCTAAAGAATGTATATAAAAGAAATACTGCGGTGATGTGGCGGTGCGTGCGATGGCGCTGTGTTTTGAGGATAGAAACGAGGGCCGACTTCTATCCTCACACTCCCCTCTTACTTTCCGAGTGGAGATGAAATTTTGGTAGACCCGTTGCGGAACACCCTTATGTTAAACCTCTGACCCTCGATGGTTCGTGACAGCTTCAAATGCTTTCCGATAGGCAGTGTGTCGACGAACGTCCGTAGCTGGGTGATGGTGGCGGTGTCAAGCTGACCCAAATCGTTACCTGCTAGTCTATCGGTTGCGTCTTCTGCCGTCGATGTGGGTTCGAGAAACCCGTACCCCTCTGCCTTTTGTTGTGGTGGAAATTTCGCGTCCGTAAGGCTTGTTGGCTCGGCCAAGATTTCTTGTACCTCCACTGGCCCCAACTTTAATGGGGGTAGTGACGATGCTTGTGGCTTGTTTGCTGGCACAGTCGTAGTCGTGGCTCTCTCGCTAGTTTCAAGGCGCAAATTCAACCGCAGCGGCCCATCTTCTTCCTCATCCGAGCTCGTGTCGTCACTACTGCTGCTGGAGCTGCTATCTGAGCTACTGTCAGTACCGCTATCAGAGCTACTGCTGGAACTGCTATCGTCGGTAGCCGAAATTGATCCGGTGAATGTGGCGGTGCCCGTTGATAGTGCAACCGGTTGGTTGGTGTTTGGCAAAACCTCGGGGCCTTCCATGCTCCATATCGCATCGAGCTCTTTGAGTACTCCCAGCCATTCTTCTTCATTTTCTTCCATGGGCACGACGTGAGGCTCGTTACCTTGACGATCACGGACGCCGTGTCCATGTGGGCCGTGAGCGGGTAAGCCCTCGTACGCGTCAACGGCGGTGACGCTGTTTGGTGTAGTCTGTTGAGCGTGAGAGTGCTGCGGTGGTGCTTGGCTCGGGCTCAACGGTGGTGTGAAGCTTCGTCTTTTTCCCTGTGGTAGACGATTGGTCGGAATGGGTTTTCGTGGGTATCGGCGTATGGTGGGATCAAACCGATGTCTCTGCTTCGTCAGTTTAGGTACCACGCGTGCCGTTTGTGCGTGTGAACGTTGCAGGCTACGTGGACCCTGGGAAGCGCTCAACTGGCCTTTTGTTTGTGACGCGGCTTGTGGTTTTGGTGTAGCCTGTTTTCCGTCGACTGGGACTAGTTGCAGCCGAACCCTTTTCCCCCCTGCATATGGCTCCGGCTGAAATTCCGTGCCCAATAATTTGGTCCGGGGCATTTTCGCCTCTTCTTCTTCGTGGCGGCGGCGGAACTGCTCCAGTTGCTTGGGAAAACTGGGTCTCTGCCAGTGGGATTGTGGCTTCCCAATTTGGGTGAGGAGCTCATCAAAACTCGGAAGCTTCTGGTGTGCCATTTTATGGTGCTGTTTGCTTGGCTGATTCTATTGAGACTGTTGAAAGAAAAGCAACAGATTAGTTTGGCTATAAATATTATTTTAAATGAATGAAAGCAATGGTGGAAATGAAATATTGCAAACAAAGAAGAAAAATGATTATGAAAATAATGACTATGAGTAGAACGGTTTTATTTCGCTCAGGTGAGCCGTTCGAATGATTTTATCACCGCTTTTCCTTAATTTCAATATTACTGGTGAGACGAAACTCGACACCGTGTAGGGCCCGGCATACTTAGGGGCGAGTTTAGCCGCAAAGCTGTCGATAGCCTTAGAGAGAGGGTGCTGTCGGACCAATACTGACTCCCCGACGTTTGGTTTCCATTGTCTTCTTCTGTGCTTATAGTGTCTTGCTTGATCTTGAGCTGCTTTCGCCAAGTTGTGCCTCACGATTTCAAATATTTCTTGCAGTTGTGCTGCTCGAGACTCTGGAGTTTTGTGGTTTCTTCCTGTACCTGGTGTAACCTCATCATAAAGTGCCTGAGGTAATCGTGGCTCGCGTCCTTGTGTAAGGAATGCTGCGCTGTAACCGGTTGTTTCCGATGTGCTAGTGTTTATGGCTAACGTTAATTCTGGTAGATGCTCGTCCCAAGTTTTCTGTTCATTGTTGCCCAATTGGGCTATCATTGTCTTTATGGTCCGATTGATCCTTTCTGTAGGGTTTTCTTGCGGTGGCACTGTGGACTCTGCTGTTACTGCGGTGGTGGGCTCTGCCGTTCGTGAGGTGGTGGGCTCTGCCGTTGGTGCGGTGGTGGGCTCTGGTGTTAGTAAGACCGGAAGCTCTGCGGTGGTGGGCTCTGCTGTTCGTGAGGTGGTGGGCTCTGCCGTTGGTAAGACCGGAAGCTCTGCCGATGGTGGTGATTTTACTTCTCGTAGTGAACTCCATTGTTGGCTCTGCTGTTGTGTTTTATTATGACTCTGATGTGATCTCTGTAGACTACTTTGGTACTTTTGATGAATTTTTCGCTGGCGGTACCGCCGCGGCTTCAGTTGATGTGATGGTGGGTCTGGTAGCGAATTCTTTTGTAACTTTTTGTGGGCTTCTTGTGCTTGCTGTGGAAAATGGTTTGTCAATCGACTTGTGGTAGGGTGCACGTTGCTAACCATGTTTCTTTTGGGTTGAGCTGGTGCGGTTTTTTCCAAGGTGATTAATTCTTCTCCCATTGTGATCGTGAAACCACTTTGAGTTAGAAAATCGAGTCCTAGAACCACGTCATCCGTAGCGTCAGGCATGATGATAAATTGGAAATTATCATTGCGGTTACCATATTGAACTCTTGTTTGTATCGCATAGTTCAATTGTCGGGCCGACCCGTCCGCCAATATGACCTCGCCTTCATATGCCACTCGCGTTACTCTGCTACCGATTAAGTTTACAAATGCTTCTCGGATGAAACTCGCCGTTGCTCCCGTGTCGATTGTTGCTGACACCTCCTTTCCGCCAACAATAATGTTGGCGTAAACTCGCCTGCAGTAAAGTTTGGTGTGATCTACAGTTGCTGGGGGGGATCTCCTGGAGCGCTGCCTCCCCCTAGCTCTGGGCGGCCTCCTTCTTCGTTTCCCGGTGGACGACAGCAACCTATGGTGCGGACCCCTACTTTGCCACAAATCCAGCAGAACAGTCTTTGTAGGCCCCGACACTCCCTCGCGATGTGACCATCTTGGCCGCAGCGCCGGCAAGCCGTTTGGACGTTGATTCGCTCGACTCTGATTGGTTCCATCAGGCGATGCTGCTCAGAGCTGTTTCTCGCTGCTGTTGGACATACAGGCTCTCTCTCCTGAATGCACTCAAGCTCTTCCGTCAAAGTGATTAGTTCTGTTAGGGTAGAAAATTCTCTGCGCTTGATGTACCACTGATAATCTGGTAACGAATTACGGAAAATACGCTCGAGTTGCTGGGTTTCCGTATAGCGCGCGTGACGCATCATTGTTTGCAGAACCAGGATATAGTCTTTAAATTTTTCTCGTGGCTGCTGGCATCTTTTCCTGATTTCGTCGTCAAGCGTCTCAAAATATCGTGGCGGCAAGAAGAAATTCAGGAAACTCGACTTAAATGCTGTCCAGGTGGTCCATTGCTGATTATTATTACGGAACCAAGTTAGGGCTTTATCCCGTAATAATTCTGGCATCGTTCGTGGTAGGTGATCTATGTCTAATCCATAGACTTGGGTCAGCTCTTCTACCCGCTCAATAAACATCAGCGGATCTCTGCCTCCGTCGTATTTAACGGCCCATTTCCGAACCTGCTCCATGATCATTGGGTTATAGCTCAAGTGCCCGTGGGACGTAGCATATGGCCCACGTTGTTGTATTATGATCGGGTCATGGCCGACGGCTCCCTGTATAACTTGCATCGTATCGGCATGAGTCTCTGACTTGTTCTCGGCCGCTTGAAATTCTTCACTGGACTTATTTTTAGTTTTTGCCAGCCCTGGGCCTGGTGATGGCGCTCGCTTGTGTCGGGTCTGCAGTTCTAACAACCGCTGTTTTCTTTCTTCGGGATGCTCTTCTTCCGCCAGATATGCCCGGAACCGTTTCCGTAAATCATCAAGGGTACCCTGTGATTCGAGGCCAAATTCGTCACAATAGGCCGCCAACTCCTCCTTTTTAAGACCATGTGTCCACGAGACGCTTAACATTTGGTACGCGGGTTTTTTATTTTCGCCACACCCTCACTGTAGGATTAGAATAAATTTATTAAATTAGTTTTGTTCACGATGTAATAAATTTTCCCGTTGATCTGTAAAACTATTTTTTTTTTTTTTAAATTTTATTATTGTCTTTTTTTTTTCCTTCCGTTATTTTGTTTCGAGGCCGATTGTACAGAATCACTTGCGCCGTTATTCGTCTTTATTTATTCTATTTCGTAAGCAAAAAGAAAAATCCGTTTACTGTCTGTCCGAGCGATATTTAATTTTACTTCAAGTTATGTTTTTTTTTCTATAAATCGAGTCCGTTTGCTAAATAATTTTTCTACCGGTGCACTGGGTTACGTTTGCTCATAATCACTCGCGTCTTGGTTGGTATTTTTTTTTTTTTTTTTATTTTGAATTTTTATACGTATAATTTTATCCGCTTTATATAAAAAAACCGTTCCGCCGCGTTTTATTGGTATTTTATAGCCAAGGTCCCTGCTCGGGCGCCACTGTGACGAACCTTCCGGCCGGGGTTTTGGCTCGCCGGTGTCCAAGGTTCAGCTACAGAAAATTTGTATTCGCAGGTTGGCTAATCTTTCTTTCTTTTATTAACGAAAAACGCGATCGGAGGTTTTTTCAATTTTTAAATAATTTTATTTCTTATAAATTCAATTTAATTAAAGTTTACTCTTAATTAGCTAAGATAGAAACGGATTAAATTTTCAGTAAATAATAAAAATACTTATTGCTACTCTAGCGCTGCGAAATGGATGGGATTCTCCTTTCTCCTCACTCATGCGCCTGACTTGACTTCTGCTGGCATCTAGTCTTTGTACTCACTACGTTCTAGCGCATGGGTACCTCGGGAAAACCCAAAAACATACTCATGCGTTTGGATCTAACTTTACTCCAAACTCCTAGCCTTGAAAATAACGCTTCGGTAGGGCGATGATGCCGAGCTCTCGCAATCAAATACCTCGGGGAGACCCGAAAGCGTATTTGTTTGGTTGAACGCGTCAGCAACCGCCAGACTGAAAAAAACTAAACTCTGCCGCTGTGACCGATGTTGAGTTCTTGCAACTAAGTACCTCGGGGAAACCCAAAAGCGCACTTATTTGGTTGAACACGACGCCGACCGCCTAAACAAAAAACTACTCTCCGCCGCTGTGACCGATGCTGAGCTCTCGCAACTAAGTACCTCGGGAAAACCCAAAAGCGCACTTAATTAGTTGACCACGCCACCGACAGCCAAATAAACTAGTCTCTGTCGCTGTGACCGATGCTGAATCTGTCGCGTTCTAGCGCATGAGCATCTCGGAAAAACCCAAATACACACTCATGCGTTCGAACCTAACCACAACCCCCCGCACGCGATTCCTACGCTATGCTATCGGCTTGACGATTGCTCGGAGTTCTTACTCACAAGTACTTCGGGAAAACCCAAAACCGCACTTGTGTGTTCGAATGCCCGACTACCGTCAAGCTAGCTCACTGCTGGAAAGAGAATTTGATTAGTTATTATAAATTACCACTGTAGGCTGCGAACTGCGACTGCTGGCTATGGTGGTCCCCAGTTGATTGACTAAAATTCTGATTTTTGTTTAACACCTAACCCTTTGCTGGTGCCGATTACATCAGCTGGTTCTTTATTATCTGTCACAACAGCTGTTTCGGTCGGTGGTGCCAGATAGTTTGCTAACTTAACCTAGTGTCTTAGCTATGAATTTACAACCTTATGCCAACTACAATAATGATTGTTCACATGTGCTTATGTTCATGATTTTTTCCAATTTAATTCAAAAAATAGTTTTAATTCAAAAAAAATAGTAATTCATTTAAATTTTTTTTGTTCTTAAGTATAAATACTAGGTAGTAATAAAGGTAACGCTAAAGAATGTATATAAAAGAAATACTGCGGTGATGTGGCGGTGCGTGCGATGGCGCTGTGTTTTGAGGATAGAAACGAGGGCCGACTTCTATCCTCACAATATTATAAATTTACTTTTTAAGCAACTGCACCTTAAAAAAAAAAAAATTTGAATCACCTGCATATAGATATATTAAAGACGTGATCCTTTGAATTTTTGTTTTTTTTTTTCCTATTTTTGCTTTGTTATTTATTTACTTAATTCTACCTATTTTGATACATTTTCTCTTTTTGAAGTGAAATATTTTTATATTTATGGCTGCTGCAGCAACACTGATCAAATTGTCAAATTGACAATGCGCGTTTGATAGGTGCGTTCCCGTTAACAAGCTCGAAAACTTTAGAGTTTTCGCGATAAGAAAAATACCTTTAATACAGGGTGTTTTTTTTAGAGGTATAGAGCTTCGAATTGAAATAAAACACAAGAAAATCGTTTTAATGTCCATCAATTTGGCTTTATTGGAAGGATAATTTTATGCCATTAATGTTTAAATATGATTTCGGGCATGTGGCCGCCGCGGCTGGCTCGAATAAAGCCAATTCTACAGGTCCAATTTTGAACCACTTTTTCGAGCATATGGGGCCGTATGTCGGCAATAACGCCACGAATGTTGGCTTCCAAGTCCCCTAACGTTTCTGGTTTATTGGCGTAGACGAGCGACTTCACATATCCCCAAAGAAAATAATCCAATGGTGTCAAATCACACGATCTTGGTGGCCAATTGACAGGTCCATTCCGCGAAATTATGCGCTCATCGAATGTTTCCTTCAATAAATTGATTGTGACGTGCGCTGTGTGGCATGTAGCGCCGTCTTGTTGGAACCACAACTCATCCACATTCATGCCATCCAATTCGGGAACAAAATAGTCGGTTATCATGGCTCTATACCGGTCTCCATTAACGGTAACTGACTCTCCAGCATTATTTCGGAAGAAGTATGGCCCAATGACTCCACCAGCCCATAGAGCACACCAGTCAGTTTTTGTGGATGTAATGGCGTCTCAAGGGTCTCATGTGGATTCTCTTCACTCCAAATGCGGCAATTTTGCTTGTTGACGTAGCCATTCAACCAAAAATGAGCCTCATCACTGAACAAAATTTTGCGATGAAAATCAGCATCGAGATCAATCTCATTTTCGGCCCATACACCAAAATCACGACGCATTGCATGGTCTCGCGGCTTTAATTCTTGCCCAAGCTGGATCTTGTAAGGTCGCAAGCCAAGATCTTTGCGCAAAATATTCCATAAAGTTGATGGACAAAGCTCCAATTGCTGTGCACGGTGGCGAATCGATTCATTCGGGTCCTCTTCAACATTTTGCTCTACAGCGGCAATTGTTTCTTCGGTGCGCACTGTTCGACGTCTCTGCAGATGCGTATTATCACATAGAGTAAACGTAGTGCGAAAACGACCCATGGTTAACCGAATTAATTGCTCTGATGGACGATTATGTCGACCATAAAATGGACGGAGCTTGCGGTAAAATTCGCGAACTGAACCATTATTTTCGAAATAAATTTGCACGATTTGCAAGCGTTGTTCTTTTGTCAACCTGTTCATTATGAAATGGCAAACCAAACTGAACATAAATGACATTAGAGTTGCCAGATTTGACCATAAAATGCCAGTTTTATCTCTATTCGAAAAACAAACCTCTAAAAAAAAACACCCAGTAAATGTTAAGGTGTATAGAAAAAGTTGAAAAATGCCGAAAAGTCGTAAAAAACTTGAACAACGTCGATAAATGCTTTTAAAGGTTGAAAATGTCAATATCCAGGGTTCAAATTATAACGGAACGAATTAAGCAAATTGGTGTGATAAGAAACTAAGCATTGCAACAAAAATTTAATGCCTCGCAAATTATGGCCGAAGTATAACCTTTTAACGGGCAAGACGATCTACAGAAGGCCTTTGATTATGCTTTTATAAATCACGTATTTGTCGCACGATCGGGCATGCACTCATTTTTTATTGATTGAATGCACTTAACGGTTTACACGACGAAGTTTTGAACGATAAGCATATTTGGTTTGGTAGCTACAAGCATTGTAGTGAGAAACAATAGTGAAAACAGACGCATAAATTAATTATTTTGAAAATAATAAAATTTCAATGATAAAAATAAATTGTGTTTAGTAGCTAGATCGAGTCGAGAATTTCGTTGGAAAGTATATATATAATGTATTTGCTTTCATAATTTACGCCTGGTTTGTTATTGGATAAAAATTTACCGGTGTTTTTGCAAATTCAAATTTGAACTTCCGAGACAATAATATAGCTATTTTTATTTTCTAAATATGTTGTATCTCACCATTATTTTGTCAAAAAGATACTCTTCACGCTGTCACTTTCATGAATAACTTGGAAATGCATATTTTCGGGTTAAGAAAGGGCAATTTGAGACAGTTGTAACTTCTTATAAAATTTTCGCAAAACTCGCTTTCATTCACCCATTTTAAGCGCCAAACACGAGATTGAACCTGCCCATGCCTATGTTAATGTAGATCAGTTTACCAATTTTGACCTCCAACATGCTAAAATAAGAAACAATGGTTTTTTCCGTAATTTTCAGTACGTAATACCTTCTCTAAAGTGAGCGTGAGAACAAATATATTGAACGCAGTTATATTATTCATTGTTAACGTGGAACGAACCGCCCAGATTAAAACGTGATTTACACTTTCAGTTTTCTTGTCTTAGCATTCATTTTAGTGAAAACTTTTTTGACTAGAAATTCCATAGCATAAGGAGAAATAAATCTTTTTTCCTGTCTCGGCACGTCTGAGGTTAAGTGGGAACAAATATAATTTTTCTCACATATTCTGATTAACATAATTAGGTCTACATTATGAGAAGTTAAAATACTGTCTGACTAATACCGAAGTAGAGGCTTTATCTTTCAAAATGGATTACATAGAATTGTTCCACCTTGTTCGTCTGTCTGCATGTCTGTCTGGCTGTGTGTCTTTCTATTTGTCTGTCTGTCTGTCGCGATAACGGCAAAACTAAGCAGGATAATTGGATGAAATTCGGCACACAGGCTCCACTTTCAAAAAAAGTTGGCGAATTTTGACGAGAGGTAATGCAAGCGAAAACTTTAAAACGCTAAGCTGAGAGAGTTATTTAAGGTAATGAAATCAAATTTCAATCAAATGTAAAAAGTAATTCGGTCTAGTATCAGACAAAAGTTTTGCAAATTTCCACAAGAGGGTGGATGTAACATAGCACCTCCCATACAAGCAAAAACTTCAAAACGCTATATTGATAGATTTATTTGAGGTAATAGAATCAAAATTCACACAAATACAAGAAATGGTTTGACTGGTCCAACATCAGACAAAAAGTTGGCGAATTTCGAAAAGGGAGCGTGGCATCTCACATATAAGCATAGTTTACAAATAAGAGCTATTTAAGTAAATGCTGCCAAATTTGGATACTATTTCGGTACGTTTATGCAAGCCAGTCAGCACGTAGCGAGGTGGAAGAGATACCCTTTTAATAAAAATTTAGGACTGAAGTGCATTTTTAGTATTAAAATGATATTGGGGGTATTGAACCTTAATTGCTTAATTTAATGATAGTTTGATAGCGAAAACCTAAGCAATGGTTAGTTTCCAAGTAATTGAATGTACTGAGCACTGAGAAAATGTAGACGAGACTGGACAACAACTCGTGCGTGGCTGGAGCCGCTGCTGGAGCTAGTTGATAATAATTGAGTTGGATTAATATTTAAGTTTTTCCAAATATTGATTCCCAAATCTGGAAATTCACTTCTGATTTTCTCATTTTAATCCAAACTGATGATGACCCATACATTTTTATGTACAAATAGATATAGAAGCTAAAAATTCAGAATTGGGTTCATCTCGTACAAAAACCAAACGTTGAAAAATCATTACGCACTCACTGTTTGTCATAAAACGCATTTACAGCTATTGTGTGCAAAAACACACACACATTAGCAAACATTCCGGAATATCTGCTGACACGCACAAATTCAGCCATTTTTCTTGCTGAACACACAAAGACAATGGAAGCAGCAGAAGCTATAACAACAACAACAACAATAAATAATCTTCATAATGAAATTGCTGACAAACGCAAGCGTTGGCTCAATTCATGGCTCATTTACTAAGATGAATGGCGTGCGTCGACTGATGATGTTGCTGGTATTACAGGCGCTCCTGTTTTTATACCCTACACCGAGGATATATTCACTTTGCCTCTCCGTTTGTAACACATAGAAGGGGGCGTGTCAGGTATGGAAAAGTAGATACATATATTCTTGATCAGCGTCACCACCTGAGTCGATTTAGCGATGTCCGTCTGTCTGTCTGTCCGTCTGTTGAAATCAGGTTTACGGGAAAACCAAGAAAGCTAATTGAATGAAACTTTCACCCGCAGGTCACGCCTTCTTGCAGGCATCTTGCTATTGAAAATGGGCAAAATCGGTAAGCTAACACGCCTACCGCCTATACTCTATGTATATTTACCCAGACCAATTTTGAAAAAAGTTGCAGCGATTTTGATGAAACTTAGTGATTTGGTGCACATGTGAACCAAATTAGGATTAGGCTGGGTTTCAAGTTTCCAAAGGATCGTACAGGGGCATGGCACATCCCTAAGTTTTAACGTTTATACTACCATATCTTGTAAGCCGTTCAAGATATTGCGATTAAATTTGGTGAACGGATACATATCAAATATATCTTGAATTGTGATAAAAGTGGGCGTGACACTTTTCAACTGTTAAAAATTTTGATTCCGTATATCTCAAAATTGGCACAAACGATTTTCATAAAAATTTTGAAGAAGGCAGTCATCAATACAAGCTGAGCCACTTTACTGAAAAAATTCGTTGAAAGGCGTGGCACCGCCCACAGTATTTAGAAACGCTATATTAAGAGAACTAACAACGTAATCGTTATGAAATTTAATGTGGTAGATATTGTTTCTGTAAGGTCTCTTATTACAAAAAGTTAGCTCAATAGTACATGTGGGCGTGGCACCTCCCATATAAACAAAAAACGTTTATTGATATAGATAGTGTGCTATGAGAGTACACGGTGGGCTTTAACCTACTTGTAATAAAAGTGTGAGTTACAACAAAAACTTTAATTGGAGATTGTTAAGGATGTAAGTTAAAGTCGATATAGTTATGCTAAAACAAAAGAAGTTCTTAGAGCTTTTTTTTTAATTTCATATTTAATTTAATTTAAAAAACATCCGATTTTGTTCAAATTTTGATACGTCAAAGAACCTTAATAGATGACACCACAGCTGAAATTTCAGTTCTCTAGGTGGTCGGGATCCTGAGAAATAGTCATATTTTGGCCTGGAAATAGCCGTTTTTAGCCCGTTTCAAAAATTTTAGTTATAAAAGTCGACAAATTCAAATTTAAAGTTATGGATATGAATTTTTTTTGTTATGTCATCTTATATGCTTTTTAAAAAATTTAAGCTTTTAGACCTTAAGACCTATTTTTGCGGCTCGATTAAGTGAAATAAGACTTTGTAAACAATTACAGTTTTGAAAATGGTGTCCTAAATCGTAGTTTTATTCATAATACTAAGGACCGATCTTCTTATGTTTGTCTATTTTTTCACTTTTAAATGAGATACTATATAGTAAAAATGGTTGACCAGGCCCAGAGAAATCGAACATTGAATTTGGCTATTTTTGCAAAAATTGCGTTTTTTCGTAATTCGACCTAACAGTACTCAAGATCCCGAATACCTAGGCAGCTGAAATTTGGGATGTGAGACTGCCTTTTTAGGTTCTTTAACTTGTCAACTTGTTGAGCACAATCGGATGTTTATTAAATTTCATACGTACGTTATACACATATATATTGAATTAAGAAAAAAAGCTCTAAGGATTTTTTTCCTTTTGATCTTACTTTGATTAACATCACAAATAATTCCACATCAAGCTTTTTTTGTAACTCAACTTGTCATTTAAAGTTGGTTAAAGCCCTCCGTGAGTAATCTTCATTAATTTGGGCAATAGATGTCAGTTACTATTAGCTTTAAAAATAAATGAATTTTGACGGTATTGCATCAGTGGGCGTGGCACCTCCCATACAAACATAAATTTGTAAGCACTGCTTTAAGTGAACTATTGCAGCAATTGCTATGAAATTTAATGTAAGTGGTTCAGTTGCTATAGAGTACTATATCTGAATCAAAAGTGGCTGAAATAGCACCAGTGGGCCTGGCACCTCCCATACAAATAAAATACGGTAAGAGGCATATTTATCGAAATATGTGAGCAATCATACTAAAATTTGGTGTAAGGGATTTGCTTATGGAAAGCTATTTCTGGATCAAAACCGGACTGGACTGTACCAGTGGGTGTGTCACAGACCAAAATTTTAAATTTAACTGCGGCATATATCGCAAACTATACATGCTATTGTGCTAAAATTTGATATGAGGATGTCGATCACGATTATAATTTATTGAACCAAAAGTGGGCGGAATTGGAGAAGTGGGCGTGGCATATTTTAAATTTTTCGTTTCTATTCGATTTTTTTCAACATTTTCCATATTCTTTCGACTTTTTCAACTCTTAAACATTTTTCAATATATCCTATATGTATTTGTTCGACTTTTTCAACCTCTTTCAACTTTCTTCATAAGTCTCTTTATTTTTTCGACTTTTTCATCAATTTTGAATTGTTTCAAATTTTTTCAACCTCTTTCAATTTTGTTAGAGTTTTTCAACCTCTCTCAACTTTTTTCAACATTTTGCATATATTTTCGACTTTTTCAACATTTAACAACCTCTGTCAACCTTTCTAACATTTCACATTTTTTTCGACATATTCATCCTCTTCAACGTCTTTTTAACAATTTATTTAAACGTTACTTTCAGTGCAGTGTAGGGTATGTGAGTTTCGGCCTGGCCGAATATAACACCTTAACTTGTTATTGTTGCAATGAAACAGCGTCAAGCTGTAGTGTAAGTGCGAGTCACATGTGCGCGCTAAAAATGTGTATGTGAGCAGTGGCGGATCTAACAGTAAGCGGACTAAATTGCAGTTTCAAGTTTGAGTTTGCGGGCCCAAAAATCTTTACCTCGTAGGGCATTCACTTGATTTGATGCGCCACTGTCACCGCATCTTCATGCAAATTGCAATAAATTACTTTTCATTCATTTTTGTTCTTAAATTTTTCTATGCAAAACTTAAAAAATTAAAATTCAACTAAGAACACACAAAGAGCGCTGAATAAGATCGATGCACGACAGCAAAACAGCACAGCGTTAGGGAAACATTAGCGACAACAACAGCAACAGCAGCATTAGCAGAAACATTGAAGCCACAAATGACGTCTACATAAAAAAAATGATGCCCATCATAAAAAATAATAAAATCAGTCAAACGAACAATAAAGATGAAGGAATCACTTTCCCGTGCTACATGATTTATGCCACGCATACTGCGCAACATTTGCACACCGACACAAATTTACTGAGAAAAATCTACCCTTTAGAAAATTTTATGCAAAATACCATACCAAATTTCGATCACCAGATGATATTAAACATCAGATTTCAATCCCTTTTCCAAACTAAATCGGAATCAGAACAAGCCTAAGTGTTTAAAAAAAAGAAGTAACGTTTTAAAGTGTAAATACAGGGTGCTTTTTTTAGAGGTATAGAGCTTCGAATTGAAATAAAACACAAGAAAATCGTTTTAATGTCCATCAATTTGGCTTTATTGGAAGGATAATTTTATGCCATTAATGTTTAAATATGATTTCGGGCATGTGGCCGCCGCGGCTGGCTCGAATAAAGCCAATTCTACAGGTCCAATTTTGAACCACTTTTTCGAGCATATGGGGCCGTATGTCGGCAATAACGCAACGAATGTTGGCTTCCAAGTCCCCTAACGTTTCTGGTTTATTGGCGTAGACGAGCGACTTCACATATCCCCAAAGAAAATAATCCAATGGTGTCAAATCACACGATCTTGGTGGCCAATTGACAGGTCCATTCCGCGAAATTATGTGCTCATCGAATGTTTCCTTCAATAAATTGATTGTGACGTGCGCTGTGTGGCATGTAGCGCCGTCTTGTTGGAACCACAACTCATCCACATTCATGCCATCCAATTCGGGAACAAAATAGTCGGTTATCATGGCTCTATACCGGTCTCCATTAACGGTAACTGACTCTCCAGCATTATTTCGGAAGAAGTATGGCCCAATGACTCCACCAGCCCATAGAGCACACCAAACAGTCAGTTTTTGTGGATGTAATGGCGTCTCAAGGGTCTCATGTGGATTCTCTTCACTCCAAATGCGGCAATTTTGCTTGTTGACGTAGCCATTCAACCAAAAATGAGCCTCATCACTGAACAAAATTTTGCGATGAAAATCAGCATCGAGATCAATCTCATTTTCGGCCCATACACCAAAATCACGACGCATTGCATGGTCTCGCGGCTTTAATTCTTGCACAAGCTGGATCTTGTAAGGTCGCAAGCCAAGATCTTTGCGCAAAATCTTCCATAAAGTTGATGGACAAAGCTCCAATTGCTGTGCACGGTGGCGAATCGATTCATTCGGGTCCTCTTCAACATTTTGCTCTACAGCGGCAATTGTTTCTTCGGTGCGCACTGTTCGACGTCTCTGCAGATGCGTATTATCACATAGAGTAAACGTAGTGCGAAAACGACCCATGGTTAACCGAATTAATTGCTCTGATGGACGATTATGTCGACCATAAAATGGACGGAGCTTGCGGTAAAATTCGCGAACTGAACCATTATTTTCGAAATAAATTTGCACGATTTGCAAGCGTTGTTCTTTTGTCAACCTGTTCATTATGAAATGGCAAACCAAACTGAACATAAATGACATTAGAGTTGCCAGATTTGACCATAAAATGCCAGTTTTATCTCTATTCGAAAAACAAACCTCTAAAAAAAACACCCAGTATAAGGAAGGACCACGCCTAGTTGACCAAACTCGCACACTTTTTATTCAAGTTTTACCTTTTCTTTTTATATTATCACAATACCACTCTCGAATTTCTTACTTCAAGAAAATTTTACCACTTATGGTCACCAGGACTAAATTTCCTACAGATCTAATTTTCGCTTGCAGCCAGACACGTTCTTAAGTTCAAGATTCAATCATATTTGCTTGGGTATGCGCAATGTGGTTGCTTTTGCAAATCAAGTGTAAATGTAAATGTGAGCGTCAGAAATCTACCCAGCAAACCAGAAGAGTCATAAATGACATTTTTTTGGGTTTTACCATTATAAAAATTACCGCCATAAGCGATCCAAAAATGTAAAAAATGAGTCTCTTTTTTTACTAAACTGGTCCAACATTAAAAATTCTTAGTGAGGAATTTAAATGGTTTTTTGACTCTGTTCTGTTGAAATCTTCAGAAAACAGTCGAAAAAGGGCAAACATTGGTTTTATTATTGTACAATATATTGAGATGAAAAAAACATAAGAGAAATACTCAAAATAATTGTAAGCGATTACTGTATCATATAAAACACACAAAGTGTACACTTTACAGTAACTTTGTCACAACTTTCAAAATTAATTTTGGATCACTGTTATAAATCGCACGTTTTGTGGTAATGCACAAAGTTTTATTATAAATATATGTAAAGTTTTTAGCATTAATTTAAAGCTCAGCTCAGAAAAGACTCATAAAATTAATATTTTGATGAGCATACTTAGAAAACTTAAAAAAGGTTGTGAAATTTTAACGAAATAGCAGAATTCCATTTTAAATTTTTTATCAAAAATTATTGAAAGAATTATAATTTTAAATGCGTTTAAAAAAACTTCAATCAACCTAATGAAATTCAAAACAAAAATTCAAAATTTCTATTTCGGAATAACAGTCCTTTGGAAATCAAATTCTCATTATCAAAGCTACTCAACTGGTCCGCTGGGTATGTACGTGCTATGTACGAGTGTGCGAATAAACGAGTGCGTGAGTGTCAATGTGGCGGAAACGGATGTTGTTGATGCTGATTACACTTTTCACATTTACATTTCTATTTGAACTTGTTGTTGCTGCTGTTAACTGTTGCCCCTGTTTAGTTCTATTTGTTTCTGAAGTTTTGTTTGTTTTGACGTGATTTTTCTGTGTGTAAAAAGCCGTCCATTTTGTCAGCCTAGACGACGACAATGACAATTCAAGTGTGCAGAAATAAAATGTCACATAAATGTCGATCATCTCTTTTTTATTATATTCTTCCTGCGATATCCGCTATTTGACTTCAGTTCGCCTTTTGCTTTCTATGATGTAGAAAACTTAAATTTATCATCAAACTACATATATATCTATAGCGCTTCAATTGAGAGGTATTTTCGTTACTTGATTTTTTGAGTGTATCAAAGTCTTATTATTTGTGGAGCTTTGAATAGCTGAGATGCAAAACCCGCCAAGTCCAAAAAAATTAAAAGAGGTGACAGAAAAAATGTTTGTGTACAAGCCTAAATACTCTCTAATAAAAAAAAATGTTCCCTTTACAAACTTTTGATGGCGAAAATTTCTGATGAATTTTTTTTATCGAAGCCCGCCAAGTCCAATTTTATTTGTTATTTGGAGCAAAACATTCATTTGTGAAAAATTTATGGGTATTCCAAAAGCTGTGAGAAGTAATCCAAATTAAAAATAATCAATCTAAAATACAGAAATATTGTAAGAATTAGCCAATTTTAAAAATGATTTCGAAACCTTTTACTATTATTATTTTCCAAAATCCGCCAAGTCCCGAGGTTTCACTTTCAAAACCAGCCAAGTCCACAGTTTTTGTTTCAAAACCCGCCAAGTCCAAACGTTTTTTTATTATACTCCTTATAGACTAGGTCATAAAATGTGATGAAAAATCAGGAATTTAACAACTTTTGACAACAATTACAATAGATCAATCTACTTTTTACTATAGTTAAATTTCAGTGGAATAAGTTTTTTCGTTTTTCTCAAAAACGCAATATATGAACTTGGCGGATTTTGCATCTCAGCTCTTTAATTGCTGCTGACAAACATTGCTGCTGCTAATTTAAGCGTACCAATCAGTGTGGGAGTGAGTATTTTGTCGGGTTAAATTAGCCTGGCATTTTAAAGTAGTTGTGGTTAATCTGTTGTTAGTCTTTTGCTTAATAATTGCTTGGTTGGATAAGTTTACCGACATTTTTCGCCAGGCTTTTTTAAATTTTATGCTTTTATAAATTTAAGTCACAATTCCAAGGTATGAAAAAAAAGCATAATAATGTTCTGCACAAAATTCAAAAGTTAATGAAATTTTCAATTCTTTGAAAACTCCCAAAAACAAGCATGAACTTAACTAAAATTTAGCTCCCAACATACAGTTAATGTTGCAACTACAGAGTTATACTTCTTCAATTCGCATTAAATTGCAAATTTAAATGTCATTTTTTTCACAAAAAAAAAAACAGAAATGAAAAAAATCAACCAGGCGCATTAACAGGAAACGGATGTGGCTGAGAATCCGCGAAAGACTAGGAAGAAAACTGCAAGTAACAGAGATGCAAAATAGCGCTCATAGATGCTGATGGCAGCACTTGCGTGTTGTAAAATTATATGGTAACCTTAAGGGTTGCCACTGCTGCCGTTGATAGTAAAAAACGGATGTTGGTGTTAAAAAGGAAGCATTCGCTTGCTGATAAAAATTGTGACATCCTTTTTGACGCTAAATTACCAGCAAGGAAGATAAACGTAGCTGCAAGCATATTGCACATTTGAAGCGCAAAGTGCTACCAACAAATTTACTCAGTTATTTACCAAAGCAGTAAAAAGTGCTATGTACAAAATACATATTATATTGCGTAAATAACAATATATAATTTAAAAGTTTTATACTATACAGATTGTTTTCGATCACAAAACTTCATGATGTAAGCACAAAGTACAACAATAGCGTAGCAAATATGGTACGAATATTGTGCACTTTATTGCTTTCTGCATTGCATACTTTTAAGCGCCACCGCGTTTCAAGTGCCAGCCACTTACATAAATTCGGCGTCCTTAAGTCAACACTGTAAAAAATTTTATTGTTGTTTATTAAAATTTTTTACTGCCAAAATTTTATTACATAAATGAATATTAAACATTTAGGCCTGAAGACTGTTCCGATGTGCGATTTTAACTTAAAAAAAATTACATAAAAATCGACAAATTTTTTGGCTTTTATTTCATTACTTTCCGCGACCATTTCCTTTCCATTTTGTTTATTTTTTTTTGGAATAAATTTGGTTTTTTAATAGATAAATCTTTGTAGAAATTTGCTCAAACCTAAACTTTTTCGCTTGCAATCCTCAATAAAGTTTCGAAAATAAGGCCTCAAGTGGTGCATAATTAAGCTAATCAACATCTAATACGTGCTATTACAGCCAGTCGAGGTGGACATATGGCATATTAGGCAATAAAGCAATAAATTTAAAAAAAAAAATATGTTATAAAAAATTAATTCAAGCTTAACTTATAACTTGGGAACCGGTGGTTTAAATTTCTAAATGATTTTTTCGTGCGGCAGAGGTTATAAAGCATGAAGTTCTAAGCCATATAAATAGTACGAACAATCTCTGCCAGTGCGTTGCATCTGCGTTATTAATTGAGAGCCTCTATTTATTGCGTCTGCTTTTTATATTAAAAAATTTGTTCATACACAAGAACAGATAAATGCAAGAGCCAGACGTTTTTGTTGCTGCGTTTAACAGCAATTAAATTTTAATCAATATTTTATGATATACAAGTATATAATCACAAGTTATTTTATCACTAATCAAATTGAGATTATTATAAATTATGTCATAAGAAATGAAGGAAACAACTTCTGCCACTTAGTTCTCGCGTCTGCTTTTTGACTCTTCATTGATTCCATTACTAAATATTGAGAAGGCAGACTATCAGCGCCGCTTTTTCTAAGGCAGACGTTTTTGAGCACTTAAGGTGCATATATCTGTAAGTTTCCAGAATATTTTTTTTTTTCTTTGAAATATAGTTAATTAAAATTTATAACACAGTTCCACATACCACATAGCTATGGAATAGTGACATTTGAAAATTATTCAAATTAAGAGGATGGGAGGAGGGAAAATGGCGTCTCATCAAGGTCAAAGTTAACAAATTTGATCAGCCCATAGCTGCTCAGGAGTAGCCCATAAAGCGGTAGGTCGTGTGACTGACCCTCAATAATTTTTCATGTTCAACATTTTTCCGAAACATACTTACCCCCTCTCTCTACCCATTTGGGGGTTTCCATACAAAAGTGATATTTTTATGAAATTTACTCCCAACGTTCCTAATGCTACCAGGGTGCCCCTAGAAGATTCAAGCTTATGACGAACCCCTATTAATTTATTCTTTCCAACATTTTTTTAAAACGTACTATCTCCCTATCTAAATTGGGCTACCTTTTCTTCGCTTCCAATGTGTTCTAATTGGATTCATTTGTATTGAAAGAAGAGTTCGAATTCAAATTTGGTAAATCGTGTGGGCTACTCCTGAGCAGCTATGGGCTGATTTGTCTGAAAGTCTCTCAAATTTTTTAACTTTGACCTTGATCAGACGCCATTTGCCCTTCTCCCATCCTCTTAATTTTTTGGCTCACGCATTACCTTATCAAACCTCACAAATTGCAATAATTTCTGATAAATTATTTTTATCAAAGCCCGCCAAGTCCACATTTCTGAAAATCAAAACCTGCCAAGTCCAATTTTTCATTAAAAAAGATTCGGCTTTCATAAATGCAAATAGTTTTATGTTATTTTAACATTGAAATTATATTGTGTAATTAAAATCGCAGTCTACATTTATTCAAATGTTTTGAAATTAATTTAAGCTTAGCCATTTTTAAAAAAATTGATTTCGGAACCTTTTACTATTATTATTTTTCAAAACCCGCCAAGTCCCGAGGTTTCACTTTCAAAACCAGCCAAGTCCACGTTTTCAATTCCAAAACCCGCCAAGTCCACAGTTTTTGTTTCAAAACCCGCCAAGTCCAAACGTTTTTTTATTATAGTCCTTATAAATTAGGTCATAAAATGTAATGAAAAATCAGAATTTTAATAACTTTTGACAACTATTACAATGGATCAATCTACTTTTTTACTGTAGTTAAATTTCAGTGGAAAACAGTTTTTTCGATTTTCCCAAAAACGCAAAATAATCTTCATATAATAATCATATGTAAGTTCGAGTACGGCAGGATAGCTGGAAAATTCAAATTTTCGATATCTCGGAGGAAAAAAAAAGATATCGATATAATTTCAAGTGGATTTTGAAGAGAAAAGGTTAAACATTTCAACTATATAATAAAATATATTTGGAAAAATATGGTGATTCTAAAATAAATGTACGCATTTGACCAATGTCGACGATTTTGACATTTGCAACCCCATAAAATTTAAAAAAGCAGAGTCTGCCTCTTGTATTTTCAGATTCTAGCAGCAATAGTGAAGATAAAAAAATTCTGAAAGAAAACGATCAAATTATTTAATGGAAGCTTTTCTTGATATTAAAAATTGATGTTATTAAAAATGCGGCAGTGTGAACGTCTGCCCTTTATATTTTCGTTATATGAACTACATTATATCAGAGGCAGACGCGATACAATAATTTAATATAGTTTTATTTTTTGCATCTTCAAAATTTTTTTAAAAAAAAGCGGCGCTACCTGCACTTTACTCTTAGTTTTTGCCTTACTTATAAATCTTCTAAGAGATTTTCCTATATTATTTTTTAAGTTTTTTGCACTGCGCTCTCAGTCTTTCCTGCCGTAAGTTAGCAAAATTGCGTTTTTTTTTTTTGCACATTTCTGTTCTATATTTCTTGTTTTTCTTATGCAAAATAAAAGAAGAAACTTACATAGTTGTATGGGCTTAATGTTTATTCAGAGTTGCATTTTCCAGTTGGAACTTTTATTTCAATGCAGAAATTTTCAGCTTCATGCAACTAAATTGGAAATTATGCAAAACCATAAGGGCATAAGACAAAAGAGTATTTTTTGGAATTTTAAAAAATGTCCACAATAGCAACTCAGTAGCGTGCTATTTATTCTAAGGATACCAACCATGGCCAAATATATTTCAATGGTCCTTGTGTGCTCCGCTACCAATGCAGAGTACTGTTTCTTCTTGTCATGACAACATCTTCCATCAACGTCAAACTTACCTGCAAAAGAGAGATACAGAAAAACAAAAAAAATTTAAAAAGTTGCAACATTAGAATTATGAATAAGTAATGTATGAGTGCGTGTTTCCTTTAGTGCTGAAAATTAATGAATGCTGTGTTGTTGTGAGATAATCAGCAGATAATGCAGTAAATGTACAATAAATGAATTAAGCTTACAAACTTCAAGTTTCTTTTCATTCGGAAATAGCGCTTTTCTAAAGAGCTCACAGTAACAAAGTTGTGGGTGTTTCGGTTTGACCTTTAACAGTTGAAAAGTATTACATTTGGATGTGATGCAGTAACTTTTAGTATTCGCATATCTCAAGGGAAACTTTGCAGCGGATGGTATTAAAAGAAAACAGCAAATTTATAACAATTGGTTCAATAGTGGAGTAGAATATTCCATTCAATACATTATAAAATTTAGTTTTCGCTAATATTTTAAAAATTTTTTATATTTATACACCTACACATATGTATTTGGGATAAATGCATCAAGCTTAAAATCATTTGCATCCAAAAGCATATCTTTTTTTTCCAAATGGCAGCTTTATACGAAAGCTTTCAATAACTGAGTGGCGGTTTTAAAATATACTCTTCATTGGATCAGGTCTACCGGGTTAAAAAAAAATTGTCAAACAAAAAATCGAGATAAAGACAATTTATCTCCAGACAAATCGAAAACAAATTTTATAACAGTTGTTACGAACGGTAGGGGATTCAACAAAATCTCTCACAGATATCAGGAATGGTTTGGACAACCACCAGACAAAAAGCTTGTGTATAAAATGCATAACAAATTGCTAAGTAAAGCGAAACAAAATTTGTTTTGTCGCCTTCAAAGAAGACCTCAACGCTTGCGCTTTATTCCATTTTACATTCATAGGCTGATTGGCAAATAGCTTTCAGGTTTTTAGTTAATTTTGAGTTCTTTGGGATTTGGCTCGACGTGCGGTCTACACCATTCAATAGCCTGCGTAAAAGCGCCTCAAAACGAGTCGATATTCGAATGTTTATGAATTTTCAGCATTTACCGCTTTAAGCTTAAGCCTCAAATGGTTAGAAGAAAAAAAATTTTCATCTATTGTTAACTTAAAACAGTATGAGAACCCTTTACTAATTGTGTCTCCGTGAATGAAATTAATTTCTCCATTTAAAAACAAATACTCAAGTAGTACACAACGAATACGTAACTACACTCAATTTTATCAAACCTATTTTATCTAAACCTTTTATCTGACCTTGAACTAAACTCACCTCAACTAGCAAACATAATTAACTCATTAACTTATGTAAGCAAAGGATACTTAAGTAAATAGTACACCATTGTGCCCACAGGTCAATCTTGAAGTTATCATTTCATTCATCATCATTATTATGAACTTCCAAGTCATTATCATTGTCATAGGTTGAAGAGTATCATTTCTGCTCCTTTTTTTGTACTTTTATTATTGCAGGAGGCTCTTGATGAGAAAATAAATAAAAACCTTTTACGGTTCATTTATCAACTCGAGCAAAAATAAAAATGAAACAAAGGCATGCAGGGGTACGAATGAAATAACAATAAACTGAAACAGAGCACTCGACTATGGTCATGATATCGTGCGTGTGCCACTACATACCCCAAGGTATACAGGATATGGCAAAAGTTATGCTACTTTAATATTCTTTGTTAATTTTATTTACTTTGATATAAGTCGTTAAGTTATTTATGTGTCTCCTTTTTGAATCGGACTAAAATACAAATTGTTGACCGTTCTATTAGGAATATATCAGCATATAATTACGTATATGCTTAGGGCACATGTGTTGGATGGTCTTTTGAACTTAAGCTAGATATTTCTTTCATTGTAGTTTTGTTCTTTTTATGATTTTTAGCTTACAGTGTGTGAATTCAGCGTGTCAAAAGTCACAAAAACGATTGTTAAGTCCATGTATGTAAATTGAGATCTATGTAGATAACCGAAAAAGCTATTTTAAGAAAAAAATTAAATCAAATGAAATTCCTAAGGCAACTTGAAAGAAAATCAAGGAAAGAGATATCTAAAACAAACAAAAAAGTAGGCAAGTGTGAAATAACTTGCGCAGTTATATGTTACTCGTATGTTAGCATAAAAAATGTAAAAAAATTTGGAAAAGTCAAAAAATATTGAAGAATTCGGAATTTATTGAATAAGTCATATAATGTAAAAAGGTCAAAGAATGTAAAAAAGGTCGAGAAATATTGAAAAACTCAAAAAATGTTCATATTCAACTTTATTGAAATAGAATAGAAAATGTAGAAAAGGTTGAATGGTCAAAAACTTTTAAAAATTCCGGAAAGTATTGAAGTATTGAATCCGGAAAGATTAAAGCCAAAAAATGTCAAAGGCGGAAGTATTCAAAAAATCGAAAAATATTTATGAAGTCAAAATATATTGGAAAAGTTGAAAAATTATGAGGAAGTCAAAACATTTCGAAGAAGTCGGAAAATGTTTAGTGCTGAAAGTCGAAAAATGTTGAAACCGTCGATATAGATACATACATTGAAAAAGTTGAGATATGTTGAGGAAGTCAGAAACTTTAACAAAGTCTAAAAATTTCGAAAAATCTAACATGTATAAAAAGCAAATCCAGCTACCACCATGAGGAAAACAAAAATAAAACTTTGTGCGTAACCTAAGTAAAATTATAAATTATTTAGTTGGTCGACCATCGCACAACTATTCAATTTAAAAATATTTTGGTTTAAAATATTTTGTTATGTTGTTCTTTCTGAACGTAACCTTTTGAGAGGTGAAATAATTGAACTGCTGAAAAATATTTTATAAGCAAAGTATTGGCCAGACATTGAGACGGCAAAATTTATCCCCTCGCCTGTCTGGCCTCGTTGTCTATGCCTTTGATAATTTCCAAGTTATAGCCGCTACAAATTTATGTGGGTGAAAATTCAATATTTTTTTTGAAGGTGACAGCTGTTTTTAGCTCTAATTTTCTATATTTCACATATTTGCTGAGAGGAATATGTTTTTTTGGTACAACTTTATAAATATTTGTCTAGATTTTCTGAAAGAAACAGACTTATCCTTAACTTTTATTTGACCAGCCATATTTCGAAATTCACGCACTGTGCAGCATTTAGTTTGTAAAGTTTAGAAGGTTTGTCGGTATATCAGGATATTGAAAGCAATTCGTCAACAAGAATTTAGTTGCTCACGCATTTCAAAGCGTAAAATTATTCTATATGTTAGAAACAAGTTGTATATTTTCAATTTTATTTAACACGATTTTTTCCACAGCATTTATTTAACTGCAAAGTTAATAAAAGCTTATTATGCACACACACACACACACGAACACATTAACAGCTGAAAAGTATGCTATACAACTTTTTAAGTTTTATAGAGCATTAATGCTGTAGTCTTCCTTTGCCCTCCATTACGAATGAAATAAAAAATACAAGTAATTTTTCAGCATTTGAATTGAAATGTTTGCTGCTACTTCTGCTGCTAGTCGTACAAATAATGAGTTAAGGGGATAACAACTTTTGCAACAAAACTTTCTTTTTTTTTATTTATTTGGTACAAATCTCTGACTTGAAATGAAAAATATGAGTTTGAGTACAAAACTGTTGTCTGTGTGTGTTACAATTTGTGCACAAAAAAAAACTTTGAAAATTTTCATGCGCAAAAAATGTTTCAAAGTTATGCAATTCAAATGCTGTAAGTTGGAATGTAGGGAATTAGCAGAAAATTGCTCATGAAAGAAAAGGAAAATATTGTTATTAATTTGCTGATTGTAAGAGAAAATTAGCTTTTTTCTACAGTAAAAAAGTTTTTTAAGTTCTTCATCGAAATAACTGCTATTATGAGTATTCATTAAGACAGACCTTAATTAGGTGGAACAAGAATTCCGACATTAGTTACTTCATTCTTAGCACAGTTTGAGAAACATAAAAATAATTTGCATTGATTTAAGAAGGTCTGGTTTTCATAAATATTTATTACAAATTTTATCTATAAATTGAAACGTTTACTGAGACACTTTTATTATTAAGTTGTAAAGGTTTAAGAGAACACAGTTTAATTTAATTATTTTCTCAACATATATTTCGTGCTTATTATACTATTTATTATGAAAAAATTATGTGTGACCTTTTAGCTGTAAGTATCCGTCACAAGGACTAAATTTGACGAAATTCAAGAATCTCGCAAATTTATATTTCTGCGCCGATATCACTGGGCGTCACAATTTTAGTGTTTAAAATGCCACTATACTTTTCTAACGTAAGTCGTCATTGCAACCAGAGCTCCTCTGATAAATCAATTTCCAATCGTGTGCTTACGATTTTTGTTTTACTTTAGAAATGTCATCTTTAAAGAAAAATAAACTATAGCTAAAGCCTTTAATACGACATAGCTTTGGTAAAAAAAAAAAATTCTACCTTTCAGCCAAACAAAAGCTGTCATTATGAAAAATTTAATCGGTATATCCTGTTCAAAAAAAAGTCTATGAATATTTTTTAAATTTGAGCCCCCTTTTTTGCAAATGCATATCACACAATGGGGGATGGGATGGGGCTGCTTGTAGAAGTCCACGTAAGTGGGGAAAGTCCTGATCGCCACTCACTTGGGAGTGGCCAGAGATGATTCTTTTGCAAGCAGTTCAAGCAGCTCACAAACTTCCGGCCTTTTTTGGCCAAGTATCCTCTGGAGATCCCTTGGACACCCGTCCGGGGGTGAGCTAGTTGTGAGAAGGCGGGTCTCTCCTAGACTTAAAACTTGGAATGTGTGCGTAGGGTTTGGGTCCCACCACACATTATCATCATTTCCAATGAAAACCAAATCAGCCCCCACTACGATGACGACCACTGCAAACGAAAAACGGACAATGATTTACGGATATGCACCTGGAATGTCCGGACCCTCCATAGGGAAGGTGCAACTATCCAACTGGCGGAAGCCCTCGTAAAAATAAAAGCTGACGTCGGCCGTAACCTGACAACGGGTTGTTATGGCCATCTAAGTAAGTAAGTAATATCACACAATATATTTCTAAGTCTCTCTTTCAATTTTAGTTCTGGTTAACGATTTGTAACAAATGTTGTAAAAGTACAACTTAGTACAATTAAACTGTTTCGCAAAACAAATCCTTTAGTACTTGGAAAAACGTTCAGACACTGAAGTACACAAAATATCGAAAATTCAAATACGATTTTAAGACATTTTAGGGGGGACTTCCTCTTGGACGACACTATATGTGTGTTATTTTCAGCTGAAATTTCCTCCAAATAACTTGGCCATAATTTTAAAATTTGAAGAAAGTTTTGATTTCAGCCATATTAGGAATTTCATTTTTAATACTCTACGAAAAAACCCCATTGCTATTCTGCAACTTAGTAAAGTCAATTTGAATTCCCAAATAATATGAGAAACCTGACCCCGCCGTCAAATTTTCTTAAGACGACATGCATGTTCGATTCTTTTGAAGCATAATCCTGCTCATATCACAGGACACGTCATGCACTTTCAGCTGCAATAAGAAACGTGGTTTGAATACAACGGCGAAGGGGTTAAAACTGCAGCAGCCGCATTGTAGAAGATAACACTAAAGAAAGTTACATGAGAAAAAATACGTAGCACTGCGCAGCGTGAAATAATGCCAAAAATAAGTAGCAACGCTATGCTGATTAGCATGCAAAAGTAAGAAATTCTCCACCATTCCTCTAAGCCAAGCCAAAGAATGACAGCTACAAGGGGAATCGCAGGAAAAAATAAGAGATAAAAAGTAAGGCATATTTCAAAGATATGCCTTCAAAAAAAAAATATCTTTTGCTACGAAAATGAGCGCAAAAAATGTAAGTGTCACGTCGGCGACGAGTTTTGAAAGTGAGTGCGAAAAAAAAAAGAAAAAAAGATACTAAAAAAAGGCAAAGTTACCAAATATGGTATTTTTTACGCCTTTAACAAAAAATAAATAAAAATTCAGTGGAAATTTCGTCAAGGGTGGCAAATATTTCTTAAAGATGAGGTGACAAAACTTTCACTTGCTCTACTCAAGCGCAAAATGGTGGGAAAAATATTGAAAATTTAAGAAAGTTGTAAAGTAAAGTACATGGCTGATTAGAGGAGTTTTTCCGAGGAAAGAAATTTGAGCTCAACGTGTATCTTATTGAAACTGTTTGTTTCAAATTTATCTTGAAAAATCATTAGCGCGATACTATTTATATACAGAAATGTGTATTTTACGCTACTGAATATTATGACCAGACATCGAAGACTTATGCAAATTTGAGTTTATTTTGTCAGCCTGTAAATACGCTTTAAAAATTTAAAATTGCCATATAGACATTTTCCTACTGGTCTTAAGTTTTCAAAGGCTCTCACAGGGACCTGGCACAGCCCACAATTTTTATAAACGTCATATCGAGAGAACTAACAACGTAATCGTTATGAAGTTTAATACAAATGTAGTCGCTATGAGGTATCTTCCCAGCAAGCAAATGAGCAAGGCCTTACTCGGAGAAGGCCTGCTAGCACTGCTGCGATTATATAAGGACTTCTCAAAACTAGATTTTCATGCAAATAAAAATACAATCACAGAAGGCATAATATGCCTTGCCACAACAGACGTGCTATCAGGCCTGATATTATAAGGCAAAGAATAAGGACTCCATTTACTTCAGCGCTTTTCTGTTTCTTTTTTATTTCCTGTATTGCAATGTTTTATGATTCGGCATAACTTTTTTGTCATATGCATTGTACATATACGACATGAAAAGTGTACACATGGTTAGAAATTAAGAGAGGTGTGCAGGCTAGTCTTCTGTTGTTTCATGTTATGTTAAGGAGGTAGAGTTTTGTGTATTCTTTGTCAAATTGTAAAGTCATTAAAAAAATATCAACGCAAGAGAGATGGACCAAACTTGGTCTAAGTGAGTCGGTTTTGTAACTGACTGCCACTCCTACCTAAGAGAGATGGCGCGGATAAAAAAAAAAACAATTAATATTTAGAGTCTTTAAATTTATTAAAATCAAATTTTTGTCAAGTACTTCTGAGAGTCCTTCTACGGTAAGCGGTCTTAGAAAGCCTGCTTAGGAAGGCCTTATACTTGCCAAAGAAGGCCTTCTAGAAGCACTGTTAGCTCCTGCCCTTGCCTACTGGGTTATTACAAAAATTTAGCTTCAGTGTGCGTGGCGACTCTCATACAAGTAAAATACATTAAGTTGTATATCTACCGAAATATGTGAGCAATCATACTAAAATTTGGTGTAAAAGGTCTGTTTATGGAAGGCTATTTCTGGATTTAAATCGGACTGGATTATATCAGTGAGTGTGTCTTCGTCCTAAATTTTAAGGCTAATTACGGCATATATCGCAGACTATACAAGCTATTGAGCTAAAATTTGGTATGCGGATGTCGATTACGAATAAAATTTATTAAATAACCAAAAGTGGGCACAATTGAAGAGGTGGGCTTGGCATGCTTTGACTTTTTCATTTTTATTCGATTTTTTCAACCTTTTCCATATTATTTAGACTTTAACAATCTTTTAACTTTTTCCAATATATCCCATAAGTATTTTTTCGTCTTTTTCAACATCTTTCAACTTAATTCGTCATTTCCTTTATTTATTCGATTTTTTCATCGATTTTGAATTGTTTCAACCTCTTCAACTGTTTTTGAGCTTTTCAACATTTTCCATATATTTCGATTTTTTCAACTTTTCAGCATTTTGCATATTTTTTGGATTTTTTCAATTTCTTTCAACTTTCTTCAATGGTGTCCATACATATTTTCAGTTTTTTGCAACTGTTTCAACACTTTTCAAACTATTTTAACTTCTTTACATTTTTTTTCGACTCATTCAACCTCTTCAACGAGTTTTTTTCACAGTTACTTAAAATGTACTTTCAATGCAGTGTAGGGTATGAAGTTTCGACCTGGCCGAAGATTACATCTTAAATAGTCTTATTTTATTATTAATTTCTTTCTCAAATGTTTTAGAGCCGCAATATACTATCCTTATTTGGATCATACGATCTTAGAATTAAAATCAAAAATTCAAGATAAAGTTTTGAGCATTTTACACTTAGAAGGTTTAATACCGATTATCACTCGATGGGGCGCGTTGACAAAATCGTGGATGCTGTTTTTACTTATGAAAGTGATTTAAATTGTAGTTAGGTTGAGCTTGAATCCGATATTAAATTGTAGCATTGAGCTTGAATCCGATATTAAATTGTAGCATCAGTACTCTTGTAAAACCGATTTCAAAGATGCCTTGAATGTAATGGAAGCTTTGACCATTATCAACACCAAAAAAATGGAATCGTTCTTCCCAAGCATCACAATAATACTGCAAATAATTGCCACAATTCCAGTGACTTCGACAACAGCAAAACGAAGTTTTTCTGTGTTAAAACAATTGAAATCGGATTTAAGATCTACAATGACAAAAGATCGTTTAAATGGATTGGCTCTGGGAAATATTCATAAGGAAATCGATATCAGCTCAGCTAAAATTGCTGACTTATTTTGCCAGAAGAAACCTCGCTGTCTTGAAACCCTTGACTGGACTACTGATTAGATTGTTGTGATATGCCAACAAATTTAAACATTGCTCGTTGAATAATTCAATCGATATGTATTTTCATTAAAAAACATGTTAGCCCCCCCCCCCCCCCCCCCTGAAGGAAATCCTAGATCCGCCACTGCGCTCACCCCACAATAAACAATAGCCATTTCTAGTGCCATTTTCATAAACGCTTAAATTATAATAGGCGTACTCACAAAAACTGCTTATCTGTACATAAGTAACGATAAAGCGAATAAAGAAAGTACGAAAGGCTACATAACGCGAGCAATAGTTACGCTTCACATTCTACTTCTAATTTAACCCTTAGCGGCACCATGGGGTCGTGAACGACCACAAGAAAATGTTGAAATTATTTTTCGAACTAATAAATGCTCAAGTTTAGCCTCATGTAGCATACACAATTTTCGAAAAATATCCCTAATAATCATTGAATTTCATAAAATAGAGTCATCTCAACACTCGTTCACAGCTGTGAAGCCAGGAATTGAAAAATCCACTTTTTTATACATTTTTTTTCAACGTGGGGTCGTGAAAGACCCCAATGTGCCGGATTGTTACAAAATTAAAGTGGTGCCGCTAAGGGTTAAAAAAAGAAGTAGTGAATATGATAACAACAATTATGCACAATATATTTTTGTATGGCACATACGATAATTTCGCGCACAAGCAAAAAATCTAGTGTGATATACGATAAAATATACAGTCAATTTTTGGCGTAATTATAAGATTTCAACTACAATATTTTACCAGGTGCTGCGTAGTGGGGTAAAGATTAAATTTGCATCAAAAACTCAATTTCGAAAAAATGGCACATACGATATTTTCGCGCACAGGGGTCGATATGGTCTAAGGGATAAATGTTAGAAAAAATTTACCCAGCATGATGTGGGGCTCGGACAACACAAACATAAAAATGCACACCACCATTAAGCTACAAATTTAGCTGCAGTAAGTTTTCAGTCTAGCTGAAGTTGGCTTTTTGACAAGCTAATGTTATAAGCTTCGCAATTATTAATAAGAGTTGTCATGCGATTAAAAGGAGCTGTAGCCATATGATTAGCTCTACTAACCGGTTGATAAAATAATTGATAGGAGTTACGAGTACTCCTCCGATTAGGATTAAAATGTATGTAGTTAAGAAGATCTGGTGCAGCAAGAGATCCAGTTACAAGTTGATGCAGATAAAGTATATCCGCAATATTGCTACGGGAGCTCAAAAACTGCATGTGTAATAACTTTAAACGATCCTTATAAGGAGGAAGGTTTAAAGGGCCAATTCAATTTAAGCCTTTGAGAGCAAAGTGAATAAAGTTTTTTTGAATTCTCTCAACTTTATTTATATAAATATTATAAAATGGTGACCAAACTTGGCGACGCACTATTGTATTATATAAAGTCACCGTTACCAAAGGGCTATTAAATTCTTTTGCCCACCTCTTAATGCAGGGATGAGGATTTTTTACAAATTTGATTAATATGATCATTAAAAGCAAACAACTAAAGACCCTATTTTGAGTGTAGTATTGCAGCAATCATTAACACAATATGGGAGGTATACATGCTTCTTCCATTTAAGTGAAGGACCAATTGCTACTAGCTCAAATCAATCAAGTGATAAAGCGAAAATATATCAACGAAGAAAATCACAGCATATTTTTAGGCAGAATAAGCGGCAAAGCAGCAGCGCTGCAGCAACAGGTCGTTATTTAAAAATATTAAATAGCTATCGCGCACTCACAACCTCTTAAAGACCCTTTTGCGATCTTTAAGCACCTTTTTATTTGAATGTTTTTTTACGTAAATGCCCTACTCATGCATTGCACGAGACAAGAGTTTACATTAGACATCCTTTGAGAAAAAAATAAATATCAGGAAGAAGAAAATGAGAAAGGAAAAAATGCAACAACTTTAATGCACAAGCAAACTGCAACTACAACAACAACAAAAAAGGTTTACAATCACAAGAACAATAACAACGACTGTAATAGCAAATCGCTGTTGTGTTGTGCACAATATGTTGACCTGGTTTTAGCCAAGTTAACTAGAGTCAACTGGTTGAGTTGAGTCAGATTAACGTTAGGTATAAAAACAATAATGCAATAAGTTCACTTAATTTTTTTATTTGCGAAATTAAATTTCTATTCGGTCCCAATGAAATAAGAGAAAAAATATTTACGAAATTTATCTTAGGCTATAAGACTATTTATTATACCCTACACTATTTGCTTTGTTACTCAATTTGTAATGGGAATAATTCGGAGAAGCTCTGAACAAGAAGTTGGCAAACCTGGAACTTTTGGGGTCTTTTGGAATAGCTGGCTTAAGCCAACGATTTTGCTCCGGTATGCAAACCAACAACCTTTTGACTTCTCTTTCTAATATTTAGAGCACTTTACTTATGAGGACTTATGGCATTTTGCAGCGAAACCTCTTAATTGTAATTTCAAATGTTGTTGACTATTATAGAAAAAAAAACAAAGTGAAAAAAAGAGAAAAGACCAAAGGATTTACGGACGCATAAGTAACCTCAAATATTAGCAAAGCACAAAATATTTGGCTTTAAATGGCGTTGTCTTTCCTTTGAGGACATCTGTGTGGTCATTCGATTTATTTTCAAATCGAATGAATTGTCGTCTTTAACTTAATTTTTTACAAATTCTTTTATTTGCAAAGCTCAATGAATCGTATTACAAAATTAAGAGGCGACACAATTTTCGTAGGAGCATTCAAGAACTGAGACATTTTTCACATTAGCAGTGAATGAAATCCCAGATGACTGCAGCCAAACGAAGCAGAAAATTAAGCGCATACGAATGTTGAGATCGAGAAAAAACCTTCAGAGTCGAGAATTTAATTTAATTTTGGGAATTAAGATGAAAACGAATAAGGCAAATGCCAGTTTGATTTAAATTGCAAACTGTTCCAAAGATTGAGATAATTTCATATGTAAACCAACAGGAGTTGCTCGAAAAAATCAATTTTTGTTTTTTTTTTTTTAATTGAAATGATTCTTATCAAACTAAAGTCTCGCGGTAGCAAGACTTTCATAGGATATTTGATCAAAAACCAAGATTTTGTTATTTTAGCACACCGGACACAAAACAGTATTTCGAATCAAAAATAGCTTTGACGCCATGCTGAAAAAACATTTTCCTAACTCTTCGTGTAAGTTTGATAGTTTTTTTCATTTTCATCACTTGAATAATCCCGTTCAATTTGATAAGAAAATAAAATCTTGGAGCTCATTTGTAGGAGAATACTATTTGTAGTATGTTACTACTATTGTTTCAGTATTACGCATTGGCAACCCTATTGTGATAACTTGCATTTAATCTACTCTCTGTATCCTAGCATAGTTCTCTAATTTGCATTCCATTAAAGTCATTAAAACTAAACGGTCGTGTTCTTCATTAGAACATATTAGAAATACTCTGACATCCTTAATTCAATACAATAATAAAATCATATAATTCAATATAATGAATATAAAAAATTAATACAAAAGTAAAGTTAATCAGTTTAAGCATCTGAAAGAGGCCCTTGGTTTTTGATAAATATGGTATTTCGAAATAGAGGCACACAATGCTGCGCCTACTCTATCCAGAATTCTGTTTTCTTCGATTATCACGGATTAGGCACTCTGAATTCAACCCAGAAGAACAAATGGTAAATAAGAAATATTAATTACTTAGGTACAATGAAACGCTTGTGAAATGATGACTCATGGATTTTGGATAAAGCTACACGGTTAAAAATTTTGGAATAAATGTTAATACTTTTGGGCTTACATATACATATGACTACACGAGAATTGTATTAAAATTCAATACTGTCTAAATATTAAAATTCATTTTTAATACAATCTGTATTAAAATTTAATACTCGTTTTTATTAAAATTTAAAAAAAAAAAATATGACGTATCCACTGAGATTCAAACCTGGTTCCCTTTCAATACAAGGGTTGCATGAACATTTTAACGACATCAGCCAACGTAGCATCATAATTACGTTGGCTAAATGTAATACTTGCGATAGCATCAAATTGATTCCAAATGTTATAAAATATCGTTTTAATGTTTGAACTGTATTAGAATTTAATACAAAATTTTGTAATATATTCAAAAGTATTAAATTTAATCAAAATTGTATTAAAAATCTTTGTAATACTTCGCTTGTATTAAAATTTATTCCAAGATTTCTAACCGTGTACCATATCCAGAGTTTTCAGTCAAAAATTCAAGAGTTTTCAGTCAAAAATTCAACGAATGTCATCGAATAAGTCCGTATTCACCTAATATGGACCCTTCTGACTTTTTCCTGCTCCCTATGTTAAAATTGCCACTTAGAGAAGACAAATTCATTGAAGGAACTGAAGACTATCCTCCAACCAGCTTACGAAAAATGTTGATAAATAGTTTATTTTTTTTCCATTTTAGTTAACAATTCCGGATACAGCTTATAAATAAACAACTTAGTTTTCTTTACGAAACTGTGGAACTCTTCTTTAATTTCAAACAAATTAATCCATAATTATAATTGATCCCAAGAAAGTTGAAATTTAATTAACCCACTAATGCCATTGTTAAGAGCGGCTTAACTTTGAAATTAAACCAACTGTCTGGTAATTGAAAGGCATTTTCTTAATCCCGCGTTATAAACTTTGAATGATTTGTCCATTGGAAGTTTCTATGTGTACACACACAACAACATGCCCACATAAATTAAAAGTATTTTCATAAATGCTAAAACTTTAAGTCGAATGCCAGAGGAAGATGACAACGACAAAAAACCACAAAAACAACAAGTGTGTTTTGCATCAACCGAAAATTGAAGAGAAGAAAAACTTTTGCAGCAACAGAAAAAACAAAGCAAACACCCACACGAACAAGTTTAATGAACACCCACGGAACATGATTAGAATTTTGGCCCTTAAAGGGGTATGTTGTGATAAGTAAGATCAAGTGAAAATAAGTTTATCGAAGGAAAAAATTTAAGAAGATCCAACAAAAGCAGCATTTGCTGCTAAAAGCTTAACTAACACAAGCAACAAGCTTTGTATTGAAAAGACGCACACTACCCTGGCGGAATAGGGGCATCAGCGACAGATATGATTTAGTCGCAACTCAATGTGCTTTGACACATAAATTTAATGATTGCAAAACAAAAACAAGACTGATTCGAAACACAATACAGTTTCTGTAACTAGCAATTTCAGTAAGCCTAAGCGATCATAATATACTTCGATATGAGCCTTTTTTGTAGTTAACTACGAAAAATCAAACGCCAATTTTTGAGAGTGGTTTTTCAAAAATAAATGGCATTGAACTTTGAAAATAAAAAAAGAAAGTGCGCAGTAACATTCTTTAGCACAAATATGTTGTTATAAAAAAGAAATTATTAAAATCGGCTCAGTATACTTTTCGCCAAAGCGTTACAAACTATTTTCATGTAAGCAATTTCATATAAACAGTAAAGGTGTACATGAATGCATAAAAATTTATACAAAATATTAATAACTACTTAGTTTTTTTGGAGTAATAGATATAAGTCTAAGCATCTTAAGCGTTTTACTGGATAAAATAAATTGATGAAATACTTATCTAATTTGAAATAATAATTGTTAGTTCAACATAAACATTTTTATTTCAGAATTATGAAAATTTAGCTTAGAATAAAACTCGGTGGCTTACACTTGACCTTTGATGACCTTTTGTGAGCATGTCCTGCTGGGTTATTACAAAAACCCAGATATCTGTGCATGAGTGGAACTACATTTAAAAAGTTAAGTGCAGAACAAAAATTAACGTTTTTTAAACCACGCAAACATTCTGCTACGTGTTTGGAAACAGGAAAAAACTTTTCTAGTATTTTTCCTGCAACTTTCACACGGACTGCAATAAACAGGAAGCGTGTGCACACAACATATACGCGCACCCACAAATTCAAACAAAAACACTTGTTCCCATGTATGAGCGGATGTGTGTTGCATGCATTTACTTTAATTACAAGCGTCAAAGGCATATGGTTTCTTCACCGACTCAAAAAAAAGAGTGTTAGAGAAAGAGAGGAACAAACAAATATATACATATATAAAAACAAATACAATAAATGTACGTATCAGTATGAGTGAAGTTACAAAAAAAAACAAATTCCACAAAAAGTTTTCCTTTTTTTTTGAAAAGTTTTTTTTTCGGTATTGTAAAAGTTTCTCCGAGTTTTGATGCGCGTACTAAAGACGTTCTAAAGGCGATGCTTAAATTTATCACTTGATAAGTGTGCGCAGCAGCACAGGATATTGAAAGCAAACGCAAAGATAATAATAATATGATGATGATTTAAAGCAAGACGTTGAATAGGGGGCCTATGAGCAACTACATATGAGACGTTCTTTTACAAACCGAACAGTTTCTGACCGCCACATCTTTAAATCGATCGACATTTTTTTTATGTATTCCTTGAGTTATATTAGAGGACATGTGTGCTGGGAATTAATTTATTATCGAAGATATCGAGAGATACCGAGCTGTGAAGTTCGAAGGTTTTACGTTTTATGATGTCTTATGGTCATGTTAAAATTGTCATATCTCCGGTAAATTTTAACGGAAAACTAATTCTTTTATATCGTTTTAAAGCTAAAAAAATAAGCTTTTTTTGCAAAACTTTTTTCTATGGCATTGGATGAAAAATTAAAATTTTTTATGACCAATCAATGGTTTAAGGTTAGTTAGCAAGGCGATGGTCACTCGATACGAAATTAAAAAAAATATCACTAGATTCCTCGTTAAATTTCCTTTAAGAAATTATTTTTTCAAATTGGTAGGTAAATACGGTCTATCCCAAATAAATGAACCCTTGCGCGCACCTCTGAAAATAATGCGTTCCGCTGCACGGTGGTCCCAAATCATGTTTTCGTTCGAAAATTGCTAGAGAGCGCAAGTCTTGTCGGAAATCAACAATTTTTTTTTTAATAAAAGGTAACTAAAATGCTAATAGATTGCCAGAGATCGAATTTCTAATAAAGGATTTCGTGTTTTATTATTTTAAATTAAGTGCCAAAAAATTGTTTTTTTGTGAAACTAACATTTTTTTCTTTTAATTAAAGCTTACCAAAATTCTAAGAAATTCTCGGAGTCCAACTTTTGAAATAAAAAAATTGTTTCTTGGAGAAAGCCCAAAAAAATTTATTATTAAATATTTATAGTTTCAAAAATTCCTAGAGACCAGAAACTTTGTCGAAAATCAACCATTTTTGTTTTTAAAAGAAAGCTAATTTAAACGCCAAGAGATTTTCGTACTCCAATCATTTCGTTTTTAGTTATTTTAAGTTAAAAGCCAAGAAAACATTTTTTTCAATTATTTATGGGTATAAAAAACGCTTGAGGGTGGAAATTTTTGTCGGAAACGAACATTTTTTTTTTTTTTTCAACAAAAAATAACAAAAATGCTTACAAATTTCCAGAGCTTAAATTTCGAAAAACTGTTTTCGGATTATTATATTTTAAATTTAATGAAAAATTGATTTTTTTAACTTTTTTTTTGGTTCAAAAATGGCTAGACAGCGCAAATCTTATCAGAAATTAACAATTTGTTGTTTTAATTACAGCTTAGTAAAATTAAAGCAAAGTTTTATAATCCAAATCTTAAAACAGAAATATTATTTCTTGGAACAATTAAAAAAAAATGTTTCTTTAAATATTTTTTGGTTTCAAAATTCCTGGAGTCCGGGAATTCGGTCGAAAATGAACAAATTTTTTCTTAAATAAATGCTTACTAAAGTACTAACAAATCGTCGATGTCTGAATTTTGAAAACAAATTTTAATTTTTTATTGTTTTAAGTTAAGACCCAAAAAAAATTTTTTTCGGCATTTAACTTAAAATAATTAAAACCGAAAACTTTTTTTCGGAAATTCAGGCTCTGCCGATTTCTTGGAGTTTTTGTTAGCTTATATTGAAAAAAAAATATGTTAATTTCCGACAAAACTTGCACTCTCAAGCATTTTTTAAGCCCATATATATTTAAAACAAATGTTTTCTTGGCCTTTTAACTTAAAATAACTAAAAACGAATTTTTTTTTTTCAAAATTGGGGTACGACTATCTCTTGGCGTTTAAATTAGCTTTCTTTTAAAAACAAAAAATGGTTGATTTTCGACAGAGTTTCTGGTCTCTAGAAACTTTTGAACTATAAATATTTAAAAAAAATTTGTTGGGCTTTTTCCAAGAAACACTATTTTTATTTCAAAAGTTGAACTCCGCGCATTTGTTAGAATTTTGGTAAGCTTTAATTAAATGAAAAAATGCTAATTTCTGTAAAGATTTGCGCTGTCTAGCCATTTTTGACCTACAAAAAAATTTTAAAAATAACATTTTTTCGGCACTTAATTTAAAATAATAAAAAACGAAATCTTTTATTAGAAATTCGATCTCTGGCAATCTATTAGCATTTTAGTTACTTTTTAATAAAAAAAAATTGTTGATTTCCGACAAGATTTGCACTCTCTAGCAATTTTTGAACCAAAACATGATTTGGGACCACCGTGCAGCTAAACGCATTATTTTCAGAGGTGCGCGCAAGGGTTCATTTATTTGGTTTACCTACCAATTTGAAAAAATAATTTCTTAAAGGAAATTTAACGAGGAATCTAGTGATACTTTTTTTAATTTCGTATCGAGTGACCATCGCCTTGCTAACTAACCTTAAGCCATTGATTGGTCATAAAAAATTTTAATTTTTCATCCAATGCCATAGAAAAAAATTTTGTAAAAGGCTTATTTTTTTAGCTTTAAAACGATATAAAAAAATTATTTTTCCGTTAAAATTTACCGGAAATATGACAATTTCAACATGACTATAGAACATCATAAAACGTAAAACCTTCGAACTTCACAGCTCGGTATCTCTCGATATCTTCGATAACAAATTAATTCCCGGCACACGTGTCATCTATTATAACTCAAGGAATACGTAAAAAAAATTTCGATCGATTTAAAGATGTGGCGGTCAGAAACTGTTCGGTTTGTAAAAGAACGTCTGATATGTAGAAAAAGACAGAAGCTCTAGAATTCAACTTTTAAAGCAAAGAAGAAATAAAAATAATTAAAGCACTAGAAATATATTTTCACTTTGTTTATAAACAGTAATAATGTGTTACCTCAGTTAGAAGGCATGAAGCTTATGAGTTGGGAAATTTGATAAGCCTATTTTTTTATAAATAAAAAATTCCAATTGGTTTTAAAAGTCTGCAAAATACGCTTTCATGAAAGTAAACTTATGAAATTTTCACATCACTATGATAATTTTTATTCTTACAAAAATAAAACCAAAATTCTCACACCAAATTTTCTGAAATTACCTTATGTGCCACATAATCTGCTAGGGGCATTGCAAGCATTACGTACAGTAAAATAAAGTCAAACTAAGAAATGCCAAGTAGATTTTCTTTTTACTGCCGTTTTTCCACGAAATAGAGATGAAAATGTATAAAGCTTAGTTATTGGTTACAAAAAAAAAAAATGCAGAAAGCGTGAGTCAAAAGGTAGCAAAAGCCAATGGTTGCTGTGTAATCCTGGTCACTTAAGTTGATAACACAATAAGTAGACCGATTTTCAGCAATTTTTCACAAAAATTTTTACGGTAAGCGGATAAGTGAAAATTCAATTTGACACAATTTATTTATGTTCGTCTTGAGACTTTGAAATTTAAGAAAATTTCCCTATTAAACGTTGCTGTTAAATTATCAAAAGCAATACCAAATTACAATGAGAGAGAATTGTAGATTTTTTTTCCTCGCTATTGCAAGGCTTTGGGTAGTTAATCAGAAATAGAAAATTTTTCCACGCTTATATTTCATCTTTTGTTAAACCGATCTCGAAGCTGATAACTTTTGGGCACTCTGCTCGATAAGTACTTTAATTTGATATATCATTTATTGCTGTAGCTACTCTAGATCCTGTCAAATAAGCCTTACCTTCGAGGAAAAAACTATACTAAGTGACAATACGGCTAAAAAAAAATAGTGTCACGTCATACGTTTCATTACACACACCTAATATGAAATCACGCACGTGCTAAAGAAGTTTTACTTCAAAAAACTAAGAGGAAACCATAATTTGTGCTGCGGTCAACTTTAAACTAAAGTTAAAATGGGCTAAAGCTAGTTATACTAGTTTCATCCTCTGCTAGGAGGACTCATCAGTAACTTTTAAGCCAATTAGTAAGAGTGTGATGAGTCCTCCTAGCAGAGGATGAAACTAGTATAACTAGCTTTAGCCCATTTTTCCTTTTGATTTATCTTTTTAAGTTGTAATTTCTTTGGTGTTGACACACACATATATCGAACAGTAAGCTCAATAAAATAACATTTAAAAATTATTTTCTGTTCAAAAACCATAAAGAAATTAAAGGTAAAATATCTTTTACCCTTTAGATTCTTCTAAAGTTTAGAAGATAAATTTTTAAAAAAAATTTTTTGGAAGACCTACTAATTCCGAACATTTTATGAGAGTCTAACAACTTTTTTCGTAGAAATGGTATTTACGGAGATAAAACTTTATTGATTACATTGAAAAATTGCTGCGCAAAAATGGTTCGACTTGTGCTGAAATTCTTACAGCATATCATCAACTAGCATAACAAAAATCAGCAAAATCGGACACCTCAAGTTCCAAATTATGTACTATATGCCAAAGCGAAAAGATTTTAGCAATCAGTTCACGATTTTGCTGATTTTACTTTCTACATAGTATAGTATGTACATTGAAAATTACTTTATCACCCGATGAAAGATTTTTCATTTTGCTAGAGTTATTTCGCAACAAATGCCAGAATTGATACTTGATATGGGAGAGAGCTATTATTTGCTGGAGGGAGACATCCTATATTATTGTTAATGCAAAAGTAACGACGCGCATTTCATTACTACAAATTTTCAGGTTTGTTTTATCTATTGTAATTTCAAAGATAAGAAGGCCGAAAGATTAGTAATTTTTTTTATTAGCACTACATTGGCACTATATAAGCGAGCGGATGTGGATTTTCATCTTATTTATTTTTTATTTAAAGACGTGTAAATTATTTCAATTTTCAATTTCAATTTACAAGGTTCTTTTATAATACAAAGAGGATTTTTTAGTATAATTAATAATTTGGTAACAATAATAAGTAGGTAAATAAACAACTACATACTTATTTATTTTTATGCAACTTATTCTTCTAAAGTAATTTTATATTAATGTAAAGAAATGGCTACTGTTCTTATTTTATAACTTATTTCAGTTATTGATGAGCAAAGTAATTAAAAATGGTTCGCCTAAATTTTTCGCTCTCATGAATTGATCTGAATTGACTCGGCAAAGAGTTCCAAAGTCGGATGGCATTAATGAAGAATAATCGTGATGAGTTTAAGTAATTAAATTTAGGTTATTAACACATTACTCCTTTGCGACAAGCTAAACTGTAATTTTTCTAATAAATAAAATGGTGTTTTCACGTGAATAAGCTTATGAAGAAAGACACAGTTTCTGAAACTTTGGTAGGTGATTATGTCACATCCCAGGATCTTATTTTTAAACGAAGACACATGATCAAACCTACGTAAACCATACACATTTCTTACAGCATGATTGAAAGCCATTCGTAATTTTAGCTGGGAACGAGAATCAAGTTTACTGTAGACTAGTTCTGCACAAGATATAATAGGGACAATTAGCTGAACAACAAGTTTACGTTTGGTTTCAACCGGTGTATAGTCAGCTGACATCCTTAGATTCCGTAGAATAAAATAAATTTTTCGGACTACACTGTTTACATGGTCTGTGCACGTTAACATTGAATTAATATGAAAGCCAAGGTTACATACTTTGCTAATAATTTTCATATTTGTTTCGCCTATACTTAAATTGGGTATGTCTTCAATATATATTTCGTTCTTAGATATAGGCAAAACAAACGATTTTTTAGCATTCAGTTGAAGACAGTTGGCTATTGCCCAATTGTTGATGGAATCTAGATCTTCATTAATTCTGCAACATAAGTCCTCTAAAAGACCAGCCCGGCTAGATAAGTATAATTGGACATCATCTGCGTAGGCATGCAAAGTCGCATATTTACATTTTGAGAAAACGTCATTTAAAAAAATTGTAAAGAGCATCGGTCCAAGGACTGATCCTTGAGGCACACCTGAATTTAATAGTTTATAATTTGAATAATTATTATTCACCTTAACCCTTTGAAAACGATTTGACAAATAGCTTTTCACGAGCCGTACTGCAGCATCACTGAAACCGTATAAACGTTTTAGTTTTTCGCAAAGTAAACTATGGTTCACGGTATCAAAAGCTTTTGTAAAATCGAGCATACACAGCAGAGTTATATCTCCTCCATCATACGATGGCCTTATGTCATCCATTATTTTGACAATGGCAGTTGCGCAACTGTGTCCTGCTCTAAACCCGGACTGGAATGGTGAAAGAAGTTTATTTTCATTTAAGTAATCCAGTATTTGGTTACTTATAAGGGCCTCACACACCTTAGACAAGCATGATAATATGCTAATTGGCCTAAATTCATTAGGCTGATTTGCCGATAGCGTTTTTGCAACAGGTGTGACCAAGGCTATTTTCCAAGAGTTAGGGAACGAAGATGTGGTGAAACAGTGGTTCAGGATATGCGTCAAAGGACTAAGAATATGGACAAGTATAATTTTAACAAATTTGAGGGATATTCCATCCTCACCAATAGCATTGGATCTAATTTTAAGAATGCTCTTTCTAACATTATCCGTCAAGAAATTTGTACCTTCAGTAAAAAAAATTACATAAGAGCATAGTTCGTCCTTTACTCCTCAACCTGATACGTATCTAAGGTTTTTAATGTATTTTCATTGTTCTTACGTAGCCTACTGAAATTGGAATTTTGTTTAATTAAATTTAAGCGCTTAAGTGGACCATGACCGATTTAGCTGTTACTTTCAACTACTGTACACTACCCATTTAACTACAGCATTTGTTACCTTTATCTTTTAATTGTTCCATTGTGTTCTTCATATTGTTGTTGTTATTATTAATATGATTTTGGCAGTGAAATTTTTGCTGCAGATGATGCTCTGGCAATAGAATTTTCTGTTGTTTTAGCGATAGCGATTGCTGACGTAAATTCAGCATCATGTAAACAAATGTTTACGCTACTTTGTTCTTGTTGCTGTTATTTTTTTATAAAAACGGAAATTGTAATTTTACGTATGTGTGCATGCTATTGTGTAAGGATAATTGTTTATATACATGTGCATCAATGTGTGTAAAATTGTGTGCATTTGTAAGGCGGATATGATGTTTCTTTCAGTGTATTTTATATCCTGCTGTTGTTAAATTTACAAAAAGCGCCCACATTATGAATACAATTTAGTTTATTTTCAATTTTTATTTCTTTGTTGCTTTTGTTGTTACACAGCGGCAGCAGCATATTAAGGCAACAACAGGAAAATATTTAAAGATTTGTACTCTTTTTAGAGTTTTAAATTTTATTTATTTAACGAATTATAACAATTTTTTATTTTATTTATTTATTTTTATATTTTCTTTTCAACTGTTTCCATAAAAGCTGTGCAGCTGAATTTTTTACTATCAGAAAAGGATATTTTGGTAAAATATAGTTTAGTATTAGCACCACAACATTAAAATGTATGGTCAATTTTCAGGATAGCGAATAATTAAAGAATTTTTAATTTCCTTTAAACAAAGTGAGCAGAATATCAGACATTGTGTCAGATTTGTATAACTCTTTTTTAACAAAACCTCGAGGCTGTGAGCATTGATGCTGAAAAATTATTTAAGTAGAGTGCATAAATTAAGGGTATGTAATGTTATTCTGAAAATTTTACTTTTTTCATTATCGCAATTTCGAACCACATGAACTATTAATGTCAGCATTTTGTGCATCGCCAGTAAAAAATAATCATTTAAATTTACCTTCGTTGCTATGAAATATCCCTTCTCAAATAAATAGAAAAAACTTGCGTAAAATTGATTGTTACTCATACGCTGTGTTGAGCCATATCGTACGAACAATAGTTATATCACAAAATACATATATTGGTTTCGATACAACTTCAGAACCACACTCAAAATCAGTATTTTTAGCTATTAGGTATATTATAGTCTAAGGTTTTATCAATGGATTTTCGAATCAATCGTTTTAGACAAATTTGGTTACAGTAAGTGGCTACTTTATTTTTTTTATCGAAAGCGCACAGTTTCAAAGCTCAATATTTCAAAACAAATAATTCGCACAGAATAAAATTGACTGTATATCTGACTTCAAAGAACTTAATATAATATATATATACATATATACATTTCAAATAATTTTATCCAAATTATTTTTGGATTCGGAAGTTTTACTGTGGTTACATTCATTGTGGTTGATTTCATGAGCTATGAACTTTTAATTAGCTCTTATGTGCCGTCAATTTCTTTAAAAACTTTAATTAGCCTTAAAACTTAATTAAATGCTTTTAAAAAAATAGTGGTGGTGTTCTAGTAACAGCTTAGGGCCATAGCTTTCAGAAGCTTAATTGTGGCTTATCAAATTTTTTTCTTTATTGGGGTTAAGACTCAGTTGAGTTTAGTCTTAAGGAAAATTGTCACAGGAGAATATGAAAAAATACCTATTTATATGTATATTAAATACAAAACTTAAATAAAAAAAAGTAATTCAGGCTTTTTTAGTATGCAATAAGGACATATCTCAAACCTGTTAAAGGCTTTCTGAATTGTTTGTTTTTTGAATAATAAAAAATAAGATTTAACCTTCAGACACTTTTTTCAAGTCTTAAAAGTTTTTTTGTGATAATTTTTTTTTTTTAAATTTTCGCCCGCAGTAAAGAGAAAATTTTAAAAATCACAACTCGCTTTTAGAAATAGTTGTTATTAAGCTATCATTTGAGTACAAAACTCATACGGCGTAGTAAACGAAACGAAGCAACATGAGATATATCGATATCGATTCAAAGTTTAACTAAGTGGTCGATTCAAATCGATGCAGAACATCAGAAAACAGAAAATTTAACTTAACAATTTTTTATTTTTTTCACCTTTTCAAATATTTTGTAACAGAAATACTATTCACAGCTATATTTTAGTAATTTAAAATATATAAATATTTTTCACTTATTCTAAATCGCACATCGTTTTAATTAATAATTTCAATAATTTAATTGTTTCTCTGATATTTATTTAGCGTCAGATTATTTAACGTGTGTAAACAAACAACTAGCACGTTTCGCGTCAGACTGTTTGCACGCATTAATTGGCTGTTGTGTCGCATTCAAAATGCCGGTTAATAGGGTTAAAAAAAAAACAAGGGAAAAATAAACAAACTGCCACTTAAATTTCTACTTTACATTATTATGAAAATTAAATTTTTTATCATTTAGAATTTTGAAAAATCAACTTAATGAAGAATAATTTTAACGGCTTCGTCCCTACTAGGTATAAAACTGACTGATGTTTTTGTGGTGATAATTTTGCTGAGGTGCAAGTAAGAAAGGTATAAAATACCTAACCGCTCTATATTTTCTTGAACAAAAGAATTTTTGGTCAAAATACACTCTGCATAGTCAGACTGTTTCTCAAGGCAGATACAAAGCGTTAGATATAACTTTTGTAAGAAAGAAATATGTATATCTCTCAGAATAGTAACAAGAAGTACAACTTTTTCAAACAATGTTTTCAAATGTTCGAAAAATAACAACAGGACCATAATATATTATTCAGGACCATAATTATAGGGCAATTTCATACCAATACGGGTAAAATAAATTTCCTAAAATTTGTTAGAACAACTGCTTTTAGCAATTTAAAAACTTTTCAGCTAATCAATTAACTTAAGCTGTCTTACAATAAGACAGCTTAAACTTGACAAAATAACAACAGGATGTCATCATGAATTGCCCGCGCTAAATTGTAATTAAAAAACTTTTAAATGGCAGCATTGCACAATTTTCAATAACTACAAGAAATGAAGGAAGGTTGAGAAAAAATAGAAATATAAGTTAAAGTACAGAGTGAGCAGAAAGATTATAATTCAATTATATTGGTTTTAAAAACGATAGAGCGATGAGCGTAAAACAAACGTGAAAGGAAAACCTTGAAGTAGAAGAAAACGGAAAAAATAAAGAGTAAATATTGCAGACTAAAAATAGCAGAAGTCCATGCTGGGCAACACTGTTACAATGGGAAAAAATTTCGTGAAAATGTTTATAACGTAAATGTAGCTTAAGCAACGTATAATAATCACTAACGGAACTCAACATTAATGCAACGTAAACCTAACGTAATCCAAACGTAACATAAGTCAAAGGCAATGTAAGGAAAACATAACTTCTACGAAATGCAAACGCAGCGTAATGTGAATGTAACGTAACGCCAACATTACGTAGCCCGAGGATTGCGCAACGTAAATTTAATGTAAAACAAAACATAACATTTCGCAGATTATTTATTTTTTTTAGTGTATCTACAGAAAATACAATGCAAAGAAAAATAGAACGTTAAGGGGTTACACCCAGTTGCAAATTTCAATGTTAGTGATCAAAATATCTGGAAAATCTCTAAGCAAATCGCTTATAATTTTAACTGCTTTCCATAACACAATTTACTAGTACTAAATTATAAGTTTATTTTTAATCAATATTAAACACAAGCGACAGAGTAGTAATGTTTTGCTCAAAACTTGAAAAAATATTTTCTGAAAGCAAACAGTTCGGTTCGATTAACTACTTGAATTCTTCACGAAGCATAAAGCCTCCACAAAACTCTTCCAACGTACACGACAGTAGCGAGTGTCTTCAATTCTCGAACGGCTGCGTTTTCAGCTATCAATGCTTACCGGCAGACTTCAGTTATTGGTTTTTGCAAGAAGTGCCGAAACCATTTCCACTTTTGCTATTTAATTCGAATGGCAGCATCTGGTGAACAACTCGATATTAGAGATTATCCTAGACCAGCAGAGCTCGAAAGATAATTATTGGTGAACAATTTTAAGTTCTGAATCAGAACGCTGTTGGAAAGCCAAGTTTCACAGCCGTACAAAATAACTGGCTTCACGTTTGATTCAAAGACTTTCGACTTCGTTGTTGTTGATAGGAACGAAGACTGCCACACATTATGAAGTTGAGCAAAGGTAACTATCGCTTTGCTGATTCTATAATGGATGTCCTTTTTGATTCCGCCCTAAGGTGTTATTACGCTGTCCAAGTAAGTAAGTTATTCACTTCTTCTATACTCCATTCACCAATAATGAAACTATTGCTGGTACTGGTTTGGCAGATGGAAATACATTTTGTTTTGCTAATGTTGACTTGCAGACCTACTTTTTCTGAAGAAGATCGAATGATTGTAAGTTATCTAGATGCTAGCACATTTAATTTCACCATTTATAGAGTCTAGAGCTCTGCTAAGAACATTGATTGGTTGCAGCGGATATTTTTTTAAAAAATAAGTATCAATAAAATAGATAGTAATTGTTATAAGATAATCTCAAAAAAAAAAATAAAAATTACTACAATATGTATTTTATTTAAAGTTAAAGTGTCGTCCCGTAAAAACTTTTAAGAAAAATGCTATTGCCATATAACTTGGTTTAACACCTTAGCAAGAGAACATTTTTAATTGAACATTGCCACCACCCACTCTAGTGGAATGTCTATTAATTTTTACAGTTTTCTACCGTGTCGTCAGTCCTTCCTTTGCTGTTACCAAGTTTTCGAGGTTGAAAACAACAAAAAGAAGAAATAAAGAAAAATTAGAAATTGCTACTTTTCGTTGCAATTTACAGCAAGTACTCGCGATAGCAACGATACTTCATCATGAACTGTTTGTTACTTTTAAACTTGAGACTGTCGGTTGTTTAAAGCACAACTAAGTATGTAGCAGATAGAAAAGAAGTAAAAGTAGAACAACCACCAGCAAAACGGTCAAGAGTGTTTGGCCACGTCAGCAGAGAATTAATAAATGTGCCAAAGGATCAACAGGATGTAGGTTGTTAATTCATTTAATAATGCAGGCAGGCGGGCAACCAGCCCATGCAGTAGGCGTTATCATCATCGTCTTTGCCGGTTGCTGTCGAGCAAAAATTAATGATTTATTGCGCAAAAATGAAAGTTTATTTCATTTAAGGGCAGGGTAACGTATTTAACATATTTTTTTTTTTACTTTTTTTTTATTTTTTTATCTAAATAAAAAACCTTTCAAAAATATTTAGTAAAAATTTGAGACGGAGCGGAACAAAAACAACGAAGATACAGCAGTTTAAGCAACCGTGCCTCATACATGACTCAGTGCACGTTTATAACTTTAAAGCGTTTTTCCCACAACTCACGTTTTCAAAGTCGGTGTCCACCGTATCTTCAAAACTACTGCATCGATTCTTTTGAAATTTTGAACACTATTTCTGTATATAATTAACGAGGTGACGCTGGAGAGGTTTTTTCAAAATTGTCAATATTTATTATTTTATAATAACAAATTATTCGATTTTTTTTTTTTTGCAAAAATCGAGTTTTTCACTTCAAAGTGTTCCCAAAAATTGAAATTTCAAAAAAACCCCCCAGCGTTACCAGGGGAAATCAATTATCTAACGAACAAAAATTTTTTTTTTTTGATTTGAGATGATCCAGCACCGACTTATTGTGGACACCGCAATTATACTTTTTTCTGAGACACTTCCAAAAATGCTGCCGTAGTTTTCAATATTTCTACCTGAAAATTTTTCAAAATATTCTTCAAGTGTTATACTTTGATCTACCATTGGTTTTAATAAATAGATTTTTACTGTGTTGTCGAAAAAAATTCACAAAAATGAGCCTATTTTTGTACGAATTAACGTTACCCTCCCCTTAATCAAAAAGCATTTCAGTAAATACAATGAAATGAAAGAGAGAAAATATGTATACAAATGGTATTATGTTATTACCGTATTAACTTTCTTATGTGGATATTTCAAGTTATGACCTGGTTTTGACGAGCTGTGAAATATTTTAGGTTTTGTGAACGTATTTTAGCACATTACTTGTTAATAAAACTTTTTCATTACAATTTCTCTTTTTATCAAAGAAAATTGAAAAATAAAAGACGATATTTTTCTTTTAATGAAATGGCATTTTTAATAAGTCTCAATGCCATACTACACGACTGCGACAAGAGCATGAATTGTTCAATAGAAAAAAAATTTCAATTAAATTTTCTGTTCGATAGCTTCAGCATTGGCACTGAACTTACAATGAGCCAAATTATGTTTTCTCGATTCAAAAACAGATGACAGTGCGAAAGCTCTATGGCAACAAAAAAAACTAAATAGCTTACTTTGAGTTAAGAGCCATTTATCCAATAGGTCTGAAAGGAATTTTCAGTTCATTTTTGGGCGATTATTTTACGTTTATCTTAACCCAAGCAAAGCTCAAAATAAATGGGAAGTTTTGTCTATAGCTAATGGTAATGTGGTCTTAAATCGATTTTACTTAAGTCGACTCAAGCTGGTTTCCGTTTTTACCACACAATATACTTAAGTTGCTTACATTATTTAGAGGCTATTAAAAAGCAAATAAATAGTTATCAAATTAAGTAGTACAGCATTATCTACATTTTGGACTTTATATAAAAGACAAGAAAAAATTTTGCGATGATTCTTAACTGTTCAATGCAACAAGTAAAATATAGTACGCTTACAGACTTTTAAGCGTCGGCTAACAAAGCTTACTGATGATATGACCTAGCGGTCACTGAAACTAGTATAAGCAGCTAAGTAGTTGGCCATTTTTTCCCCACTGAATACATCTTGAGTTTGTAATTTTTTGGCGTTTTTTTTTTTTCACTTAAAGTAGTGAACAAAAAGATCTGTACAAAACATAAAAAAATATAATATATATATCGATGGAACTTGAAATGTTAAATATTTTTCAATGGGAGACATTATTATTTTTAAGTTTAAGTATTTACCGCTGGTAAAGAAAGGAAAAAATTTGCAGAAAATCTTTTTTTTTTCGCCCTGTAGCTGTTAACATTACACTTTAACGTTTTCTGCATTACTTTATCATTCTATGCATATTTTACGTATTCTCGAATATCGAGGGAGTAAGACGCTAAAAAAATCTGAATTTTTGTGCCAAATCTGTTGTTGGCAAAACAAGTCATTTGCATACAAAACAGAAAAGAACAACAACACTATAAAAAATGTACAATGTCGCTCATACTAAAACACACTTTCACTCACACACAGTAAAAAAATATATGTATGGAATAACAAAATCATACATCTTGGCATTTGTTTGCATTTGTCACATGAAAATTTAAAACCTTGAACCTTAAGCGACGCCATGTGTGCGACAGCAGCTGCTGAATTGATGTGGGTGGCACCGCGCATTGGTACCCACTTGTATTTTATATGCGTGCAAATTATGCTCGAGGCATTTCCAGGAAACATTTTCAATTATTTTACCAACACTCAGGGAAAAGACCACTTCGCTCCACCGACCCATTTCTCACAACCGAACAATGACAATTTCATACAAAATTTAAATGTGATTTTTTATAATTTCAGAGAATTGCAGTAGAAATTTGTAGATTTCACAAGCAAAATGTGAAGTATTGGCGTAGGTTAGGGTTGCAATTTGTTTCAACTCGTTGTTAAATGTTACCGTTATTAATAGCTCTCACGGGCTATGAAAGGGTCTGACAAATTTTAGTTTAGTTGAATTTTTTATGATTAATCAGGTGTCTCAAACTCAGTTTTGTATATATTAATCAGCCTTGTCAATAAGTATATCAAAGCAATAACACAACGCTGCGCTGCATTATTCACCACTATGGTAAGCATAATCAGCTGAAAAGTGTCAGAAGTTTTCAGATTCGCTATCTATGATTCAACAATAAGTAGATCAGGAGAAGGACAAACGAAGAAACACTTTGTATTTTCGTTAGCCACGATGTTAAGAGCAACGTTAAGTATCATAATGAAGCAACTGGGCGCAAATAAATAGACAGTTTCTGTGTAAAAACTGATTTAAATTAATATTCTCAGCTGAACTGACGACAGACACTGATACAGTGATTTAAAGCAGGGACATGAACCGGTTTTGAACTGGAAAACCGCTTTTTTTCAATAATTAACTGAACCATTAACCGAACCGAAATTTTCGACAAATGATTGATCCGAACCGAAAACCGAACCACTTTTTATAACGGTTCGAGGGTTCATTCTGATCAATTTTTAATGAACAAATTTCCCCCACTTGTTTTATTTTTTTTTTGATAAATATGGAAATTGATGAAATTTTGAAAGAAATAGGGAAGCATGAGACAGTGTTCAAAAATAAATCATTAATAGATAAAATCAAATCGTTTGATAATATAAAGCGGCTTTCAAATAATGTTAATGTTTTGAACTTTTGGAATAACTACCCTGCCAAAGAATTATCTGAATTAGCTCAAATTATTTATGATATTTCAGCAACCCAGGTTTCGGTAGAGAGGATATTTTCCACCCTAAAATTTATTATCGGAGACCTGCGGGGAAATATTGACGAAGATTTGTTAGAAGATATTTTTCTCATCAATCTCAACTGGTTATTGTAAATCAAATTTTTTATCAAATACTAATTTTTTACTACGTACTTATAGCGTATGACATAAATTATATGTTCATGTATATTTCTATATCCTTTTGGATTGTTACTGAATATAAATAACACAAATTTTCAAAGTTTTTTTTTTCATCCCCGAACCGTTTAACCGAACCGAAACCATGGTTCAAAGAAAACAAAAACCGTTTTGACGAATCATTCCAAAATTGCAAAAACGGTTCGAACCGATGAACCGACCCGACTAAATTTTTCACCCGGTTCACGTCCCTGATTTAAAGCTTCGAGCTTCATAGCTAAGTAGACTAATACTTAGCTGTAATAGCCAAACTCCATTATTATTATAGATTACCCATCACCAAATATTTACAAAACTATACAACTGTCAACTAGATCCTAAATGCCAATTGTCAGAGCTCAAATTGATTTTAACTCAGTAAATAATGCTATTGGTCTAGACTTTAATCTAACTAAACCTGTATTTAGGTCATTATTAAATTCTGTGAATAATTTTAATTGAATTGTATATTATTAGTTAGAATTTGTTTTTTTATTTCTTTGTATTTTTTAATCTAGTCTGTAAGAAAATTTGTTCCATTAGACTTAATAAAATAAATGAAAATGAAATGAAATGTATCCAGCTTCGAATGTAGGATTATGATACGCATATGTTATAGGAATCACTGATAGAATTCATTGAGAAGGAGAGAATAGCACTTTTATCAGCTGAGTCTTTTAAAAACCTCTGACTAAATGTCAAATCGCACCAAAAAATAGAATTTTTTCTATTTCTCTGCGATAAATTTTCTAGTGGGGTCATTCCATCTATAATTTGCCTATTTATACCCTGACTTGCTTAAAGTTGGCTGAAAATTTTTTGAGTGGTTAAGGCATTATCTAATATATAGAAAAACAATATATCAAACTTTTCTGACAAATAGTTTTGATAAAAAATTAATTTCTTAACTCTGTTCAGAGCCGCTCGTAAATAACACAAAAACTTTAATGATGAATATAAACAAACAAACACAATTCAAATTCGCTTTCATATTATTTTCAGGTAGCTGTGTACTAGTAGATGACAAAAAACTGCAATTCTGGAAAAATTAACGCCTAAGCGTTATATATACACTGAAAGAAAGAAAAAATTACGTTTCAGGAAAACATCGATTTCTCAAATACTCGAGATTTCAACTTTTTTAGGCTCAAAATGTTCAAAACATATAGGAGTACCATCCCTCAAAGTTTCATTTATGTTTTTGCACTCTATTTGATTTGACAAGCATTTTAGTAAAGATTTATGAAACTTAAAAATAAAATTTGGATATTCCATTGATACTTTTGTTAATTTTTCGATGTGTTTTTGCAATATTTATAATATTTTCAAAGTTTCGAAATCTTCAGCTTTTTTCAATTTTTAAAAGTTTTTAAATTTTTTAAGTTTTCTATTTTTTAAAAAATTTCAAAAACTTATGAAATATTTAAAATTTTACAAATGGAAAAATTTCAAAAAAAAAATTGAAAAAGTTAATTTTTTCAATTTATGCCAATTTAAATGGTATAAATAGGCAAATTATAGATGTAATGACCCAGTGTCAATTTTGTACTCACTACAAACGTATAGGAAAAACAGAAGGAAATCGAACGTCTCAATTCTGTTTAAACATTAATGTCGTTTTTCCGTTTATACATTGCCAGTATACGTTGCTCTTTCGTAACGACACATTAGAAATGGAAAAATCAGTCATCAGTATCATTGAGATCAAGGATTATATGAGAAAAATTCTTCAAGAGTGCAAAGAGTCAATTTTTTTTGGCCTGTTGGCTTAGCAAGAAATAAATTGTCTTAAGCGAACCAACATAAAAATTATATGATTAATTTCAAAAAGAGGTTGTGAAGTATTACAACGTTGCATTGAGAAATGTGCGTCACAATTACATTGTTTGAAATCAATCGACTTGATGATCTTAACCTTAGAACATTTGCTCATTTTATCATACGTTTCTATTCGAATTGTTCCGCAAGCTGGTTATATTTATTTCCCAATTATAAACTTCACATGTCTCTCAAATTAATAATTGCACAGGCCGACAAAATTTAACCAACATTCAGACCCAGAAACCAGACTATATATTTCCGAAGGTTTTTGATGCGCTGATTCCGAATCTGGTCGCAGAATTGCTCCATCACGTCAGGTTTTCGAGATATCCTAACCTAAAAGTGCAAAAAACATTGTTTTTGCCCATTTTTGAGGTTATGTAGAACCGTGAATTTTCTTTTTTTTCAAAAAACTATATGTGTGATCTTAAAGAGTTGTTATTCTTCTTTCCAATGTCGTTGAGTTTTCTGAAATATCTTTCTTTATCGTCCAGTTATCGCATTTTGAAATTTTCAAATTTTTTGACACACAAATGTTCCTAATGAGCTTGCAGGTACAGGCAAAATCACAAATATGAAAATTTCAAAATGCGATAGATCGGCAAAAAAGAAAGATATTTCAGAAAACTCAACGACATTGGAAAGAAGAAGAACAGCTCTTTAAGATCACACATATAGTTTTTTGAAAAAAAGAAAATTCACGGTGCTACATAACCTCAAAAATGGGCAAAAACAATGTTTTTTGCACTTTTAGGTTAGGATATCTCGAAAACCTGACGTGATGGAGCAATTCTGCGACCAGATTCGGAATCAGCGCATCGAAAACCTACGGCAATATATAGTCCGGTTTCTGGGTACAATTTTTGTCGGCCTCTGTTGTTATTACCTAAAAAATAGGTTTCGACCAAATCACCCTGACCAAAGCGTTCCGTTTAGGAATACATAACAAGTCAAGCGTAAGTTTATTGCATTCTTTTTTAGAGTGCAATAATACCTTTGTATTCGAGGAAGAATGATAATATCGGTGAACTTTTTAGTGGATTTATGTTTTGAATTAAAGGATCAACATAATTAACCTAAAATATCAGGAGCATAAGAGTTTGGCTTATTGTAATTTTTGGACGATTTTTACTTGGCAACGGAAAGAAGACTCTTTTCCAGCACCCACCACCAAAAGTTTGCTGGATTAAAATTATTGTATTTGTGGCACCAAATGCATTTAATTGAAATGTAAATGCGGTTGATTTTCAATTTACCCAACTTTAAGTGTATTTTGAAATCTTTAAATCCTTTGGATATGCCTTCTTTAAATACATGGCTTAAAGCCTACCTTTTCACTATTTAGTTGTCTTGCTTACATTTTAACTCTCCAAATCGAATCCAACTCAAAAGCAGTTCAATACATAGGATTCAATGCTAATCCTTAAAATCCTTCAATGTCATGCTTGGGATCTCAACTAATCCTGCACTCAACATGCGAATACACTATTAAGGGAATATAAGTACATGCATACAAATAAATACGTGTGTATAGAAACACACAAACACACACATGTTTTTTTTCTTATTCAGTATAGACCTAATGTGCACGTTTCGAATTCGTTTGTGCGCATTCCGTTTTTTGTAAGTAAAACGAACTCGTATTTGAAGTCCGTAACGAATTCGAAACGAATTCGTTTTTTGTAAATAAAGCGTATCAAATGAGAGAAAATATCATTCGCCTTTGACATATATTTTAATATATGACAGGTAGCCTACAGGTTCAAGCCTGACTTTGGAAATTTGTAAATCGTAAGTAAAATTTAATTTGATAATAAAATAAAATTATATGCAATAAAGTCTTACAATTTGCATATTAAATAAAAAAAATTTTTTTTTTAAATAAAATTAATTTTTTTATGAACAAAAAAAATTTGTTTTATGAACAAAAAACGAATTCGTATTTGAAGTCCGTTACGAATTCGATACGAATTCGTTAATGCGGACGATCCTTCCGTTTTTTCGAGAGGAATTTCATACGAAAACGAGTTCGACACGATTCGTAACGGAATCCGAAACGGATGAATAGTACGAAGAAACTAATTCGTTTGGAATTCGTAACGAATTCGTTTGGCACACTGGGGAACTAGAGCCATTCAAAAAAAAAACGAAAAAATGCCAGCCAGTAAGCATAAAAAATAATATCTTCTAAATAGGTAATCCCTGCAAACCATAAAAATAAGCACCATTTTGTGTGCGCCGGTTTCTTTTTTTTTCTCAATTTTTTGCACAGCCAAAGTTTGCAATCTTTGCAGACAATCAAGAAAATTTGACTTATTGAAGGTTAAATATAATTTAGGTCTGTAATATATCTAAATGATTTTTTATGTGTATGTGTGTGTTTGTGCGTGCGCCATTGTGTTTGTGTGCAACCTCAAATATGCGTTCATTCGACAAGCATTCAATATGTCTGTTAGTGTAACTCTCACTTGTCACATTGAATGAGTAGGATTTTTTCTCTATGTGTAAAGCATCTCAATTTTAATGCAATTTTGAATAAGGTGAGGTGAATTATGTCAAAGATAATGAGAAAATTTTTGTACATACATACTTATATAGAGTGGGCTATAAATGTTTGGTGGCAAATTCCACCTTTATTTGATATTTGATATTTAAATGATATTTGCAAGTAAAACGAATTCGTTTCGAATTCATAACGGACTTCAAATACGAATTCGTTTCGAAGTCGTTTTTTGTTCATAAAACGAATCCGTTTCGAATTCGTTTTTGTTCATAAAACGAATCCGTTTCGAATTCGTAACGCACTTCAAATACGAATCCGTTTATAATTGTAATTTCAGTTTTTAAAAGAAACACTAGTTTTTTTTCGACTTTTTTAACATTTCTAAGTCGATTAAGACACAAAATTTTTTTTGAACAAAAAACGAATTCGAAACGGATTCGTTTTATGAACAAAAAACAAAATTCGAAACGAATTCGTTTTATGAACAAAAAACGAATTCGAGACTGGGTAAATACTGTCATGATATCAGTAGAGTCCAACTGTTCTTGATTCTGTAACGCTTTTTTCTCATCGAAACTTATTTTTGTACAAAATTATCGATACCAAAAGGCAGATTTTATGTGGGCAGCATGAAAAAATCTTGCAACTTTGTTTCTATAAAACTGGGGTTCACACCAATGAATATTCTGTACAGTTTTAAGTTTCTGAGTTATTCCGTGTGAGCAAGATAATTCAAAGCTTATTCAAGAATAATCTCTTATGATATTACGGAAAGGAAGTACACTGCCTAAGGTTTCATCATTGAGTAAGGTTATTAAAATTGTTTTAGTTTTTTCACTGCACTTAAATACATGAATAAATATTTGCAGTTGTGACAATTCTGTGTCGAAAGGAATAACAGTCTAAATCGACTTAAGACTGATGCCAATTTTGTAAAGTTCTTACAGTAGTAAACGAGTAAAATCAAGTTGCTCAGAAACGAAGGAGAAATTTTGTTGGCAATTCATGGAAAACTCTATTTGTCTTTTGTCGAGTTAAGCTGAGTTCTTTTCGTCACATATTTTTCTTAAGAAAATTCGCCTGCGCCCGAAAAGTTTTTTTGATTGAAAGGATTTTTTCCCTAAAAAATGTTGCTTAAACTAAAAAGGAAAAATAACACGTTGACTTAAAAAAAATTGTCTTCGCCCAAATCGCTCAAAGTATTTTTAATTAAAAATAGTGAAAAACCGTAAAAGAGGTCGTACTCTATGTCAGAAATTACCCGAAATTTTGAATTTCTTAAGCAATTTTTCTATTTTGATTTTTTGGCGTTTTTTTAAGGATGCTTCTAACATAATACACAAAGAATGTTACTCCTTTTTATCTTAAACGTGGTCTTATTAACGTTACGTGTTTGTGTAAGATTTAAATTTTTCAAACATAATTTGACACCTACACAACCGGTAAAAATGGAATAAAGGAGAAGAAAAAAGAAAGAACACAAAGCACAACATAATATTATTTATCATATTTTAAGGATTTTTCTCTTTGTTATGCAAGTAGGTTACGAAGGTTTTACAATATCGCAAAGTTTTTCATTTGTATTTGCCTTTATTTCACCTGGCTTAGGTAACATGTTTTTATTATGTTTTTTTTTTTCGTTTTTCTTTCCCTTTTTCTGCTACGTTTTCTTAGCATCAAATTCCAATTTATTTTCGATCTCAATCACGTTTTGAATCACTTCTTTTTCTTCCTTTTTTCAATTTGTTATTTTTGTATTTAAATTTAAATTTCAACGTTTTCTTTCGCTAGCAAACTGTTGTTTACGGTTTTTGATTACAAGTTACGGTGTAGCCTTACGTTACGCTTTTGATCATCTGCTACTGCTATTGGCGTTTGTGTGTTTACTTTTGTGTGACATCTTAGTGTTAGTGTTGATGTAGGTGTCAGTGTTTTTGAAGCGGTGTTGTTGTAGTTGGGTCATCTTCAATATTCATTCTTGCGCGTGTTTCATACAGAATATCAAAAAAACTACGATTTTCTTTTGTGTCCAGGTTTTAAGATTTATTTTCAAGGGACTTTAAATGGTTTTCAAAACAAAGCTTGCAATTTTCAGAGAAAATTCTTTTTTTAAAGATACAATAAAATGTTTTTAACTATTAGTTCAAATTTTTATTAATTTTTTGCAACATAAGAAAAAAGTTTATTAAGTGAACAATACGCGCTATATTATGGTGCTGTAATTTTTCATTTTCATCTTTTTCATTGAGAATGGAAAATTAATTGTCTCGACAACTGTTTGGCACCAAATTGTCCGACCTCAAAGTTATAGGATTTTATTTGTTCGCTAACAGCATGGTTTGCTGGAAGTTGTTTTGCTTCTTTTTTTTTTTTTTTTTTGTTTAGTATTTTATCATATACACGGAATTTGAGAACTAAATTATAGGGTTTGTTTAGACGCTTTGATATATTGTTTCAAGGGAGACCAATTTTGTCCCAAGCCTCGATTTTAAGGCAACGATATGTAACATAAATTTAAAAATAAACAATTACTCATTTCCTATATAATTTTTGACGCCGAATCCGGAACTGACATTCATTATTTTTCTATCATGTTTACTGAATATTATAAGTCAATCGGGATGTTAAGGACTCACACCATATCGAAAAAGATGAAAAGTTTCTTTAGTTCAGGTCCATAAGCGAATTTGTAATCAAAAATTGTACTCAAATGAAATATAAATGATTGATTTATTCAACAAAAACACAAAAATGTGTTGCTGATTTACAGGCCAATATTAGCGCAACAAAGTAACAACTTTTCATCCATTCTAATACTAAATAATTTGTCTACATTAACAACATATTTTTGTGGCATCTCCTACGCTATCAAGTCTATGAAGTTGAATTATGGTTGCTGTTGCTGTCACAGTCGCTATCTCTATCTGTGTCGGAGTTGCTGTCACTGTCACTATGCTGATGAGCATATGCAAGCGGCAACGGTATGTTATTTATAGGCCACCATTTGACACAACAAAGCAAGAGTCCCATACACGCATACTTATGTATGTCTGCCAAGAGCAGTGCAAGTGCGAATCTAACACACACGCATATTGATTTGCCCTTTCTATGCCGCTTATCTACTCCGTTTCATACCACTGTTGTGTTGCTCAATGGTACTTTCATTATCCTGACGATTAAATTTAATGCCACTAAATGGATGAAGCCAATGCAATGCCAGACAGTATGACAAACAAGGAGACAGACAGACGGACAGACAACATAAAGACTGCCACTAGATAGTCAGAGGCATAAGGCAGTTCGTCATCTTCATCGCCATCAGCAGCTTTGAGGTTCTGTTGCGAGGAAACAAAAAGCATATGACATGCATACATACGTGATTACGCTCTGTTGGAAAAGTAGAAATTGGTGACACCTACGTGAGCTATAGACTTGAAGTTGATTTCACCTGTTTTTGTTCATGAATGCAACTTTTGTCTTTTCATACTTCATGTTAACCTAAAGCTATGGTCCCATACTGAGAGAATTTGATCTCGAGAGTTGATTTCGTAGTTTTAATAAAATTTCCGGCTTAAGTTTACTTTAGGGACAACTCTCAGATTTTATTTATTTTTTTAGGGGAAGTAGCGTGCGGTGAATAAACAATAAATCTGCAGTAAAAAAATCATCGCTCGGATCTGGCTTAGGAGATATAGCCATCGCAAGTTGCGGATATAGCTTTTATAAAAAACGCTACAAGTTGGGAACCTCTGAATGATGAAATATAAAAATAATTTGAAAGGTAATTTAATGAGGTATCAAATTGTGCCATGAAAAACTTAAATCCGTTGGATAGTTTTTAGATATAAGGTTTTTTGAAAAATGTTGACCTCTTTTTTTGAAAGAAACCGTTATTTTTTCCATAAAATGTATTATTAACCTACAATCATACTTATATGTATATTTCGAAAGTATAATTCATTAGCTTTAAAATTATGTGCTATTTGTACTACATATATATTTTTTATATTAATCAAATTTATTTACCAAAAAACAAAAAATAAAAATATTCTTTGTTTTGAAAACAATAAAATATGTATGGGCAACAGTTATATGTTATATAAGGTCGAAGGTCTCCGCGAATCCGGTGTTGGAATTTTGGGTGTTTTAAATCAAGAATCGCGGCCGAAGGCGGCTTCAGTGTATAACATATGGTTGTTGGCCATATATATTTCATTTTTTTTTTTTCAAAAAAAAAATATTTTTATTTGTTTTCCGGTAAAAAAAATTGATTAATATAAGAAATATATGTACAAATAGCACATCATTTTAAAGCTAATAAATTATACTTTTTAAATATATAAGTATCACTATAGGTTATTTATAAATTTTTTGGAAAAAATAACGGTTATTTTCAAAAAAAGTGGTCAAAATTTTTCAAAAAACCTCATATCTCGAAAACTATCCAACAGATTTAAATTTTTTATAGCACAATTTTATACCTCATTAAATTACGTTTCATATGATATCCATATAATTCAGAGGCTCCCAACTTATAGCGTTTTTTATAAAAGCTTCCCCAAATTCCGATGGCTATATCTTCTAAGCCAGATCCGAGCGATGATTTTTTTTGTTGCAGATTTATTGTTTATTCATAGCACGCTACTTCCCCTAAAAAAATAAATAAAATCGGAGAGTGGTTCTTAAAGTAAACTTGTTCCAAATTTCCTTCCAAGCAAAACACCCCTGCACGAATGGATTCTCTACTGGGCACCTTTGCATGTGTCTACAATCATACTTATGCAGTTTTTACGCAAGAAGTTTCATTGAAAACATTGTTTCTTGTACATTCAATCTTTGTGCTTTTGAAACTTTATTGCTATTGTTTCTGCGTAGTGTTGTCTATTTTTTTCTTCTTTTTTTTGCGAGCTGTTAACTGTTTAAGACACTTTTCTCATCCTTTTGACATTTTAAGTGTGTATTTACTATTTTTTTTTTTTTTTTTCTTTTTGTTTTGACTTTTTTTACAGCAAGTTTCTTTTAACCAATATGGCGCCGCTTAAGTTAAGGACGCGTTTCCGCTCGCGCTGTTATTGTCGAATGTGTGCAATTTTTTAGCTGTTGTATTTTTTTCTCTCTCTCTCGTTCGTATTTTATTGAATTTTCACTTTTCAGCTGTCAACGATTTTTACTTTCAATGTTTTGTTACAAAAAAAATAAAAAATTAGAGAATCGCACAACAAAAAACTTTTAATTTATTTTTAAATTGAAAGTCGGCATTTGAAAAACGATTTGCCAAAAAGCTTTTGACGTGTTGACAATTTTACTCTCAGCTTTTAAGCGTTATTAGTTAAGCTGTCAATGTATGTGTCGGTGTGCACTACCATGAGTTCTTTGTGTAGATGTATAGTTATATTGAAGGTAATCTAACATTAATGTAGCTAACTTTCGTGAGGATTGATGTCATTTTAAGTAACATTTTTATGAGCGTTTCTTTTCGGAGAAAAACTTAGTGGGATTTATCTTATTTAAAATTCAATTTGAAAGTGTAGGCAGCTAAATTAAAGACAACTATAGAGAAAATGTTGCTGTCGTCAGCAGTTTAAGCTTAGTGCGGAAGAGAGCATGTGCACAAAACACATTTATAGGACTTCTGAAAGATCGTATACATTCAGGTTTTATAATTAGCATATGTTTGCAAAACGCAGAATATTGCAAAATAAAACAAAATTATTTCAGATATTTATTCGAAAAAATGCGTATGCAATTGTTTTAATAATTAACGCTCAAAGGAAAGTTGCTTAAAAACATGAGCTTGACTTCATACATAAATGACTACTTAAAGGTTATGGAGTAAAAAATAAATCGCTTAAAAACGTTAACGCCCATTTTACATCAAAAGGAAAGTCGGCACGGCACTACATCTGCGTTTTACATGATATTTTTTCTGTTGGTTCAAAAACATTTTGGACATTTTTTTTTACCTCGTAAAAGGAAGCTCTTAGAGCATAATTTCTGCATTTTTAAAACGTATAGCTTTGTCAGTTTGTAACTGACTGACAAGTTTAGGTGCTTGTATTAGAAGTAATTTCAAGCACTTCCAAGTGAATTTTACCTATTAAGAGTTTCTCAATTTATAGGTCAAAGATAATCATGAAACTTACAATGGTCCACAATATTACTGAAGATTATAGGCGATACTCTCAAACTGTTTTGAAATTGTAGACAATTTATGATCAATAAGCCCAAGCCGAAGTATGCTCTACAAATCAAAAAGTGAATTTACATTTGTCGCCATAGTTCGGACATGGATTGCGTATGCAAGAAGCAACTTATAATATAACACAAGCCGTCGAAAATGCAGCCGACGAACCAACGACCAACTTTTTATTTAGTTAACACAAAGATGATGGTTTTTTTTTAAAGTGTGCACATTTATGTATCGGTCAGTGTATAAGTATCTCTAAAGAAAATATTCTAGAGACATCAAATTACACGAATTTGGAAGCCACTTCATTTTCAATATTTTGCTTTCTGCCACTTTTGAATTTGAAGCAAACTTTTTGTGTCACAAAATTACGATAAAATAATGAAGAACTATAAAGGGCAAAAACTATTTTGTGGCTTCTATTGCCAGGGCTACAACTGCCAACCATAATTGAGGGTGTCAGCATATTTTCTTCCACAAAGGCAGTCTCAAAAATGGAGCACATTATTAAAAAAAAATACAGGACAAAATTTACAAAGAAAGCACTGTCCTAAAAAATAAAGAACCTTCAGCTATCTCACAATTCAGATTGAGGAAAAACTGACCTACCTAACCTTAACGTTTCATCGCAGCTTTTTCGAATTTCGTTAACCTGTGTCATTAATGTAAGACAAGGTCTATATGCAAATTTTCTACAAGTACATTTTAAGCAGAAACCAACACATACCCAATCCGAAACACACTTTGCATAAAATTGAAACACAATGAGCATTAAAAGGCTTTACAATTGAAAATAAAGAATTATTGATAAGGACCCGCATTGCATTCATCAAAATGTAAATAAAAACTCAATAACCAAGAGAAACAACAATAGACGGATACAGCCTCACTACTCACCTTTGTACATGGGAAACTCGCCATCGCTGTGACTGTGACACAACATCATGGGTGAACGACAGCGGGAGCTGCGTTCAGCAGCAGCAGCAGCGCACAGGGAAGTTGCTGCTATGGGTTGCTGCGTCGAACGCGAGATAACGGTCATGGCCCGTCGACGTATTGTAGCAGCATGTTGCTGAGGGTGCTGCTGCTGCGTATGATGTTGCAATGTGTTGTGCTTTTGTTGCTGATGTGAATTTTGTCGCTGTGCTGGCGCATGGTGATGATGATGATGCGGCGTCTGCGGCTGCTGTTGTTTCGGTTGTTGCTGGTAGTGATGACTGCCCAGCGACATATGATGTTGTAACGGTGGATGTGTGTGCGTGGAATGATGATGTTGCAACGGTGGATGTGAGTGTTGATGCTGTAGTGGACGTTGCTGGTGTTGCTGTAGCGGCTGGTGATGATGATGATGATGAGGTGTTTGCTGCTGTTGCTGCAGTGGTTGATGCACGTGTTGTTGGTGCTGATGCTGATGATGCAACAATGAGTGATGGTGTTGTTGTCGTTGCTGCTGTTGTTGTAATTGATGTAGTAATTGTTGTTGCAGTTGTTGATGCGAAAGTTTTGGTTGCTGTTGGGAGATTGCTGTTGTAACCGTTGTAGTTGTTTGTGTAGTTGTAGGAACATTTGTCACATTTGCAGTTAAAGCAGCAGCTGAGGATGTTGTTAGCGCAGCAGCTGCTTGTGAGCTGTTGGTAACACCGCTTCCGCCGGAAGTAGTACCGCCACCAACAGCGTTGCTGTTGCTTGCTGTGGCCAAAGCGTTGTTTTTCTCCCATGGTCCGTTGTTCGCTGTGTAATCCAGATTGAAAATTTCTTGCTTGATAATCTGGAGTAGAGTTTGAAACGCGGTTTTCTTGTTCTGATGCAATTTTTTATCTTTATTTTCTTACATTTTTTCGTAAACTTTCTTTCCTCTTCTTCAAATATCACACTTATTTTGTTATTTAGTTTTTGGGATTTTTGTGGCGAAACATATATTTAATATTTATATATAGTATGAATACTAAATATTTAATTTTTTATGGATTTTCAATCCATGTATTTGACTTTGAGAAAAAATTTACTTTAAACATTTAAACAGTTCCTGCTCTATCAAGTGAAATAAAATATTCAACAATTTTTTGGAAAACCCACATTAAAATTACACTAGAATCAAGCAATACTTTTGTAAAAAACTCTACACTTTCTTCAACATATGTGAAGCTTAAGGGAGTGACAGTTTGTTAACATGAGACTTATACATTTTTGGCTACGTTACGAAAAAAAAATTCGTCATAAATTTAAGGGGTGGCGAGCTTGAGTTCCTTAATGTGAGTCGCCGCAAAACCAAAACTGTTTCTGCAGCTCCTCAGCATGATGTTCTTTTTGTTTTTATTAAATCGAAAAAATACTTCGTGAGTCCCAAAAAAGTCACAAAAACAAATAATGTGGCATTAAAGCTCATTCCATATGGCTTACAACAATTCCATCCAACATTATTTCTAAGGTAAGAAAAATTCAGAGATGTCAGACCTTATGACCTTATGTCAAAATATCTACTACATACATATGTATCCAAGTACGAAGTTTTTAGGGGCGCTTTATCTCTCTCTCCCTTACTCCAAGCGCTACTGACACAACTACGTTCTGAAATGATTTCTTATACAGATCCTTATGCAGCGAAATGATGTTAATTTTCATGAGTGCAACTAAAATCATCCAAGAAAACTTAATAATTATTTAGCAACTTTCGTATAACTTGTATTTACTTTGTCCCAACAATTACAACGTTGAATTGATCATTTTAGTTTAAGACAAGGCATTGATCGATTAATTACAAGAGTATATGTAGGACCTTGCTTATTATTCCTAGTTCAATTTAAATAATTTCAAATGGGCGTTAGTTCTTTCCTTTTAGGACAAAAGTCGCCCAAAAGCCAATAATGAAAAATTACCAAGAATGTTCTGTGCACTTTTTTTCATTGAATTTAGAGTATAAAATTTTTAGAGGCAATTTAGATGGTAACCCTGAAGAAGGAGTCAAAAAAACTCCGAAACGTCGGGAAATTAAAACGAAAAAATCTTTTTTAAATAAAATTTTAGTCTTCCCAATTTTTTCAAAAAATTAAGTCTTTTAATTTATTTTTTAATTTTGTTTCTTTTCGGTCGCTAAATATCAGCCTTTTCTAAAATTATTTAGTGCAAAAGTTTTATATTCGAAGCAGAGTAGGATGCCCAGTTTTCAAGAGATAAGATATTTAAGAGCAAAGGAAAACTACTTATTCGGTGGATTTTTTTAATATACTTTTAAATAATTAAATAGTTTTTTGAAAATACTGACAACTTCATTAAATTTTGAATTGATAAGAGCGATCAATAAATTTGGTTTCTGAAAACTTTTGAGTTTCAAAATGCCTTACATTCAAATTAAACTTTGTTTTCATAAAACGCCTAAGCAATATGCTGCAAATTTTTCAATTTTTTCAAATTTTTTTCCAAACAAATTTAAGCACTTTAAGAGGAAAATAGAAACAAATCAAACTTGACATCAATTTTCCAAAGTTATCAAGTAGAGTTTTTTGTATAAAATGTATTTCAAATTACTATGGCATGCAGCAGAAAAAAACAAAATTTCGACAGCGCTCATGGTCCGCAGCTATAAGAATAAATAACAAAAAAAAGGCAGCAAGGCTGCTATTGCAACTACTCAGCCCCTAAGCAAATAAAATGGCGCACATCACTATCACTTAAAGTTATCACTGCAAATTATCACATCATTGTTTTACTTTAACTTTAGTTTCATCAAAAAGAAAAAAAAAACCTTAAATTTATGTTACTTTTGCATCTTGATTATTAAAAAAACTTCAAAATTGAAAACACCAGTCGATGATTCAGCTTTATAAAAATAGGGGAGATGAACCACCGTCCACTTTAGAGCGTCATTTTGGCCAAGAATTTTATAAAATTTATTAGTGACCCGCGGACTAGTTAATAGCAAACGAAATCAAAAAAAGAACAGCTGATGCGTATTTTATTTTCGTAATGTAAGGGGCCGCGGCGTTCACTCAAAAACAGTCCGCCACTTGTAGTTCCCTACTACAAGTTTTTTCACACAACAGGAGCTGAAAATCAGAAACAGAGCTTTTTCGCACTCACGTTGCCAGTAGCACGCTACGTACTGCTGGACCGTGTTAGATACCGCACAAGCGAAAACACGAAATGAAACTGAAATTGAAACTGAAACCAATTGTTTGAGAGTCCTGTCTATGGAAATCCTTAAGCGGATACCAAGTTTTGATTTTAGTTTAACAATCAGTAGTAGTTGTTGTTATTGTCGATGCACCTTCCCTATCTAGTGCTCAGCTAGGTGCAGCTTTTGTTTAAAGGAAAGAAAAGCTTTCGCGCGAGTACAGCACAATTTCTGCAAAGAGTCCAACAGCCGTTTCAGCATCGGTAACAAAATTAAAATCAGAGCAACTTTTACGTTTTCTGGGACAACAAATTTTTTACTGATGCAATTTGTCTTTGAATTTATTGTTGTTTTTGTGTTCGTACAATGGGAGAAAAATATTAATAAGGTATCGAAAAAATAATAGAAGTTGATGTGGCTCGGAAATTAAGTAAAAAGAATAATTTCATAAACTCATCAAATTTTTGCTTTCACTTTGGACTATCCAAAATGTTTACACTAAATTTATCATTATTTTCTTTGTTATCATAGCTATTTTAAGTTTTTACCACACCCGTCTAATTATTATTCAATGTTTGCATGTGACACCAAATGTTTTCATTCCGAGTTTGGTTAAATTTGTTTGAGTAACTTTCTGCGCATAGCTTACTAAGCCCCTACCGCTTGCTGGCGCCACTAAGTGTTCTAGTGCCGAATTTGGTAAAGTTTACTTGAATAATTTCATGTGATAGCGTTTCAATGTTTTTGCTTGTATAGGAGGTATATCTCCCACTCGTGAAAATTTATTCAAATTATCTATCTTATGCTATCTTATATCTTCAAATATTCGCATATCAAAGCGTTCAAAACTTTCAGCGCTTACTTTTCAGCAAGCCTGTTTTTCCTACTGTGTTACCAGATGTTCCCGTAGGAAGTTTGGCAAAATTAACTTGATAAGTTTTTGCTTGTATGAAAGCTACTACACTTACTCGTCAAACTCCGCCCGTCTTTTGCTTAGTTGTACCACAGATTATTGTCATACCGAATTCGATAAGATTTGCGTGTATGGTGTTCTGCGCATATTTTATATCATAATTGTATCTTATTGCCTTTTAGACAATGGGTCAAATAAAAAAAACAAAAATCCATTGCTATTTCATATGATTTTTAAAATTTATTTCTACGAAAAATTATTTTTTACCAATCGATGAAAAAATGTCGATAATGCATTTAAGATATCGCAAGGGGCAAATAAATATTATTGTATGAATCAAAAATGAAAAGTGAATAAGCCTAAGCAGATCGTTTTAGAAATATTAGAAATACACACACATTTACAAAGCAAAGAAGAAGTTATTATTTTTCTTAAGTGAAGTAACATTTGAAGTATGTGAACAATGTGCTAAGACTTGTGAAATATTTTAAGCAATAATTATTGCAAAAAACTCAAAAGCATTAAAAGTGTGTTTTTGATTACAACACAATTAAGAAATCAAAATTGTTTATTAGATTAGACTAAGTGGGATGGCTCTATTTGAATAATAGCACTACCACCTAAAAATAAAATTTTTGCTATATCGTGCATCACCACACCATTTACAGAGCTGAGGCAAGTGTCGCTTTTCTAAGATTTTCTTGTACTGGTCTTGTTTCATAGTACTTCGCACAATTTGCAGACGACCAGTAACTCTTAAATGTATCACAGACGATACCAGGGTAGATGTGGGATGCTTAACTGTCGAAACAATACAGTCACAATGAGTTTCTTGTCTACACCTTCTTTCTAAAACGTAAGACTTATCAGTCATAACTTCGAAAACGGACATGTCTAAAAGACAATCTTGGGGAAAACGAAAAATATCCCTTAAAACTTAAATTTTCTTGGCATTGATAGAGAATAATAACTAACACAATTCATATTTACCCATTTCTAATCATATGCTGAAAAGTTTTTGTACTTCCGGGCCCATTCCAACCGTTTTTTGATCATAGCTGGAGTAAGCTTCGGTTTGCATTGTGGTGTTCTTGCCAGCAAACCAAACTCTGCAAGTCGTCGCTTTAAGGTACGCTGTGAAACTTGAATACTTCCGTCATACTCGTAGATATGTTTAGCTAATATGTGCATCAGGATTTTTCGATTTTCTAGGAATTCATCACTTATTTTTATGTCTATTCGCGGGGTTGCTATACATTTTCTCCCAAGACCAGTTCAAAAAATCTAATAAGAGCTACCCTTTCTTCAGCTCTCTGGATGCTTTGGTGATGGGAAGGAACCAATTTTTATGCACGATGGAGCTCCGTGTCATAGAGCAAAACAGTCACCAAGTTTTTAACTGACAAAAACATCACTGTGTTGGACTGGTTTGGTAATTCGCCAGAAATGAGCCCTATTGAAAGAGTATGGAAGCGCGAGATCAGTAAAACGGCAATATTAACAAAACAGTATACCATAGAGAAGCTGATTGACGTCCGGTATTGTAATGCACATATTCAGGAAGTGGTAAAAGTTTACGCAGAAAGCATACCATAGAGAATAGCAGCTTTCATCGCAGCAAAAGGACGAAACACAGAATATCGATTTTTCATAAACAATAGACTATTTTTTGAACTTATTTTTTTTTAATATAATTAAATGATTTAGATCAAGTAAATATGTTTCATTTTCTACGTTATGATTCCATAATCTATGCTATTATATAAAGAGGTAAGGTTTGTTTGTTTGTTTGTTTGTATGTTCCGGGTAATCTCTGGAACTACAGAACCGATTCAAAAAATTTTTCTACTAATAGAAAGCTACACTATTCCTGAGTAACATGGGCTGTATTTTATTTTGATAAAAGTAAGGGGCGTGGCACTTTACGTGCAATTAAAACCTTTAACTCGCTATATCTTGGTTCATATGATAGCAAGAGTCTTAAAATTCGGTGTCAGGATGCACATAGCCTATGTTAAGCACTTCACAAAATATGAACGGGACTAGACACCAGGGGCGTGGTGGCTATAAAACTTTAATTTAGGGTGGCCCTCATACGCAATTATTTTTAAAATAGCATTTTTACAAAGGCCACTTAATCGATTCACATGGAATTTACACCACATGTCTTTTATATTAAGACGCATAGCTAAGACGATGAAACTTTTATTTAGGGTAGCCCTCATACACAAATATTTTAAAAATAGCGATTTCTCAAAGACAGGTAAATCGATTCTCATGAAACTTACACAGTATGACTTTTATATTAAAGGACATAGATTAAATTGTAAAAATTTTATTTAGGGTGCATACTTAGGGTGGCCCTCATACAAATATATTTTTAAGTATCATTTTCACGAAGACAGGTGAATCAATTCAAACTGAATTTACACCACGTACTACTTATGTTAAGGAGCATAGCTTAGGCTACAAAACTTCAATTTAGGGTGGCCCTCACGATAAAATATTTTTTAAATATCATTTTCTCGATACCGCTAAATCGATTCTTATGGAATTTACACCACACGACTTTTATATTAAAAAGCACAGATTAGATAGTAAAAATTGTACTTACGGTTCATACTTAGGGTGGTCCTGATACAAAAATATTTATAAATATCATTTTCTCGAAGACCGCTCAATCGATTCTCATGGAATTTACTCCACATGGCTTTTATATTAAGAGGCACAGATAAGGTAGTAAACCTTTTATTTAGGGTGCATACTTAGGGTGACCCTCATACAAAACTATTTTTAAAAATAGTTTTCACGAAGACAGGTTAGACGATTCACACCGAACTTACGCCACGTATCTCTTATGTTAAGAAGCATAGCTTAGGCTACACAACTTTTATTTAGGGAGGCCCTCAAACACAAATATTTTTTAAATATCATTTTCTCAAAGACCGTTTAATCGATTCTCATGGTCTTAACACCACATGACTTTTATATGAAGGGGCACAGATTAGATAGTAAACATTTTACTTAGGGTTCACACTTTGGGTGGTCCTCACACAAAAATATTTTTAAGTATCTTTCTCACGAAGAAAGGTTTATCGATTCATACCGAATTTACACGAAGTAACTTTTATATTAAGAGGCGTAGCTAAGGCTTCAATGCTTTTATTTAGGGAGCATATTTAGTGTGGCCTTCATACAAATATATTTTTTGAACATAATTTTCTCGAAGATCGCTTAATCGGTTCTCATGGAATTCACACCACGAGGCTTTTATATAAGCAGGCACAGCTTAGAATAGAATGGGTGATGCCACGCCCCCTTATCTAAAAGAAAATAAGATTCATCATATCTTATCAACTATTTGATGCAGATAAATGAAACTTGGTATATATATAAAGAGTAGAGATAGAAGTAAGATTCCATGCAAAAATTGGCGGTACCACGCTTCCATATGAGAAAAAATCAACTTTTTATGTATCAACAACTATTTGACGCAGATGGATAAGATTTGATACATATGTTTCTTATAGTTTGTAAAAATTTCTTAACATAGTTTGGTTTGGAAAAAATGAGCCAAAAAGAAAGAAAGTAAGATTAAATGAAAAAATGGGTAGTGCCATGCCTCCAAAATAAGAGAAAACTATGACTATGAGACTCGGTACATATATAGAAGGCAAGGACTGTAACCAAATTAAACCCATGCAAAGGTGCTGATTCTACGTATTCCAATCATTCCCGCCAATTCAATTGTTCATTTATGAGACAAATAGAAAAACCACTCTTTATCCACTGTTTATCACTCGCAATAAGATAAATATCAATAAAAATAGTTTTTACTTATTTAATCCAACTAAAATAAAAACACAGTATGTTTTATTTGTTTAGGCGTAGCAATGCGCGCAGGGTTTTGCTAGTTAATAATAAAATGATTGAATACCACTTACATGGCCATCTTAAAATTTATAGCAATGTAAATGTTGTTATATGGAAATTTCCGCAATGGGTCTAATAATATGGCACACCACTGTACAATGCATGGAGACATTTGTTAGAAAAAATAGTGACCATAGATCTGTTAAAAAAAATGTTAAGTTTTCACGAATACGAAAACTGGCGATCTTGCTGTGAAATGTCAGTTTGTATCTTCTTAACATACATAATCTGCTTACACATAAAAATGAGGAACAACTTAGGTGTAGGATGTAACTTATTCATTTTTTAAAGACTTTATAGCCAGTAGTAGCCACATTTTTTTTTACATTAGAATGTTACCGTCCCATAACCTTTAGTAAATTTACAAAAATATAATCACATTCATCTCTATCAAAACAAAAAATGAAGAAGGTTAAACTTTAAATCCTTTGCAATTGCAAACAATTCGTGGAATGCTCATGAAAAACGTAGATAATAATTCATGCATGAGAGCGAATCGACGAATTAGCGTGCCAGTAGAAAGGCAACCAGCAAGGTCCCCTGTTCCCAAACGGGGCAAAATACAATTTTTCAAAATGATGTCTGTGTGAAAGCAAAATAACTGGGTGAATGAACCGCATGAGAGAGTCAAATTCCATAGAGAATTGAGAGTTTAAAGTTGAGTTGGAAAAAGCTTTCATCAAAAAGAAAAACTTTTTGCTTAGACAGCGGATGCTGTGAACTTTTTTTTTGCAGCCAAGAGAGAGGGAGAGAGAACGAGATAGAAAAGCATAAGAGTCATGGTTTTGAAAGCAACAGAAAAATGGCGCTGATAATGGGGACAGCATTTTCCGTTTTCATTGAAATATTTAACGAGGGACATTATTATTTGTGTGTGTGTGGAACGATTGGCTGTTGTGTGCTATTTTCCTCAGTAACCCACATGTTTTGAGTGATGTTTGTTGTTGTTGTTCTTTTTTCAAATGCCTTATTTCTTATCACTGATAACGCGCAAGAAGTCGATATCGAAATACAAATATGGAATAGGCGTTCAGCATTGCAACGCATGTGGCAAAAGGCTTAGAAAACTGCGTTGCCATTGATTTTCCTGAATTTTTTTCTTTTTTTTAGCTTTGATAAGAAAAATTGTTTGTATTTTCTTACCACAGTTTATTTTTGTATACTTGTATGTGTGTATGTACTCATATCAGTTTTATCTGTTATCAAACGGTGGGATTGAAGAAGTAAGAGACACATTTTTTAATGCAAAAAAAATATGGCAGAGCGCGTAAAATGGTAGTAGTCTCCTTCTCCAAAATGCTTATTAATTTGCACTTAATTTAGATTGGGTGAAAGCAAGACGTTAATAAGTGTTTTGATGGTGTTTTGTTAGCTTGTTATGCAACCAGTTGCTTAACATTTTTAGTTTTTGCGTTTAACTTACAACAGTTGAACATTTGAAAGCAACGATTGTGTAACTTGTGTTTTTGATACTTTATTTTATTTATGTTTTTGATTTCTTGAAAAAATGATTTGCTCAATGAAATGTACTGTGAATCACGCATAGTCGTCCAATGGCAGCATTTTGACTATTTAAAGATACATATGATAATTTGTTCAGTCATTGTCGTTACTTTTTATCATTTATCGAAGCCAAACAATTCTAATAGGTTAACATAAATTGGATATTATCTTCTTTTGAAGGTGACCAAGTATGTGTACTTAAATAAAAACAAAAGTACAAACCGTTGGTATCGGCTTTTTCAGCATTTTAAGTCGTACTCAATGTGGCAGAGAACTTTTATGCGTGACCCTACAAAACTGCTAAAGAAGCTAGGCAAAAGAATTCCAAAACACAAACCTTGGTAACGATAAAAGCTATATCCAGTTAGACCTGTTGAGGTAATTAAGCAGTGAGCCGAGGTCTTTTTTGGCTTATTTTCTGAGGTTGTTGAAGAAAGTCCTGAATATTTGCAACTGGTTCTGGCAAAGGCCGAACAGTTACCGAAAAACTGCTCAACAGATTCTTTATTGCTTACATTCAGACAACTACGGTAAAAAGAGTTGAATAGAAACCTAATTTTTCACCTATGCCGATAGTTTATTGTCCAGTGAAAGTGATTCTCGCGATGTCACTGCGGCTCTTGCACAGTAGGTCAGGGGTTTTTGAATTGCTATAGGGAAGACCATATTGCATCGGATGTTTCACATGTTTTTAGGGTCCTTCAGTTTTTCGCTGCATCGGAAAGAAAAAGCGAGAGAACCTTTTTCTGAACTACACCGAGCGTTTCCTAATTTCAAATTACCACTCTGAGCAGGACGTTTTGAGTCCATTGAAGTCACAAAACTCGAAAAATTAACTGGAAATCATAAAGTCAAATAAATGCTTCAATGACTGCATTATTCGCTGGTGTAAGTCTGGAAAATAGCATCACAAGTTGAGTAAGTTTATGATTGACTGAAGACAATGAACTCGCTCTGCCGCTCACTTAACGGAACTACGGTGCACAGACAAAATTCATTCTCCAGCTCAAATGAAATATAACTGGCTGAAACCTGGTACTCCAATAATTTTTTGATTGCTAAACATAAGTCTAATGAAAATTCTAATCAAATTGGGCTCTACATAAGATGGCCACTTCAATTCAAACAATGTAGAAAATAATGTAATGTTAAATAATGTAGAAAAATAAACATGCCCGATTATCTTATATATAAAATTCTTGTGTCACAGTGTTTGTTACCGTACTCCTCCCAAACGGCTTGACCGATTCTTATGAAATTTTTTGTGTATATTTGGTAGGTCTGAGAATAGGGGGTAAGCTAAAAAAATTCTATTTAGGATGCATATTTAGGGTGGCCCTCATACAAATTTTTTTTTATAATAGCTTTTTTTCAAAGGCCACTGCATCGATTCACATGGAATTTACACCAAGTAGCTTTTATATTAAGGGACATGGTTAAATTTATGAAACTTTTATATAGGCCGCATATTTAGGGTGGCCCTCATACAAAAATATTTTTAAAATAGCATTTTCCCACAGACCACTGCATCGATTCACATGGAATTTACACCACGTAGCTTTTATATTAAGGGCCATGGTATAGTCTATGAGACATTTATTTAGGCTGCATATTTAGGGTGGCCCTCACACAAAAATATTTTCAAAATAGCATTTTCCCAAAGACCACTGCATCGATTTACATGGAATTTATACCACGTAGCTTTTATATTAAGAGGCATAGTTTAGTCTATAAAACTTCTATTTAGGTTGGCCTACCTACAATTTTTTTTTATAATAGCATTTTCACAAACACCACTCCATCGTTTCACATGAAATTTACACCACGTAGTTATATATTAAGAGGCATGGTTTAGTCCAGCGGTGAGCACAAAAATATAACAAAAGAGGAAAACAACAACATCAAGCAACAACAAACGAAATTTTAAATTTTTTTTTTGCTTTCATTTCCAAAATTGCCATTAGCACAAAAAAAACAAATTACACTACAAACAAAAACAATTGCTACATTCGTCAAGACACAATACGGCGCCGTCATTTATGCCTTTGTGTTTTGTTTTTGTTTTCATTTGAATTGAAGTCTGTGCCTCGATAGCGTTGAAATTCTGGGAATTTTTTTTCGCTTGGTTGTGCGTCGAATAACGGTTAGAGCAATGTGAGGAAATTGAGACACTAAGTGCCCTTCACTGGTTTAGTCTATCAAACTTCTGTTTTTTTTTTCTAATTTTTTTTTTATAATAGCATTTTCACAAACACCACTCCATCGTTTCACATGGAATTTACACCACGTAGCTTTTATATGAAGGGACATGGTTTTGTCTATGAAACATTTATTTAGGCTGCGTATTTAGGGTGGCCCTCATATAAAAATATTTTTAAAATATCATTTTCCCAAAGACCACTGCATCGATTCACATGGAATTTACACCACGTAGCTTTTATATTAAGAGGCATGGTTTAGTCTATAAAACTTCTATTTAGGGCGCATATTTAGGGTGGCCCTCAAACAAAAATATTTTTAAAATAGCATTTTCAAGAAGACCGATGAATCGATACACACCGAATTTACACCACGTAGCTAAACTTTTATTTAGAAGGCATATTTAGGGTGGCCCATAACCAAAATATTTTTAAAATAGCATTTTCACAATGACCAGTCCTTCGTTTAACATAAAGTTTACACCACGTGCCTTTTATATTAAGAGAGAAAGTAAAGCCCATAAAACTTTTTTTTGAGGTGCATATTTAGGGTGGCCCTCATGCTAAAATATTTTTAAAATAAACCACTTCATCGATTCACCACGTGTCTTTTATATTAAGACACTGTTTGGCCCATAAAATTTTTACTTAGGGTGGCCCTCATACAAAAATATTTTTAAAAAAATCATTTTCACTAAGACCGGATAATCGATTCACACCGAATTTACGCCAAGTAGCTTTTATGTAAAGAGGCATAGTTAAGCCTACAAAACTTTTAGTTAGGGTGGCCCTCATACAAAAATATTTTTGAAATAGCATTTTCACAAAGACCACTGCATCGATTCACACCGCACTTACACCACGTGTCTTTTATATTAACAGACATAGTTTGAATAAAATTGTTTATTTAGGGTGCATATATGGGGTGGCTCTTATACAAAAATATTTTTAAAATAGCATTTTTCCAGAGACCACTCCGTTAATTCACTTGGAATTTAAACCACGTGTCTTTTATATTAAAAGACATAGTTAAGCACATAAAACTTTTATTTAGGGTGGCCCTTACACAAAATATTTTTAAAATAGCATTTTCACAATGACCAGTCCATCGTTTAACATAGAGTTTAGACCACGTGCCTTTTATATAAAGAAACATAGTAAAGCCCATAAAACTTTTATTTAAGGTGCATATTTAGGGTGGCCTTCATGCAAAAATATTTTTAAAATAGCATTTTCACAAAAACCACTACATCGATTAACATGGAATTTACACCACGTGTCTTTTATATTAAGAGCTAAGACCGCGCAGTACCACGCTTTCCATATAAGAAAATACCAAAATTTGTTTGGCCCATAATTTTTATATAGAGTGGCCCTCATACAAATATATTTTTAAAAAAATCATTTTCACTAAGACCGGTTAATCGATTCATACCGAATTTACACCACGTAACTTTTATGTTAAGATGCATATTCAAGCCTACAAAACTTTTATTTAGAGTGGCCCTCATATAAAAATATTTTTGAAATAGCATTTTCACAAAGACCACTGCATCGATTCACATGGAAGTTACAACAAGTATCTTTTATATTAAGAGGCACAGCTAAGACCGCGCAGTACCACGCTTTCCATATAAGAAAATACCAAAATTTGTGATGCTGATGAATGAGACTAGATACATAAAGGGTGTTTTTTTCAGAGGTTTGTTTTTCGAATAGAGATAAAACTGGCATTTTATGGTCAAATCTGGCAACTCAAATGTCATTTATGTTCAGTTTGGTTTGCCATTTCATCATGAACAGGTTGACAAAAGAACAACGCTTGCAAATCGTGCAAATTTATTTCGAAAATAATGGTTCAGTTCGCGAAGTTTACCGCAAGCTCCGTCCATTTTATGGTCGACATAATCGTCCATCAGAGCAATTAATTCGGTTAACCATGGGTCGTTTTCGCACTACGTTTACTCTATATGATAATACGCATCCGCAGAGACGTCGAACAGTGCGCACCGAAGAAACAATTGCCGCTGTAGAGCAAAATGTTGAAGAGGACCCGAATGAATCGATTCGCCACCGTGCACAGCAATTGGAGCTTTGTCCATCAACTTTATGGAAGATTTTGCGCAAAGATCTTGGCTTGCGACCTTACAAGATCCAGCTTGTGCAAGAATTAAAGCCGCGAGACCATGCAATGCGTCGTGATTTTGGTGTATGGGCCGAAAATGAGATTGATCTCGATGCTGATTTTCATCGCAAAATTTTGTTCAGTGATGAGGCTCATTTTTGGTTGAATGGCTACGTCAACAAGCAAAATTGCCGCATTTGGAGTGAAGAGAATCCACATGAGACCCTTGAGACGCCATTACATACACAAGAACTGACTGTTTGGTGTGCTCTATGGGCTGGTGGAGTCATTGGGCCATACTTCTTCCGAAATAATGCTGGAGAGTCAGTTACCGTTAATGGAGACCGGTATAGAGCCATGATAACCGACTATTTAGTTCCCGAATTGGATGGCATGAATGTGGATGAGTTGTGGTTCCAACAAGACGGCGCTACATGCCACACAGCGCACGTCACAATCAATTTATTGAAGGAAACATTCGATGAGCGCATAATTTCGCGGAATGGACCTGTCAATTGGCCACCAAGATCGTGTGATTTGACACCATTGGATTATTTTCTTTGGGGATATGTGAAGTCGCTCGTCTACGCCAACAAACCAGAAACGTTAGGGGACTTGGAAGCCAACATTCGTGGCGTTATTGCCGACATACGGCCCCATATGCTCGAAAAAGTGGTTCAAAATTGGACCTGTAGAATTGGCTTTATTCGAGCCAGCCGCGGCGGCCACATGCCCGAAATCATATTTAAACATTAATGGCATAAAATTATCCTTCCAATAAAGCCAAATTGATGGACATTAAAACGATTTTCTTGTGTTTTATTTCAATTCGAAGCTCTATACCTCTAAAAAAAACACCCTGTATATTAAAAGTACGGGAAAAAAGAAGTTTCAATGAGAAAATGTGAATAAAACAACATTTTGTATATATCAGCAATTATTTGATGCAGATGACTGAGGCTTGAAGCTCGTTTCTGTAACTCGTAACGATCGCAGTTACCGACTCTTATTACCGATTTGACGTCACTCTCACCTGCACTGTTTCTGTAAATATTTGAATCGACTTCGGTTTCAATTTACTCGTTTCAAATCGATAAGTTGTCACATTGTCCAATTTCGTTCCAATAGAACCTTTTCAAAAAGTGTTTCTGTAAGAAATGTGAATCGATTTAAAATGTCAGTTTTGTCACTGACTCTCCAGTAAGTGAGAATTTTACCGATTCTAAAAAATGTCAGTAATGTTGTGTAAATATGAAGAAACAAGTACTCAATATAAATTTTTAAAACCGAGTACTTTAGCTGAAGTTGAATTTTTTACTGATTATAATCTTTTTGTTTATTTTAGAAAATTTTAGTTTCCAAGATAATGTGTTTTAAAACTAAAACGTGTATACATAACAGTCAGAAGCTTAAAACAAAATAAAATATTTGTTAAAGCAACGCAAAAGTAACCGGTTGCAAATATATGTTTACTTTTCATTTCACATCACTAAGTGTCAAATTATTTCCGTTTCTGAAAATAATTCCAAATAAAATTTGAAAAGTAAATAAACAAATGTAAATAAACAGGTGTTATTTGATTCAATTTCACAACGTCTCTTCTCAATTTGTGTTATTTTCCATCACGGACCAAAGTTTTAACGATTTGAACGTACAGAACATCAGTTGTCACGAAATCGGTAACTCAGGATCGAAACAGTTTGACGTCACACAAATCGGTAACTTGGCGATTTTTTTACAGAAACGAGCTTTTGGTAATAATATAAAACGCAAAAACTATAATATATTAAACTCATCGCATCACCTAGCAGTAAGGTACTTTATGTAAAAGAGTAGGGACAGAAGTTGATTTCGCTTTAAAAATGGGCTGATTCGCTTTTACATTCCATAGCATGAGTTCATACAGCTTCGCGCCAACTACCGGTAAGGGCAGAACAACGTCTGCCGGGATAGCTAGTTGTTAAATAATTTTGAAAAAAGCTAAAAATATCGAAGTCGTGAAAGTTCAAAAGTCGAGAAATATTGGACTAGCTGAAAAATGTTGACAATTTTGACAAGTTTCAAGTATCTGAAAAAGTCGAAAAATGTTGAATAATTTGAAAAATTTTTAAAAATTCCATAAATGTTGGAAAACTTACAAATGTTTATAAATAACAAAATGTTGAAAAAATAGAAAAACGAGATAATAATATCACGTAAATAAATGTTCAAAAAATCGGAAAGTGCTAAAATTGCTGAGTAAAATATATCGATTAAAATGAGTATTGAGTAAGTAATCAGCATGAGCTTTTTCCAAAAAAATTTAAAATTTCCTAAAATAATCGAATCGAGGTTTTTACCGAAATGTTGTTTATTTTCCTACAATTTTTATTTCGATATAGTTTTTTTTATTTAAGACAAGTAAATTGATAAAAACTGAAGAAATGCCGATTTCATTCGGATACAAATGGATATATTGGAAGGAGCGTTTTTTTAATCGAAATTCGTGGAGTGGATTTATGTTCACCGTGTAAAATACATTCGTAGTACCAATTTTCTGCTAGTATATTTGAAATTAAATTAGTTTTGGGCAAGGAACTTCTCCGTACTTCTGCATTGTGTTCAATTCTAATTAAATGTAAATGTAAAAGAAAGTTTCGCAAAAGAGTTAATTTTTTGTGACGCTACCTCTTGGCCTACAAATGTAGCCCGATTTCTAAATGAACGAGAAAACAAAATTAGATGATAAAATAAAAAAAAAAATCTTATGTTTTACCAAGCAACTGTCGGTATAAAAATCAAATTTTCGTCATACATTTTTCTTTTTTCTTTTTGGACAAATAGATTTGGTATTTTATAACCAGCGTACGACCCTATGCTCCGGCAGAAGACAAAGAATATAAGAAACTCATTGGAGTTCTTTTAGTATGATGTTTTACTAAGCTTCCCTGACCGAAATTCCAAAAATTTCAACTAGGCTAACAGAATCCCGGGATGATGCCAGAGCCTCAAGCAACGCACATGCGGTAGCAGCTACCAACGAATATTTAGCACAGAGGGATTTCTTTTTTGACGGTTACGCCTCTTAAGACATTTTAAGGAATATATTTTTGGTTGAATACAACCATACTTAGCTAGAGAAAGTAAGTCACAAGATCTTCATTATCACTAGTTTTGATGTGTTTTTCGGGTTAAATTCGTCACAAAACTACAATTACTAAGTATTTTGATTAGTATGAATCAGACATGGGGGTAATGCATTAATTTCAATTTTCCATTAAACTTTAATGATAATGGAAAATTTTCCATTACCATTAATTTTTAATGATAATTGAAAAATTTCCATTACCATTAAACTAAATTTAATGGAAATGAAGATAAAATGCATTGAATATTTAATGCATTACCCCCATGTCTGGTAGGAATGACACATATATAACCATATATTTCACTTTTTTCATATTTTTGTCAATCAAAGACATTGAAAGTCAATTAGAATTGGTCAAGATTTTGACCAGTATTTTTGGAATACTTTTATTTAGTTGGCCATACATTCGATAAAGCATTTTCACTGATTATAAAAGAATTGCATCAAGACAAACTTGGTTCGTCAATATGCAAAAACTCTTTATGCGATTGAATTGGTTCCATTAAACCAATCTGGTATTTTCCAAATTTAAGAATCATATAAATTTACCAGACTTCTAAGTTTTCACAATAATTCTGGCTTCAGATATTGCAATTTGTGGATTTTTTTTTTTTTTGTCGTAACTACTCACCGATTAAAACTTCTTCTGAGAGCATATCACCTGGATCTGATGATGGCGATTGAGGTTTATCTAAAAACAAACAATAAGGTAAGTAAGAAAAAAACAAGAATTTAATGCAACTAAAAGTAAAATAGTCCAATAACTTAACTAAAATCACCTGCAAAATTCGAAGACTTTGAGATTTTAATTGGGATTCTTGATTCCCATATTTTTTGTAAAATTGAATTAGTATTAGTGTCTCAGTTTTTTCGAATTAGTTTTTTTTTTAAATAACTCGCAAGCAAAATTGCGGAAACCTTTTTCGTTGGATGAAAATATTGCCAACTACAGAGTTATAGTAATTGAGGACTCAATCAATTATAGATCTCGAATGGAGGAATACTTTTCGTTGGCTTCCATAAACAAGAATGTACATTAGGGTGATTCAAATTTTTTTTTTTTGTTTTTTTTAAGATGCTGTTGCTTAAAAAGTAAGTTTATGATATGAAGAAAAAGTTCACGAAAATTCAGCTCTGTAACTCAATTTTATAAGGTGGCGCCGGAGCCTGTTAGTTTTACATGTAAATTGTATGGAAAAATTATTTTTTTCAAAAAATGTATCTAAATGAATAGGTGATTAGTGTTGTTGAGCTGAAAATTTTTTACGCTGAATCCGAATCTGGCCTCAGAATTGACCCATCATGTCGTAATCCTGAAATATTTGAGGCTAAGTACCTAAGGTGATTACATACATGTACATATTTTAAGAGTCATTTTGGACAAATTACATTTGTGGTATCTGGTAAATATCGTGATGATTTCAGCGGTCCAGATAAAATAGCTCTGCCGGTTTTAAAAAAAGCCACATATGCACTTGAGCCAGCAATTACATCACAGCCTCTCGCGGTTGTTCTTTAGTTCAGCTTATTATCGTGCCCATGTAAAGCTACCAGTAATTACGAAAAATCTTATGTATGTCGCAAAGCAGGGCCAAAATGCTCTACCATTTGCTCAAATTGCTACATCATCAACGAATAGAATCCGTGCCAATACATACTCGGAACAAAATAATCTTGAATGGGAGGATTCTTAGACGCAGGAACAACAATTCAAAAAGAGGTTTGACAAAATAATTTATTTAGACGCGTAGACAAATGTCACGTTAACATGAAAACGTTCCTAGAACTTTACCTCATGGGTTGTGTGTGAAAAGAAAAAAACCCCCCCGGTATGCAGATCGGAAGATGTTCAGCCCACAAAAAAGCTTTGATTTAGAATTTCTTTTTCAGCCTTTTGGAAATATTTTGGAACAATCAATTCGAAAAAAAAAACTTTAATCTAAAAAGTAATCATCCTTAAAAAAAAACAATATTGGGAAAAGTTGAACTGAACAAAAAAGGTAGGAGTAATTTTGTTTTAGAATTAACTGTTCACTGTATGGTGGCAGTAGTACAGTTTTTAGTTGTACACTCAGGAAGCACCCTACTTTTGAACCCAATTGAAATATCATAGTATTCGAATTTTGCTTAATGGCAACAGCAATAAAACAAATTTTAGTTTCTTTACAAGTTAATAGAAAAAAACATTTTATTTTTATTTAACGACTTTTCCAACTTTTACATAACAAGTTCAAAACTAAATACTAAATTTAAAAATTTATCAAAACACCACATAATTTCCCACACACATACTTCACAAATAATATTTACTACGTGTACTTAAGTAATTTAGTTGTTTGTTAACATTTGCAAGTATTTTTAATTGATTTTGACTGAGATATTTGAAAACGTTCTCATAAAGCTCAGCCGGCATTCCTAGCAATGCAGGAAACACGCTTATTGTCATTTCTTCCAACTGACAGTTGCGCACAGGCACAAAAATATTTTCGCGCAGCAATCTACTCAGCTCATCCAATTTGCGAAAACATTGAAAGATCTGTTTTCCTTTGGGATGCGCATTGAGTACATAACGTCCGATTGATAAGCAAATGCTGCGCCCAGGAATATTTGTTGTGCGATCTGGTGTATGAGTTACTATCAGAAAATCACCAGTGACGAGGCAAGTGAGTAGCGAATCGAGTAATCTTGGCTGTGTTCCACTCGTTGCGACATTGACAATATTGCGTAGTTGCATGACAAATTGTTGTTTGTTGTCATTTGCGATGTAGGTGGGCATTTGACGTGACATACGCAAAACATTCTTGGAGTGATACGAAGAAATGGGTGCCAGGCGCATTATAATGTCAGTATACTTGGTGAATTCTGAGCGTGTGACAAAACCCGCTTCCAACGCAACGCAGTAGATTAACAATAATAGGATTTCCGTTGCTGATGTCGTTGTTTGGTCCTCAACATGCTGCAACATTTGACGCAAATGCAGTGGCGCACATTGCAGTGTTGTATCAGCGAGAAGTAAACATTTGAGATCGACGTTATCTTCCTCAGATGGCGGCGGTGATGGTGTGTTAAGTTTACGTTGCTTGGAAGTAGCTGTAATAAACAAACAAATTCAATTGTTTGATTTCATTTGGTCAAATATAAAAGTGAACATTTAATTTAAATTTTGAATTTTTTTTTTAGTCAAAAACGAAAAGCGTGCAACTTTATTTAAATAAATAAATGAAAATTAAAACAAACCTTCTTGTTATTTTGTTTGACATAAGCCATAGCTAAATCAAAACACAAAATATTATATTTTTTTATAATTAGTTAATCACAATAAACATAAACATAAACAAAAATGCTCAATTGCATCGAACCTTTTGTTTTTAAAATGTAACCATTACAATGAAGTATTATATCTAGGAAAATAAATAAATCATGCTAAGTAAAAAACTATGACCAAAGTTGACGCAGAAAATTGCTACAGCATGTGATTGATTTTTTGTGGTCTCACACGATCATAATTTTCGAAAATATTTTTTCGTCACTACATTCAAAAAAATAAGGCATCACTAAAAAGAAAAGAATAGGGACTAATAGCCAAAATTTGATGTAAAGCGTTAGGTTAAAAAGACAAAGGACGATGGTTTCAACTTCTTTCATACAACAAGAAGGAATTCGTGTTACTTGTTCTTGTTACTTTTGCACATAGCACACTTTAGCTTGAACAAATTTACGACGGACGATGGAAAAAAAAGCCAAGCGAAAATAATTTAAATATTTTTGATTGTGACAATGTGAAAATTTGTTTTTATTTTTTGATTACACCCTTTTTGTATTAGTAATTCGTTGTAATTCAATCCATGAATTTTCTTCATGGTATTAAAATTACTTTTCATAGAACTAAAATTGAAATTACAAACTTAAATTAACAAAAGTTGATTAGAAATGCAAGACTGATATGTCGTCCGCCGACAGATATAATAGGATAAGTCTAAAGCCCCTATTGCAATTGTGAAAAGCTCTTTTTCTATGGGCGATTTTGTTTGGTATTGTGTTTATCGATAAGTAGAATATTTGTCGATAAACAATCGCTGGCTTTTCTATCATTTTGTTTTCATAGATAAGTTTTTGAAGCGAAAACTTCTTATGGCACGTTGTGCGGCTGAGGAAAAAAGTATAAACTCGCGACACCGACCGTCATCGGGATTCCCCGTCATGAATGAGAGCGATAGTAAAATTTGAAATTTCTATTGTTTCTCTTAAATAAATATTCCAAGTGGAAGGCAAAAAGCAAAGCAGACACACTAACTGACACATTCCATTCTCATTCAACGATTGTTATGCTTAAGCCTTAACCAAAATAAGCCTAAACCAAAATAGACGAGACGTAACGAGTAAGTTCGAGTGTATGTAAACCAATATTGATAGCCAAAATGAACCAACGTAATTGATCGAAAGTGAACGAAACATTTTGACGAGACGAGTTGTTCCGTAAGAACCGAACTTCAAAACGTTGCTACTCGTCATAACAGCTTTTTCGATTCGTTGGCTAGCGTAACATTTTGGGTTAAATGTCAAAACAGACGAAACGAGTGCAAACGTTCGTTCAATTGCTACCGTCTCGTCACGTCTATAGACTTAACCAAAATAGAAGTTCGGTTCTTACGGAACTCTTACGTCTTGTCAAAATGTTTCGATCAATTACGTAGGTTCATTTTGGCTATCAACATTGGTTTACATACACTCGAACTTACTCGTTATGTCTCGTCTCGTCTATTTTGGTTTAGGCTTTACATGTTTGTTACTTTCAAATTCCGCGTTGTTGCGTTGACAAATTGAGAATGAGAGCGAGAATAAAATTTGAATCCATATTCCGTTTTTGTCTTCCACTGCATTGCCATATAAAAAGAAAACGCACACATACCAACTAGCACACTAACTTGCCATTAAAGTTGATAATGATCATGGTGTAATAACCAAGGTGGCGTACTTAAAAACGAAATTCTCAAAAGTTTGGGTTTCTTGTCCTTCATTGTCTCTTTTCGTAATTTTTTTTGACACTTCGGTGTTTTGATTAATTGGCCCGTTCAGCATCTTCAGTATTTTTGAAGCGCTTTAAGCAACTTTTTACTGAGAGGTATTTGTGTTGAGTTTCAAAATTCTGATGCGAACAAAAAACTACGCTAAATAATGTAGCAGGCTTCAATATGATAGCAATAAGTCTTTTTTGTTTTTGCAATAACAACCACATCGACTAAATTTTTAAGATTCAATGTAGTTTGCACTGCAAATTGCGCTGCAATTTCTCAAAGCGCTTAAGTTTTCTGAATGGGCAATTGAAATGTTATGAATGTCAAAACTACAGCAAATAGGATGACAGATGATTGAAAATCGAGGCTCTCCCTAATTACTCCACCTTGGTTATTACACCATGATAATGATTAAACGATTTGTTATGCTTGCATACTTCTTTCTACGTGTGAAATTAATTTTCTTAGTCGGCGTTTACACGAGGAAAGTCTGAGAGACGAATTCTTGTCTATTCTCTTTTGTGATTTTCGTTTTCTAATATCGTGATAAATATCAAATGTACAGTAAAGAAAACAAAATATTATATCTAATTAAAAAATAGTTCATTGTGTCGTATCATACAATAGTGCATACTTGTGCAGGAGCGAATAAACACTTAAAAAAATAAATCCAAAATATTATTTCAAGTTTTGACTTCTGTCGGCACTCCCGAAGTGCAACCCGCCAGTTTTTTTTTTTTTTTTTTGCAAGGTAATTCTAAGGGCGGGTAACCGCTGACGACTCTCACGTCCATCGGAATTGTGGTAGAAACAGAAAGAACACGTAACGGATGAAATTGGCAACTTTTGACTTACGTTGAGCACTTTGTCAGAGTTAAAAAAATACAGTAATACCGATTTGTGGTTTGAAATTGACTGTATGTACTGATTCACATGAACAGATACACATTTAATGATTTTATGTTTATAGGAAAGGAAAACACCGTTTATTTAAATTTAAAACATGTGTTCCAGTGTTTTGTTTTAAGACATTTCATTATTATTGAAACACAGATTAAAATTAACTAGAAATAAGTAATCCAAAGTGTTAATTATTATGTACTATATTGTAGCAAAATTTTTGAATTTAACGTGTAAGATTGAAAACGTGGGAATTGTATTGTGATCTTCATTTTCTATTTTTTTTTTTTTTCAACATTTTTTTGTTTTTTCTTTTTATTTCTTTTAGGTTACTGTGGTTAGTTCATAAATTAAAATGGTAGAACACGTGAGGGGAGTTAAGGAAAAAACCTACATTTTCTATATGGCAGATTTATTTTTTTTTTAATATCAAGTCTGGCAGCTTTACACTATCATAAGAGAGTGGCAACACGGCTCAAAAACAGCAGACATTGACAGCTGATGACAGCTAGATTACAAATTATTGTCAACAAGTGACACTAAGTGAAATGCTAAAATTGTAAAACGAAAGTGATTTTTCATTAAGAAAACAAAATAAAATCTATGCAAACTAAGAATGCTGTTAAATACCAACGAAAAGAAGTGTTGCCTAGAGCTCTGCTCACCTTGTGTCTCACTAGTTGTCAACGCTGCCGCCACGCTAGACGCTGACTTCACATCCAATTTCAATGAAATTGCAGTTACGCTCGTAGCCTCGGGCTCAGGGGAGTCATTGTCAACACCGGCAGTACGCGTTGCATCCTTTAGCACGTTGCTACCAGCAGCAGCAGAGCTTAACTTGTCGGTTGAAGCTGCTGCTGCTAAGTCCGCCACAGAATTTCCACCTGGGCTTGGATTTTTTGCCATTTCTCCTTTATTCACTTTCGCTTATATGAGTTGCAATTTTCGTTTAATTTTTTGGAAAAAATTTTTTTTAAAACATGATTTTTGTAGAACTCGCTGTATTTTTTCGTTTTTAGTAAATCACAATTTTTTTTTTTTTAAATGGAAAACCTTTTTTGATTGGACTTTCGTTGAAAATTTGATGAAATCACTTTTTGTGCCAATTTTTTTTCTTTTCTTTACTGTCGTTTTCTTAACGTCGATAAATGAATTGACTAAGCACTAATATTTTCACTTAATATAAACTTAAAAAATAAAAGCGAAAATAAGAACGTTTACATTTCGTAGAAGAAACACTAAATTTATAATATGGCCGAGCAATTGCAAGAACTTGCAATTTTTTTTTATTGTTAAAAAGAATCTGCAAAAAACTGACAGCTGTCGGAAAGTGCTGCCAAGTCGAAGTTTCTGTTCTTTCCGAATCGCTGCCACAGTGCTTGCAAACTCGTTACAGAAAAATTCACAGACTGATCAATAATTTATATATATCAATCATCCGATTTCAAAAATTTTGTAAATTTTGATCCCAAAATCAAGCAAAATCACATATGTACGTCAGCTGATTATGTTTGAGAGTTTCTTTATGGGTGGACTGACATTTTTGTAGGATTTTTCTGCAATTTTGTCCAAAAAATTCCAATTGAAACTACGTAACCAAAAGCTGAAAAACGTTAAATTCAGTCAACGGCAGTTGATGGTGGTTCTCAATCTTTTTTTTTGCTGATGTGTTTTTTTACAAATTTTTACAATTTTTGGTGCTTGAGGATAAAATTGACAACTTTTCGGCGTTATAAATAAATAAAAGGATCCGTTTGATCCAAAATCAAACAATCACATATGCGATTTGAATCGTATGTGACTGTCTAGTTAAAATGTAATTTGTTATTTGATTTGTGTGTTGTGTGGATTGGCATAATTTGGAGTTAAATGAAAAAGGTAAATCAGGTACATACAAGTGGCACTTTTAAAGGCAATGACGAACAAAAATTGTCAAAATTGACTGAACAGAATTGCGGCGTACGACATGAATTAATTTTAGTTTGTAGTGTCAATTTCAATTCTATGAAAAAGGATTATAATATATCTTTCAGGACTATACCGTGGTTACTCTGCTACAAAAATACGATTGACTGTTGTCAGAGCTCCAGCATTTCGGGATCTAAATAATTATTTTGAAAAAAAATCATTAACAAAATGAGTAGTAGGGTATTTAATTTATTGACTCACCGACAAAATGAAAAATATTTGCTCATTATATTAAATTAAATGTCATTTTTGCGGACTAAATAAATATTTTATTTATTGATTGCCGTTTTATATATTACCACCGAGGCAATGGTTAGTTGTATTAGAAGAAAGTCGAAATTTAGCGCTATACGCTCAGCTGTAAGTTAATAAAATTTTTTGGCTTAATAGTTACAGTCGGCTCAGTACTTAAAGAAAGGATTCCATAAAGTTTTGAATAGAGCTTTACACTCAACCCATATATGTTTAGGGGAATCAAACAAAAAGCAAGAATGTGATTTAGACAAATGCTACGAGGCCATCATACAAATAGCTGAAAGAGCTGGAGAGGTGAGTTTTGAACGGAGCAGTAATGTTAAGTCAGAGACATCTAAATTACGGAGACTTTTCAATTACCCGGCAGCAGAAACACCAGGCTCCAACTATATAGATGGCTCAAGTTTTGCTGAAAATATTTCTATGATTTGATGCTACGTATCTATCTCTCTGGCAAGTGCCGTTTCAGCCGAATCGGTAATTGGAAAGTTTCTATAATGTTGATTTCTAAAATAAATTCCCAATGGAACTGAATATGTCAAAAAGAACTGTTTGAAAATTAAATAATTCGTAAAAAAGCAATGTCATCTATGTATATACTGTTGTTGCTAAGGAAACAATTCTTAGCCATAGCGATATTCCAACAATTTGGCCGTTGCGATTGTGAACGAGTTAGACGATACATTGTCGTGATGGATCAGCAATTTTATTTTTCAACTTGTGTCTCTTTTCGTCATTTCTGCGTGGTTACATCTAATAAATTGTAAACATTTTTCACTCTTCCATAAAGACAATCGATATGACTTTCTGAGGAAGGCAGTATCTTTCGCTTATCTGTCCAGCTGCTAGAGTACGCATATAATATTAACATCATCGATGTCTCCTAATGATATCTCGAAGGTATGGCGAAACAAGTAGTACAAGGGCAGCTTCCCAGCCAATTGCCAAAGAATGATCATACCTAGTTGCGGAAGTAATTTCAGGCTAATTGCGAAAGTGATCCATCTAACTAACGTAGGTCAGCTACTTAGTTCCATTAGGAAATCTGGTTGGTTCAATGAGAAAGCATAAATAAATATTCTGTGGTATCACAATGGATCAACATTTGGTCTAAAAGAGTCGATTCGCAACTGACTGCCACTCCTATCTAACCTAACCTAACTAACGCTTAACTAAATTATTTAACATGAAACTTTACATAGACTACGATTCTATAAATACATTTTTCATTTTATTCAGATTATTGCACTCGAAAATAATAAGCCAAAACAGTATCAAACTAAAGCAAGTAATGTTGACTTGGTTACTGAATTCGACAAAAAGGTCGAACAACTTGTGGTCGGAAGCTTACAGCAACAATTCCCTACTCACAAGTGAACTCAACCATTTTTGCATACACACGATTGTTGTTGATTATTTCACATTTATATAACAGATTCATTGGTGAAGAAGACAGCAGCAATAAAGGATCACCCATCCAGCTAACAAACGATCCAACATGGATTATTGATCCTATTGATGGCACCATGAACTTTGTGCACTCTTTTCCCCACTCATGCATCTCAGCTGGTCTTGTGGTAAACAGAGTTACTGAGATTGGCGTTATCTATAATCCAATACTTCAGCAACACTTTACAGCTCGTCGTGGTCAGGGTGCCTGCTATAATGGAAAGCCTATAAAGGTAAGCGGTCAGAAGGAATTGAAGTTTGCATTGGTCACAAGTGGAATTTGTACATCAAGGGAAGTTGCCGAAATGAAAGTTGCATTTGCAAATTTTACCAAAGTTGCATATTTATCCCATGGGTAAGTTTAATGACTATGACGCCACTCGTGGGTGATGTATGAGGGTGAATAACAATAATTGAATAACTTTTTTTAAACGTTAACATGATATTGAAGCTTAATATTGGCCATTTCTATGATGTTAAGGAGGGAAAATAATATCCTATATGTGATCGGTTTTTGGTTTTCGCAAAACTCTATCCTTTCGATTAAAGTTTCTTTTCAAAGCTGGTGCTGTGAGAGCCAATATTAAAGTATGTCAGACACTGTGAAGTTCTTTTTGCGGATAACCTCATAGGAAAGTTTGGAGCTGGTAAATTCGGAGAACGACCTGGTTGATCAACGTCTCCACTTTTTTTAAATGAATAGTTCCCTCTGACCTTTTCAGCTGAGATACAATACCAAATCGTGACTCGAAGCGAGTCTATCGCTCTTGAATTATTCGATGGTTTTCCACACCCTAAAAATACAAATATTTTATTGGCGAATGGGCTGGCACAATCAATATCACCGAAAAATTTCGATATTTATTTTGTTTTCAAGCAGTATACGGACGAGATGAGAAGAGATGTTTGTACCCGGTTTATATGGTCTCATCAAAGTTCGCATTTCTTTTCGAAAACGAGCAAGGTAATGTCGATGTTTTCTCTAGACAGGACATTTCTTACATTAAAATCCCATTAATCAAAACTAGAATATTAAACCTAAAAGAGGAGAAATTATTGATATCAAGTGAAAATTTTCTTTTAAGAATATATTTTTTAAAAATTTCTATTTGAATATTTTCTCGTAATTTTTAAGACTAATTTTCTTACAGGTTACGCTTAATGGGCTCTTCTGCGCTGCATTTGGGCATGGTTGCACTTGGAGCTGTTGATGCGAATTATGAATTCGGACCTCACGCTTGGGATACGTGCGCCGGTGTCTTATTGGTACGTGAGGCTGGTGGTGTTGTAATTGATCCTGCTGGTGGTGAATTTGATATGATGTCTCGACGTATTTTAGCCGCTGCCACGCCAGAATTGGCTCAGGAACTTGGAAAATCAATAACCCAATTCTATTTGCCAAGGGACGATGCTGCGAAGTGAAACGTGAAACTAAATTTAGCTTATATGTCTTATGTTCAAAATACTAAAAATAAATTGTAAAAATTTTTTGAATTTTGTGAAGGAAAACTCATGGCGATTCCAGGGTTATAGGGAGGGACCATGCTCCGAACTAAGGCCTAAGACTAACATTACACTCATGTCACATTTGAAATTTTATTTACAAAGAAATTTTTCATTTATTTGACAAATTTAACTAATATTAATACCATTTTGTTGTGGTCCCTCTGAAGACTTAAGTTCTGCAAAACAAATATCGTTAAATTCCTCTTTTTTTTGCATAGTTGTGAAGTTTCAAAGTTCAGCAACTTAAATAAAAGCAGCTATGTACATTAGGGTGATTCAAATTTTTTATTTTTTGTTTTTTTTTAAGGTGCTGTTGCTTAAAAAGTAAGTTTATGATATGAAGAAAAAGCTCACGAAAATTCAGCTCTGTAACTCAATTTTATAAGGTGGCGCCGGAGCCTGTTAGTTTTACATGTAAATTGTATGGAAAAATTATTTTTTTCAAAAAAGGTGTCTAAATTAATAGGTGATTAGTGCTGTTGAGCTGAAAAGGGTCGTTTTTCGACGTAATTTTTTACGCTGAATCCGAATCTGGCCTCAGAATTGACCCATCATGTCGTAATCCTGAAATATTTGAGGCTAAGTACCTAAAACTTGATGTTTTTTGTCTACTTTCGAGGCCATGTATAGGATTCAAAAAAAGTTGATCAGCTTATTTTTAACAAAAGCATCATTTAGTACCATTCTTGCCCTTTAAAATGAGCTTTCAAGTGGTGATCTGTGATGCTTCCTTGCAAAGTTGCAGACATTTCAAGGTGACATGAATTTGAAACCTGTTGGTTAACATTGTTGGGTTGCAACCCTTTGTAGGGGATCCAATTCTTGTCACTTTAAAATGGCTATAACTTTGCAAGGAAACATCACAGATCACCACTTGAAAGCTCATTTTAAAGGGCAAGGATGGTACTAAATGATGCTTTTGTTAAAAATAAGCTGAACAACTTTCTTTGAATCCTATACAAGGCCTCGAAAGTAGACAAAAAACATCACGTTTTGGGTACTTAGCCTCAAATATTTCAGGATTCCGACATGATGGGTCAATTCTGAGGCCAGATTCGGATTCAGCGTAAAAAATTGCGTCGAAAAGCGACCCTTTTCAGCTCAACAACACTAATCACCTATTCATTTAGATACCTTTTTTGAAAAAAATATTTTTTCCATACAATTTACATGTAAAACTAACAGGCTCCGGCACCACCTTATAAAATTGAGTTACAGAGCTGAATTTTCGTGAACTTTTTCTTCATATCATAAACTTACTTTTTAAGCAACAGCACCTTAAAAAAAACAAAAAAAAAAAAATTTTGAATCGCCCTATGTACATATTTTAAGAGTCATTTTGGACAAATTACATTTGTGGTATCTGGTAAATATCGTGATGATTTCAGCGGTCCAGATAAAATAGCTCTGCCGGTTTTAAAAAAAGCCACATATGCACTTGAGCCAGCAATTACATCACAGCCTCTCGCGGTTGTTCTTTAGTTCAGCTTATTATCGTGCCCATGTAAAGCTACCAGTAATTACGAAAAATCTTATGTATGTCGCAAAGCAGGGCTAAAATGCTCTACCATTTGCTCAAATTGCAGTGAAAAACTGTGCAACAACGTTTCAAAGGTGATACATCGTCAACGAATAGAATCCGTGCCAATACATACTCGGAACAAAATAATCTTGAATGGGAGGATTCTTAGACACAGGAACAACAATTCAAAAAGAGGTTTGACAAAATAATTTATTTTAGACGCGTAGACTTTAATCTAAAAAGTAATCATCCTTAAAAAAAAACAATATTGGGAAAAGTTGAACTGAACAAAAAAGGTAGGAGTAATTTTGTTTTAGAATTAACTGTTCACTGTATGGTGGCAGTAGTACAGTTTTTAGTTGTACACTCAGGAAGCACCCTACTTTTGAACCCAATTGAAATATCATAGTATTCGAATTTTGCTTAATGGCAACAGCAATAAAACAAATTTCAGTTTCTTTACAAGTTAATAGAAAAAAACATTTTATTTTTATTTAACGACTTTTCCAACTTTTACATAACAAGTTCAAAACTAAATACTAAATTTAAAAATTTATCAAAACACCACATAATTTCCCACACACATACTTCACAAATAATATTTACTACGTGTACTTAAGTAATTTAGTTGTTTGTTAACATTTGCAAGTATTTTCAATTGATTTTGACTGAGATATTTGAAAACGTTCTCATAAAGCTCAGCCGGCATTCCTAGCAATGCAGGAAACACGCTTATTGTCATTTCTTCCAACTGACAGTTGCGCACAGGCACAAAAATATTTTCGCGCAGCAATCTACTCAGCTCATCCAATTTGCGAAAACATTGAAAGATCTGTTTTCCTTTGGGATGCGCATTGAGTACATAACGTCCGATTGATAAGCAAATGCTGCGCCCAGGAATATTTGTTGTGCGATCTGGTGTATGAGTTACTATCAGAAAATCACCAGTGACGAGGCAAGTGAGTAGCGAATCGAGTAATCTTGGCTGTGTTCCACTCGTTGCGACATTGACAATATTGCGTAGTTGCATGACAAATTGTTGTTTGTTGTCATTTGCGATGTAGGTGGGCATTTGACGTGACATACGCAAAACATTCTTGGAGTGATACGAAGAAATGGGTGCCAGGCGCATTATAATGTCAGTATACTTGGTGAATTCTGAGCGTGTGACAAAACCCGCTTCCAACGCAACGCAGTAGATTAACAATAATAGGATTTCCGTTGCTGATGTCGTTGTTTGGTCCTCAACATGCTGCAACATTTGACGCAAATGCAGTGGCGCACATTGCAGTGTTGTATCAGCGAGAAGTAAACATTTGAGATCGACGTTATCTTCCTCAGATGGCGGCGGTGATGGTGTGTTAAGTTTACGTTGCTTGGAAGTAGCTGTAATAAACAAACAAATTCAATTGTTTGATTTCATTTGGTCAAATATAAAAGTGAACATTTAATTTAAATTTTGAATTTTTTTTTTAGTCAAAAACGAAAAGCGTGCAACTTTATTTAAATAAATAAATGAAAATTAAAACAAACCTTCTTGTTATTTTGTTTGACATAAGCCATAGCTAAATCAAAACACAAAATATTATATTTTTTTATAATTAGTTAATCACAATAAACATAAACATAAACAAAAATGCTCAATTGCATCGAACCTTTTGTTTTTAAAATGTAACCATTACAATGAAGTATTATATCTAGGAAAATAAATAAATCATGCTAAGTAAAAAACTATGACCAAAGTTGACGCAGAAAATTGCTACAGCATGTGATTGATTTTTTGTGGTCTCACACGATCATAATTTTCGAAAATATTTTTTCGTCACTACATTCAAAAAAATAAGGCATCACTAAAAAGAAAAGAATAGGGACTAATAGCCAAAATTTGATGTAAAGCGTTAGGTTAAAAAGACAAAGGACGATGGTTTCAACTTCTTTCATACAACAAGAAGGAATTCGTGTTACTTGTTCTTGTTACTTTTGCACATAGCACACTTTAGCTTGAACAAATTTACGACGGACGATGGAAAAAAAGCCAAGCGAAAATAATTTAAATATTTTTGATTGTGACAATGTGAAAATTTGTTTTTATTTTTTGATTACACCCTTTTTGTATTAATAATTCGTTGTAATTCAATCCATGAATTTTCTTCATGGTATTAAAATTACTTTTCATAGAACTAAAATTGAAATTACAAACTTAAATTAACAAAAGTTGATTAGAAATGCAAGACTGATATGTCGTCCGCCGACAGATATAATAGGGTTGCAACCCAACAATATTAACCAACGGGTTTCAAATTCATGTCACCTTGAAATGGCTGCAACTTTGCAAGGAAGCATCACAGATCACCACTTGAAAGCTCATTTTAAAGGGCAAGGATGGTACTAAATGATGCTTTTGTTAAAAATAAGCTGATCAACTTTCTTTAAATCCTATACATGGCCTCGAAAGTAGACAAAAAACATCATGTTTTAGGTACTTAGCCTCAAATATTTCAGGATTCAGACATGATGGGTCAATTCTAAGGCCAGATTCGGATTCAGCGTAAAAAATTACATCGAAAAACGACCCTTTTCAGCTCAACAGCACTAATCACCTATTCATTTAGACACCTTTTTTGAAAAAAATAATTTTTCCATACAATTTACATGTAAAACTAACAGGCTCCGGCGCCCCTTATAAAATTGAGTTACAGAGCTGAATTTTCGTGAGCTTTTTCTTCATATCATAAACTTAATTTTTAAGCAACAGCACCTTAAAAAAAACAAAAAATATAAAATTTGAATCACCCTAATGTACATACATCCATGGAGATTTTGTATTTTGTTTCAACTGCATATAAATATTACTTTAAAAAATTCGATAAAACCCAACAAAACCTTTAACAGTTATAAAACTTAATATATAAGCGTTAAGCCCAATTTCCATGTGATTTTTCTTGAACTTATCTTATTAAATTCACAGATTTTTTGCCATAATGAGCGAGATGTATATATGTCATTCTTGCTATAAAAGTTTGACATTTCGGCATGTGCATTTGTAAGACAAATCACAATTAGACGAAAAGGTAAATATAATATAATATAATAAAAATATATATTAAAAATAATACAAATCTTTCAGCATTCAATGGACACATTGCACATGCAAACTACTGCTGGCAACAGTACAAGAGTTGACGTGTCCTGAGGTCGTTTTAGCGAAGAAAGCGGGATTACTTTATGGTGCGGTGGCCATAGCTACGGACTATGACTGTTGGTGCGTGAGTTGTGAATCCTTTCGTATTCAAGATGTGCTTAAAACTTTTGGGGACAATGTGCAGAAGGTTAAGCATTTGTTGATAAAAGCTGTGGAAATACCGCTAAAGAAGATTAGACCGCAGAAATATTGGTGACAAGGGTGAGTGTTAAGTAAAGTTAAGCTAAAGAGTAGTTTTTGATTATTAGTCCAAAAACTAACAAAACAGGACAATATCGCGAAGCAAAAAGTATCCAAATGTAAAATTTACCGCCTTTCTATACTTCGCTTTTATTATCAAAATGTTTAATACACCGAAATGTACTTATGGAAATATGAAAATATAGTTTTTATTGACACATTTTGATAAAAAAAAGGCTAAGTATAGAAAGGCGGTAAATTTTACATTTGGATAAAAAGTAGTTGACAAATGCCATCAAAGTTAAGTTCAAAATTGTGTTTTGTGCATGTCATGTGCAGGTCAAATATTGTCTGCCTGACATTCATGTAGAGCCTTTAGCCTAAAAAATTAAAATTGTAATTTTTTAAGAAGTTATACCTATTTCAAATTGATTGTTTTTGAACCGGAAAATTGTCTTTTTTTTTGGATTTTAACTGCGAGGGTTGCATGAAATTTAAATTATTCAAATTCAATGTTTGTACACTGAGGAAAAAATGCATCATTATGCAATCATTTTTGTCTTTTAAGCTTTTACATTTTTCATTCAATATATATTTTTGCCATTTCAGAAATGTGTCACCGACAATACTATGTGAGAAGCTTTTTAATGAATTTCATTTCTTTGTGGATTCTTTATTAAAATTAAGAAAAATTGTAGATTTTTATACCTATTCCATTCCAACACAATTATAAATAATTTGTTAAAAATTTGTACCATTTTGATATATCGTATACATATGAAAATATTAAATTTTTCCTTTTGTGAAATATAAGAAAAACCCGATATTTAATTTCGATCTAACGACGTATTGATATAAATCCAAATTTTTGCACTTTTTGCGCATAATCAAGGATATTTTTAAACTTAAACTCTACATGAACTGAATGCTATGTTGATAAGAAACAGCTTTAGATATAGGTAAGACACAGCCCTATTTATAAATGTATTTTACTTAAATTAATTTAAAAGATTTTACTGATAGAGTTGCACTAAAAACGAGCTGCTTTCGTCTTATGATTTAAAAATGAGCTCAAACTTAACTTTGTGTGTTATTTATACAGAAAAGTAGTCTCAGATTTATGAAAACAGTAATTTTAATCTTTTTATATCCCGTGAAAATAACGTAGTTGCTTTTACTATTCTACATAAAAGTGTGCTAATAATTGTCTCAAGTTAAATTTAAATAAATGAGTGTTTGTGTCCTTTTCTAAGTTAAAAATCATGCTTTCCTCAAGCTATTTTATTTCCAACACCCCACTTTTATCTCTTTCCAAAATCAAGGTTTTAGGAGTTGTTTTTGATTCAAAGTTTACGTTTCGTTCTTACTTTGACTATATAATCCCTAAAGCTTATTCTATGCTAGCCTTTATACGTCGTAATGGCTTGGCATTTAAGGATCCGTACACTCTTAAAACCTTGTTTAGTAGTCTTGTTAGATCTAAGTTAGAGTATGCGACTATTATTTGGAATCCTTATTATGAATTGCATATAGCACGAATTGAAAAGGTTCAAAAATCTTTCACTAAGTTTCCTGTGCGTTCTCTTAACTTCGAAGTTAAAGTCTGCCCTCTTACAATTCGCGCTGTCTGTTTATTGGCCTAAAAATGGTTTATGATATTGTTTCTGGTCATGTTAATTGTCCTATGTTATTGGCCATAATTCCATTCAATGTCCCTTCTAGAACTTTAAGACACTGTGAAATTTTTCTTCTTGATATTCATCGTACGCTTTATGCTACTAATGCTCCTATACCTAGAGTTTTGAAATTATTCAATGAATTAAATTCTGTTGTTAATTTTGATACTTCTAATTCAAAAAGTGTTTTAAAGTCGTTGCTTAGTAATATTTTGTAATTTTATGTATTTACGTGCACATTATTGTTCTTGTTTTTTTTTTACTAATTTAAATTTCGATGTCATTTTGGCTTATCCAGTTCAAATATTGTCTTATAATTCTTGCTGTAATATTTTTTATTTTTTGTATATATTAAACTATTTTGTTATGGCTCTAGTCTGTAAGAACTAAATTGCATAGACTTAAATAAATAAAAGATTTCCTCAAAAATCCCTTTTTATTGGAATTTAAAAAACCAAACATCAAGAAAAACTGCTTTTCTCAATATTGAAAATATTAATTTTACAGAAATATCATTAAGACCAAAAGAAAAGAATCTTCGGCTTAAGTTTACTTTGACTGACATTCTCCAAATCAATTTATTTTTTAGGGGTAATAGAGGAATCAATTAAGTTTTCTTAACATGCTAAAAAAGTTTCAGGTCATTAACATATTTTTTGGAAAAAACAAGGTTATTTCAAAAAAAATTGGAAAAAAATTTCAGAAAAATCATACTATCTCCAAAATTACTGGTAAAATTTCAAAATTTTGCTACCATTATTGTAGCTCATTAAATTATCCTTCTTACCCACTCGGCATGAAACGTTTCAGAAAGTTTCAGAAATATTTCGTAACGTTTCTGCAACGTTACGAAACGTTTCATGCCGAGTGGGTATGACACCTATACTTTCTATTTTCCATGCAAGGGTTCCCAACTTATAATCGTTTTTCCAAAAGCTATATCCGCAACTTCCGATGTCTATATCTCCTATACTAGATCCGACCGACTTTTTTTTATTTTTAACCCCCCATTTCACCTAAAAAAGATGGACAATGTCAGCTTAAGAAAACCTTTTCCGAATCTTCAACCATTGTTTACTAGTATAAATTACTTTTATTGTCTTCATAAATTGTTATTTTTTTTTGTGGGTGTTTGACTCCTCCGGATTCTTTATATTCTTTGCTGGAATGTACCTATGCTCGCTAATATTGAGCCATCAATGCAAGCGCTAAGTCTACGTTCAACGCTCTCATTTGCAGAAATCATTTTAAAACGCGTATTTGATGGAGCACGTAGCTGCAAATCTCGACGTTCAGTGAAACCCTGCAGCAGCGTATTACTACCTGTTGATTAAAGTTTACACAATTTAAATGGCTTTTAAGAAGACAAATATGTTACAACTCTTACCGGTTACGACAGAGCCAAAAAACGATAAACGTACATCAGCATCGCACTGGTCAACACTGGTAGATGCCAACTGACCGGCACCCAACATAGCATGATCAAATAAGCTCTCTGCCAGGTTAAAACGTTCTGAACCGAATTCCTGATGATATCCACTGGGAAATTCATAGTGTACAGTGGAAATTTGCGAAGTAACACGCTCATCATAGGAATTCTCCAGCACTTGCAAGATATTCAATTCAAAATTTAACAGTAAGGCTAAGTTTTTGCATTGTGAAACGTGGATTATCACGTTCCTTTACATCTTTTGCAGCGATTTTGTACACTGGTGTCAATTCGATGCCTTGTTTTTCTAAATGCTGACGGCACTGCAGTGAAAGATAATCGCCTCCAAGCGGTGATTTCACTAGTGCCTGTGATAATACATAGCCTTCGAACACAGGAACTGCTGACTTATGCGTAGCACCACTGTCAACCACCAAATCAGTTTAACGTCCACTGGCGAATGCTGCCTTTACCGCATTTACAAGAAAAAAAATCGGGCACATTGTATTTCTCGAGCATGAGCTCTGTAAGTTTTTCGCGATTGTTACGCACATTCCACGAGGCTTCCGAAAATAGAATAGGGTTTCGGTTCGGTTTGTGTTACTTTGGCATATGTGTAGTTAATAACTTTCTCAAAGAGCTCCCAGTTATCGATCATGCCATATATATTTCGTGGATACCACATACGTGAATGTGCCTCGACCTCACATGGAAATACAAACATATGTATATTAAAGATCATGCCTAGCAACTAGTTTTAGGCTCATATTTTTATCAAAAGTGAAGTGAGTTATATGTGTTTGTTGGCAGCTAAGTTTTTGAAGTGAAAACTTCTTATGGCACGTTGTGCGGCTGAGGAAAAAAGTATAAACTCGCGACACCGACCGTCATCGGGATTCCCCGTCATGAATGCGATAGTAAAATTTGAATGTTCTTTGAAGACTTGGGAAACGAACTCGATTTTGGAATTTTGAAGACTTGGGAAACGAACTTGATTTTGGAATTTTGAAGACTTGGGAAACGAACTCGATTTTAGAATTTTGAAGACTTGGAAAACGAACTCGATTTCAAAAAATTTAAAAAACGTTGCCTACCTTTAGGCGCTATTAATAATTTGCCTTTAAAAGTATGCAACACTTTCTGACAAATTTCAAAATAGCGCCTAAAAGTACGCAACGATTTTAAAAATTTCAGATAATGTTGCCTACTTTTAGGCGCTTTTTTTGAAATTTGTCGGAAAGTGTTGCATACTTTTAGGAATAAATTATCAAAAGCGCCTAAAAGTAGGCAAAGTTTTTTGAAAAAATTGGCCCAGGAAAGTATGCAATTTTTTGGAAAAAAATTTTTAAATTTGTAGCATACATATATTGTAGACTTCCGGTTAGCTGTTGCTCAGTCAGCAAATTTTTCTCTGCAAGCGCAGCCGAAAGCAGAACCAGCAGCCCTAAGCAGAGAAAAATCTGAAATACCAGGCCACCATGAACCAGCAGCAAGCAAATTTGGTTTTTTGAAAAACTTTAAAACGTTATAGATTTAGACAAATGAGGTGTAATAGTTTTTTTAAGAACAAGCAGATTTTTTTGAAGTCATTTGTGTTTTGATAAACTGTCACTAGATGGCGTTTTAAGCAGTTTGAATATTCTAACAGCCATAACTAGGCAACGAATAATCCGATTTTGATAAATGTGGTGTCATAGTGTCTGTAGGAAGAAGCAGATTCTTAAGTTAAGTTTTAGAAAAATTATGTTTAAGCTATTAAGTCACAAGTCCAGGTACTTTCTTTATCTGATTTTTTCTTATACAGTGAAAGCTCCCGTCGCGGACAGCTCCCGCAGGCGGACATCTCTCGTAGCCGGACGAATTTCTTGGTCCCAAGTTTTTCGTTATGTTTTTAGAACAAAATGCATTCCGGTGGGCGGACGCTCCCTTGGCCGGACGCGGACACTACATTTATACACATTTCATACAATTCATCTCTGCTGGCGGACAAAAAAGACATCCTAACGAAAAAACTCTTTCGCAACTCTTTCATTGATTTGCTGTCATTCAGGTTGTCGATTGTTATTCTTTAAAATCTATTTCATTGTGTGTTGTTGAGAGTAAAGTTTTCTCAAGTGGGCACAGAAAAAACCAACTTGTTGTACTTAAACTTTTTTTTTGCATAACTTTGAAGATTTATTGATCAATATTAACGCCTTATATTTTTTTTTTTTTTTTGCTAAATTTGGATTTTTTAAAAAGTTACGAAAAAGTGAATTTTTATGTGGGTGTTTTTTTAAATTGCGATTTCTCAGTAAATATTGGGAAAAAGTTAATGAAATTTTCTTGATAGGACAAAAAATGTTTTACAATTTATATAAATTGTATTTATTATTTATAAAAAATTAAGTTTTTATTAAACAAACAGAATTTAAACCAACTTCTCATAAAGTCAGAAACAACATTTTTCCACAGAATTGTTCTGAAAAGTTTACACAACATTTTCATGAAATAAAATTTTAGTACATTTTATAAATAAAAAAAGGGCCGCCACTGTGGCAATTTTACTCCTACAAACTATCCGATAAGAAAAATTTGGATTGTTTTTTTGTTTTAATTGAATTGTATTTGAATTGTAAAAATGTACTTTCTTCGACAGCTCCCGCAAGCGGACATCTCCCGTAGGCGGACGATTTTGTTGGAACCGTCGGTGTCCGCCTACGGGAGCTTTCACTGTACTTACATAATTCGCAATGATGTTTCTTACTGCAATCAGAATAAATTTTTGTTCTCAAACATTAGGAATACTTAGCTCAAATTTAATTATTCACAGTTGAGGCTACTGAGCCGAATATACTTCTTCCAGCAATTTTTGAAGTGAAAACTTCTTATGGCACGTTCTGCGGCTGAGGAAAAAAGTATAAACTCGCGACACCGACCGTCATCGGAATTCCCTGTCATGAATGCGATAGTAAAATTTGAATGTTCTATTGTTTCCTTTAAATAAATGTTCCAAGTGGAAGACAAAAAGCAAAGCAGACACACTAACTGACACATTCCATTCTCATTCAACGATTGTTATGCTTACATGTTTGTTTCTTTCAAATTCCGCGTTGTTGCGTTGACAAATTGAGAATGAGAGCCAGAGTAAAATTTGAATACATATTTCGTTTTTGTCTTCCATTGCATTGCCATATAAAAAGAAAACGCACACATACCAACTAACACACTAACTTGCCATCAAACGATTTGTTTTCACTTCTGTCGGCACTCCCGGAGTGCAACCCGCCGTTTTTTTTTTTGATAGTGCACGTTTTGTGGGTTAGTTCATAATTCAATTAGGTTAGTCATGTTTTGCTGGGAAGTTACGCTAAAATAATTCATGAGGTGACACCTATCAAGAATATATACTATTCTATGCCTGCCACGCCCCCTTAAATGCGTTACTAGCGAAAGATCAGAATGAATATATTGTCTGCATAATGTCTATGCAACTTCACTTAACTTGTTATAACTTCAAATATAAAATATAACATGCTTGGCATTTCACGCTAAGCGGACAGGGGAAATGAGGTTAATGTTTCCAATTTCAGATATATTTGAATATGTTGTACCTGTATATGTCCTCGACACAGAAACAAAATATTTTTATAATGGCAATACTGGTTCACATAATATGGGTCTTTGAAAATTTGAGAAATCGTAAGGTATGTACTACTTTAAATGCCATTATTCAGCTGAAAAAAAAAGTCTGGTAAAATGAATTAACCACTGTATCTTATACTTCATTTATTGGTCTTTTTAACCTCATAATTGGATTTTAAAAATAAATAAAAAATACACTGAAAAAAATGAGAAATATTTTTCTTTATCGTTTTTTTCAATATTCGCCTAACAAAAATTTTTTTTTTAAGTACATTAAAAAAAATCTTATGTTATGCTCATACGTCGTGCCAAGTTTGATAGTGGTCCGCCCAGATGTTTTGGAGCTATATGCTTTGCAATGCCGAAACCCTTGGCGAACATTGAAAAAAACGATAAAGAAAAATATTTCTCATTTTTTTCAGTGTATTTTTTATTTATTTTTAAAATCCAATTATGAGGTTAAAAAGACCAATAAATGAAGTATAAGATACAGTGGTTAATTCGTTTTACCAGACTTTTTTTAAGCTGAATATTGGCATTTGAAGTAGTACATACCTTACGATTTCTCAAATTTTTAAAGGCCCATATTATGTAAACCAGTATTACCATTATAAAAATATTTTGTTTCTGTGTCGAGGACATATAAAGGTACAAAATTTTCAAATATATCTGAAATTGGAAACATGAACCCCATTTCCCCTGTCCTGAAAAATTCACTTTTGATTCTTAAAGACATTGCAATATTTATTTGGTTGAAACAAAATCAGCTAAGTATGTAAATATATGTGTGCGCCGACTGATAACTGGCCAACTGTACTTTTTTTTTGGCAAAACGTGCTGTGTTAAACTTGCTCGTAATCGCAAGGAAGTGGGTAGAAAATATTTTAAAAAAATTTGATAATATATCAAATTCATAGCCAAAGATTATGTGTTCTTTATTCATTCCACTTGACGTCTGCAAAATCCATTAAAAGTTCTTGCCCGAGAACTGAGTTTTTATGAATTTCTAACAAAAAAGATTTTCATTTAAATAGCAGGTCTCGAAAAAGTACTCCTCATATGTCATTTCATTTCTAAATTTTTTGTTTGTGGCTGCGATTCATGAATCAATAAAATACAGATTGCGCCATCCGGCGCACGAAATTTGATTTGTTCTGCGCACGTTCAACACTGACGTCATTTTAAACATGTTCCTATTGGCTAAAAATTGTGAGCAGGAGAAATCAAAAAAATGTGAGAAGAGCGTAACAGTGGAACAAATTGACTCGTTTATGTACATTATTTGATAGTACGTAAGGTGATGTGATATCGGTTTATTTTTTGGTTTTTGTGTCAAACTTCATAAGAAATTTAGAATGGTGCAAGCAACGATGTTTAATAAAACTTAGTCAATATTTTTTGAATTAAACTACACGTAACTTTTATAACATAGCTTCAACTTCTTTATGTATTATGGTTTGCTGATGCATTGTGCAGTATATTATGACTTCGGAGCTCTATAGCGTATGCCAGTCTGAAGCTATTTCAACGAGATGGAAAAAAGCCAAGTGACACCTCTAAATTAAATTGGCGGGTAATGTGATATATAGCGTTAGGATAATGTGATAAACCATCATGAAAACTATAACAAGTTTAAAACTGTAGGAACTAATAATACAATAACATTACATCTTTCAATAGAATTTCCATAAAAAAGGAAACTAGATTTAAACTGAATCAATAAGCAAAAAGCAGAACATATTAAAGTTAGATAGTGTCATTTATCTATTGTCGTCTTGGAGGACAATCATTGTGAGCCCAAATTAAATCTCATTGCAGGCATTGAACACAGGTCTGAATCTTTATATCCCTTTGGAAGGATTTGTTGGAAAAAGCACAGGTAATGTCCTTGTTGGGTGGACCAAATTGCAAATAAAGAATTCTCATTATTTATAACAAAGTATATGCATCTACTAACAAATTTTAGTACTTCGGCTATAATACTTACTTTATTTTGGGCTTAATTCACACATGAAATGCACACAAATAAAATCTCGACTTGTGGCTAAATCAATTTCACCGCACTGAGACCAAAAACATTGAATGCGAACGCACAAAACCTTGCGTTAAAGGCTTAAGTATACACTCAGCTGACATGAGTTGCAACTTACCCAATTCAAATTTAAAACTTCTCTCAAAGTCTTCATTTTTTAAGTGCAACGAGCATATTCTGTCATGCTTAGTAAGTGGTCTGCTTCTTGCGCAAAAGTCAAACCAGCACTTCAATTGCTCTGGCTCACTTGGAAACCTGAAGTAATGTATTATTTCTCCAGAACCTATTATACCAATCATATATAGATTTCGACTTAGCCACAAAATATATTCAAATTTATTCCCAAATATTTTACTTTTTTTGCGACTGTCTTGTTTGCAACTGCCCACTGTACACTTCTTGACTAGCAAGACGTCAATATACGTTATTTATTTTTTTTTTTGTTTTAAGCTTATTGAACACTTATTTGAAATTGAAAGTTGTTTTATTTACTGGTTTTTCACTTAAAATAATTAATTAAAAACTATAATTGCACTTGAACACTTCAAAACAAGAGGTTTTAGCGAATTCAAATTTTCAAATTTTCAAAATTTTTGTAAACAATCTCTCTCACAATACTCAGAGCAGAGTTGCCAAAGCTCAAAATACGACATAATAATAACAAATTTTTTTGTAAGATCTGTTCAAAGCGAAGAATTTTTTATCATTCTTAGGTCAAAGAGGCACGTAAAACATTTCATTTATAACTGAATTACAATATCTACATAAAAAATATAATAACGATAGTATATATAGCGAATTTCAGTCCTTGGTGATACAAAAGTCAACATAAAAAAAATAAATAAGATTTGATTTCACAGAGCATAAGGTTGGCAACCTTGGATGTTCAGCGCTGACGTCATCAGACGTCAAAACATGCGCATGGCGCAATCTGTATTTTATTGATTCATGGCTGCGATTGGCATTCTGTTCCTAACCACAGAAGCAATGGTAACTTCCTAAAAGAATTATCTAAATTAAAATTTTGATTGTACGAGCTAAGTATCTTATCGGACTTGCAGGCACTTCTGTACTTTAGAAAAGGATTCCATAACGTTTTTAAAAGAGCGTTACACTTGACTCAAATATTTTTGGAATCCCCAAATAAAAACGAAGAATGTGACTTAGATAAATGTTACGATGCCATTGTTCAAATCGTTGGAAAAGGTGGAGAGGTAAGTTGTGGACGGAGCTTGAAAATAATTCCCTAGTTTTTAACTACTCAAAGCATATTTTTCATATGGATTTTTTGTGCTTTCGCATGTATTTAATCTTAAATATTGCATTCTGTCGTCTAATTTTTAAACACGAAAAGCCATAAAATTTCTATATATTTATTTTTTGTCATTAGTTTATTCGACTTGAAAACTTTAATCCTAAAAAATTTGCAACCAAATCGACTAATGTTGACTTAATTACTACGTCCGACAAAAAGGTGGAAGAGTTCTTGATAAGTAACCTACAGAAACAATTTCCAAGCCACAAGTAAATTTATTGATTATTTCATATAAGCTACTTATTGACCTATTTATTCTTTATCCTTAACAGATTCATTGGTGAAGAAGAGACCAGTGAGAAAGGATCACCCATCCAGCTTACAAGCGATCCAACATGGATTATTGATCCAATTGATGGCACCATGAACTTTGTACACTCTTACCCCCATTCATGCATCTCAGCTGCTCTCGTGGTAAACAAAGTTACTGAGATTGGCATTATCTACAATCCTTCGTTGCAGCAGCGCTTTACTGCGCGTCGTGGTCAAGGTGCCTGTTATAATGGAAGACCTATTAAAGCAAGCGGTCAAAAAAAACTGAGCTTGGCATTGACCACCAGTGGAATTTGTACATCAAGGGATCCTGCCGAAATGGAAGTTGCTTTTGGAAACTTTGCCAAAATTGCAAAACTTTCGCATGGGTAAATCAAATGATTCAAATATGGTAATAATTGGTGTCATTATCAGGGCCAGATTAAGGAGGCGATTTCCCAGTACGACACTTTCAGATGAGCGCCATTTCACTAAATTTTAGTTTTCTGAATTTAAAAATTTTTGCCTGGGTCACATTTAATAATTTTTTCTAAATTGAATGTCACAGCACTTCACGCGTAATGCTTAAATGCCGGAATCTGGGAGTGTTACACGCCGCACACCCTAGCACTGCACTGAGGGTTACCAAGTCGTGCAGAACCAATTCCTGACCGTCTCAAAAAAAAAATTAATTTTTCCCTCAAATAGTAAAAAGTAACATTTTTGTTGAGGAAAAAACTTGAACTTTTTTTTGCTCGTTAAACAAAAATTTGAAGCGTTGAAATTCCTTCCACACCCCGGATTTGACATGAAATTCCGGACTTGGTAGCCCCGACTGCACCCAGTTCAACGTTAGAAGTTTGAATTCTTAATTGATTTTTTTTAAGTTAAAGTTAAATTTAATCTTTATTTTTGGGATACGCGGTCTTACAGCTTACGTTTTTTGGGTACTACTGCGCTGCATTTGGCAATGGTTGCACTTGGCGCTGTTGATGCGAATTATGAATTTGGCCCTCACGCTTGGGATATGTGTGCCGGTGTTTTAATGGTGCGTGAGGCTGGTGGTATTGTAACTGATCCGGCTGGTGGTGAATTTGATTTGATGTCACGACGTGTTTTAGCCGCTGCCACACCAGAGTTGGCTGAGGAACTTGGAAAAGCATTGACCCAATTCTATTTACCAAGAGATGATGGCGTGAAGTAGAATATTTTCTCACTGTGATCTTAAAGGTCTTGTAAATAAAAAAGAGTCATACATCGATATGCGATAGTTTTCTAATGTTTTTATTTTTGTACCGCAAAAGGCATTTTTTATTTATACACATGAATGCGTCAATGCAAACCAAGCTTCTGACGAGTCTGAAGACAACCAGCTCTATTTTCTTTTGAGGATAGATTTTTTATAAAAATCTGATATAAGGATACAGGGTGAACCCAAAATCGGAAACTTGTAAATTTTAATTTGGTTTCATTTCCGAAAATTTGAAGGCCACAAAAATATAGTTTTTGGGCGTTAATACAAAACGCACGAAATCATAAATTTTTAAGCATCATTTGTGAGCTCGATTTTTAAGTTTGGCACTTGTACATCTCTTTTTTTATTCTTTTTATAGGATATACGAGTAGAAATTTAACTGCAGGTGGGAAAAAAGAATTTGATTTTTCTAAATAGGTCCTTTTTATGACACGGTTTTTGTCCATAGTAGTTATAAACTTTTTCGCAAAATGAAAAAAGTTCTTAATGGAGGGAAACGGAAAACTTTCTGTAAACGTTTGAGTAGATGCAGTTTTTGAGCAATTGCAATTTTCTCTGAAAATCGCGCTGAGCTTCTTAGAAACTCCAGATGAAAGCTCCACGGCAGCCTTTGCCAATTTATTTATGGAAATAGATATTGAAACTTGGAAAATTATAATACTCTATACATTTTAAACTCATAGATTATTTTACATAAGTATTTATAACATTTATTATTATTAATATTTCCAATATTTATGTTTATAATATTTTCCTCAATTCTAATTCATAAATCTCAATAGTTTTCATTTACAATAGCTCTCTATAGATAATATTCAACAAACAAGCATATAAATTTTCTATATGATTCCCTAGATTGTTATATGATATGTATCTGTTGCGGAAAGTCTTTTCTTTATATATAAAACTTTGTGATCAATTGATATGTTTAATTTCAATACAGTAGATTCATAAATATACTTTGCATATTTTAAGGAATAATTATATAATAAAAATAAAATTTATTTTATTTAAAATTCAAATAATAATGATTCACTTACCTTTGTATGAACAATTGACTTAATGGAAATAATTTTGTTTCCTTACCTGAACTTTCGCTTACTCTTGCAAAAAACTGTTTATATGTACGTGATGTGTTAGCTTCAAAAGAGAAGCTAGAGGAGTGCAAATTAAAAACTGATGAACAACTAATCTAAAAGGACAAGATTATCCTTCATTCCACGGACATTAAGGTGTCACATCGTGTTCAAAAAAAATGGCTTAAGAGATCGTCGTTTTTTTAAGTTTGGATGTGCATCAATGCGTATAAGTGCGATGCACCGTTTCCTCAGCGTTCTCTAAAGATGCTGGAAGTTCTAAAAAAATGTAATCCCAAAATTGCCGAACTGTGCAGTCGAAAGTTTTCATTAGGTAGTGTTTATCGTTAAATGAAAATGCATTGTTATTAAACAATTAAATTTACACTAAGTACCTTTGTTTTCAAACAGAGCTTTAAAAACACTAAAAGAATCGACATGCATAGAATTATTTACGATTTCGAGTTAGATATTTAACTCGGACTTTATGCCGTATTTTATTGAAATAGGTTCTAATGAAAAGGTTACTTTTATAACAAAACACACAATTTAGGTAGTTTAATGTTATTTGATACATGTGCATACGTGTACTTATATTATAAATGTATAACTATCATTAATCAAAATATTCAGTTTAAAGATCAAGTGCTATACAGAATATATCTTCTTGTAAATACTCAACAAAAGAGATTAACATAAGAGAACTAAACACAATAATTTATCATTTTAATTAAATGCAAAATATCAGAACATCTATTAAATGCTCGCGTGCTCACATCCAATAGAAATATTTTCCAAGACACAATTTCCAATACAAAAGGCGTGGCAATCAGTTTAATAACCGACTCAGTTAGACCATTGTGATACCACAGGATATTCCAAGACACAAACTACCAAATACCAAGAGTTCAGTTTCAATTTTAATAGCAATACCTATATTTAAAAAATGCAAACTTAACTACTTGCTTTGAGATATTATAAGCACTCAAACTAATTAAATACAAATAAAAAAATAAAACATATTCAAATTGCTACATATTCTTAAATAATTACATACTAAACTAATTAGAAAAATGAAGGCGGAATTAATTAAAATCAAGAATACTACTAAAATTAAAGAGATTTACATTAAGTTTAAATGTACGTACATATGTATATCCTTTGAGACTTTTAACTACAAAAAGGTTTTTAAGCCAAAACTTATCTAGATATTAACTGCATACATATTTAGCATTGCTGGCATTTTTGTTTGGAATTTAATTTGTGAATGAAACCAACCATTGTGCTTATTTTGTTTTTTAAAAAAAATTTTAAAAAATATATTCGTAATTAACAGAAATACGGAGCATAAAAACAACCATAAATATAGATGCGTAGTATGGTAATTGCGCAATAAAAATAATTTACCGCACTGGTAATGACTGGCATAAGCAAACTTATCAAACCAATGCATACGCAATTATGTATATATGTACATATTTACATATATATATATATATATATACATATTTACTTATATACGTATGTATATGCATGTAAATATTTACATACTTTTTTAAAAAACTTTTAGTTCTTATATTATTTTAGTAAGTACGCACTATGGCAAAAAAATTTACAGGTGTATGAGAACATTGTGACTCGTTAAAGCTGACAAAGGAAATATTCACGTTACGCCAATCAGCATAAATTTCAGTTGTGTTTCTTATATTCGTATTTCTTACAATTTTATGTACGATATTAGGTGCAAAAACTAAAATTGTGTTTCTTAAATATCAAACAATCCTTGACAATATCATAAGTCTAAGCTTTATCCTGACTTAAGTTATCTTTTTTTTTATTTAAGCTTACAATCTTTCAACATTCGTCGTTTTTTCAATGAATTTTTCAATAATTAAAGCATTGGCCGATGAGCATAAGCACAATTCGCATTTTCAGACATTGTATGCATTAAATGCAAGTTTTATGACACTTTTTCAAAACAAAGCAGCTTTTTCCAACAAATGCCTTAATTTTTGAGTTAAAAAATGCATCACTATCTGAAGAACGACAATTAATAAGGAAGATTGAATTCTAATTCATTTACATTACATTTGATAACTTTCATACATTCTACTATTATGCACTCTTTTCGCATATTCGCATTTTATTTACTTAACTTCTTGCGGACGGTTGGCAAACAATTGTTCCACTATATTTTCATCCGCCAGGGTTGAGATGTCACCCACTTCACGATCATTTACTGCAATCTTCCGCAGTACTCGACGCATTATTTTGCCCGATCGTGTCTTCGGTAATCCAGGTGCGTTTTGTACAACGTCTGGCATTGCAAAAGGTCCAATGCGTTCGCGTACTAATTTTTTTAATTCGGCCACCATTTTTTGATCAAAAACTTCATTTTCGTTTGGTGTTATGAAACAATAAAGACATTCGCCTTTGACCGGATGTGGCCGTGAAACTACTGCAGACTCAGCAACACGAGGATGCTCAGTAAGCACTGCTTCCACTTCAGCGGTAGACATAAGATGGCCGGAAACGTTTAACATATCGTCAACACGTCCTGTTATCCACAGATAGCCATCGGCATCACGACGTGCACCTATGATTAGATAAAAAGTTTAGAGTTTTACTACCACCGAAAAGCTATATCCTATTAATGATGTATGACTTACCATCACCAGTGCAATAATATCCTGGAAACTTTGAAAAATATGTATTCTCAAAACGATCGTGGTTATTGTATAGGGTACGCATCATGCCAGGCCAAGGTTGAGAAAACACTAGGTAACCTTCACCTTCACCTTTTATTTCAGCTCCACTTTCATTCAGTAGTATAGGTTTAACGCCAAAAAATGGAAATGACTAAAATATGAAATAAAATATGTAAGTATTTCGGAGATTTTAGTTTTTGAAATGGTTCGTCATATGATTTTATAAATCTATGCATTTACTTATTAAATCAATTTTCAAATACTTTTAGATCGCTTAGCATCAATAAGTCATAAGAACACTGTGGCGTATCTTAACCTTAATCTAGACATCTCGATTTGTCACGTATCGTCGAAAAACCTTATGCTCTTGAATTCCTCAATAACACTCAAAATTTGAAAATTTACACCTTTAGGAAAATCAAGCTTGCTACCAGCGTTTAGTTATTTATAACCAAATAAAAAAAAAACTTCATCGGCCTTGGGCGACCTCTTAACATTCGTATTTGGAAATTACCTAGGGGGTAGATTTATCTTTATATTAGCATTACCCGGTGCGCATCGCTTCACCTCAGCCGTGGTGTAGATTCGATGTGCGGTCTGCGTGAAAATTCTATTAAAAAAATACTTTTGTATGAAGGCCACCTTTAGCATGCACCCAAAATAAAATTTTTACAAACTAAGCTGTGCCTCTTAATATAAAAGACACGTGGTGTAAATTCCATGAGAATCGATTAAACGGTATTCGAGAAAATAACATTTAAAAAATATTTTTGTGCGAGGTTCACTCTACATAATAGTTGTAGCCTATGCTATGCCTCTTAACATAAGAGCTACATACGTGGTGTATGATATTTTTGTATGAGGGCCACCCTAAATAATAGTTTTGTAGCCTATGCTATGCCTCTTAACATAAGAGATACGTGGTGTAAGTTCGGTGTGAGTCGATCAACCTCTCTTCGTGAGAGGGCCACCCTAAGTATGCACCCTACATAAAATTTTTACGATCTAATCGGTGCCCCTTAACATAAAAGCCATACTGTGTAAGTTTCATGAGAATCGATTTACCTTTCTATGAGAAATCGCTATTTTTAAAATAATTGTGTATGAGGGCCACCCTAAATAATAGTTTTGTAGCCTATGACACCCACCAGATTGATACTCACATACTGTAAAATCTGCTGGATAGTTTCCGCGTGCATAAGAGACAGACAGACAGACAGATAGATAGACAGACAAAAAATGAATTTTATATCTATTACATAAAATTCATTTTTTGTAATAGACAGATATAGTATCTTAATATACAGAAGTATACTAAAAAATAAATCGGTTTTTTCGAGATATTTAAATAAATTTTCTATAACTTTTAATAAGAATTAATTATTTCATAAAAACTTACAGCTGAGCCAGGTTTCATAGGTGTCGCACCCGGAATCGGCGTAATAACATGCCCTCCGGTCTCTGTCTGCCAAAATGTGTCCACAATAGAACATTTCTCTTTTCCAATATAACGGTAATACCACAGCCATGCTTCTGGATTTATTGGTTCTCCAACACTGCCTAAAACTCTGTGATTCAACATAAAAAAGTGTTAGTTAAATGGTAAATATGTATGCAATTGTTCACACATACTTTAGTCCGGCAAGGCTATGTTTCAATACGGGACCTTCGCCAAATTTCATTAGAGCCCGTATAGCTGTAGGGGCAGTATAAAACTGCGTTACCCTGTATTTGTCAACTACTTGCCAATAGCGATCATTTTCTGGATAAAAAGGCGTCCCCTCAAACTAAAATTATACAGGAAAATTATATATTTGTCGTAGATAAATTTTGATTATGAAGCGACAGTAAGTTGCTTGGGTAAAGTTTTACTACTGTGCTTATAAACTACATACTTGCTTAAAAATGAAAAAGGAAACATGTTGAAATTTGATAAAAGTACAAAACTAGAAAAATTAGAAAGAAAACGAGTTGGTATACGTATACACGTCAGTGGTGAGATCGTCGCGTCATTTATAAATCAAATAATTAATTGAGTGAATAATTTAATAATGAATAAACCGACATATTTATATTTTTTAAAAAGCATCATCTCGGCCCTGTTTTATAATCAAGCTAATAGTAGTTGTGTCTGTTTACTCGCCAAAAGTTAACTTAAGGCGCCTTTTGTTGCCTAAAACTGCCTAACTCGTGTCTGTTTACTTCCAAATGTAGTTAAATGTGAGCACGAAAATACGAGAAATAAATAGTTAACAAAAATCGCCAAAAGAATTTTTGTAGTTAAATTTTGTCAAGTGTCAAAAAACAAACAGCTGTTCAAAAAAATAAATTAATAAAAATTTCATTCTTGTGCAAATTTAATTTTTGAACCTATTCCTCTTGTTTGTAAATGAACCGATTTGAAACTTTTACACACTAAACTAAAGCTCCATAAATAACCTACCAACTGATAGCTATATTGTTAGAATAGAAATATAAAATTGCTTAAATAAATCAAAATAAAAACTCTGTAGCAAATTTAAATTTGACTATCGTAATAAAATAAATATTTCGTTTTTGACACTTGGCTAATGTAACTACATTTTTAACTAATTTCTGTCTGTTTACTTTTTTTAGTTAAATATTTTTTTGACAATAATTGCGCTATTCTCTCACAAATTATTTAACTACGAATTTAACTACAAATTTAACTATGAAAGTAAACAGACACAACTAGTATTAGTTCATAAGTACAAGTGTACAAACTACAAGTACTAATACTTTCTGTTTCATAATGGGGACATCCTGACTAATACTATTGTGATATTATAAAACGAAAAAGTACAAAGTACAAGTCAGCTGAGCGGTTTGTAGGCACTTTTTGAAAATGTATTTTTATTATTTTTTTTTTCAAAAATTAATATTGTCATTGAATAGTTACGAAGATTTGTCCGACATTTGACAAATTTGCAAGCATATGTATATAGGGTTCAGTCAAAGATTGTTTAAGCATGGAACAATTTCTTTCAAGATACGTAAAGCTTGTTCAAGTATTTGTGTTGTTATATTTGTAGCTTCTTTTAGCAGGGCTGTTTGGTTCATGGTGCAAAGCTGTCATGAGCCACATCTTCAAAGGATAACCGGAAACTTACAATAAAACTGCATTAGGGAAATGTTCTGTGCTTCCATTCTGCGATACAGTGTGCTATTTCGAAACACTCGTGAGTCATGAAGGGCCACAAACGAGCATACAGTTAATCGGATGGGTTCCGTGTCGATCTACAAATACCGCTTTGTATTCAACAAGCGTCAATAGGAATTAGTGAACCATCTAATACTCCATACAAGTGAGAAAAATTATCCATATTATATAGCGCGTTTATAGTTGCCGCAACGTTATCTGGCCATGCAACTACTGTTTGGAATAAACGGCTATTTACAGCATTGATCACTCTTTTTGTACATCAGCAAACAGAGGATTTACTTACTCAACTTGCAAGCCAATGCAGGGCAATACAAAGTTTGCGTATTGCTGAACTTCATTTTCTAACAGCAGAGTTTGCAAGTAGTAGTCCGATCTGCAACAGCAGCGTCTCTAGTTTGACCGACGGAGCCGTTGCTTGGACTTAAATTCACTTCCGAAATGAAAGTTATTTCTGATTCCATATATTTTTCTTCGTCGAGCCAAGGTCTGCCGAATCACATGATCATCCAATGGTTCGTCATCACTACTAAATAGTAAATCGTCCAAGATCTTACGTGAAATTATATACAGTAATCCCTCGCACTGCGCGGTAGTTACGTTCCGAAAAAAACAGCGCGCAGGCCGAAACCGCGCGCTATGAACCCACTTTTGTATTAAATTTGGTGAATACGTTCCAAATCCTAAATTTCTTATAAAAAATTTAATTTTAAGTAGGTCCATAGTTCATATGAAGTCTTTATTAAGTGACTAGTTATATTATATACTAGCATTACCCTGTGCGCATCGCTTCACCTCAACCGTGGTGTATATTCGATGTGCAGCCTGCGTGAAAATTTTATTTAAAAAATATTTTTCTATGAGGACCATTATAAGTATACACCCAAAATAAATTTTTAAGGAGTGCCTCTTAATATAAAAACCACATGGTGTAAATTCGGAGTGAATCGACTAACCTGTCTTCATGAAAAGGATATTTAAAAATATGTTTGTATGAGGGTCACCCTAAGCATGAACCCTAAATAAAGTTTTTATAATCTAATTCGTGTCTCTTCCCATAAAAGCCATGTGGTGTAAATTACATGAGAATCGATTTAGCGGACTTCGAGAAAATGATAGCATTTAAAAAATATTTTTGTGTGAGGGCCACCCTAAATAATAGTGCTTCTTATTATAAGAGATATGTAGTGTAAATTCAGTGTGAATCGATTTATTTGTCTTCGTGGAAATGATATTTAAAAATATATTTGTATGAGGGCCACCCTAAGTAGGCACTCTAAACAAAATTTTTACCATCCAATCTGTGCCCCTTAACATAAAAGACATACTGTGTAAATTTCAAGAGAATCGATTTGCCTGTCTTTGAGAAATCGCTATTTTTAAAATATTTTTGTATGGGGGCCACCCTAAATATGCACCCTAAATAAAAGTTTTATTGCCTATGACACCCGCCTGATCGATACTAACATACTGTAAAAATTTCATCAAGATCGGCTGGATAGTTTTCGCGTCCATAAAGGACATACAGACAGACAAAAAATGAATTTTATATAATAGATAAATAAACGTAAAACATAAACAAACATAAATAAAAATTATAAATTTATTTATAAAAATACATATGTACATATGTATGACAAAACAAAACCTTTACATCATTATATTTTCACTGTTCTTTACATGAAAAGTTTCGAAAACAAAATATATATGTATGTAAAAATTACAAGCCACATCACACAATTCAAGGGGATTCACCAAATTTTATGTGCTTATATGTACATATATTGCATGAAAAATAGTGCGAAAAAATATAAAGAGAGAAATGGAGAAATACATACGTACGCGCTGCTGCGAAACTTTTACCGCGCAATGCGAAATTTCGGTGGTAAAAACAAAATCGCGCAACTGCGAAACCGCGCAGTCCGAAACCGCGCAGTTCGAGGGACTACTGTAATATAAAGCATCGGCGTTTTAACTAAATTTCGATGTTACAAGTTAACCGGAATTTGTATTATTAATCCAACAATCACTTGTAGATTTCAAGTATTTGTATTATTAAAGACTGTTTATGAAACCGAATCACTTGTACTCTTAAAAAATTCTTTTGTACTTTCGATTTTACAACTTGTAGCTTTTTTTGTACTTTTTTATTATGAAACGAAATTGTACTAAGTACAAGCTTCAAGACTAATTGTATTACTTTGTACTTTATTATGAAACAGAGTCCTGTAATGTTTTCTAAAAGATTACTCTTAAAAGTTTAGTAGGTAGAATATACATTTCAGCGGAGTGAAAAAAAAAAGTTTCGCTAGTTACGATCAGAAAATCGATTCATAAGTTTTAAATCGATTTCTATAACCTGTAAATTGACAAACTTTACAGCAAGAAAAGCATCAAATTTCTTGCGACCCCACAATTATTTATGTATTTTAAAGGGGTCAAATATGCGTTTTTCTCAATAACTTGAAATATCAGACTCAAATAAAAAAATTTACTGATTGTGAGATCAAAGTGGTACAGAAGATTAAAACACATCGATTTCAAGCCCGCAAATCCTCCGTGTAACTATATTTTCGAACGGAAAAAGGTAAATGATCATATCTTTAATTCGCATTTTTCACCCGAAATAACTATTTTGTTTGAAAATTAATTTCGTGTTTAATTGGAAATTTTAATACGAAAGATTGGCCTTGTCATCCGCAAATTTTTCACCATTGAAATCAATGTGTTTTCATCGCTTCTACAATTTTTAATTCAGTATATTTTTCTATTTGAGACTTAGTTTTCGAGTTATTGAGAAAGTAAATTTTTTCGACCATTTTAAAACTTATTAAAAAATAGATATGCCGCGATTCCGAGTAAACTTAATATGATATTTTTTGTTTCACTCCGCTCTTAATATATATATATATTCGTTTACCCTTAGAACTTACCATAACCGATGAAGCACCATTCGCTAAGGGTCCGTACACAACATACGTATGCCCGGTAATCCATCCAACATCGGCGGTACACCAGAAAATATCACCCGGCTTGTAATCAAACACAATTTTAAATGTTGTTGCCGCATATAACAAGTACCCAGCTGTAGTGTGTAGCACACCTTTCGGCTTTCCTGTTGAACCACTAGTATAAAGCATAAATAATGGATCTTCAGCGTCCATCCATTCTGGATAGCAAGCTGGTTCCTTATCTTCCATTTCTTCATGCCACCAAAAATCACGATCATCAGTCCAGGGTATATCTTCTTCTACATGCTGGTCTTGACATGGTGTCACACGCTTTAAATGTGAGACAACAATGCATTTTTCCACAGTATGCCCCATCTCTTCAGCCTTTTCTAAGGCTACATCACATAAGGCTTTCAGGTACAAAGGTTTTTCACCGCGCCAACCTCCATCAGCCGTCAACAAAAGTTTTGACTTGCAGTCGACCATACGTTCAGCTAATGAATCTGATGAAAATCCGGCGAAGACAATGGAATGTACAGCACCGATGCGGGCACAAGCCAACATAGCGATAGGTAACTCTAAGATCATTGGCATATAAATTGAGACACGATCTCCTTTTCGTATTCCATGATATTTAAGTACATTGGCAAAGCGACAAACTTCCTCCAACAATTTACGATACGTAAGACCTCTCGAGTAATCATCGGGGTGATTACCCTCCCTGAAAAGAAGACAAAAGCATGTGTAAAAACATGAGGAAAAATAATACTTTATTTCATAAATAATAGGTACATATTATCAATATTTTAAAGCATTGGCACTTATCCAAAATCACATGCAAAGCGCTGAAAGCAGCAAATGTACACATACATACGTATGCATTGTATACACACCATTACATAAATGGATGTCGCATCAAGACCGCTAATAAGTGATCACAAAATGTAATTCAAATTTTTATTTAAATTGACAAATTGAGAAAATTATAATGATTGCTCATGAATATCTAATTAGATCTTAATTGTTTCACAGAGCTACTATCGCATGATATATGACACCAAGCTCTTGCAAGTCATTATTTTGTGCTTGAATGTAAGTTTTTTTCGAACTGAAAACGCTCTCAGGTTAGATACTAGATATGAAAAACCATGTAACAAAATTAGTCCACGGGTGACCCTTAAAAGATAAATTTTGGCTAAAGTTGTAGAGGAGAAAATTTTTTACAAGCGTTAAGAGTGGTTATGGTACTTTGAAATTGGTGGTGGTCTGTCCCGATATATCGACCCTTGTGCTCGAAAATATCGTATGTGCCATTTTTTCGAAAATGACTTTTTGATGCAAATTTAATCTATACCCCACTACGCATCACCTGGTAAAATATTGTAGCTGAAATTCTTATAGTTACGCCAAAAATTGACTGTATATTTTATTGTATGTCACACTAGATCTTTTGCTTGTGCGCGAAATTATCGTATGTGCAATACAAAAATATATATTGTGCTTAATTGTTGTTATTATATTCACTACTTTTTTTTTAAATTAGAAGTAGAATGTGAAGCGTAACTATTGCTCGCGTTATGTAGCCTTTCGTATCATGCTTTACCGTTACTTATGTACAGATAAGCAGTTTTTTTGAGTACGCCTATTATAATTTTAGCGTTTATGAAAATGGCAGTAGAAATAGCTATTGTTTTTTTGTATGATGAGCGGGATGGTAAGCGCCCGTTATAAATACTGCCCGTTATAAATATCTAATAATCGTAGACCAAAGACAGACAGCTAATGACATAAGTCTATATTGCGACAGTTATGTTGGTCAAAACCGCAACAAGACCGTATTAGCTATGCTGGCACATTTTTCAAATTCTTCAAACTTCATTGAAAAAATTAAAATTACATATTTACTTCCCGGTCATACCAGTTGATTCTGTGTATAGCACAATTAAATCTTTTGTACGAAATCGTACGATTTGGGCGCCCAGTGAATGGCCCACAATTATTCGCAATGCACGCACTAACCCACTGGGATACGACTGCATTAAAATAGGTCACTCTGAGTTTAAGAACTGGAAGTCACTTGCAGATTTTTTACTACCGAACAAAATTAAACTAGACTCAAATAAACTTTGCATAGCTTCATTCAAAAAAAATCAAAATCAATTGAACCCATCTATGGATATTCTGAAAATTCCACTAAAAAAACCATAAAAAACTTTAATTTTACTTTTAAGCTACAAATGTTGTATCATAAGCCTTTATGTGTCTCCTCGATAAAATTTAATGATTTGCAAAATCTATGTTTAGAAAATACTATCCCATCAAAATATCACAATGAGTATTTAAATTTAAAACATTCCTCAAAAATAAAAGAATTGTTAAATGAATGCGACGATGAAGATTGAATTACTTAAATTTAATTATTTTTGAAATTAAAAACATGCTTTTGTTATGTGTAACTTTTGTTTAATGTTATTTTATACCACTTAAATAATTAAAAAAAAAAATTAAATAAATAAAACCTTAATTTTTTCACATATTTTCACAAAGATTTAAGATCACAAATAACTTTGCGTTTCAATTTATTTCCAATTTAAACTGTTTTTCATGTTATCGTAAGTGCCATTTGCTGCAAGCACACCTACAAAACGTTGTGAGCGAGACTATCGTATGTGCCAAAAAATATGTTTTTCTCGGAAAATGTACATTTTTCCGCAGGAAAAATTCTGAGTTTTGTTATAAAAGTTAATTATCTAAGCACATGGAAAATTTGGTATTGATATTGCCAACCAAAGCACAGAAAAGTAGAAAAAACCCTCTCCTGTAAAATTTGGTTTTTGGCACATACGATAATTTCGCGCACAGGGGTCGATATGTTCGGATTACTTTGCCATATACCTAAAAATTCAGATTCAGACTAGTCCATTTTCCGATTATAACTCCCAATCAATGTAAGTAAACACTGGCAACTAATATACTTATATACGTTAGCGCTAAAGAAAAGTCCAACCAAGACAGACCAAAACTAATATAAAAGCCAAAGATTAGTACTTTTTGGTAAAATTAATATACGCACTGATCGGTGCATGCTGGACTAGCCTGGTTTCCAGATAGGTGTCATTTTACCTCCATAGCTTTTGATTGTTTTCAAAAACTTATACTGCACGCCATAAGGTAAAATATACAAGAAAAACCGAATACGGATTTTCGAAAAGAAAATCGTGTATCTACCGTAAATAACGTATTAGCCTTATATTTACAGCACCGTTAAAGGCCAAAATTAATTTTCATGGCAAGTAATCTTAAATTATTCAGTGTAAGTGATATACATATCTAGATAGGTAAGCCAACGTTATTAGATATTATTGTACAAATAAAAACATAAAAAGTGAAACATTCTGCAGAAAAAAATATTTAAACTATGTTCTATTTTTAATTAATGTTGTTGTGTTTATTGAGTGATTTTGTGACATAAAACTTATGTACTGGAAATTGAACAAATATACGCATCCAGAGTTATTCACAATAAGCAGTGCGTCTAACAATTAATTTTACGTTGCCATAAGCCTACAGCTTTGATCGAATACCCTTAATAACTTTTGAGACTTACGACAAACGCATTCTTAATGATTTTACCAGTTTTTTACTTTATAAGTGCATCATATTTGTAACCAATCACTAATTTTGTTTTCATTCATAAAGAGTATCGGGTATTTTTGTCAATAATGCCCATTGATTTCCAAAATTTGCTTCCTTGACGTGTTCGTCGGAATAAATGCCAGGCGACGTTATATTTGTTTTTTATTTAATATTAACGATTAAGAAACGATTCCTTTGACAGTAGGTTTTAAAACTGTCGCAGAAAGTAACCTGTGAAAGGGTGTTTTTTCGCTCATATTTGCCAAAATAATAAGTATCCGTTGCTTGAAGATTGATTTTGAAAACTTTACCCATACTTTCATTTAGAGCCAGCCAAATACTTTAGCATGAAAACATATGTATTAAAGGAAACAAAATTTTTTAAGCTTTAGCACCTAAATTTTAATTCCCAGGGTTAAATAATTCCCTAGTACCTTTATGTGGTTTATCTTATCGACAGTATGCTCTTCTATCTACCTTCATAAATTTGTATATAGAAATTACGTGTCTAATGTTAAATGAGCAATAATAAGACCGTAAAACATTTTTAATTAATTTTGTTTATCTTTAGACTGATACGATTAAAAAAAAATATTGATTTTTTTGGACAGACTAGTCCTGTGTTCCATGTCGAATAGAACTGCTCACATCCAATTTCATGCTTTTATTTAATTCTATGAGGGGACTATTTGGCCTCAATTTTTACTGTGCAAAGTTTTCGGGGATTTTTTTTTACTACCCCGTATGTGCCAATATTATTGTTTCAAAAAATGTTAAAGTTACAAGGCTTGCCAGTTTCAGTTGAAGCGTTGACTTAATTTTGTAGCAATATTTCTCGGCACTAAGTCTCTCACTTTTAAGCTCTTTAGGAGATGTAAGGTGTTGAAAAAATTAAAAATAAAATCTTGATTTCTGTAGTAGAAAATTTAAAATTTTTTTCATAGAAAAAAGAAAGTACATAAGTCTGAAAACACAAACGTGCTTCCTTCCAAAGAAGGCCTTCTAATAGCGCTCCTTCCTCTTGATTTTGCCTACTGGGTAGTTTCAACGCGATAATTTTTCTTAGCTATTGACAAAATTGTTTGTTGATGTTAAAAATTAAACACGTCAACAACCAACTGGCTAAAAGCACTTTGACCGTTTGCTATTATAATATAAAATATTTCGTCACTACATAATTCTGATTCGTTTTATAAGTTAATCGGTCAATATTCGCTGATTAGAAAATAAATAATTGGCTTACAAGCCATAGCTGGTTCATGACTAGGCGAAATGACAATAACAACTGTACTCATTCGAATTCAAGCAAATGACTTTTCGCTGATAAGTCTCTCCGAAAACCTATATTAGTTGTAAGAATGCAAAAATTTGGTAAGTGTTTTTATCACTTTTCGTTAATTAGATGAATGTATGTATGTATGAACATATTAAGATACGATTGATGACACATAACAATTTTCCTTCAAAAATGCTTCAAAAAATTCAAAATTTCTTAACCTATAAATTATTGGATTGTAAAGTTCCGCAAATCAAGAAGTTTTCAAAGCATACCAAAAGGGGAACACACAAAATTATTGTGGGTTGTTTTAAATGTGAAAAACATTTTTGAAAATTTACCCTTATCTATTATATAAAATTCATTTTTTGTCTGTCTGTCCGTCTGTCCGTCTGTCTGTCTGTCTGTCTGCCTATCCGTCTGTCCGTCTGTCCGTCTGTCCGTCTGTCTGTCTGTCTGTCTGTCTGTCTCTTATGCAAGCGGAAACTATCTAACTATGGTAAAAATTTTATTGAGGGTGCATACTTAGGGTGGCCCTCATACAAATATGTTTTTAAATATCATTTTCGCGAAGACAAATAAATCGATTCACACCGAATTTACACTTCGTATCTCTAATGTTAAGAAGCATAGCTAAGGCCACAAAACTTTTATTTAAAGTGGCCCTGATACACAAATATTTTAAAAATAGCATTTTCTCAAAGACTTCTTAATCGATTCTCTTGGACTTTACACCAAATGGATTTTATATTAAAAGGCAGAGACTAGATTGTAACAATTTTATTTAGGGTACATACTTAGGGTGGCCCTCACATAAAAATATTTTTAAATATCATTTTCGCGAAGACAAATATTTTAAAAATAGCATTTTCTCAAAGACTTCTTAATCGATTCTCTTGGACTTTACACCAAATGGATTTTATATTAAAAGGCAGAGACTAGATCGTAAAAATTATACTTAGGGTGCATACTTAGGGTGGCCCTCAGACAAAACTATTTTTAAATGTCATTTTCACAAAGAACGGTTAGTCAATTTACACCACGTAGCTCTTATGTTAAGAGGCATAGCGAAGGATACAAAACTTTTATTTAAGGTGGCCCTCACACAAAAATATTTTTAAATGTAATTTTCTCAAAGACCGCTTAATCGATTCCCATGGAATTTACACCACATGGCTTTTATATTAAGAGAGCAGATAAGGTCAACAAAATTTTATTTAGGGTGCATACTAATTTTCACGCAGACCGCACTTCGAATCTAACCACGGTTGAGGTGAAGCGATGCGCACAGGGTAATGCTAGTAATCAATCAATTTCATAAAATAGAGTGATTTCAACAGTCGTTCACAGCTATGAAGTTAGAAATTGAAAATTCGCTTTTTAATAATTTTTTTACAATTTATTAGCAGTCTTCACACGTAGTGTGAAGTAATCATTAGCAAGTCATCTCGTCATCTTGAACTGAGATTGAAATGTCAATATTGAAAACGAAATAGAATGAATACTAAGGACTTCCAATAATTTAACTGCTGCAATTGCATGTGGAGCATGTAACAATTGATACAGTTGGACACTCCACAACTGTCATCTCCTAAATCATGAAGTGAAGGATGTTTTTTCTTAGCTAGTCACATCTAACTGTTTACAAGTATCGTATAAACATATGTTAATAACTGAAATTTAGCTTATCATAGAAATTAAATAAAATTAATTTTAAGAAAGACATTTTTTTGTAGTTTCGTGAGTTTGTTTTGTGCTCTTGAATTTTTTATTTGGTGCATTTAAGCTTAACTTCTAAAAAGAACAACTACAGAGAATCATGTGGCTGGCGAATGCTATATATGTATGTACATATATTAGGCTTACCGCTCGTCCGTCTGTTTGTCTGTCCACATGCGAATGCCTTCGATTTTAAGTATTGTTATTTAGTAAAGCATGCGATTATCGAACTTTATATTATACACATATGTATGTATATATATATTTACAATTTCAATAAAACTTGCAAATGTAAGTGTATTCGTACTCATTTCGCATATTATTTACCAGGGTGACACAACTCAAAAGAGTTGTTAACAACTTAACAACTTTCTTTTTACCACGTCAAAATCAAATAAAAATCTGCTTTTATTTGTTTTTATGAAATTTTTTTGTTGTTTTTTATGAAATTTCGTTGTCATTTGTATGTTTATTTCATTGAGGAAATTTTCTAGAAGGTATTATGGTGACTTTTATGAAAATTGCATACACCAGGCCCGTGCGGAGGAATCATCCATGGGGTGGGGGTTTAACTCGGACATTTCATGTTAGATTATGTTCATAAAAAACGTCAAAAAAGATTTACTTTTAATATAGACATTAGACCGGGTCGATTTGTATGAAGCAAAATAAAGTCAGCTAGACACCGACTCAAAAGTTAGAAGGACCTTGAAAAAGATATTTGCGTCATTTTGTTTTCGTTCCGAGAAAAACCGATGAATGACTTTTGATCCTGAAAGTCCTTTTTGGCTAAAAAACGTAAGTAGTTTTTGCTTATAACTTTTATTTTTTCACAGAATGGAGTTTGCTTGAAAAATAAAAATTGCGTTATTGCAAAAAATTTGATGTTAAAAATTTTAAATTTTTCTTCTGTTATAGATAATATTTAGTCCTAAAATTCGATTTTTCCATATAAAAAATGTGAAAAAGTCCCAAAATTCAATTTTCATATGGAAAAATAAAGATTGCGTTCTTGCAAAAAATTTCACGTTAAAAAATTTTAAATTATTTTTCCATTTTCATATGGAAAAATCGAATTTTGGGACTGAATATTATCTATAACAGAAAAATAATTTAAAATTTTTCGGATAAGTTTTCTGTTCTCTCTCACTCAGAATAATAACGGCCAGTGGCACAACTACGCTCAAAGGCGAACAGGGCTTCAAAGGTCAGTTGTGATTAAATTTTATATTATTGAGGTCAAAAGGAAAAAATGACAAGCTTCAGTTTGAGACATTTTGGAAGATTTCAGAACTCCGGGTTTAGTGCCCACGGATATCCAAAATTGCCAAAAACGCATTTTTTGAGGGTTGCATATATTTTTCAAAAAATATATGTACCTGATGGATAACTTTTGAGCCCAGATTCATGTTCAGCGTGAAAAAACCTATCGGAAACACTTAATCACTTAGCAGATCTTATTTAGTGTTGTAAGTCTTATGAAAATATACGATGATTTTAACGACCTGGTTATAATTATTATTTATGTGCTTGAGGTCAAGAATTTTGATAAAAATATAAAGTTCATATTTTATAAAAATTTTTATTGATTTTATTGATGATTCTACAACTAGAATCAAACTATTCCAGAAGATTTACTCTCGAAATGCTGCACATAATAAACACACCTGCACACCAAAGACTGAATTTTAAACTTGCACTGACAATTGCGCCCACATTTACAGACACCTAGTGAACACAGAAACGAAACAGTTGACAATAGACAGCGCCATATCAAACAATGGCAATTAAAACCACGAATTAAAATGTAATTTTATATTTATTTAAAACTAGCATTACCCTGTGCGCATCGCCTCACCTCAACCGTGGTGTAGATTCTATGTGCGGTCTGCGTGAAAATTCTTTTTAAAAAATACTTTTGTATGAAGACCACCCTTAGTATGCACCCAAAATAAAATGTTTACAACCTTAGCAGTGGCTCTTTATATAAAAACCACATGATTTAAATTTCAAGAGAATCGATTAAGCGGTCTTCGAGAAAATGATATTTGAAAATATTTTTGTATGAGGTCAACCCTAAATAAAAGTTTTGTACCCTTTGCTATGCCTCTTAACATAAGAGCTACGTGGTGTAAATTCGGAGTGAATCGACTAACCTGCCTTCGTGGAAATGATATTTAAAAATATTTTTGTATGAGGGTCACCCTAAATATACACCCTGAATAAATTTTTTTTGACCTTATCTGTGCCTCTTAATACAGAAGCCATGTGGTGTAAATTCCATGAGAATTGATTCGGCTGTCTTCGAGAAAATGATATATAAAAATATTTTTGTGTGAGGGCCACCATAAATATAAGTTGTGTATCCTTAGCTATGCCTCTTAACATAAGAGCTACGTGGTGTAAATTCGGTGTGAATCGAATTACCTGTCTTTGTGAAAATGATATTTAAAAAATATTTTTGTGTGAGGGTCACCCTAAGTATGCACCCTAAATAAAATTGTTACGATCTTATCTACGCTTCTTAACATAAAAGACATACCGTATAAATTTCATGAGAATCGATTTACCTGTCTTTGAGAAAATGATTTTTTTAAAATGTTTTTGTATGAGGGCCTCTGACTATCAGTTGATACTACATATTTTGATTTTAGTTTTAACTTAAAAATTATTCGACCGATTTGAATATTTTAACCCTTCTGTGCGTGACAAAAAAACACACCTTTCCCAAGGTGACCGGGTACTTGAGTACCCCTATATAAATTGTCGAAATTTCAAATTTTTTGGCTCGAAATGTACAAAATAATGACATCTCAAACTGATCAGGTGAAACCACTCATATGAAAATATAATATTAATATAATGTCAGGAATCCTCGTGAAGTTTCAGAATTGTAGAGCATATGCAGCCGTAAGAAAAGTGATCAGCGACTTGTTTCTATCATTTTTGCACTCTTACTTAACTAGGTTTTGTTATGAGCGAACAAAACTTACAACTAGTCAACTATACGAGAAGTAATATACCTGAAGGTAGCTGCTTAAGTACGGGAACACAATAACAGTATATGTTGCTTGAAAACGGAGCCGTGACATAATCCCCACGGACATAATCCCCATTTTTGCTGTGGGGTTTATGTCCCCATGGGGATTATGTCCGAAAAAATATATTAAATTATGGGGGTTATGTCCGTTTTTTTTTCGGTCATAGTCCCCACTTCGTGTTGGGCTTATAACAACTTCTAAGAATGGACATAGCCGGAGTTGCATATTTTGGAGGATGTAAGTCCTCAGAAGCCACCATTGGAATTATGTCCGCATGTTCAACACCGGCTTCGCTAGCTACAGTAATTCCACATAAAAGTCAAGGTAAGTGGGCGGCCTTCGGCCGCAGCTCAGGATTTAAAACTCCCAAAAATTCAACACCGGCTTCGCGGCGGCCTTCGGCCGCGGATCAGTCTATAAAATATCCAACACCTTGTTTGCTAGTCACAGTAATTCCACATAAAAGTCTAGGCAAGTGGGCGGCCTTCGGCCGCAGCTCAGAATTTAAAAATCCAACACCGGCTTCGCGGCGGCCTTCGGCCGCGGATCAGTCTATAAAATATCCAACACCTAGTTTGCTAGCCACAGTTATTCCACATAAAAGTTAAGGTAAGTGGCATCATAAAAGGCCGCCGAAGGCCGTTGGATATTTTATAGACTGATCCGCGGCCGAAGGCCGCCGCGAAGCCGGTGTTGGATTTTTGGGAGTTTTAAATCCTGAGCTGCGGCCGAAGGCCGCCCACTTGCCTTGACTTTTATGTGGAATTATTGTGACTAGCAAACAAGGTGTTAGATATTTTATAGACTGATCCGCGGCCGAAGGCCGCCGCGAAGCCGGTGTTGAATTTTTGGGAGTTTTAAATCCTGAGCTGCGGCCGAAGGCCGCCCACTTACCTTGACTTTTATGTGGAATTACTGTGGCTAGCAAACTAGGTGTTGGATCTTTTATAGACTGATCCGCGGCCGAAGGCCGCCGCGAAGCCGGTGTTGAATTTTTGGGAGTTTTAAATCCTGAGCTGCGGCCGAAGGCCGCCCACTTACCTTGACTTTTATGTGGAATTACTGTAGCTAGACAAAATTATTGTTATGGGGGTTATGTCCGAAACTGATGCGGACATAATCCCCATGGCTTTGGGGATTATGTCCGCTTTTTTATGGGGACTATGTCCGAAAATTTTCGGACATAATCCCCATTTCAAAAATGGGGATTATGTCCGTGGGGATTATGTCACGGCTCCCTTGAAAACGTAGATGTTTTTCTTTTGAAAAATTATTCGTATAATCTTACACTCATGATCGAATATACGTATATGAAAACACAGACAATCAAATGCAAAATCAGGCGAGATGGCTTATCTTCGCTTTTATCAAAATTGGAAAGAATAATATTTAAAAGCAATTATGATATAAACGAATTACTCATGTCAACATGTGTATATACGTACATACTATATTCGCAAACTCATGTCTTCGATTTGGCAGACACCATATGCCTATTAAAGCAACAAACAAAAAAAAAAGCTTTATCAAGCTTATAAAAACTCTAAAACTATGTCTCCGAACTGAACTGTTAGAGAGCATAAAGTGGCTCAGAGATTAATCAAATTTCAAAACAACTGAATATTGATGCAAGCAATTCTCTCTAATTGGCCCCAAAAGATCAGACGATATCGTGCAATCGCGTGATTTCTATGTTTACTTTTAGGTAAGCACTTGCCTGCCTCGTCGCTAGTATGGAAAATATTGTACGATTTCGTTGTCAAAGATGTGAACAGAATGCGTTTCGGAATTTTTAAGGTAGTAAAAAACTACATAACGATTAGTGATTGGTGAAAATTAATGTCATATTTTTAAAACTCAATTGCTAGCATAATAGGGTTCTTCAGAGGTTGTATTGTTTCTGTGTACAATATGCACTTTGACACAAAATCAAGACTACGTGTGAAGACCGTATAATTGGGAATTTTATTTCAACTGTCGGACTTTCCAATAAGGATTAGACATCAAAAAATGTAACAAATCTGGGCACGCTGATGTCATTTATACTGAGTGAAGTTTACCACTTCATAATGAAAAGGTTGACGTCGCTACAACATATTGAAACAAAAAACACCCACATAACGTCAATATGATTAACTTATTGTTATTTTACTAGTTTTTCCTTAAGCACAAATTGTACTGTGTATTATTAAAACAAAAAGCTATACTTCGCGTTTGTTTGATTTAAGAAGAAAAATATACATTATTTTTCGTATGTTTTCCCTGATAACAGAAATTTTTAACACGAGCATTTTTGTTTTAGCTGTTCAATTTTGCTTCAGTTATAATCAACTTTAATACGGCAATCTTATTGTTGAAAACTACAGAAAAATCTTATTGTTGTTGTTCTATTTTATGGGTTTGTTTTAGCTCTGTGTAGATTTTTTGAAATAACTTCCAATATCGGGTGATTTTAAGTCTCTGGATTATCTTCTTTGTGAAATAATCAAATGAACTAAAGTTTTCACAATCGAGTGGCGGTTTTTAATATTTCTTATTTATTGGGATCGAATCGGCTAAGCTTGGCTTTGAAAAAAAAAGTAGTATTGATTGCTTTCTTCAAATTACAATATCTGCTTAGATTGATTTACAAAAAAGTGATAAAAAATTAATTTTTGTGTAAACATTAAAATTATGTCAAATGAACCAAAACATCTCTGGCTTACTCTTAATTTAAAATAATAAGAAACAATGAAATTTTTATAAAAACAATACAATAATTTTTTCTCTAATTCCTCTGGTATCTTTATATCACCAGGTCTATTTCCTTACTGTACTATTTCTATGTACATATTAGGGATGCCAATTTTCGGGATTTTTTTGATCCCGGGATTTTCGAGATTTGAAAATGCGATCCTGGGACAGTCCCGGGATTTAAGAATTCTAAAAATTATCTTTATAAATTTACCTATACGTCGGAAAAAGCTAAAATAATTTGACTATTTATAACGTGGTAATACTATTTATTTAAAAAAATAAGTATAAATACTAAAAACTTCTTCATAACAGTTAAAAAAATAAGAAATTAACATTACAAAATATAATTTTTTGTTAGGTATCACACATTTTTATAAATACATATATTATTATACGTTAGAGTAATGAAGTCTGTTCATTATGAGGAAATATTTTCATAAATTAAATTGGATATAAAACCTTCACATTCTTTTTTAAAATATGATCCTAAAAATATTAAAGCATTCAGTGTATCATCCTCTAAACGTGGAGGATGAGAAGCACTTTCCTGCTTTAACACTTGTCGGCTCAATTGTTGCCAGGAAGTTAAAATCTTTTTGTAAATAGAAGCCCCTGTCCCCACCATTACAAAATATATCTATTGCATTATTTAGAGCATCGACTAAGGAATAACTTGTCCTATCAAAGGAATAGCGGGTAGTGTTATTTAAAACAAAACGTTATTTTTTTTTTTAACTTGCGGGTGGATTTAAATTTCTCATTTCAGTGTTATCGATATCATCGATTTTGGAGTTAGTCTCGTTTTTTTAATTTGAACAAAATATCATATAACTGTTTCTTTATAATTGTTAGTGATGGGGCTTTAGAAAAGTCAAACTTAGGCTTATAAATATTGTCAGGATTCATTAAATATAAATGAAATGTCAGATAAAACAGTTCTTCTTTGCTTGATTCTCTCTATAATTTGATAAAATAAAAGATTGCAAAAAGGAAATTTATTTTGATTGATTTCATCTAGCATGAAATTTAATGCTATGTCCTATATAGATCCATGTCACGAGCACATATGGCTTCAATAATTACTTTAATGGGTTGAAGTACATTTACTACATCTTTTAAAACTTTGAATTCATGATCCAATAATGAATTGTACTTACTTATTTAATTAATCCCAGGATTGGCATCGCTAGTACATGTGTATGTATATAAAAAAAATTCGACTAATCTCACATGGTGTTGAGAGCTAGAGGTAACAATGGTAACGACTTAACTTATGACTAATGACTTATCAAGCATCCCTAAGACAATAAAAATTATAAAATATAATACCACTTAAGGCCTAAAATCTCAATTGGAATGAAAGATACAAACAAATTTAGTAAAAAGAATAAAATGCATATTAAGAATGTTCAATTTAATAATTTAGATTTTATGAATCGAAATATCGGTGACTACTTCAAAGGTTTTGAATATCAAGTAGAACCATGTTACAACTATTAAGGTAGAACTATCTTGTGAAACTCAAATCAGATGCAACCGTGAAAGTGGCTCCATCGCTGTCAAGAATAATAAAGAAGATGATGTACAAGAGACATAATTTTTTTAATATGTACATCATTTGAAAAGTATTGTAATGAAAATAGATAACGTGGAAAATATTTATGTTGAGTTGTGGTTTTGTGATTTCATACAGTCGCTTATATGAAAAGTGGTTTAAGTTAAAGCTATAAGTCCCTTAAATTGGAGTGAAGAAAAGGCATTGTTGTGTGTAATTTAAAGAGAATTAACATAACCTGTTGCACATCAAATGAAAGTTATTAAATTCAATTCATCCTAATACTTATCTTGGACTAAAAGACGTATATTTGAAAAATAATGTGCATATAAAAGAGTAGAACCGTTAAGTCTTACAATTAGTAAAACAACTGATACATAGCCATACATCGTTTGAAAGATACTTTAAATGCATTTGATACCTTATACACCAATGTTGGATTAACTCTTTTCGGACCAAATTTTATTCAAGCAAATATATAGTTTGGAAGCAAATATTATTAACTTATCAATGATAAGTTTTGACGCAAATATTGAAAATATTCTTAGTACACTTATCAATGCTGGGATTTGCCTATTTAGAGTATTTTACGACTTTGACAACAATACATATTTTTTGTAGTTCTACCATAACTGTTGTTTGATTTGGCAAAGTAACGATTTACACAGAATTAGGACAGGATCGGGAAAGCGGTGACGGTCGAAAATCGTTTGAATGAACACAATTGCGGCGGACGACTGCTTTTCACGATTGATTTCTTGTGAGAGAATCGTATAGGGAAAAGAGAGTGACAAAAAATTTGTAAACAATAAATCTTGCTGAGAAAATCGTATGGGCAAAGAGAGTGACAAATTTTAATACACTGATCCGACGTAAAAATAGAATTAATTCTACTTCGACAGGTACCCGTCGGAAGGCTACCAGTCGTACGCCGCAATTATGTTCAATTTCACATAATCAAGTAGTTATGTTATATTTTTTGACAGCGTGTAATCGTCGCCACTTTACGGACCCCGTCCTAATTCGGTTCAAGACATAAGAGCGCAAAAATGAGAGACAAGCGACTGGTTAATTTCTCAACGGAAAAATTAACAAAAGTTGACTAAAAGATTTCTTAAGTTAAGTGTCAAAACTCAAAAGCATAAACAGCTGATCAAAACGAAGCAGAAGTTAAAAAGAATTTAGTTGCCAAACAAAAAAGTTAGTAATAAGATGGACTTAAATTTGTTAAAAACCAATAAGAAAATAAAAATTCTTTTACTTAAACAAAAAAAAAATGGAAACACTAAGCTTTTTAACACTCGGCTAATTTAACTAATTGGTTAATTAATTTTTGTTCGTTTTTCGGCGTTTACACGAGGAAAGTCTGAGAGATAAATTCTTGTCCATTCTCTTTTGTGATTTTCGTTTCGCGTTTGCAACATATGACAAATTTTTTACCTCGTCCCTTTCGCTTTTCCCCTCTTGCCTACAAACAAGGAAACTTTGCGGCAAGACTTTCCTCGTGTAAACGTTGACTTTACTTTTTGTACTTAAAGCCTAAACCAAAATAGACGAGACGAGACGTAACGAGTAAGTTCGAGTCTATTTAAACCAATGTTGATAGCCAAAATGAACCAACGTAATTGATCGAAAGTGAACGAAACATTTTGACGAGACGAGTTGTTCCGTAAAGGCCCAACTAAACCATGCATCGCCTAGCGTAACCTACTGTCAAATTTGAACGAAAAGCCTGTCAAATGCTTAACAAACTCAGAGAAGACTTTTTAGTGGCTATGTTGTACTTCGTTAAACTTAAGAAGCGATGTAGCCATAGTTGGCAAGCGTGTGAAATATTCCCACAATTGCATAAATTTTACTTCTTATATTTCCTAAATAAATTGAATTCATTAACAAAATCTTATTCAATGACATTAATTTAGATACTTAAAGCAATAAATATGTAATCCAGACATTGTTTTTACTAATTTTAAGAAAAAAATAAGAAAACAAAATTGCTCATTTTGTACTATGCGTGTAGATTGTGGGGAAAAGAATTGGCAAATGCAGCGCGTGGCATCACTGAATTGTCAATCAAATTGTTGTATGTATTGTGTGTGTGTGTACATTAAAATGCATATTTCTGCAACTTTACTCCAAGCCCTTTCCTTTACATTTCGATTTCAATAAAATGCGTCTATTTTACTGTTTAATTATCTTCTTTTTCACATTTTCTATTAATTTCCAACTTCAAGTTCCATTGCAAAAATTTTTTCTTATGTATACAATGCATAAACAGCTGATTCCGTACAGAAAGTGCGTTCAGTTTCGCTTTTTTTCGAAATTTAACGAAACTTTTTGTTAAGTACGTTGTAGTTTTGATATACGATTTGTGTGTATTCGCACACTTGCATAAGTTGACTGCAGTCAAAGCGTGCATGGTTTAGTTGGCCCTTAAGAACCGAACTTCAAAACGTTGCTACTCGTCATAACAGCTTTTTTGGTTCGTTGGCTGGCTAGCGTAACATTTTGGATTAAATGTCAAAACAGACGAAACGAGTGCAAACGTTCGTTCAATCGCTACCGTCTCGTCACGTCTATTTTGGTTAAGTCTTAAGCCTCTCGCAGAGAGTAATTTTACTCTTACTCTCTCTAATTATTTAACTAAGGAGTTAACCAAAAATTTAACTAAAAATAAAAACAGTCTTATTTTAGGGGAATACACGAAACTATTCGATCTAATCGATTATAATAGTGCGATAACTTACATATTGTATGTGTCGCTAGAGCTTAATTGAATACGAAAACCAAAAGAGCGCGTGGCCTGGTTGAATATTATATTATATCGATTTCATTTTCATTATATATATGTATACTTAAATACGTTGAACTCAGTTAAAGGTATTAAGTGCAATAACAATTTTTCTGAGCAGTGCACTATGGGTCTAAATCAAATTTTAACTGGCCAAAAGTATTGAACTTACCGGCACATATTGCTATCAATAGATATATGTATAGACATGGCATATAGTATAATAACATTGAATAAATGTAGAGTTTTCACGTTACCTTTAAAATAAGTAAATTCATGGAATGGCAATAATTTTGTAATTACCACGGTACAATTATCATGGTAGTAGCAATTCTAAGTGACAGTTCTTTTTCTTTATTTTTATGCCTACCTTGTCTGTCAAAATCAGCTTATATAAGGCACCAAAATTTCCAAATTACACACTCATAGCTAAAAGCGCGCTATGTCAGAAGAATATTTCTTAAATTTTTGAAATTTTCAAAAAAATGGAAAACTTAAAAAAATTGAAAAACTTTTAGAAATTGAAAAAAGCTGAACATTTCGAAAATTTGAAAATATTATATAAATTACAAAAAAATATCGAAAAATTAAGAAAAGTATCAACGGAAGATCCAAATTTTATTTTTAAGTTTCATCAATCTTTACTAAAATGCTTGTCAAATCAAATAGGGTACAAAACCATAAATGAAACTTTCAGGGATGGCACTCCTATATGCTTTGAACATTTTGAGAAACTCAGCTTTTTTCAATCTGTGCCAATTTTTGAAATTTTTCTATTTTTAAAATTTTAAATATTTCTTAAATTTTCGAAATTTTCAAAAAAATAGAAAACTTAAAAAAATTTAAAAACTTTTAAAAATTGAAAAAAGCTGAAGATTTCGAAAGTCTGAAAAAATTATAAAAATTACAAAAAAACTTCGAAAAATTAACACAAGTATCAATGGAATACGCAAATTTTATTTTTAAGTTTCATAAATCTTTAGTAAAATGCTTGTCAAATCAAATAGGGTGCAAAAACATAAACGAAAGTGTAAAAGATGGTACTCCTATATGTTCTGAACATTTTGAGCCTAAAAAACTGAAATCGATTTTGGAGTATTTGAGAAATCGATGTTTTCCTGAAACGTAATTTTTTTTTCTTTCAGTGTATATATAACGCGTAGGCGTTAATTTTTCCAGAATTGGAGTTTTTTTGTCATCTACTAGTACACAGCTACCTAAAAATAATATGAAAGCTAACTTGAATTGTGTTTGTTTGTTAATATTCATCATTCAAGTTTTTGTGTTATTTACGAGCGGCTCTGAACAGAGGTAAGAAATTATTTTTTTTATCAAAACTAATGGTCGAAAAAGTTTGATATAATGTTTTTCTATATATTAGATAATGCCTTAACCAATCAAAAAATTTTCAGCCAATTTAAAACACGTCAGGGTAAAAAAAGCAAATTATAGATGGAATGGCAATTTCTCGGTTGCAATATTTGCGTTTGACAAGATAGTTCTGCCATGTATAATTGTACCATGGTAATTACTATGCACTATGACAAACTGCCCTCAGAAGTGAAAAAGGGCGTATCTCAAAAAAATGCGTTTCGATATAATTGATGTTTTGTTTATGTCAATTTGTTAAAATATCTGCATATTGCATATATCATATATACGAAGGACACTTATGAGTAAAAAGGCACCATTTCCTTAACAAACTTGAAATCTAGCCCGGTTGGTTTGGTGCGTTTAAAACTGTGAATACATTAAATCAAAGAAAAGTGTTTCTTTTTTTCTGTAGTAAATCGATAGCAATGATTCCATAATGTAAAGAAACAGTAAAGGAATCACCATCCAGGATAGAAACTTTGCATATACCCAATAAATGTTAGTCTAACTAAGCGCGCATAATTGTGCATTTAAAAAGTTTAAAAAATTTTATATTATTGAGAACGTTCAAAAATGTTTTTTAAATGAATTTTTTAGCATAATTTTTTCAAAATTTTTTGATAATATTTAAGTTTCAAATTAAAATTTTACCTCAAATAAATTAATTTATTAATTAACAAATATAAGTAATGATGATTTCGATGTAAGAAAAGAAAAATTATGAAATGAAATTACAGCATAATTTATTCTATTTAACGTAATAATTCAGCTATCTAACAAGTGTGACGGTGTTTTATTAAAAAAACAAAACAAACTTAAGCTAAAATAAATATTAAAATTTAGCAAAAATAAATTTTAAAATACGAAAGCAAAAGAAAAATAAGAGAAAACATCTATTATTATTAATTTTTCTTTTACCTTAGACTACGTCGTAGCAAACTATTTTGTTGTTGTTCGTTTTGTCATCAAATAATGACATTTGAACGTCGACGTATCTGTGTGTAAATGCCTGAATAAGATCGAACTTGTGAGTCGGTGTTACAAGTCGACGCTGCGTGTAAACAAGGTAAATGCGACCTCAGGCGTTGCATTGCGTTTTATCGTAAATACGATCAACGCCATACCCGAAGTTCGAGTAGAGCTACTTTCTACTAGAACGTGCTTTTGACACTTCTCGTTTACCCAGCGTTTCATGCAGTGATAAAATAAGGTCCACTAAATTATGCATTTCGTTCAAATCTATTTATTTTATGAAAATAACAATCAAAACAAAAACACGACAAAATTAAGCAAAAAACTGACAAATAGAATTCCTTTTATTGACAATGTTGAAATGACAGACGCTCGCAACATTATGATTTACAAAAAGTAAGTTTAGGCGTTTTGACAGCCAATATCGTACATTTTTGTAAAGTTTTTCAAACGCCGATCAAAGTTGGTCAAAGAGCGACCGACCTAGCGCAGCATTGCGATTTCAGCATAAATCAAAGAGGATCCAAAGAGATGAAGCTCTTCTCTGCCCAAAAATTCTGCTCACACGTATTGCTTGTCAGAGAATACGTGTGACTCGTTTCAAACTATGCTGCCTTATGTTGTGAAATAAAATTTTCGGAAAACTTGTCTTGATTGGGGATATTATCAGGCGATTGGGGGAATCACTTGGGAATATTTTCATAATGCTGTTATATAATTGAAAAGTTACATAACTTTATAATGTTATCAAAACAAAAAAAAAATGTTTCAAGATCCTTATTCATTTCATACCTGCAATTTCCGTTTCTTACAAAACTATGTAACTTCAATTATAATATGAACAAATGTTGTTGAAAGCAGCGCGTAAATTGTTGTTTGAATGTCATCAGCTACTGACAGTTTTCCTGTTAATGCTAAGAAAACATGTTACATAATCGCAAACTTGAAAATAGTTGAAATATGTCTATATAATCGGCATGAAAACTTATGAACTAACAGTAAGCATGCTAAAAAGAGATCACTAAATTGAAAATAAGTTCATGTGAATAGTAAAAAACGAGCTACACGATTAAGAAATAGTCCAGCTCGATAAGGAGCTGCTCATAAGTCTTTAAGGGAAGGGAAGTGAGGCTAAAAACAGCATTACGTAATATATGAACAGGCTCTAACTTGATTATTTTCTAGATGTAAAATAACTTTGTCTATAGATTTGTAAAATATCAATAAAAAATTTGTTAATTCAATATAATTTTTGTTTCATTCAAAGGAGTACGTATTTTACCCACAATTCACAGTGAACGCAATTATTACAGAAGTTTAATTTTAAAAAGATTTGAATCGAAAACTTGAGGACAAAACTCCACTCCAATTTTAAACCATTGCAAGTTTTCTTAAAAAAATTTAGCAATATTTTCAGTAAATGAAGCTTGAAAATAGGTGGTTTTTTTTGGAAAAATATATAAGCCAGACAGAATCTTTAATAAGCTTATGTTTTTAGTGACACTAAGTATATTTTTCCTTTAATACTTTCCATTTAATAAAATTTGTAATTGAGTTTTAGATTTATAAGAAACTGACGACGGGCGCGATTGTAAGTGTTTCGGCTAATATCAATGATTAAATTAAAAATTTTCGGCTATATTTTATACTAAATAAGTACAAAAAAAATTAAACAAACGTCAGTGCATTTTTCTAACTTATTATGCTTAGTAAGGTTGTGATCAAAACATTTATTTTCATGCGATCTGTATAATTATTCGCTTTATATGCAAAAATAAGTTAACTCGTTGAAAGCCGTCATATTAACTTTCTTTTTGGGAAAACTTTGCCGATTTCAAACATTTTACGGCGTGTGGTTTAATTTTTGTCCGTAGGGGCAACATCTTAACGTCGTGGTGAAAAAAATATTTTACTGAAAAATGTTCTGAAATATGAAAATCTCAAAACACAATTGCAATCGTTTTTAGACCTTGCCTAACAAGATATTTAATTTTTTGATTCTTAAAACTCGTTATTATTATTTGCGTGGGCATAATAATGTTCTTTTAATTCCGTTTCCTTCATAAAGAAACTGAGAAAAGAAGAAGAATACTGAAAAAATTTGTAGAAAGTGTGAGGTTAAAATTCTTAATAGACCCATGTAAGTTTAAATTGGACTCGTATGTATTAGTGAAAAGACTTGATTTTTACAACCGTGCAGGAGGGGAAATATTTTTAATTTGGTGAAAAGCCCGACAGCTGATTTTGAGGTACTACTAATTAGTGAAGAAAACTGATTTTTACAACCGTGCAGGAGGTGAAATATTTATTTTTATTTTTAATTTGGTGAACAAACTGACATTTCAATGGAAATGAAAAAATCAGTGGTGAAGTATAATATGACATTTGCCCAATGAGTAGGTTGCCATATGTTAAGATGTTTAACAAAAAAAAGCTAGGAAGTTATTTTTGCATATTTAAAGGACAGAAGACTTGCAAACTATATTATTTAGTACTTAATTTCATTACATTATTTAGAATTTATCTAAATTGCATTGTTTTTTTTGACTACATAATAAAATTAGTTCTTTTATGTCCCTAATTTGGACCAAAATGTCCTAAGTGGTAAGGCCAAGAATTTTATTAGTCACCATGGGTGGGTGAGTTTTTAAATGCAGCGACGCGACTGATTTTTTTTGCGTTAGTAGTAGAATTCAGTCGAGAGCTTCATCTCTTTGGATACTCTTTGGCATAAATTAATTTGTAAGTAAAATCCAAAAATGATACAATTTGGCTTCGGTTTTAGTTTCTTAAAAATCCTTGGCATATACTACGTTTATACGACAGCTTAGTTCGTTTTGACCGAGTTCTTCCTGATCGGTACTTAATTGTCTGAACCGCACAAGGATAACAAAAACTTTTGATAATTGTTTGAGAAAATAAAAAGTCAAACCTTTCATTATTATGAAGATTCCTTAATACGCGAAAAAAAAACTTTTACGTGCCGCATGCCGGCTACGCAAAATCAAACTCTCTATTTTAGCGTATCTTTTTTAAGTGCAGCGTATTTGCTGAACGTGCAGTGCATTTAGTGTTAAAAAAATCGTATGTTTTTTTTTCATAGTTTTATTTATTATTTTAAGTTTTTTCGCTTATGTTAAAAAAAACGAAACATTTCCATCCGTATATCTTTTTTTTATTAACTTGTTCTAACTTATGAAAAAAATTTTATCACGAACAGAGCTTATATTCGAACGGATATATTATTTTTTGAACGCTTCCTACCGTTGGTAGTCATTTGTAGATATTGCTCAAGTTGTTGATTCTCCTCTTTCTTTTAACTTCCCTTCGTAACCGGACTAGCTGTAAAATGTCTAAAAGAGGTAAAATTTGTCCGCAATATTATCCACATAATTCTAACACATCAGTTTGAAATATTCTTAGACTTCTTTGTGTATTATCGTGAAAAACTACGACTACGACTAGGAATTTCGAATTTTGGGTAAGTTTTCAGTGCAAAGAAAAGTTTATCCCACGTACATTTTCATTCATAGTACACGCGTCCCGAAACTCTCGAACGTGCCATACAAAAGGTTCAGCTCACAGATGGCCCCAAAGATAAACAGAGGAAGAACTTCTCAATAAATATTGCAAGCCCAAGGGATTGCGACGCTCCGACGGTATTCCGGTGAAATCGCTTGACGCTGATGTGGAGACTCAACTTTCGCGTAAAGAAGATGCTCCGCCAGTGCCTTGTGCACCAGAGTGCGCTTATCCAGTGCGTCCGTCTATACGCAAATTAAGTGACAATGAAATCGAAAAGTTGATCGGAAAAGCGAAAAGCACCATGGAAATGATAAGTGATCAAAGTCGCGGTGAGCATCCGCTACTGCAAATGCGTTCCACTACAACCGAAACGGAAGGAGAAGAAGACGTCCCATCGCCACCGATGTCAGAACAGACTACACAGACTTATATACATACATATTATGTACTTAAAAGTGAGATTTTTTTTAATTTAATATTTTTATTGTAGATTCAAATGCTAGGATATGATATCTCATGGGCTGGGTTCAATATCATTGAGGTTATGAGTTCTTCTAGATTTACTTGTAAACGCATTGGTTATTTGGCTGCAAGCCAATGCTTTCATCCTGATAGTGAGGTAAGTTTAATCAATAGATGTCTTTACGCTTAATTCTTTATATTTATTCAATTTACAGTTGCTTATGTTAACAACAAATATGATACGCAAGGATTTAAACTCACAAAATCAATATGATGCAGGTGTTGCATTAAGTGGTTTAAGTTGTTTTATATCACCCGACTTGTCTAGAGATTTGGCAAATGACATTATGACCTTGGTTTGTATTAAATGGAATAGTTTTAACGGTTTTTCCATATTTGTTGTATTTAGATGAGTTCAACTAAACCATATTTACGCATGAAAGCCGTCCTTATGATGTATAAAGTATTTCTACGTTATCCAGAAGCACTGAGACCTGCATTTCCAAAACTTAAAGAAAAGCTTGAAGATCCTGATCCAGGTGATTACATTCTTATTTGAAATAAGCACTAAGAATATAGTAAAAACCATGACTTGAACTTAATTAGGTGTACAATCTGCTGCCGTTAATGTCATTTGTGAACTAGCACGTAAGAATCCAAAAAACTATCTTCCATTAGCGCCGGTATTTTTCAAACTTATGACTACATCAACAAACAATTGGATGCTCATTAAAATAATTAAACTGGTAAGATTTTGAATTATGTAGCAAAAAAAAAAAACACATATTATGAATCGCGCTTTACATTTCAAAAATTGACAAAAAATTTTGAAAAATCTTTTTATGACAGTTCCACACTCCTACAAAACTAAATACTAGTTTGTGAAAACTTATTTTGTTTTCCTACTTTATCTTTCACTTCTCTAAATAATTTAATTTTCCCTTTCTTTTCTTTTCCAACTATCCCACGACTTAACCAACTTATGGAAAAACATGTTTTAATTTATTATTTTTAACCAAGTTAAAATATTTTTTTATACATTTTTCAGTGAGCTTGAAGATGCAGAGCGAACCTTAAACATACTGCTTCGACCTCGTCAAGTGCCAGGGCATATAAAAGGTGTTATTGTGCAAAATATTATAAAGCTGTTTACACGACTTGCTACCACTTGCTTGGAAAACGAGGATGTCGCTGGAGTTGTTAGAGTATGAATTATTTGTTACTCATAAGGAATGTTTTAAAAAGCTCAAATTTTATATAATCTTTTTAGCTTTGCGATCACATCTTGGAAAAGCTACAAGATTTTGTCAGTTCCAATGACATTGAAGTTCAAGAGCGTGCCAATTCAGCGTGTATTTTAATTGAAATGCTACGTGCCCAATTTACAAATGTAACCGAATTGAACAGTAATAAACAATTGAATAATCTCCAGATGAATACCATCGATTTTATATCCAACGATGATAATGAAAATACAAAAAGCACTACAGTGGGAACTACTGTTGTTATATCTTCATTGGCTATTGAGATCGTTCAAGAAATGGCTTTACTGTTTGCTGGCGAATTGATTCCAGTTGCACCGAAAGCACAGAAAAAAGTACCACTTCCAGATGGCTTAGATTTAGATGAATGGATAAATCCACCGCCTGAAGATGAGAGTAGTGCCTCATCGCAGGATGAGAAAGATGAGCTATTTGTTTCATCAATACACAGTGATGAAGCAGCAAAACGTCGCAAAAGTGAAGAACTTACCCCTGAGCAAATAGAACGCAATCGTGTGGCGCGTGTAATTGAACAAAGTAATAATCCACATTATTTGAAATCTTCACCAACGACGACAGATGCTAACAAACAAAAGTCCGCCGGAGGAAGCAGTTCAAATTTAAATTACAATGCAGATCAATATGATAATTTAGATGACATTCCAATATCAGAATTATCGTTGGAGATACCATTGCAAGTTGGAGGTAAAAGATACATCTGCTTATTAGTCATTAAAAAATTATTTTGAAACGAAACTTACCACTCTAAAAATGATTTCAAAAAAAAATTGCTAAATTTAAATTTTTTTTTTAATTGATTGATTGGATCTATTTTGTATACATAGATTAAATTTAATGAATTTACATGTAATCACTTAAATTTTTGCATCTATCTTGAGTTTTATCTATTCTTTCAAATCACATTTTAAATTAAGTACCATATGATTGCCGACCAGTGTAGTTACCATCAAGTAAACAAGCTAATCTAAAGTCATCACAGACGAGCCCCCTTGAATAAGAGCATTCAGCTTTTGTAAATGCTTTGGGATTAATTTTCAATGTCATCGTATTTGAACTTGAAACTACATAGAGGGTAAAAATTTAAATGGCTTTATTTTTGTATAATTGCTATCATAATAAGGTTTTTGTGTGGGTGTGTATTGAAACATACTTTTATTGCAAGTGACAAACATTTTTCAAATTTATTACTTAAATCTTAATTAGATTATTGTTTTAAAATAAACAACAAATTGCTTATTTTATATGTTTCTCAAATTAAACAAAGAATTTTTTTAGGATATGCAATGAACTATCTTGAAATTCAAGCGAATGCATTTCTGTGGCATCAAATACGTTGCATCATGGCAGTGGCCACTCAACCAATCATATTCCAGTGGAGTTTGTAGGGGAATACACAACAAAAGCAAAATCAAAAGCACGCAGCACAAAAAAGGGAATAGCAGCGCAGCTAGCAGTGCTGTTCGCAATGAAAATTAAAGGTTGCCACGCTACGAAGAAAGCTTGGTCAAAGCATTTATTTATTTATTTTTTAGTTATTTATATTACTTAAATTTTCTGACAGAATATTTTGGATTATTCGTTACAAAGTAGTTTGGATATATTAAGTTATTATTGTTCATTTATGTTGCTAACTCGAACAACCGCTAAATGATTTAGGTATCTTAAGTTATTATTGTTCATTTATGTTGCTAACTCGAACAACCGCTAAATGATTTAGGTATCTTAAGTTATTATTCATTTATGTTGCTAACTCGAACAACCGCTAAATGATTTAGGTATCTTAAGTTATTATTGTTCATTTATGTTGCTAACTCGATCAACCGCTAAATGATTTAGGTATCTTAAGTTATTATTCATTTATGTTGCTAACTCGAACAACCGCTAAATGATTTAGGTATCTTAAGTTATTATTCATTTATGTTGCTAACTCGAACAACCGCTAAATGATTTAGGTATCTTAAGTTATTATTCATTTATGTTGCTAACTCGAACAACCGCTAAATGATTTAGGTATCTTAAGTTATTATTCATTTATGTTGCTAACTCGAACAACCGCTAAATGATTTAGGTATCTTAAGTTATTATTGTTCATTTATGTTGCTAACTCGATCAACCGCTAAATGATTTAGGTATCTTAAGTTATTATTCATTTATGTTGCTAACTCGAACAACCGCTAAATGATTTAGGTATCTTAAGTTATTATTCATTTATGTTGCTAACTCGAACAACCGCTAAATGATTTAGGTATCTTAAGTTATTATTGTTCATTTATGTTGCTAACTCGAACAACCGCTAAATGATTTAGGTATCTTAAGTTATTATTCATTTATGTTGCTAACTCGAACAACCGCTAAATGATTTAGGTATCTTAAGTTATTATTGTTCATTTATGTTGCTAACTCGATCAACCGCTAAATGATTTAGGTATCTTAAGTTATTATTCATTTATGTTGCTAACTCGAACAACCGCTAAATGATTTAGGTATCTTAAGTTATTATTCATTTATGTTGCTAACTCGAACAACCGCTAAATGATTTAGGTATCTTAAGTTATTATTCATTTATGTTGCTAACTCGAACAACCGCTAAATGATTTAGGTATCTTAAGTTATTATTCATTTATGTTGCTAACTCGAACAACCGCTAAATGATTTAGGTATCTTAAGTTATTATTCATTTATGTTGCTAACTCGAACAACCGCTAAATGATTTAGGTATCTTAAGTTATTATTGTTCATTTATGTTGCTAACTCGAACAACCGCTAAATGATTTAGGTATCTTAAGTTATTATTCATTTATGTTGCTAACTCGAACAACCGCTAAATGATTTAGGTATCTTAAGTTATTATTGTTCATTTATGTTGCTAACTCGATCAACCGCTAAATGATTTAGGTATCTTAAGTTATTATTCATTTATGTTGCTAACTCGAACAACCGCTAAATGATTTAGGTATCTTAAGTTATTATTCATTTATGTTGCTAACTCGAACAACCGCTAAATGATTTAGGTATCTTAAGTTATTATTGTTCATTTATGTTGCTAACTCGAACAACCGCTAAATGATTTAGGTATCTTAAGTTATTATTCATTTATGTTGCTAACTCGAACAACCGCTAAATGATTTAGGTATCTTAAGTTATTATTGTTCATTTATGTTGCTAACTCGATCAACCGCTAAATGATTTAGGTATCTTAAGTTATTATTCATTTATGTTGCTAACTCGAACAACCGCTAAATGATTTAGGTATCTTAAGTTATTATTCATTTATGTTGCTAACTCGAACAACCGCTAAATGATTTAGGTATCTTAAGTTATTATTCATTTATGTTGCTAACTCGAACAACCGCTAAATGATTTAGGTATCTTAAGTTATTATTCATTTATGTTGCTAACTCGAACAACCGCTAAATGATTTAGGTATCTTAAGTTATTATTCATTTATGTTGCTAACTCGAACAACCGCTAAATGATTTAGGTATCTTAAGTTATTATTCATTTATGTTGCTAACTCGAACAACCGCTAAATGATTTAGGTATCTTAAGTTATTATTCATTTATGTTGCTAACTCGAACAACCGCTAAATGATTTAGGTATCTTAAGTTATTATTCATTTATGTTGCTAACTCGAACAACCGCTAAATGATTTAGGTATCTTAAGTTATTATTCATTTATGTTGCTAACTCGAACAACCGCTAAATGATTTAGGTATCTTAAGTTATTATTCATTTATGTTGCTAACTCGAACAACCGCTAAATGATTTAGGTATCTTAAGTTATTATTCATTTATGTTGCTAACTCGAACAACCGCTAAATGATTTAGGTATCTTAAGTTATTATTCATTTATGTTGCTAACTCGAACAACCGCTAAATGATTTAGGTATCTTAAGTTATTATTCATTTATGTTGCTAACTCGAACAACCGCTAAATGATTTAGGTATCTTAAGTTATTATTCATTTATGTTGCTAACTCGATCAACCGCTAAATGATTTAGGTATCTTAAGTTATTATTCATTTATGTTGCTAACTCGATCAACCGCTAAATGATTTAGGTATCTTAAGTTATTATTGTTCATTTATGTTGCTAACTCGATCAACCGCTAAATGATTTAGGTATATTAAGTTATTATTGTTCATTTATGTTGCTAACTCGATCAACCGCTAAATGATTTAGGTATATTAAGTTATTGTTCATTTATGTTGCTAACTCGATCAACCGCTAAATGATTTAGGTATATTAAGTTATTATTGTTCATTTATGTTGCTAACTCGATCAACCGCTAAATGATTTAGGTATCTTAAGTTATTATTGTTCATTTATGTTGCTAACTCGATCAACCGCTAAATGATTTAGGTATATTAAGTTATTATTGTTCATTTATGTTGCTAACTCGATCAACATAATTGATGCAAATTAGGTATATTAAGTTATTATTGTTCATTTATGTTGCTAACTCGATCAACCGCTAAATGATGCAAATTAGGTATATTAAGTTTGCGGACGCAAATCCGCTAATGCGGATAGTGCGCCGCTAAACGGTTTCGCAATTTATCATTTGTTGAAACCGTTTAACATTTCCTATGTTAACTCCTGTATGTTAACCTGTATTAGCAAACAATACAATACAACCAAAGAACATATACTTTAAGTATATGACAGCTCGTTCGCTGATCTGATATCGGATATTGCGCGGCTGAACGATTTCGCATGTTTTGAATTTATAGAAATCGTTTAACATGTTAAACATGTTAATATTAAGTATGCATATATGATATTAAGGCTTTTCTTTAAAATGAAACCAAATTTGATTATTTAGCTTAAGAATTTAGCAATATCTTAGCGATAAAACTCAGATAATTTTGTAGTTTTAGAAGTCTGTACATCAATGGGAATATTGTGTTTGAAAAATACAATGAGATATCTATTGGAAGTAAAATATGTGATTTTGAGCTCAAATAAAGGAAATACATCTTTTTTTGATTTTTGGCCAGCTTTATTTCAGTCTGGCCTATAGTGCATTGACACTGTTTTAATAAACTTTTCATACATATTAATTTGATTTATTTATTTGGGGTTTTGTTTTAAGTTACCACTGCATAAATATTGCTAAGCAAAAAAATCCACTCAAACATAAACTAGGCCATTTCAAAGTCATGGACATATAAATACTTATGAAAATTAAATATTCACAGAAAAAATAAATAAATAAAAAAGGCCTTTTAATTGACTTCCGTGGTAGTTAATGACTTCTTGTTTTATGATATTATCTTTAAAAAATCTTTCAGAAATTCATTCACTATGGTCAAAATCATAAATGATTTTATATAAAGTGTTGCAACCTTGAATAATTAGTTTAAGATTAAAATGTATTTGCTGGTAATTTTAAATTTTTATTGAAATTTTTATAAAAGTGCAAAAACTGAAATGTGGAGGACTTAACCTCAGTACTTTTATTTCCATTATTGAATCTTTTATAATAAATAAAAGGAAATTTATAAAAAAAGCGGTCCTCAAAACAAGGTCGCGATTTTTTTATTTAGGGATAGTTCGAGAAGAGTAGAAAATCCGATATCGCATGCAACACATTCCCCGCCGCCGCTCAAAAAGTGAAATGTCTGTTTTGCGCTATTAGAATGAACCAAAGGATGAAATTTAAATGGAGAGATTACAAAAAAGCGGCCAAGACTAAATCAACTAATTCGCTTAAGTTATAAGATGTAATATTTTAAAATCATGGAGTTAGCTCTTAAATTCTTTTAGCTGTTTTTAGTACATAACAGAAATTTAAGAAAAAAATGATTCGTTCCTACATGAACCAGTATTTCGCTTAAGATATTTTAACCTCAATTAACAAATGTTTCAAGTTTATGAGTTTGTTAACATTAAATACAATTGATGCCAGTTCGCTTGGAATTCTACTGTATGTGGGATTACGAGTAGTTTTATTTTTCGCAATGAAATATGAATACATATGAATCATATATCGAAACTAATAGTGTCATTTGATCAGCGAACATGAAATCTGTATCAAACCAAGTTTCAACTAGCTGCACGGTTAGAAATCTTGGAATAAATTTTAATACAAGCGAAGTATTATTACAAAGATTTTTAATACAATTTTGATGAAATTTAATACTTTTGAATATATTACAAAATTTTGTAATACATTTTGTAGTAAATTCTAATACAGTTCAAACATTAAAACGACATTTTATAACATTCGGAATCAATTTGATGCTATCGCAAGTATTACATTAAGCCAACGTAAATATGATACTACGTTGGCTGATGTCGTTAAAATGTTCATGCAACCCTTGTATTGAAAGGGAACCAGGTTCGAATCCCAGTGGATACGACATATTTTTTTTTTTTAAATTTTAATAAAAACGAGTATTAAATTTTAGTATAAATTTGTATTAAAAATGAATTTTAATATCAAGACAGTATTGAATTTTAATACAATTCTGGTGTAGTCATATATGTAAGCCCAAAAGTATTAAAATTTATTCTAAAATTTCTAACCGTGTACATTTACATAATTCAATTAATTCTTTTTTTCCTATTACTATGAAAAACTTGATTAACTATTTTATAAAAATGATATTGTTTCAACAATTTTTCGTTTTAAAATTTTTCTTCTAAAAAGTAATGTAGATCCTCTAAAACAAAATTTTACTCTTAGGCATCACAAAAATATGGTCATCGTAATAATAACCCATTATTCAAAGAACACAAAAACAGCAATTCAAAAGTAAATTCGAAATTTCTTCCAACAAAAATATCAAGCTCGATAACGCAACGTTGAGGCTAAGCAGAATGGAATTTGAAGATGTTTAAAATTTGCAATTTATACCTTCTGCAGAAAAAAATTTCTGGATTTAGAAAATCAAAGTGTCATCTTTTAATGTAGAAAGGACGTAACTGACATTCAGATATGCACTTATAGCATGTTATATTACAGGAGAAAGAAAAAAATTAAGAAAACTTGAATAATGAGGCAACAAAACTATTAATCAGATTTCGAAAAAAAAAGTAGTTACGTTCATTCCATGTGCATTAAGCTAGCGATATGTATACTCAAATATTTATATTGACTTTTTCTACAAGGGAAATAACTGTGTAAAGTTATCCCAGATATTCCGAGCATGTTAGGTGTACTACATAAAATACTCGGCATATCTGGGTTAATGTTAGCATTTCTTGATATATGTATGTAGTGTGATATAAGGGAGGGATCAAAAAATCGCGAAAATCACGTTACGTAATCATTTACTAATTAATGAATGTGTAAAATAATTAACAATTTAATTTTTCGGGAAAAATTTTGTAAATACATCTGGCATCTCTGATTACACATCAGCGCAGTAGTCATTTAAATTTTAAGAAATTTATTTCAACTCTAATTAACAAAAGATGTACAATTATAAATGTACATTGAAAAAAGTATTTGTGTAAATGATGAAACACATTAAGAAATTTACTGGAAAAGTAACGCTATATACATATTGCGAAAATTACTGAATAAAATATTCTTTTCATCCAGCTTCTTCACTTTTTCTGACTTAAGCCCTCTCCATGAATGAACCCTAGTTCCGCGACTGCAATCCATGTGACCTTAAAATTCGATATGTCATTTTATATCCTTGTCAACTTCTGACCTACTCGCTACCTCACTAAATAACGAATTATGCTGTTGCTGAAAGGCTGAAAACAAAAAACAGATGTAAAAGTTTATCCCACCATAGGCCATGCGCGATGCTGACAGGATTTCGTAACAGCAACGTACAGCTAGAAAGGTAAGGAAGGAAGGCCTCGTATAAAAAATCAATAAGCCAGAAATGAAAATCGCAAGGCAAAACTTTAAGTGCGTCATTGTAAAGAAAATAATTTATTTTATAATTACAAAGAAGTTTCATCTTGATTTCTACAACTCTTACCAATAGAAAGCAATGGTATCTCCCAACCCGTTGCGAACATTACGATCCAAGAGATTATAGCAAATATTTGTTGAGGCTCCCTCCATCCATTTAATCGATATGGGGCCTTTGGAGATATTGAAGTTGTATTGCAAAAACTTTTTGGGTTCAGCTGGTGTTTCCCAATGAAATTGTTTAGCCACACGTGACCAGAATTCTTCGGGATTATCCAGTGATTCCTTATAAAATTTATTATATTCATCCATACTAGAGATGTATGCATTACGGCTAATGGCCGGATTAGGATAATAAATTGATTTTTCTGATGGCATGTTTTTTATAATTTTTCACCGTCTCGAAATTTAAATAAAATTATTTGTTATTTATTTGATTGGATTTCAAATTCACTACCAAAGACTTGTTTTATTTATTTCAGATATACATATACTAAATATCCGTATATCTTTATACTGGAGTTAGTTAGTTAACTTTTAAATTGATTTGATTTTTGTACTCGCGTTTTCGTACGCCTAACCGATAAACTATAACCGATGCGATGCGATGTGATGTGAGTACTAAATGTAATGTTTTCAGTTTTTCATTTTTCCGTATTTTTACGGTTATAAAAACGCGCAAAAAAGCTCTACTTCCTAACAACAAAAATATACTTTTTGCTAACAGCTGCGAAAGCAACTGACAAATAAACAGAGAGCGAAACAATGAAGCTTTTTTCAATGTCAATGCTTCTTCTACTGCCGCTCTCTATTCAGTTTTTATTTCAAATGTTTTTTTTTTTTTGTTGAGTATTTATATGTAGTTAAAAAGTATTATTTATGCATGGTCATTCCATAAGTAATGAAAATAAAAAATAAAAACCGAGCATATTGCAACTATCACCTAAGATGATTATTTGCTTAACCGAAAAAAATTTAAATTTCTTTTTTCGGATGAGCCACTCTCCAGATATCTTGCTCACCGCAAATTTTGAGATCGTTCACGGTATTGCACTTTTCTAACTTATTTACGAATATTTTTGGACCAAAATAAATAAGCTGATCAACTTTCTTTGAATCCTATACATGGCCTCGAAAGTAGACAAAAAACATCATGTTTTAGGTACTTAGCCTCAAATATTTCAGGATTCCGACATTATAGGTCAATTCTGAGGCCAGTTTCGGATTCAGCGTAAAAATTACGTCGAAAAACGACCCTTTTCAGCTCAGCAACACTGATCACCTATTCATTTAGATACCTTTTTTGTAAGAAATAATTTTTCCATACAATTTACATGTAAAACTAACAGGCTCCGGCGCCACCTTATAAAATTGAGTTACAGAGCTGAATTTTCGTGAACTTTTTCTTCATATCATAAACTTACTTTTTAAGCAGCATCACCTTAAAAAAAGCAAAAAAAAAATTTGAATCACCCTAATGTACATACAGTTCGACCTCGGTCAATGCAACCCTCGATAAATGCAACTCCTCGATGTGCGCAACAAGCAAATTTCTTACATTACAGACTCAGTAAGTGCAACTTTTCTAAAAAATTACCTCGCTTATTGCAACATTTGTCATTTGAACATTCTCTATATGCAGCAGAAAGCTGAAAGCAGAAAAAGCTCGACAATTGCATCAAAAAATTATGGAAAAGCAACGCAAGTAATGGTTGGTTCTATAATTTCAAAAAACTTTATGGTATCCGCATGCTGAAAATCTGTGGAGAAAAGTTATCGAACAAGGCGGAGCTCGTGCAACAATCTTCATAGGAATTTAGTGATAAAATTGAAAAGCTGGACTTTGTTCCCGATCAGATTTATAATGCGGATGAGTCAGGTCTGATTTTTAGACTTCTGCCAAACAAAACTTTAGTACTCTTTAAGGAGCACCTGGTCGAAAAGTAAGCAAGGAGCGAATAACTTTTCTTGCGTGCACAAATGTATCCGGATCGCATAAAGTTAAGCTACTGGTAATTGGGAAGTCAAAAACTCCCAGGTCATTTAAGAACTAGAAAACTATGTTAAAAGTTTACATGGCCAGTAAAAATGAATTTAATACTGAAGAAAGCGAAGGTTCAGACACAAATGAAGTTGAGGTGGTTCTTTCACAACCGGAAATCAAATCTGAAGATGCAGACTTTTTCAAAATATTGTAACACGTTATTAATTTGTTTGTTCCTTATTTAACTAATGTGTATACATATGTAAAATTTAGCTTAATGGATTAAATGAATGATTTCCTTTTAATGAATGAACGTTGTTTTTAATTGAATGTATTTTTATTATTAAGTACTTACACCCAATTACTTAAGATTTTTTGACTCAGTCATTGCAACTACCTCGGTTATTGCAACAGGCTTGGTTTTTATTAGTTGCGTTGACCGAGGTCGCACTGTATGTATATTTACAAAAATCGCCACATTTTAAGGTTTTATTGATACATACTTATACATACATATTTCAAACCAAAAACTATTATCCTTAATAAGGAAAAACATTAACAAAAGTGAATTGACTAGACGTTAGGTGATAAGTAGGATTATACGTAAAGTTACATTTTCGAATTTAAAATACCCTACTCCCATATCCTTTCTTCTTTTTGGAAAGTCAAAGCGAATTCTTCCTACTACCGCGAACGTCCAGCACTACTCAGCCCTGTAGTTTACATCTTGGTACATGCAAAAAATTAAGCTTTAATTAAAAATATCAATGTTTCTATTTTATTGAAAATAACGATGGTATCAAAATATCTCATATCGTTCCATTTCTGTCTTATTCTCGTAAGAACATTTGTATTGAGTCTTTGAAAATATTTGGCAATAAGTTTATTAAAGACCTCAGGGGCCCGACTCTGTAATACGAATCGAAAAAAATCGTATCTGTACTCCTAAATGCATTGAATTGGCTTTCAAATCACATTACAGAGTAGGTTGTAGTTACGAAGTTAAGGAAGAATGGATATGCTAATTAATACTTAGATATTGTCCATGGTATCAGAAACATTGATGATATCAATAGATTCAAAGATTTTAATTATCGGTTTCTGATAGTTGTTTTCATTGCGTTCTGCAATACTGAGTGTTTAGCAATTATGAAATCTTAAGTAATATAATCAAAGCCTATTAAAATCAAGTTATGTTTTTTAAAAAAAAATCAATAAAAATGTCTTCATAATTATGTTATCAAATATTATGTCAATCACAAAACAATTTCACATGTTTACCACTCATTTCAAAAAAAGCTGCTGTACTCACTGATCTCCAAAATTAGAACGCAAAAACACTTAAAGCTGTTGCTGTGGCAAAAATTCATCCTCATCATTCTGATAAGCTTCTGATCTGAGCAAGACTGACATTAAACTTCCAAGAGAAGAAATTATAAAAAAAAATAAGTTAGCTAGCTACCTAATTTTAAAATACTCGTAAGTACTTTCACACATTTGGATTTGTTTCAGCTTATCAGCAGTAAATAAAATTATGATCACGTTGAGAAATCACCTGATATATTTATTGCCTTGGTTTTGGCTAGTAAGCTCTATAAGGAACACCAATTAAAGCTTATCAGGAAATGACACTCGACTACTACTATTTTTTTTAATTTTGCAAAAAAAAAAAAATTTTTTTTAATAATGCAATCACTTTACTTAAGTTACGAAGTTTTACTTCGTAAAAAAACGAAGGCCAAGCGAATCTATTTTGTAAAGATGTTCAAACTAAATTTTTTGGTAGTAGTTAAGTTTAAGGGACACCTCTCCGATTTTCTTAAAATTTTAGTATGTTGTAGACGTCAGCATGCTGATCAGGAATATATAGTACATATGTTGTGCGCGGAATCGCTTTCTTCATATTTTTTCTAAGCTTGAAAATCGCTTACATCAAGTAAAACCATCACCGGCTTCGCTGGCTACAGTAATTAAACACAAAAGTTAAGATAAGTGGTCGGCCTTTGGCCACGGCTCTAGACTTACATCCTCCAATATGTCAAAAATCGTCAAAATTAGATAACATTATCATCACTATCGAGCGCAAAACTTTTTTCGAATGTTCTTTAGTAAAGTATTCGTTTTGGTCTCATTTTCGACACAAGCTATTTTCGATAGCGAAATCGAACTTTGTCCCGTAGAGAATATACTCGTTGCTGCCAGACGAATCATTAGGTCCGTTCCTGGTATTTTTGGACTAAGTCCTATACGACTGTCAAGCAAGAGAGAGTATGGAAATTGCGCTCTATGATAGAGAAAAAATGTAGAAAGTACAGAAACGCAAGAAACCATGTTGTTGGTCCGAGAATAAACATCAAAAGTTTTTGAATGTACATAGTTGGAAAACAAATCGAAAAAAAATTTTTTTCTGTAAAAGCAAAGAATAAAATGGAAAATCAAAATAATCTAAATAAACTTTATGTTTACAATTTATTCGTAAAGAACAGGAATAGTGTGACCGTTGTGTACACTAAAGTTTCATTTTGTACACTATTCAGAAAAAACTAATTAATGAGCTCAAAACCTTAGAATTATTTCAAAAAATGACATTGGGCTGTTGTGACACAAGGTTGGAAGCTCAAGATATAATTTGAATGAGCATTTATACGAAAATTTGTATGCGTTAGTAACTAAAATTATGTATGTTTTTACCAAATTAGTAATGATGAAACATAAACTGAGCAATGGACTCAAAGCAGACACATGCCAGTCTATATTTTGAGTTTGCCAAAAAAAATTTAATTATTATAATAACGTTAATTTTATTTGTTTTTAAAGAATCTGAATTATTTATTTAAGTTTATTTTTCTTTTAAAAGAATTATACATACATATATATATGTGTGTGTATATCGCTAAAATATTTTGCATTTTTATTGTCAAAAAAATAACTTCTATCACTAATAACTTATCACTTCAGGCACCAAATCAAACATTTTTTGGATTTGCTTCCTTAAATAAATACCCAAAAACAATTGCGGGAAGCACTTTTCCATGTATTTTGGTAAGCTTGTCTGCGGCAATTTTTCATAAATTTCAATTAAAAATCACATAATACGCATCAATTCGATCCTTAAATTTTTGTTTTGTCGATATCGGTTGTTTTAGAAAAACAAAGAACAGAACTGGCAAGCAAAAGTGGTCGCTCAAACCTGGCTTAGAAGATACATCAATTTAATAAATAAGGTATCCTAAATTTGTTGAAAAAATGCAGGTTAATGATACACTTTTTCAAACAAATAATGGTTTGTTTGGTAAAAAAGTCAAAACGATTATATTGATTGTTTTTGGTGAGCATTAATAGTTTCTTCTCTTTTAATTTTTGTTCGATTCCGTGGAGAGGTTTCAACAGAAATGTTATATCCGAAACTTTCGACTATCTTTGTTTACATACATATGTATGCATGTAGGGGCTAGGTGCCAAAGGGTACAAGTGAAATTTTTGTGATTTTGAGAAAAACGAATTTAAAGTTAAGTCTCTGAAGTAAATTCCAAGTATATTCTTAAAGTGAAATGATTTTCATTGACCAGACCGCAGCACCTGTCAGTTATGCACTAATTTCCCTTTACAACAATTTGACACACATTAACTACTGCACTTAACTCGATTTAACCCAATATGTCACTTGTACCCCTTGACTTTCAGTCGACAAATCGCTTTTCACAATACCAAATTCAACAGTAGATAATCGACAAAATTTTTTTATCTATAACTGCAATTACAGCCAGTGATTTTTTATCGTTTACATCAGTTTTGAAACAAAATCTCTTGCACACCAGTTTAACTTTTGAAAAAATTGGTAACTCCAAATCGTATATAAGCTAGATTTTGACTGATCAATAAACATACATATGTATTATTTTTGAAAAAGGCTTATTAGTGATTTTATTGATATACATATGTAAGTTTAAACAAATCTCTCGGCACTCAGTACCCCAATGTGAATGAATCGCGTCTTCATCTTTATGTCAACCAATTGAAGAAAGATTATATTTATGGCTACCCCTCCCCTTTCCGCTAAAAGCTTTTCTCAATTATCGCCGACCGGAGCCGGCATTAAACTGAAAATGTAAAATCGAAATGAGAAAAATAGAACGGCGGTAAAAAAAAATATGGGCCGAGATACACCAATTTGGACTGTTACAACGTGATGTTAACAATAAATCTCGCCAAAAGCAACCCTACATAGTTAAATATATTAAAAATATTTGCATTTAAGACATTTTACAAGTGCTTAATATAAATTCATGATTGTAACTGTTAACTATTTAATTAATTTAGAAATAGATTAATCATGGAATGGTGTTGCAGATCAACATTATATACGTAGTGCAACAGATAAGAAAAAAAAATTTATTTTCCTTATTTCTTTTTTTTTTTGGGGGCAAAATAAATTTTATTAATTTTATGCTATTTTCTATAATAATAAACTTAGAAATTAATAAAAAAACAAACGGTGAAGACCTATTTAAATAATTCCAAAGGCGAACTTTCCACAAAAATGAGCCATTCCATAACAAATAGCTGCAAAAGCAACCCCATTTCAATGAAACCAGCAGCAACAGGAAACGGATATTAGATCGAAGAATATTAATGATCGGAAGCTTTCAGAAAATTTTCATATTCTTTTTCGGACATAAGTTTTTCAATCTCTGCTGGATTACTGAGGGTTAATTTGAAAAGCCATCCTATATAAAAATAAATGAGTTTTATTGATTTAAAAAATAAATTGTTTAAGCCATACGTACCTTTATCATAGCTATTTGAGTTGATTAAAGCTGGCGTTTCTTCCACATCATTATTTTTTTCAATAACTTTACCACTAACTGGAGAATATACTTCACTTGCGGCTTTTACACTCTCCAGTGCACCACATTCATCGTGTTGCTTTAGAACTGTACCTGATTCAGGCAATTGTGCAAAGACAACGTCACCCAACGCTTCTTGTGCATACTTCGAAATGCCAACAGTACCGATTTGTCCCTCAATGGAGACCCATTCGTGTTTATCTGTGTAGCGTCGTTCTATATAAAATATAGGATTATTGTAAGTTATCAGTTTCTTTGATTTAGGCTTTAATTAATATGATACAATTGTTTTTTAGGATTCTAAAGACTACAATCTAGCTATGTCAAAGTTTTGTTACCTCTTCCAAGTCATGAATGTCATAGTCTGGCTTCTGACTTTGCGTTTCCTTGGTAGGCCCTAACTATGATAACTTAGAAAGTCATCATTTTAAAACGAAGAGGTTTATAAGGTAAAGTTTTAAATTTCACGATTTTTATATGACCTGCAAAGCCTTTAACATATGGTTTATGACAAAGGCGCATTGGTAAAACTTTCTAACAAAAATATGTTAAACATTTTAATTTATCTGACTATATCTATATGTACATATATTTATTTGACTATTTCGTCATATGAAATAAAAAAAAAAAACCATCACTTGCAAAAAAATTCAAAATTGACTTTTTGATTGAATATGGTGCACCGTATAAAAATACATGTTCCTTTAAAATTTTACACTCCAAAAAATCTGAATGTTGAAAATCAAATATGTACATGAATGTTGAAAAATGTTGGTTTATTTTTCATTTTAACCCATTAGTGCTCAACGACCTTTAAAAAGGACGTGCAGTTTTTGATTTTTTAAAAATTTGCTAGAAACATTTTTGCCCTTTTGAGCATTTAGATATATTGTATGGCAACACTTATGCTTACCATATTTTTTACGTTTCAAAATATTGACAATTACAAGTTTTGCGGGCGTTCAAAGTAAATTTTTCAAAAAAAAAAGAAAAAATTAAAAATATAGAAGAGGTAAACATTTAAATACTTTATTTTAACGCATGATATTTTCAATGGTGGTAGGCTTTTTTTACTTTTATTATATCTAGTTTGCTTTGGTACGCAACAAAATATGTCTTTGCATTTCAGTATACATGAATTTTCCACAGCTAAATGGTTTTCAATGTTCAGTGTCCTTCTAAAAGGACGTTCCGTAAAAGTAGGAAAATGAGCTTTCCGAATCGAAAAAAAATTTTTTTTAGCTTATTGAAGCCAAAAGAAGCAATTCTGTCGAAGCAGATTTTTGATATCACGCCTAGATCGCCGTTTCAATGCAACTTAGGGCTTATTTGATTTCATATGACGATATGTATATTTACTATATTTTTTGCTTGGAAACTGGCAAATCGATGGGAAGGTTGGATTTTTAATGATGTAATAAATCGCCAGATAAGAACTTAAAACTAAAAAATTAACCCAAAAAACTACGAGGAGGTTTAATGTTTACGTACGTCTAAGGGTTTTCATGATTTTCAAGGTCAAAATTTAAAAATCTATTTACAGAGAATCTTGGTTAGGTCTAGAATGTGTCAAAGAATTTTACAAAATTATGAACAATTTCCTTTTTGAACTTATTTTTCCAAACTTAATTCAATTTGATGCTAATACTTCCAACCCATTGCAGTTTTAAATTAAGCTATGGCCGAATTTTGGCTGGCAGAGGCCATACGTCCCCAAATTTGATGAAGTGTCCTGCGGATTCTTTTGCGTCTTCAAAAACCTATATATGACCTCGACACGACTCTGTAAGTTTTCAATTAAGATATTGAAAAGTGAGGAAATTTCGCTCATCAGTTTTAGAAACGTCGAGAAGAGCCAGGTTTCAGATACTAGAATTTTTTAATCAAACAGGATAAATATAAGCTTTCCCTCGAAGTCTCTTGACCATCTAGTAACCCAGGTTTAGCTTTGTTAAGATTTTAATTTAAGTGTTCAATGCTCAAAAACTTTTTTTCGAAAACTAGGCGAATTTTCCGCCGATACATTACCAAACGAAATTATGTGGCAGCACTGTTGCAAAGATTCACAGTTCAAATAGCACTGCAACACAATCAGCTGTTTTGTGAGCGATTATTGTGAACAGATAAACACATGTATTGATGTATTTGTAAATTGCATAAATCCACAAATTCTACATTAAAATATTTTTTTTTTCACATTGTCCTACCTGCATGACGTGCGATGCTCACACTAAAATTCCGCCCAGTAGCAGGCAAACATCTTAAATTCCGCGCCGAACAAGTCGCCAAATAAACACCGGTGCGAATTGCTCTCGAAATTAAAACCATTTTCACGAGATTCTCTTTGCAATTATTGCCAGCAGCCTTTTACTTTCACAGATTGAACACGAATGATTCTCAATGGTGGCGTATTATTTTAACAATCTAAATAAAAATGACGATTGGGCACGCGTATTAAAACGAATACTCTCTTATCGATTTCAATTGTTTTTATACTTGTTTTTTTGTTGAACTTGATGGTCGTCAATGTCAAAGGTTATCGCAATATCTGATTTAAAATTTTGCGCCTTCGTAATAAACAGAACGAAACAACGAATGGTGACTAAATGTCAAATAAATGCAACTCTCGGCAGAACTCCAATGCCAACGCAAAAAAAAAAGTTTTGTTGTGTTGGTATATATAAAAACTCAACCCTGTGTGACAATTTATACAATGGCTTCGCCACTTTGGGTGTTTTATTCCAAATTTGGAATATATTATAATTATTTTTTGTAATTTATCAAAAATTAGATGCTTTTTAGACAAAATCTAACAAATTATTGAATAAAATTAATAAATAAAATTCCAAACGATACTCTTGTCGTTTTTATAAGTGATAATCAATTATTATTTTTTTTTGCTAAACTTTCAACATACGGTATTACTGAGCTGTCAAATTCGACATTGGACTTCACCACCACTTTTCGCCTAAAATATCGTTATTCCTTGAATTGGACAACAACTGGATTTGTATCAAAGATTTGATAATAATTTGTTTAATATAATATTCCTACTAATTTTCCTTTATTCGTTTTTCAGAAATATCAGTTTTTCTTAAGAATTTCGATTTACATAACTTGTGGTAAACATATAAAACTTTTTAATATATTTTCTTTACAGTTGAATCAATATGCCGAGGAAATGCGTTATGGAATGCGATGGAGTGATGAAGCTGTTCAGGTTTCCTGATAGGAACAAGCACACAGAAAGGTACGTGCACTTATTTAATGCGATTTTCGAAAATTGGTCGGCACGTAAACGTTTGAAATGTGATATTTTTATATTTTAAAAAATGATTGTGCATTAGTCTCGCAAAAACTCGATAATAGCTCGGCCTATTTGAATAATTTTTTTTGTTGTTTGTATTTGTTCAGGCAAGGCTTGCAGCAAAAAACAGTTTTCAAAAATTTATAAGAAACATCGGAAAATGGCAAAAAACCAATATAGTTTTTTGTATGGGAATTTTGTATGCAAAGCACATCATAACTTGCAATTGAATTAACTTACACCGCAAATTCGAGTTTTTATTTCAATATTCCCTCAGGACCGGGACTGGTACTGGAAATTGAAATTGGACTGTGAAAAAAGTTAGCAAAAGTTTGAAATAAAAATAGGAAAATCGCGAAAAGCATGTACTTATGCATAGTGTTTTGTGTAGAGAATGCACACCAAAACTCGCTATAAAATTTATTTTAGGCAGAACAACGTCTTCCGGTCCAGGACAGGGAGTAAGAAGGTTCGTTTGCTTCTATAAGGGTTGATGGTCCAAAACTGACACACTAAAAACTAAAGTTTATAGGCGTGTTGTAAATTAAAATTAGCTATTAGATAAAAGTGGCACATCGTTGTGAAAGAAATGAACTACACGTTCTTAAAATATTATTAATCCTTTAGGGTAATGAGACATTTTTCGAAAAATTGAGGTTTTCTTTAAAAAAATGTTCAAAATACTAAAAAAGTCATAATTAAAAACCATGCGACCGCTTGCGATGTATGTATGTATGTAAGTACCTACGGTAACGAAACAAAACAATAATAACAGTAAAAATTTTGGGACAGGTTTACTTTAGTTGACATTCTCCAATTTTTGTTTTTAGGGATAATAGGGGGTTTTGTAAAAGAAAGTATTGCTCGGATCTAGTTTCGGAGATTAGCTATCGGAAGTTGCGAAAATAGCTTTTATAAAAAACTTATGTATGTTGGGAACCCCTGAATGGCTATCAAAAATATGGATGTCATAAAAAAGATATTTTATTGGCCTAAAATAATGGCAAGCATAGTTTTGAAATTGAACTTACAATATAAAACCGCTATCAATTTATTCCAAAAAGTGTTTCTATGACCCATTCTTTTTTTAACATGATTCTTTTCCCTTAAAATGATGTACCATTTGCTAAGGGGGAATTCAATATTTTCTTCATTTTGCTAGTATAAAGAGCGGAGTTATTTAACAAATTTTACGCCAAAAAAAAAAAAAATGCAACAAAGAAAAATCTTGCGAAAACTATGCCTCTTAATATTTGGACCACATGGTGTAGAGTCGGTGTGTGGTGTTCGTGAAAATTCTATTTAAAAAATACTTTTGTATGAGGGCCATCCATAGTACGCACCCAAAATAACATTTTTACAACCTAAGCCACGTGGTGTAAGTTCCATGAGAATCGATTAAGCGGTCGAGAAAATAATAGTTAAAATATTTTTGTATGAGGGCCACCCTAAATATGCACATAAAATAAAAGTTGTATAGCCTAAGCTATTCCTCTTACATAAGAGCTACGTGGTGTAAATTCGGTGTGAATCGACTGACTTGTATTTGTGAAAATGATATTTAAAAATATTTTTGTATGAGGGCCACCCTAAGTATGCACCCTTAGTAACATTTTTACGACCTTATCTGTGCCTCTTAATATAAAAGCCATGTAGTCTAAATTACATAAGAATCGATTAAGCAGTCTTTGAGGAAATAATATTTAAAAAAACTGTTTGTATGAGGACCACCCTAAATAAAAGTTTCGTAGCCTAAGCTATGCCTCTTAACATAAGAGCTACGTGGTGTAAATTCGGTGTGAATCGACTGACTTGTATTTGTGAAAATGATATTAAAAATATTTTTGTATGAGCGCCACCCTAAGTTTTTACAATCTAATCTGTGCTTCTTAATATAAAAGCCATATTGTGTCAATCCATGAGAATCGATTAAGCGGTCTTTGAGAAAATGCTATTTTTAAATTATTTTTGTATGAAGGCCATCCTAAATATGCACCCTAAATAAAAGTTTTATAGCCTATGACACCCGCCTGATCGATACTAACATACTGCAAAAATTTCATCAATATCGGCTGGATAGTTTTCGCGTCCATAAAGGACATACAGACAGACAAAAAATACATTCGTCAAGACCGTGGCTGGGCAAAACGTACCGCGCGCGGTACTGCGGCAGAATGAGAATAACTTTTCATATACGTATATAAAGCAGAGAGCGGTAGTGGTGCCCAGCTCTGGTCAAGACACAATGCGGCGCCGTCATTTATGCCTTTGTGTTTTGTTTTCATTTGAATTCAAGTCAACGCTGTGCCTCGATTGAAATTCTGCGAATTTTGTGCCTCGATAGCGTTGAAATTCTGCGAATTTTGTGCTTCGATAGCGTTGAAGTTCTGGGAATTTTTTTTCGCTTGGTTGTGCGTCGAATAACGGTTAGAGCAATGTGAGGAAATTGAGGCACTAAGTGCCCTTCCCTGTAATAGATGTATGTTGGGCGCGAAAACGCCTCTTTCATATTTTTTGAGCTTGAAAATCGCTTACATCCGATAGTATATCCAACACCGGCTGCGCTAGCTACAGTAATTTTACATATCAGTTATAGTAAGTGGGTGGCCTTCAGTCGCGGCTCAATATGTCCAACAACGGCTTCGGCCGCGGTCCACTATACTATGTCCAACTCCAACTTTGCTAACATACTGATGTTGGACAAATTTATCATGAATGGATCGCGCGTGCGATTTTTAATAAAGATTTTTAAGTTATATAATGTTGTTGGATTTTATTGATTTCGTCCATAAATACATACCTACATACATACCTTTGATAAGAAAATTCATATTCTCCAATTAAATTTCAAAACTTTGCTTACCATTACTGCAGGCCATTAAATTATCTTTCTTATGACACCCATACTTTTTATATCCATTCAGGAGTTCCCATCTTCGGATGGCTGTATCTCCGAAACTAGATCCGAGTGACCCTTTTTTTTATATATTTTTTTTTTAATTTAACCCCTAAGTATCTCCAAAAAAAAAAAAAAGTGGAGAATGTCAGCTAAAGTAAACTTAAGCCAAAATTTCAAATGCAATAAGAACGAAGCATTCCTACTTTTTGTGTGAAATTTGGTACCATTATCTTAATTAATTCTCTCAGTATAGCGTTTTGATTTATTGCAGGTACCACGCCCACTTCCCGAAGTTCACAAACTTTTTGTTCACAACATTCCCTTGTTATTGGTATTGGTATTTGTAAAAAAATTGGTTGCACTACTTTTTTACAAACAGACAGACATGGCTAAATTAACCTTCCACGCCCCTTTGCATTTGTTACAAACGGAATGATAAAGTGAATATACCCTGAGTGTAAAATGTAAAAATAAACACCAGACTCAGATTTAGCGTCGAATATTACATATTGCGTTTTAAAAATTCTTGTGTTGAGCAAATTTCCTTCCCTGAGTCGTTTGTTTTCAGCAGAAATCAGGGCATAATTTTGTGAATTCTTACTTTTTATCGGATCCCAGTAGGAATATACTTATAAATAAACGTTATAAATAAACAAATGAATATTTCAATCTACGAGTAGCAGAGTAGCCAGACACAAATCTTTTGCTGAACTTATTTTATTTCTTTTAATCGGTAATGAAAAATAAATTTGACATTTTGAAAAATATTTTGGCAAAAAAACTTTTATTCTTATTTAAAACTGAAACAACAATTAAAATAAAGTGAAACTTGCACAAATTAATATTCAAAAAAGTATTTGGAAATCCTGACTGAAACTAATAGTTGTACTCATTGTCAGTATGTACATAGTATACCAAGATATATATACATATAAATAAATCGTTTCTTAATATTTCTAGCAATCAATAAATTTTTTATTGATATCTTTGATTTCGCAAAAGCCCATTTTGTGAAGGCTGATATGCTCTAGTCATTGGTGGTGTATAGTCAGGTGCTGGAAACGGTGCTGTAGTTACTATAGTAGCCTTAACTACCGTTTCTTGTGTTTTCTCCGACTCTGGTCTGTTGTTGTTAGGACGTGGTGGTGGATACTGTTGGAAATTATCCAAATTACGGAAACGACGATCTTGCAAACTGGCTTCAGTAGACATACGAGCGGCACGAGCGATTGCTTCCTGATTCAGTTCTATTGTACCCATAGAACGATTATCGGGAATGAAAGCTTCATTATTATAGACAATTGGCTTATTGCTACAAATATTGAAAAGCATTATATTTATTATCTTAAAACTGGAATTAAAATCAAATTACCTGTTTTCGCGAACGAAAGCTTCATTATTATAGACAATTTGCTTATTACTACAAATATTGGAAAGCATTATATTCATTGTCTTAAAACTGAAATTAAAATTAAATTACTTGTTTTCGTAAGCATCGATTGGAGGACGTGTTGTAAGAATACCATCGGAATCTTTACGCGGTATAAATAGATTGTCCTGTAATTATTAAAAAAAAAAGAATGCAAGATAACATGTAAGAAAAATAAATTGAATGAGTCAAAGTAATATCAGAGACAATAAATTTATGATATCGGACATCGGATGCCGATCTACTCCGTCAAATCACATAGACTTTTTGAGCAGTCTTCTAAATTTGTCGTCTCTGCTAATATTTAACAAAAAGATAGTGTTCCCACAAAAAGTGAGGAAAAATTTCAGTAAATAGTTTAAGTAACCTGTAGTTGTTTTTTTTAAAAAAAAAAAAAGGTAGAATACCATTTGTAGCAAATACTACCTTTTTACATTAAAACTCTATACAAGTTGAAAAATCCTAAGCTCAACTGCAATTGTTTCTCTTATCATGTATTACATACGATTTTAGTTGTGTTACCAATAAAAAAGTAATTGATAATTCTAATTTAGAATTTTTACAAGAAGGCGATGCACCTCTCATATATGCAGAATCTTTAAAATGCTATCTTGAGAGAGTTACGAATGGTTCGAACAAGCTCTGGACAAAAATTGTGTTATATATCTGTAGCAATAAGGAATAAGAGCTTAAGTCGGTCTGTTATAACAAGACAAAGCAACATAATTTCTGTGTATGAGCATGTGACTTACTTTGTTTCGCTTTGTCATCGTAGATCGACTTAAGTTGTTATTTCTTACTGTCACAGATATTATATATCTACTCCTTGCTTAAACAAAGTAGCATTTGAATGATTTATGTAAGTAGCTAAACGGTTGATCTAATAGTTAAAACTAACATGCCAATTCTAAAGAAAATGCTTTTTTCAATTTAAAATTTGTTAAAGTCAAAAGTTGTAACCAAAATTACTTTCGATGCCTTTTACTTTGAAACTTTTTGAGTTACCTAACAAATGCCACCTGTTATCATCCGATGCGGAAAAATTTATTTATTTTTTTTTTTACCAAAAAACGTAGTTTTATACTGCCGTACAGATGAAAAAAAGCACTATCTGCATTAGAATCAAAGTCGAATAAATAAGAAATACATTGAAAAAGTTATTTTCTCTTATAAAAACGGTATTTTAACATTTTACAATTTTTTTTTATGGTTTTTGGTATTTTTGGGGGTGCTCTTTACAATGGTGTAAAAAAATTTGAAAAATTACTTCATTTTATAGGTGAAATTGCAGATAGGCAATTTTTCTATGCCAATTTATCGGAAATTACAGATGAAAAAACGCACTATGTACATAGGCATATTTTATATGTATAATACAGTGAAAGCTCCCGTAGACGGACACCGACGGTTCCAACAAAATCGTCCGCCTACGGGAGATGTCCGCTTGCGGGAGCTGTCGAAAAAAGTACATTTTTACAATTCAAAAAAATCAAAATTTTTCTTATCGGATGGTTTGTAGGTAGAGTGCGTAGAGCACTCAAAATACACAATTGCTCTTTTTTATTTATCTTTCTATACTTATCTTTTTATTTTTAAAACTCAAGAGCGCAAGCAAATCAGCATTCACTCTATTATAACTCCTCGTTTGTTTTCATCACTCGTTTTTTTCCTCACTGATAAATAATAAACGAGCGAACATTGTATTGATGCGTATCGTTTCGTTTTCATCACTTTCGAGTTTATCAAATGATAAACTCATTTTGAGATAATGTGAAAAGTGAGGAGTATTCAAATGATAAATTCATTTGTCGGTTTTTCTATTTCGAGCAAAATGTTTATAGTGAAGGGAATTAACTTTTAATACAAGTATGACAGAGTTCGAAAATATTCCTGTATGTGCACTCAAAATGTCGCATTTTATTCATGAATGAATTTTCTTAAATTTTTTTGCAAAATTGAAAATCTCTCTTTATTGCACCGCATTCGTATGTGAGTATCCGTTTTTTTTTCAACAACGAATGAATAAAGGAATGAATTCAAGCCAACAATTTTTTCACCGATCATATGAACTATGTGAGAAAGCGCGATATGCGATTGTGCAAGAACAAATTTTCTGTCGGTCAAAAATGTGCGCGTAAAGAAAATAATCTCTATCACGCAGAAATGCATGCGCACGATTAGCGTTAGTATTTACAGTTATTTTACACTTTTTTGACCCGAAAATGTGTCCCCGGGCGATGCTACCCGTTTTTGACTCATTTTCGGGGAAAATTTTTTTTTTTTTAAACGAAAGATAGCTCAAAAATATTTTTAGACATCACTAAAGAAAGCTCGGGACCCTGGAAACAAACGTTTTTGACCCGAAAATGTGTCCCCAGGCTATGCTTCCCGTTTTTGACCCATAATGACAGCAAAGCAAAGAAAGAGTTGAGAAAGAGTTTTGTCGTTAGAATGTCTTTTTTGTCCGCCAGCAGCGATGAATTGTATGAAATGTGTATAAATGTAGTGTCCGCGTCCGGCCAAGGGAGCGTCCGCCCACCGGAATCTATTTTGCTCTAAAAACATAGCGAAAAGCTTGGGACCAAGAAATTCGTCCTGCTACGAGAGATGTCCGCCTGCGGGAGCTGTCCGCGACGGGAACTTTCACTGTAAATGAATATTTCTAAATAAAACAGATGAAAAAAAGCACTATCTGCAAACATATGAAAATTATATTTAAACTTCAATGTAGACAGGCAGTTTTTCTATGTGATTAATTGTTTTTCTATGCCGATTTATTGAAAATTACAGATGAAAAAAAGCACTATGTACATAGGCATTTTTTATATGTATAATAAATGAATATTTATTACTCAAACAGATGAAAAAGAGCATTATCTGCAATAAATTGTAGATAAGCTAAATTCTCATGTAATTTTCCATTTTATCTATTAGTAATACACAGAAAATGTAGATAGGCATTTTCATTTTGGAAAATATAAGGATTATCCGTTTTTTTAATTAACAGATTGATAGAGCTTGAAAAGACGAATCCAACGGTATAAAAAACTCAATTTTCATGAAAATGTAGATAGTGCTTTTCTTCATCTGCACGGCAGTATACTCCTCTAAAATTTTTATTCAGATGTTTTTGATTTAAGAAAAATTTGCAAAAAAAATCGATTTTCTTCGCATCCAAGCGATTACGATAAAAAAAATGGTGCAGTCGATTCGTAATCAGCAGTCATTAAACGTTTTAAATATTATTTTTCTGCTCGCTCATCCTTACTTTGTACTAACTTTGAACTTCCTATGTTTCGCCCTAAAATTAAGCAAAACTTTTTTATATTCTCAAGCAATTAATTATGAAAATATGAAGAAAGTGACAAAAAATCACAAAGTAAAATTAGTGTGGGGTATAAAAACAAAAAACCACATATTTTAAATTCTTAAACTATGATTATTGTATATTCTTTGAATCTTATCTCATATGACCATTCTACTATCGCTCGTAAATAAAATGTATTCACCCCCATTTCTGGATATATCTTATCTTTTTTCAATTCCCTAGCGCATTATTTTTTTATCAAACAACTGTTTTTCTTAAGTTCTTAATAAATTCAAATAAATATTTTTCAAAAACAAAAAAAAAAAACAAATAGCCAAATTAATATCAAATGATGTCAGCGGATACCAAATTTTTGTTTTTTCAATGTAACAAACATACTCACATTTCCATCCTTATCGCTTACAATATGAATCGCTTTCACAACTAGGCAAGCATGAAGGCCAAAATTAACAATCCATAAAATAAATCCTTTAAATGATATGATCATAAGAGATATTGCGGCTATCTGTGCACCAATCCACACCGCATTTTCCGCATCCACAGCCCCTGCTTGGCCATTACTGAAGTTAAATTCGTAAGCGTTTACATTAAAGTATCCATAATCAAGTCCAAAAATAATTCCTTGCGCCAAATCCAATGCACAGATAAAGAATGTGAAAGTTACCCAAGTAAAGACGACTCCAAGAGTAGTAGGAACACAATTTTTTTTTGTATCTAGACTTACAAAAAATTATATCAAGTTATAATAATATTGAGTCCTGAACCCTTATTCATAATAATTTTGTTTAATTTTGCTTCAGCGTCATCTTGTTATCTCCCTTAAAATAGGATATTTTCATTAAAGAACAGAACATATAAATAAAACTGGTCACTCGGATCGAGTTTCGGATATATCCATCGAAAGTTGCGGATATAGTTTTTCTAAAAGGAATTATAATTTAGAAAGATCTAAATCAATTTTCAAAATATAGGTGAAATACGGAAGGTATTAAATTAGCACATCAAAGTTTGAAAATTGCTATGACGATTTTTGTAAAATTTTGAACAATTTTGTTTAAAAAAAACATTATTTTTTCCAAAAATGTACTAACTAATATTTTTGTTTTACTATTCACAAAGCGTAGTTTATTTTCTCCAAAACGATATGGTACATGGCTACTTTATAACGGAAATCTGATGTTAAAAGAAGCTCTATTTAAACTTTAGCGAGTGGGTTCAAGACTTGCATCCTATAACATGTCCAACTATGGTTTCGCCAGTTACTGTACCAAAGAATGTTAATCAGAACCAAGAATGACAGGTCAATTACTGAAAATTGTGCTTAAAAATGTTTATTTTTTTTTTAAGTATCATCAAAAATAAACTAAATATTATAACAACATTTTTTTAATAAATGATTCCTTGCAAAAAATTCGGGCAAAATTTTAAGGAAATCATTTTAGAATCTCTGCAACAGATTTTAAACTTGTGAATACATTTTTTAGACTATTAAATTACCCTTCATATGACAGCCATATTTTGGAAATAGTTCCTGGGCTTCTTAACTTATATTTTTAGAAAAGCCTCCATAAATTTTAACGCCCAAACCTCCGAATCTAGGTTTGAAGGGCTCTAAGCATCAAAAATTTAATTAAAAAAAAAATAGTTTTATTAAAGAATATGCGATGTTGCTAATGTAAACTTAAGCCAGAATTATGAATAAAGCTAGTAAGAATCTTAAAATTCATTTTATACACACGTGTCAATAATAGCACAGATGAAAGCAACCAGCACACTGCCACACCCAAGTAGACACAGGTCCATATAAGAATGTCTTCGGGGTCTAAAACTGTTGGGTTATTTCCAAGCGTATCTATACCAATTTGTTGATAGCCCGATGGTTCACATGATCCTTTAAAATATAATTCGTAGAAAACATATTTGACTAGGCTCCCATAAGACATAAGACTAGGCAAATCAATATAGCAGGTATAAGCAAATATTCCAGTTAAAGTCAAGCCAATCCAAATAAGTGATTGTATCTAAAAAGACATGCAAAAAAGCGACAATTGAATAGAAATTGTTATACAAATTCAAAAGGTGTTTAGCTGAACTGTCATTCTTAACAATTCACTTGTTTTATTTAGCAGTGTCTAGTGAGTGGTGCCATTTATGCAGCACAACAAAAATCACTGACCTACTATGATTCTACTCCTATAAGAGGTGTGCGATACTAAATCAAAAATTTCCATCAAGTATAAATCGCTGGACATGAAAATATTGTTCTCATCGACTATGTGAAATCTTAATACACAAACACTTTTAAAATTAAATTAATTTTAATTTAGTTTTATCCCAAAAGACATAATTTGAGAGCAAAATATGCTACAAACGGATTTCTACAGAATAAACTATGACAATAACGAGTGAATTTCAAGATAACGAAATAGATTTTTCTGATAGCAAATGTAACTTTTAGATAATTTTAATAATTTGGCTTAAATAGTCCGTAAGGACATTGTTCGGTAAATTAAGTAAATAAATCAATAAGACATAATATTCCGACGGCACCCTAGATTTTCATGTGGACGTTGCTTCGATTATGCCTACTGATTTGATTTTGGATTATACTATTGACACATAGAACACCTATGCAATTCAAACTTCATAGTAAAACTGCAATGTTACAAAATTACGAATTGTCCAATTATACAACTGTGAGCGCGCATTTTTGCCGTCTTAATTTACTTTAAAAACATGCAACCAGCGGTAATTTGAATTTATATGGGAAAGAATAACAATTCAAGTTAGCACTTCGTAGATATTGTAAAATTACAACATTGTAATTTTATCAGCCCAATTTTTAAAGAAGTGGGAATTGCATACCTATGTAACTTAAGATAATTTAGAACAAATTTAGATAAATGAAAATATTAAAATAACCTGCCAAACAGTTTTGAAGCCAATGGCCTCCGGGGAGCAAAGCGTACTCAGACAGTCAGTCGCATTACGCCGAAACTAAAGTCATCGCACTGAATTTTTCCAAAATGGCGTATTTTTTACAGAAAAAATGTGATTTTCGGTAAAAAAAAAAAAAACAAACATCTTTTATGCGTTTGTACGTATTTAAACAAAAGCGTATAAAAACTTTTTCCAACTTATTGATTAATCAACTGAAATGATTCACCAAAGAATGATAAAGAAAATTAATGACAAATGCTTATCTTTATTTATTTAGGCAGTCTAAATAATGTTAAAATAAGCAAAAATTCTGCTACTACATTATATGGAAGAATGGTTTAAGTTACAATTTATTTTTTTATTAAAAACGCCAGGACACTTTATTATTTGAACGCTGTAACGACTTATACTAGATACAAGCTTGAAAAAAAAGTGATTTCCAAAAATTTCTCAAGTCTAGAATATGTTTTAGTGGCTTAAGTTTAAGTTTAGCTTGTTAACGTTTTTGAGCAGGTTTTTGACAAATGCTAGAAGTTTGTAATACGGTATCTCTAACCTACCTGTTAGCGGTTAGTTTGCGAGATATGGCCGCTTAGAGAGACCGAAAAAGAGTTTTTGCTCAATAACTCGAAAAGTAAGCCACAAAAAAATTTATCTATATTGTATGTTAAGTTCGAAGTTGTGCAGGGGAAGAAAATATCGAGTTCTTGGTCGAAGGACCTCTACGATAAGATTTGACCTACTTTTTTGTCTGCTCTACGTTTCTGACCACAGTATATTTTTTTTATTTATGGCCAACTTCTCGAAATTGTTCGGCCTCTTTGAAATGTTGGTTTATGAAACCATAATCAGTGTTGAGGTATCATACAACAAACTTTTCTCAAAAATCTTCCCAATAAGTTCACAAACTCTGGTTCCATAGTGGATCTACAGGAATATAGTGTTTGTTATGTATTAAAAAGAAAGTTCATACTCAAAATTCACTTGATCGGAAAACACAGTTGCTAACCTGGAAGCTTGATGCTTTTTCAATTAAGTAGGTATAAACTTAAAGCAATTTTAAACGAATTCTAAAAATGATATGGACTGGCAGTGTTTCAGTACTTAAATAAAATAAAATTAAAAACTTATTCTTAATTTGATGTGTGAACTTAAGAAGTTAGGCCACAGTAGCGGACATAAAAATAAGCAAATTTTGAGAGTTCTTTTTAGCGGAACAGTAACTAATCAAGATTCTGGAAGTCAACATATCTGATCTGTGCCCAAGAAAGACGGTTAGTGTCTGAAAATCGTTTTTTTTTTTTTCATCTTATAGGAAATTGATATAAAACTCCCTTTTTGAGTTATAGTTCCTTATAGTTATATGACGTTAAAGAAACACACATGCAACGAAAACTTTAAACGCGTTTTTCTCAAAAACCGGTTTAAGACACTGTCTTTCTTGGGCACAGGTCACATATGTCGAAAAACGTTAAAAAGTTTCGAACAATTTGATTGAAGTTGAGAAATGTTGAATAGCATCGAAAAATTCCGAATAGCCGAAAAATATTAAAGAAGGTTCGCGGCCCTAAAGGAAAATATCCGACTAGAGTGGGAACTTTTAAGAACAAAAAAATAGGAAACGTTATGGATCGAGCCCGAATGTACATCAACTCTGGCAGCGTTCACTTGACCGCTATTATCTTTGCGACGTAATGGAAAAAAGTTAAACGTCTAAATACACATATCACTCGTTTGTTGGAAGACAGTTATAGAAGTCAAAAACAATTCCGAGTTAATTATGCAGAAGTAACCGCCATTTCATGTTTGGTTTTCTATGAAAAATTCATAATGGCATTTAATGAACGTGCCTTGTAAGAAAAGTATATGTCGACAGTTTTATTTATTTACACGTAAAATTAATTTATTGAAAACTTTAACTACGTATTTCTCCAAATTTAGGTTTTTTTGTGCTATGACGGTCTTCCAGCAAACGAGCGGTATGTAAACGTTATTTACAAACAGTACAAACTATTTTTATATACAAAGTTACTGCCTTAGGAACCTTAGTGAGAACTTTTGCGCCACCTTTTATTATAAAAGATTAGAAATAAGGCGTTTCACAAAACTCTTTCACTTAAAGAGTGACTCTTTTTTGCGAGTAAAACTGAACAAAGTCCAATTTGACAGGAGATGTAGGATTACTCTCCATATAACTGAGTTAACAACTCTTCAGACTACACCTTTAAGTTTTTGATTTTCTTAGGAAAAACTTAGTTTAGTACTCACAATGCCTAATACTCCAGCCCACAAGGTAACAGTGCGCAAACAGTCAAAATTTTTTATTTTATTCTGTTGATAATTCATTTTTTATGGATTTGAAATTTTTTTCTTTTTCCACTTTGGGCCACTTGTTTCAAGATTATCTAAAAATGTATGTCGATTAACCTAAAATGAATAATAAATAAAATATCACTGTTTTCACATTGAAAAGAAATGCAAAACTAAATTTAATTTATCTATGCAAACCATAGAGAGCGATTATTTTTGAAATATTTTTTTTTTTTTTTGTTCGTGAAACTTAAATTGAAAATATCAATAATAGCCGTTACAAAAAGGTATGTGTGAACGTATCCAAATAGACCATTGGTAGATTTCCGTTTCGTTACTCAATCAGAGTACGATCGATTGTTAACTGTTTGGTAATTTTATTTTTGGTTAATTTATCATTTGTTCAGTTTGCGCTAATTTAATTGATTTTGCTCTTATCAATGTAAGCGTATGCTCTATGTACTCATGTCACCTGCTTCTGTGGCAATTTCTAATACTCTCTTGGCAAATATGAACGTAGCTAACTACGCCAAATATTATCGAAAAATTGATAAAGTGAAACGTTTGACAGTATTGGAAACTTTATCAGTGGTCTTTGAAATTCCTTCAGTTACAAACATTCTGATAAATATACTTGTTATAATTCCAGTAATAAAAAAAAAACATTTTAATATGCCCAGGGCCATTTCAGGCCCCGCGCTTTGTGTGGTATTGATATGATGGCAGCTTTTCTTACCTTTCAATTTGAAAACGTCGGGAAAGAAAACAGGATCAGTGGCACCGCAATTTGTGAATTATTCGAAAGTGCGAACCTTTTTTGCTCATGATTTGAGAAACGTTAACAAATAATATAAGTCGAAATGTATGAAAAAAAATTCTACATTCGCCTCAGGCCTCTCGCACTCTCACGGTGTGGCCCTGTACATCAGCATACGTTTTTACTACACAAAGATTAAAGTTTATATGCGAAACAATACAGTTTGGTATTAAACTGTACGTATAAAATAAAAAATTGGCGTTACCTCATCGATTGAAAAATATCATCGATGTAAGGGAAAGATATTCATTATAATTATTGTATTTTTAAAAACTATCGTAGTGTAGGGTTACTAACTGGTTCGTTTTGACCAGGAGACTCCGGACACTTTACCAAACTTCTGGGGTCCGGGTTCAATAAAATTCCTCATGGTTTTACTGTATAGTGGAATGTTTTTAATTCTGTTAAGTCCCCTCACCACTCCAGGGCTATAAATTGAGAAGCTTTGAACCTTGAACCACCTAAAAAATCACATTTACGTAAAATAATTTGATTGCACTAATCGATAGGGAATCATCAAAATCCATTTCCAGGAGCGTCTCTGACCCTTTTATTGCACGAATCTATTTTTTTAGAGCATAACTAAAAGATTTTTTTGTACCATTCTCTTTGGAAAGCTTAAAAAATTTTTTGGAAATGACCAGGCTTTCCTGGCTATGTAGTGAATGTTATGAAAATGCGGGTGTAAAAAAAAAACATTTTTCGAGTTCACATAATGAAATATCGTTAATTTCATCAGTTTATATCATTCATTCATATTTTTAATTTAATGTGATTCTCTTACCTCAATAAAATAAGGTGATGCTTTAGGAATAATTTTGGGTTAGCTAAATGTTTGTTAGTCCTCATCGATTGATGCAATATGGGCGATTTTCAGCTCAATCAATTTTAGAAAAAAAAAACTTTACGATTTTTGTAATTTTTTTGACGTTGTCTTGTGTAGTTGTCTTTCAAATATGTGCCTATAAAGTAAATCTACTACAAGTATAACTAATCTCCGATGATAGCGGAATTGGTAAATATCGTTTAAACGGTAGAAAAAACCTGCCATTCTCTATTTTGCCATGTCGTTTTTTCCATATTAATTAAATGGGAAATAATTAGGAAGAAAGGAAATATGGAAAGTGAGTTTAAGAGGATTTTTCTATGTTATACATATTCAATATTGAAGCTAAAAAAACTGTAGTGCATATATTTTAATTTTTATTATTTGAATGGTTTGTTTATTTGCTTTATTTTTAAAAATCTACTGAAAAATAAAGCAAAACATTTTTTATTCAATTGCAATATAAACAAAGCTAAAATATAATTATAAAAAATCGGTAGCCCTAATCGTAGTAATTTAACCATTTCAACCAATCTACATAGCTTTATCGCGTGTGTTTATGCAAAATCGTGACGATATTTTCGGCCAACACAGTTCATTGTCGCAAAATTTTATGTAGACAAACCGTTTTCGATTGTAAACTACATACTAGATGTCCATTTTCGCAAATTTCTTTAATTGAGATGATTGATGTTTTCTTAATTGAAAGGATTCATATTCCAATGTTTTTGTGATAAAAAAAAATGCTGGACCTAAAAAAATATTTTTACTTTAGCCCAGTATGTCACAAAGTATTTTGAACAATTTTTTTACTCGTTTTTATATATATTTTGCTACTCGGAAAATGATGGACTTACAGAAAAAATGGTTGGAGATTTTTTTTAAATTATTTTTTGAGCTTTTAAAAATAGAAATTCGATAACTGAAAAAAAATCCTTGAACAATTTTTACATATTGGTCAGAATACACGTAATTTGAATAAATAAAATGACCATCCTAATTCATATCGAAATGTTGAAAAAATGTTCCTATGCGACTAAAAAAACATTTCGTTTTTTTTCTAAATAAAATTATTGCAAAATTAAACTTTAGGTAACTTCTGTTTATAAGCTTGTTGGTCTTGAGCAAATGAAACGGTTTTTAATGATGAATTTGACTTTCATTTCATTTCATAGTTTTTTTATAAAACTAAAAATATAACCGTTGAGAATTTTATCTAAATGTCAACCAGTTTTTGGTTTAAAATCAAAATTCTTATAATCAAAATCTTGTTTTGGGCAATAACGTATATATAACGAACGATCTGCTGCACACTTACCGGTTACTCAGCTTTTATGACCCTTCACGAGCACACTAACGCAACGAATACACAGCTCTGTAAATTTATCCTTAAAATTAATATTGATGATTTTGTAACTCTGTAAGATCTCTAACTACGAACTTCATTTGGTAGCTTCTATTCCAACTGAGATTATGAAAAGTCGCTGGCAATAAATTGGTCATGCGATCAAGAAATATATCGAAGAGTAGTGCTTTGGTGGAACACCCAGGGTTATAGAAGCAGAGGACGGCCAAGAACTCGTGGTGGCGTATGGTAGAAAATAATGCAATGAAGCAATATAACAATTTCAAGACTTATTTCGAAAAGCGTTTTTGTATTCAAGAAACCTGTCCAAAAAAATTTCTTGGAGACTTGGACTAGCCCTGTAACTTCGGACTAATGCATTATTTAACAGAAACCGACATATTCTTAATGTGATAGTATAAAAGGTAAATGATAACTGTTTTTCAGTGGAGACTTTAAATTGCTTAAAACGCTAAGAAAAGGTCTGATCTAATCTGTTGCACTGTGTAATCTTAATTCACTAATTATATTTTTAATTTGCGTACTCGACTGAGCCCGTTAATTTATTATGGCGGAAATGTATCCCTGGTCATTTGAATGTGCTATAAGAAATTATGAAACACCCTATCGTTGAAGAAAATAAAAATTTATCAATAACTCTGATAAGAGCAACAATAACCGATGCTGAACACATTTAGTTGATCATTAACGTTTGAAGGTTCACAATGTCTTGCAAACAACTTCTTTTAAACTTTCGCAATACGAAAAACATTTTTCAAAATAAATTTTTAAATAACTTAAAACCATTTCAAAGGCATCTTAGTGCTACGGTTTTAAGTAAAAATATCGTTGAGATAAGACAGGATAATGACGAAACTTTCAAGTTCCCAGGAGTTTGGCTACGTGATAATTGTCAATGTTCCGAATGTTTTCACACGCAAACTAAAAGCCGGGAAATAAATTGGGAACGTTTTAATCCAAATGTACATGTAAAAAGCTCATCCGCGCCAACTAAAAATTCAATATCAATTGAATGGAATGACTCGCATGTATCAACATTTCACTTGGACTGGCTGAAAGAACGTGATTTTTCTGATAACAATCGTCTGCGTTATATTGAAGAGGTATATAAGCCCGCAGCACAACTCTGGAGTAAAGATCAGTTCAAGGATGTTACACGAAAATTCGAATACAACGATGTTCTAAATGATGACAATGGTAAAAGAAAACCAAAAGTTTTTATAACAGCTTTTCAAAATAAAAAATCCTCTTCCTATTGATGCAGCATTTTTAGCATGGTTGGAAGCTCTCGCCATTCAAGGTTTTGCTATAATAGAAAATGTACCACAAGACAGTAATGTTGTTCGCCTATTGGCAGAAAAGATCGGATATATTAAAAAAACTACATATGGGTAAAGTACATGTTGATTAATTTTCTTAATATAAATGTTATTGGGGTGGTTCACGCTTTCACATAAAAATAGAAAGTTTGCCTAGGGAACTTACTCAAGCTTTCACCTCTATGTGAAAAAGAAAGTTGGCTCTTGACAAGCTTTAAATTTATAGTAACTTTGGGTATTGTGATATGGGTATTTTCGTATTTAAAATAACACGTAACTTTTATAGCATAGCTTCAACTTCTTTATGTATTATAGTTTGTTGATACATTGTGCTGTATATTACAATTTCGGAGCTCTATAGCGTATGCCAATCTGAAGCTATTTCAACAAGATGGAAAAAAGCCAAATGATACCTCTAAATTAAGCTGGCGGGTAATGTTATATATAGCGTTTGGATAATGTGATATACCATCATGTGATATACCATCATGAAAAGTATAACAAGTATAAAACAGTAGGAACTAACAATACAATAATATTACATCTTTCAATATAATTTCCATAAAATAGGAAACTATATTTAAGCTGAATCAATAAGCGAAAAGCAGAACATATTAAAGTCAGATAGATAGCTCACGTACAAAAATTGCTTGTCGTCTTGGAAGACAATCATTGTGAGCCCAAATTAAATCGTTTTGCAGGCATTGAACTCAGGTCTGAATCTTTGTATCCTTCTGGAAGGATTTGTTGCAAAAAGCTCAGGTAGTTTCCTTGCTGGGTGTACCAAATTGGACTATATATTGGACTATTACCCGAATTTCAGTTTTAATATACTCGGATTATTTTTATTAAAACACATTTCAATAAATAAAGAATTCACATTATTTATGACAAAGTATATTCATCCACTAACAAATTTTAGTACTTGGGCTATAATACTTACTTTATTTTGAGCTTAATTCACTCATGAAATCCACACAAATGTAATCTCGTCTTGTTGCTAAATCCATTTTACCACACTGAGACCAAAAACAGTAAATGCGAACGCACAAAACCTTGCTGCACATATCTTTTTCCGTTACTGCTATGTTGACAAAAAATTTTGTCGAGGATTGCTTATTTAAGAGCATATCACATTACCCGACCATATCACAATACCCGAAGTTACTCTGCTGTATGTTTGCATTAGACAAAATACACTAGAAGTCATTATTTTTTAAGTTTTTTATTAATCGTTACAAGTTTAAGGCAGCAACATTTCAGTTGCATTTTTTTTGTGATGCTTTATGTAAAAATAGTTTCCGAGATGTTGACTACTTCTGGGGACGAACATTTTAACAAACTATTACTTATATGTGCATAAAGTCACTTTCACTTTTTGCGCCACCCGATTAAGATAAGGGTATGAATGAATTCAATATTTATTGAATTTTCTATTTTGAACTGATTAGCAAGTCATCAACCTTCTGTTACTAAGAGATTAATTTATTACACTTGAACCTTTTTTGTATCGTTGTATAAATGTACACCAACTTTAAATGACAAGTTGAGTTACAACAAAAACTACAATGTGGAATTATTTGGGATGTTTATCATAGTTGAAATACGTCAAAAGGAAAAAAATCCTTAGAGCTTTTTTTTTAATTCCATATTTACTGTTTTTTAGTAATATTATTTAGTATTAAATATGTATAACGTACATATAAAATTTAAGAAACATTCGATATTGCTCAAATTTTGACACGCAAAAGAACCTAAAAAGATAGCCTCACAGCTTAAATTTCAGCTCCCTAGATATTCACGGCCTTGAGTTCGAAAAAAATGCAATTTTTGCACAAATAGCCGAATTCAATGATTAATATCTCTGAGCCTGGTCAAACAATAAGATCTATCTTTAGTATTATGAACAAAACTACGACTTAGGCCACCATTTTCAAAGCTGGTATATTTTACTGATACCTATTTCACTTAATCGGGTCGCAAAATTTAGTCATAAGGTCTAGGAGCTTACATTTTTTTTAAAGCATATAAGATGACAATGAAAAAAATTCATATCCAGAACTTCAAATTTGGATTTGTCGGGTTTTAGAACTAACATTTTTAAAACGGGCTAAAAACGGCTATTTGCAGGTTAAAATGTGACTATTTCTCAGGACGCCGACCCGCTAGGGAAATTTGGGCTGTGGTGCCATCTACTAATGTTCTTTGACGTGCCAGGTCTATTAATTTAGCAAAATGAAGATATCTCGGGTTTGAAATAAGAAAATCATATGCGGTTTACGGCATTCTTTTAAGCAAACAACAGTACATGAAAAATAATGTAACACGGGATTGGCAACAAAAAAATATTGGGTGATTTTGCAACTTTAAAGTACAGTAACGGAATTTTTTCATTTTTTTCCGGTCAATTTTCAATTTTTATGTAAGAAAAAAAAAGAAGAAGAAAAACTAATCATGGATTCAAATTCACCGATTGATGGTAACTGTTTGAAATAAAAACAAAATTTTTATCACCTTAATATGCAAATTTGTCGACTCAAAATCGAAAAAATCAGGTCTGTTAACTTAGAACAATGCCGATATCTTTGTTTTGAAATTAGATAATGATATGCGGTTTCGGCATTCACTTAAGCGAATATCAGTTCATTAAAAATAATGTATCATGGGATCGGCGGTATCATAATATTTGAGGTGTTGGAGCTAGAAAGCGGAAAATCGGTACTTTTTTACTTTTGTCCGGTCAATTGTCAATTTTTTTATAAGAAAGAAAGAAGAAGAAGAAAAACAAATCACGGATTTGAATTCCCCGATCGATTGTTTCTCGAAAACCACACGCACTTCGTTGGAAAATTTTATAACCTCTACAACTTGCACCATTTTTTAAATCAATATTTTTGAAAATGAGTTGTTTACTTAAAACAGAGGGCGCTAATCCAGTTTTCAATATTAACCTTAATCCTAGTAATGGGGCTTGTCCAGACATATAAGGCCACTGTAATCCGCTGACACATCGTGAAAAAATCAAAAAGTTTTTTTTTTGAACCGCTCTAATATATATACTTGTATATGTGTATATTGTATACTTGTTTTCTTTACATATTAATAGTGATAGTTTATTTTGTTGTGTGAACTTTAAAGACGGATGTGAGAAAATCTATACTGGATACACACACCAGTAAGTATTACATTAAAGACTTCAAGATTTTACGACGAATTTTCGAATTCCGAAATTTATCAATATATTTTGAGCTTTTCATATTTTTTTCCACTTTTTCAAATAATCTTAACTTTTCAATATTTTTCGACTATTTCAACGTGTTCCGACTTTTTACACGTTCTTCAGCATTTTTGATGGTCTTCATATTTTCTCATTTTTATGTTTTTTGATTTTTCTTAAATTTTTATGACTGATACAAAATTTTTCGACATTTTCGAAAGGTTTACTTTTCGTAACATATTTTGAAATTTCAACATTTATCGATTTTTTCAATGCTTTTTATACCAGCTTACTTTTTATACTAGGCTAAACTGGTTCATTGTAACACGCTTCGGATGAACTAGCCTAGGAAAAACTAGTTTATCCTAAAAACTAGTTTGGCCGGTAACATATATGCATATATGTACATATGTCTACAGCTCATAATGTGGAACTTAAAGACGAAGTCTTAATAGAACATACCACAAATGAATTACTCGTATTATTGTTTTTCCTTAGTAAAAAAATTACATTGTAAAAAAACCCACAAAATTTTGATGTAGCTAAAAGCTTAAAGCATCAAATTGAAAACGCCTGATACCATTGACCAGTTGATGCGAATGATTTGTGTGTGGTGAACCAAAACTCATACTCACAATTAGTTCTGATTATATATGTACATCAGTCAGCATTTCGATATATCGGGCATTTCATATGAAGAGGACCATGAAAAAAATGTGACAATCTGAAATTCGCTTACATTCGACATAATTGTACTTCCGGAAGGTGTGAATGACGACACACAATTTTTATTTTGTATGAGGCTTACTCGTAGTTGTCATGTTATGGCCTTCTAAAGAATTGAAGTACATAAATGCCATTCGGACTTTTCGGAAGCAGTTTTTTGAACCAAACAAATTTGCAATGAAATATCAAACATAATGGTTCATATAGGAATCTTACTATTTATTTTGTTCTTGTAGAAAACCGGACGCAAACGGTTCAAATTAGAATTTCAACAATTTCGAACCTTTTATGTTTTTTATTTTAATTATAAAATATAGCTAAAGTATAGAGATAATGTACTATAAATTTCAAAATGGAATCTGAATTAGAGATCTGAGAAATTAATTAAATTATTAAGCAAGGACCAGGTGCCATGGAAAGTGCGGCATGTACATTAGGGTGTTTTTTTTTTCAAACTTTAGGACAGGGATTTTGTTTATTTTTTCCTATATTATAGCTTGAGGAATAAAAATAATTGTCCCAACATTTGAGCTTCCTAGCTCAAACCTGAAAACTGCGCGGACAGAGTTTATGTCCAATTCCGTTGAAATTTAACGAAAAAGCCGACTTACTAAAACGTAGAAAAAGTCTGCCTTAGGTGCCAAGATATAGCGTCTTGGGTTGTTTAGTTGAATGGGGGTCGCCACCCACTGTTGTACAGCCACGCTCACATTTTTCGTGTGACTAAAAATGCGGAAAAAATACACCCAAAGGAGGTATTTTTATTTTTTTTAAAAAAAAATTTGCGGTCATTAATACCTATATAATAGAATCGGGTTTGAAGAAAATTCTCTAAAAATTTCAGCTTCCTAGATCAAACCTGCGAACGGCGCATTTTTTTGTTTCCTCGTACAATTCGTATGAAAAACAAAAAAAGCAAAGCTATACGTATATTTCAAAAGTAAAATAAAAGATATAAAAAATGCTGAAATTGTTGAAAATGTAATTTAAAACGTTTGCTTGCAAACAAATTCATATTTTGAATTTGATTTCTTAATTCAAAAGAACAGAAATTTCTTATATAAGCCACTTGACGTGTGTGATGCTTCACTGGTATCGTAAATTAAAGAACGTATTTTACCTTTTGCAATAAGCAATAGGACAATTTGATCACGCGTTCCTTTAAGCAGGTATTAGTATTTGCATTCTTGCAAAATTTAAAGAACTTTCCTTCTCCATACTTTTTTGTATAGTTATCATTTAGATACAATTTATAGATTCAAGGCACAAGCTTAAAAAACAAAAAGTTTTCCATCCTCCACAATATAATTGATATGAAAATAAAAAATCGCATCGAATTTTTTTTAGGAAGAATCATTGAACAATTGTTTCGGAAAAATCTAAAGACGTAAAAACTTTGTAGAATAACCCATACATTAAAGTGCCAATTCGACCTCATTTATGTGTTTGTTGAAATATTGATGATGTACGCTTAAGACACGTGCATTTAGTTAACATGTCATATTTTAACTACTTGAAATATATTTGCATTTACTTACTTGTAGTGTACGAGTAACTGCATAACTAAAACTTATTTTGACTACGATACTTTATGTAGATATATACGAGTGTTCCTCGTACATTTTTACAACGTGTGTTTTCCCAGCACGAATTTTTATTAAGCTATATAAATATACAATAAAACAGAGCTCGTGCCGTTCATGCGAAGATACTAAATTTCTAGCTTTACCATTCCTAAATTGAATGAAACAGGACTTAGACTTTCAAACAAATCCAAATACATACTTAGGCGCTATCCAGGACTGTTAACTTTCTCAGAAGAGAAACTCGAAGGAAGCGTTGCGATATACATAAGTATATACGTTTGTAAGGTAAAAGAAGGCGTCTTCAACTGTATATCATCTACTGGATGCGTACAGTGCTTCTTCGTCCCATACTTACCTAAGATTCACACCGCAAGCTGGTCTTGAAACGATACTCCATTTGATGTCATAACTTAGGCGCTATCCAGGACTTCAAATGCTTTGTAATGCATTGAGTTGGTCAACGAAAAATATTACGTGGAAGGAAAATAGATCAGTCGGTGAAAATTTCGCTTGAACTAAACGATGTCAAAGTTATCGGGAAAAACTCTTACTTGGTGTAAGGCCCTGGCAAAACGAATAAGCACACGGACTAAGTACTCTAGGCCACGCAACTCTCTCGAACAACACCTATTGCAGTAACAATAGATAATCGTTGATGTTCGAGCGATGCGCATTTCAAGGTAACCATTGTTCTATATTGAGAGATGAGAGAAAACAATCCATTTGCTTGTGATACCATTTACCGAAGTCGGCCGCTAGAGCAGGCTTACGGATCGTTCACATATTACAATACGCAATTTTTGGACCACTCCCCCACTTGGAAACTCTCTCCATCTTAGTATCATCACACAGTGTGAGCTTACATAGTTATTTGCCTAACAGAAAAAGTAAATTAAAAATAAATCTTTAATTTATCGTTAATTAAAATTAAGATCAAATATAGAAATTTGTATTTTTTTGTCGACTGATGATTTTTAATCACTTAAATTCAACCATTATAGTGATAAAACAAAGACAAAAACAAAAAATTATTTTAGGTATTAAAAAACTGATTTAAAAAAGAACTATCTTTTGTCATTGCTTCCACAAATAAACATTATCGTATAATGTAGCCCTATCCATATCTCTATTCCTTCCTCAACATCGATGTAGCGGCTCGACCGTGATAGCGTTTTTTCCTATTTAAGATGGTACCATGCCCTCCCAGTCATAAGTAAACACCGATATTCATTCATGTGACCTTACACAAATCGGTCAATACAACCATACGATACAACCATTTAATCTGGTAAATGGTGACATATGTTTCGGCTATTACCATATACATATCGCACACATTTAACTAAAGAGGCACAACTCAAAATTTTGGAATTTTCAGCAAACGCAAAAAACTGTTTTGAGCTTGTGAACTATTTTTCATATATAAAGTGTGGATTATATCGATGAAGGTGCTAACAGAATATGGTTGGAAACCACATCGCAATCCCAACAGCTTGAACTCTCCGGCACTAAAAATAGGACACTTTTGCATATTGTAGCCTAATTTCTATTGCAACATGAAGAAAGACATAACTGTTTTTTGACACCAAAGTACAGCAAAAAACGAGCTAATCTCTTTTGTGCTGACAGATATGTGTATGATGAATAGTTTTAACAAATAAACTTGAAAATGGCAAATTTTGAGTTGTGCCTCTTTAGCTAAATGTGTGCGATATATGTATGTATACATATTCATATACTGTATACATATTGGTTAATTTTGTACTTGAATTCGAACCCCGACCCTTGTGAATTATATTTGGACAGCCGATCTAAACTATTAAGCTATTGGGATACTGACCTATAGTGCAATTACATATCGTCACCTCAGAGTGTAAGTGTCCTATCAGCAAAACATGAAACTGAGAAAACAGCGTTTTAAAGTTATTTACTCTGCGATTTATTATTTAAGGATTATTAAATTTTTTTTTTATTATTTTGCCTCTCTGTAATTACCTATACGGTATTTGAAAAAAATTTACTGAAACTTACCTTTGATTTTTCTGTAATTAAAATTATCCGCATTTGTATGAGTTAAGACATTTGCATTCTGAACTCCACGTAAAAGGTATATTACGTTTGATCCAAAACACACAAAAAGTCTTAATTTTTTATTCGTAAACATATTTGGCATAAGAAAACGGGTATGTAGAAAAATCTATTCTAAAGTTCTACTGAACCGATTTTGACAAACGAAATATCGTTGTTTTCATATTCTGCCGTACTAAGCGAAAAATTCATTTTTATACCCTACACCGTGGGTATATTCACTTTGTCTCTCCGTTTGTAACACATCGAAGGGGGCGTGGCAGGTATGTAAAAGTATATATGTTCTTGATCAGCGTCACCACCTGAGTCGATTTAGCGATGTCCGCCTGTCTGTCTGCCTGTCTGTCTGTCTGTCTGTCTGTCTGTCTGTCTGTCTGTCTGTCTGTCTGGGTGTCTGTTGAAATCAGTTTTACGGGAAAACCAAGAAAGCTAATTGAATGAAACTATCACACACAGGTCACATCTTCTTGCAGGCATCTTGCTATTGAAAATGGGTAAAATCGGTTGACAGACACGCCTACCGCCCATACTCTATGTATATTTACCCCGGCCAATTTTGAAAAAAGTTTCAGCGATTTTGATGAAACTTGGTTATTTGGTGCACATGTGAACCAAATTAGGATTAGGCTGGGTTTCAAGTTTCCAAAGGGTCGTACAGGGGCGTGGCACAGCCCTAAATTTTATCATTAATACTACCATATCTTGTAATCCGTTCAAGATATTGCGATTAAATTTGGTAAACGGATACATATAAAATATATCTTGAATTGTGATAAAAGTGGGCGGAATCGAAAAAGTTGGCGTGGCACTTTTCAACTGTTAAAAATTTTGATTCTGTATATCTCAAAATTCGCACAAACGATTTCCATAAAAATTTTGGAGATGATGCCGCTGAAAGCAGTCATCAATACAAGCTCAGCTACTGGACCGAAAAAACTCGTTGAAGGGCGTGGCACATCCCACAATATTTATAAACGTTATATTTAAAGAACTAACAACGTAATCGTTATAAAATTTAATGAGGCAGATATACTTGCTATAAGGTCTCTTACTACAAAAATTTGATCCAATAGTACCTGTGGGCGTGGCACCTCCCATATAAGCAAAAAACGTTTATTATTATAGATAGTGTGCTATGAGAGTAATCTTCATAAAATTTGGTGTATAGATGTCAGTTACTATAAGCTTTAAAAATAAATTAATTTTGACAGGATTGCATCAGTGGGCGTGGCACTTCCCATATTAACATAAATTTGTTAGCGCTGTTTTAAGTGAACTATTGCAGCAATTGGTATGAAATTTAATGTATGTATTTATGTCGCTATAGGGCATATCTGAATCAAAACTGGCTGAAATAGCATCAGTAGGCGTGGCACCTCCCATACAAATAAAATACGGTAAGTGGCATATTTATCGAAATATGTGAGCAATCATACTAAAATTTGGTGTTAGGGGTTTGATTATGGAAAGCTATTTCTGGATCAAAACCGGGCTGGATTGTACCAGTGGGTGTGCCACCGCCCTAAATTTTGAATTTTTGTTGCAGCATATATCGCAAACTATACAAGCTATTGAGCTAAAATTTAATATGAGGATGTCGATCGCGAATATAATTTATTGTACCAAAAGTGGGCGGAACTGAAGAAGTGGGCGTGGCATAGTTCAAAATTTTCATTTCTATTCGATTCTCTCCAACATTTTCTACATTCTTTCGACTTTTTCAACCTTTCAACTTTTTCCAATATAATAATAATAATAATATATATATATATATATCCTATATGTATTTGTTCGACATTTTCAACCTCTTTCAACTTCCTTCATAAGTTTCTTTATTTTTTCGACTTTTTCATCAACTTTGAATTGTTTAATAATTTTTCAACATTTTTCAACTTTTTTATAGGTTTTCAACCTCTCTCAACTTTTTTCAACATTTTGCATATATTTTCGACATTTTCCAACCTCTGCCAATCTTTCTAACATTTCACATTTTTTTCGACTTACTCAACCTCTTCAATGTCTTTTCAACATTTATTTAAAAGGTTATTTCAGTGCAGTGTAGGGTATGTGAGTTTCGGCCTAGCCGAAGATAACACCTTAACTTGTTTTTTGTTTCATTTGTTAAAATACCTGTAAAATTGCGATAGAGGAAATTTTCTTAGTAGATTTTTTATATGATTGAACTAAGATGCCGACATTTGGAGTATTTCATTAGACGCGTAATTTTTTAAGCTATCCGATGCCATAAGAATCTCGGAGATTTTTTTTTTTTTGAGATACGTCTTTTTCGCTTAGTACGGCAGTATTATCAAGAAGATTACAATAAAGCTATTAGTTTATTAGTTCTTCAAAAATCTGTTCACAGAGGGCGCTGTATGCAAAAAATAAAATATAATAATTTTATAAGTCACATAATTGAATAAGCCACAAGTCACAGCTCCTAAAATACTAAGCCGATATTGACAAACGAAGATTATATCTATTTTTTTTTCTAAGAGGACTTAAATGAGGGTACTTATATTTCAAAAATTTCTTCATAGATGTTGCTATAGGCAAAAAATTATTATATTGCTTATACCTCTGGTTTTTAATTAAACTTTGTACGTGTGTATTAATTTGGTTTTATCTTAGGCTTGGAAAATAGACAAACAATAAGAAATTGTATTCAGATATATAAATGCATACATTCATAATATTATGTAAAAAAAATTATAAATAGCCTTGTTATAGAAATTCAAACTACGAGTTTTTGATAAAAATAAGACTATTTCTTATAAAAATAAAACTATTATTATTCTGAAGTGGTTTGAAAGTGTTATTTGTTAAATAAAATATTATTATAATAATTCTTATCAGGCGGATCCATAAATTTTAACATGGACGTTAAATCTTTACGTTTTTCTGCATATTGAAAATATGTGGCGTAAGCACAATTTCAAGTATTTCACCTGTCTTATTAATTTTTATTAAACGAATACTTTGAAATGGCGCACCTTCAGCTAAGCTTTCCTTAAATTGGATTGAATTCCAACTATCGGCACTATATTTTATATACTTTGCCCTTAAAAAGGGAAGCATTTGAAACATTTTTGAAGCTAAACTGTAGTTTAGCAAATCGCTATCCGTCATTTTCAAAATACTTAATAATCGAGTTTATGTAATTGGTGTCCATATGTATACTGCACCAATCGATGCGAAAAGGTCGAAATTAAATTTTGGAAGGATGAAAAAAAAAATTGATAGATATTGCCGAAAATGGAAACAAAAATTATTTTGAGTTTTTATTTTCCTCATATATGGTAAGGCCAAACAAATTCCTTCCAAAATTTAGATTCGATCTCTTCGCAACAATTGGTGCAATAATTTTTTTTTTTCATCAAATGAGGCCTAAACAGATATAAGAAAGTACCATTCCTACTTCAAAATCCATTTTCGGCCTTTTTGCAAAGATTGGTGCCAGAAATTTTTTGTCTTGAAACGAGGCCAAATTACCGCCGGGGATACCTATTCCACTCTCTTACAAAAGTTCATTCTCACTTTTGATTTGAGAGCGATTGCTTACTATTTAATTTGTCTTCAAAGGCAAAAAAAGCAGTTAGGACATTTGCACTCCGAGATTTTATTTTGAAAGCTTCAGTTAGGACATAACGCCTACTGAGATCTTTGGAACGTGAAGAGGTAGCTAAATTTCGATAACACCAAACGAAAGAGTGTATTTTCTTAAGTTGGCGCGTTAAAAAAACTTTGTCAAAAAGTGCGATAGGACACTTACACTCTGAGGTGACGATATGTATTTATGTGCTTCATTTCGCACACAATGCGCCATCTGTCATCCATTTTTTATCATTTCTCGTTTGTGCCATTCTTGTTAGACCGTCGGCTTAAAGATATGCTATGATTTATTTTTTCGAATTGTGGCGTTAGGCCATCTATTTGAAATGGGCGTTGCTTCCAGTTCTAATCAGTTGACAAAAACAAATAAAAATTTCTACAACCGTGATAAACGCCCATTTCAAATATATGGCGCAAGTCCCAAGTTGAGAAACAATTAACGGTGTCGCATGTAGAGATTTAATTTTTCCGTGCGATAGGCATTCTTACATACTTAAAATTCATCAAAATCGAGGATAACTACCCTAGAGCAAATAATTGTGTCTAGACTCATTTACGAGTATTATTTATATCTACAAAACTAAGGTCTATAAGAAAAATATTTTGTTTCATATATTTTTCCAATTTTATCCTATTTTTTACTTTTATTTTTTTCACAGAGAAGAGTTCGCTGTTAAAACAAAATTTGATACGAATAATTACGCCTATCTGATGACACCCTTACCACTGCATTCAGATATGTTATATTTCGAGTATATGCCAGGCATAAATATTCTTCATTTCCTTGTGCAATCACATTCTGCAGGCGGTGCAAATCTAATGACAGATGCATTTTATATTGCTAATAAGATGCAAAAGTACTTTCCAGAATATTATGATATTTTAACAAGGGTTCCTGTCGACTGGTATGATATCGGCAAGGATAGTGGCATATCATTCCATAATATCTGGCGATCTCCTGTCATATGGTAAAAGTTACAAAAAAAAAGATATTCTGTTACATAATTCCAATTTTCGATAATCTCTTGCAGTTTAGATGCTGACGGACGTCTTCACCGCATTAATCATAATACCCCTAAGCGAGATAGTCATTTTACTGTGCCATTGGATATAGTGGCATTATGGTACGAAGCATATGATAAATTTTTGGAGTTGATTAATGCTGAAGCAGTAGAGTTTAAAGTTGATACCGGAAACGTGTTTGCGTTTAATAATTTGCGAATGCTTCATGGGCGAACTGCCTTTAATGACTCTCATGATAATCAACGACATCTTATTGGTGCTTACGTCGATTGGGATATAATTTACTCAAAAATGAGAATGTTACGAGTGCAAATAAAAACAAAATAAATCCTTAAAAAATTTAATTTTTAAATGTGCGTGCACAACAGGGCAGCCCAACTATGTAATTTTTTTTTTTTTGTGTTACTTCCTAAAAAGTTAGAATACATATGCTATGAAGTTACCTTTTACTTTTTTTGAGTAAAAGTGAAATGGGAATTCGACTTCCAAACTGGCACCCACATTTGTATTAAAGTAAATAGCTGAAAGTATTAATAAAGTTACACGAAACTTAAAGAATAAATAAAACTGTCTATTTTTTTAAATTTAAATTCTAGTCTTTACTCGATTTGCTAAGGCAGTATCTTAGTTTGTAAACAAAAAGAATTGCTTCTGTTTGTTCACTATGTTCATTTAGACTTTAAACCTTAGGCGGCCGGAAAACGCTTGCTTCAGAATGTCCACTTCACTCAATACTTGCTACACATTGAGTTGTGCAGGTATGTGCAAGTATCGACTCACTATTGTATATCGATTTCCTTTTATTTTTCTCCGAAATATCGCAAATTGAAATTTGTAAAATAGGCTTACATACGTTCCAGTACGTCGGGATACCTCTAAAAATTTAGTTTGGCAAATTTGTATCGGCTTGTGTAATTGTACTTGCCCATAAATAGTTAATCACACTTTTCAAAAAGTCATTGCGTATAGGGCTACCAGATGGCATACTAAAGTAGCAAAAGTGCTACTTTTGCAAGGCTTTGCTACTTTTCACTTGATGTGTACTACTTTTGGTTGAAATGCGCTACTTTTCACTACTTTCGAAGTTACAATTTTTTTTTTGGTCGATAAACAAACTTTTACAAAAAATGTTTTGCGGAAACAATGGAAATAAATAACAAAAAACACGCAATAATGATGTTTCTTATTAGTGTTATGTAGAAGTGGGGACTTTTTTTTTTTGCTAATTACTATATATTTTACGAAATTTGTATGTGTTTTTTGAAAATTCTTAAATTTTACAAATGTGCTACTTTTGCAAGCAGGTCATCTGGTAGCCCTAATTGCGTATTATGAAAGAGCGCAGGCTATGATAATAATAGGTTTGTTTCTGCCAGATTTTGTGGTAAAAGATGAAGTGTCAAATCGCGATTTTCGCTTGTATAGTTTGCGATATATGCCGCAAATAAATTTAAAATTTAGGGCGGTGGCACACCCACTAATACAATCCAGCCCGGTTTTGATCCAGAAATAGCTTTCCATAAGCAAACGCCTAACACCAAATTTTAGTATGATTGCTCACATATTTCGATAAACATGCCACTTAACGTATTTTATTTGTAAGGGAGGTGCCACGCCCACTGGTGTTATTTCAGCCACTTTTGATTCAGATATACTCTATAGTAACTGAACCACTTACATTAAATTTCATAGCAATTGCTGCAACAGTTCACTGAAAACAGCGCTTACAAATTTATGTTAATATGAGAGGTGGCACGCCCACTGATTCAATCCTGTCAAATTTCATTTATTTTTATAGCTTATAGTTACTGACATCTATACACCAAATTTTATGAAGATTACTCTCATAGCACACTATCTATAACAATAAACGTTTATTGGTGCCACGCCCACAAGTACTATTGGACTAAATTTTTGTAATAAGAGACCGTATAGAAAGTATATCTACCTCATTAAATTTCATAACGATTACGTCGTTAGTTTTCTTAATATAACGTTTATAAATACTGTGGGCGGTGCCACGCCCTTGAGTGAGTTTTTTCAGTAGAGTTGCTGAGCTTGTATTGATGTGTGCTTTCAGCGGCATCATATCCAAAATTTTTATGGAAATCATTTGTACCAATTCTGAGATATTCGGAATCAAAATTTTTAACAGTTGAAAAGTTCCACGCCCATTTTTTCGATTCCGCCCACTTTTGTCTCAATTTAAGATATATTTGATATGTATCCGTTTACCAAATTTTATTTTTTTTATTTTTATAGCTTATAGTTACTGACATCTATACACCAAATTTTATGAAGATTACTCTCATAGCACACTATCTATAACAATAAACGTTTATTGGTGCCACGCCCACAAGTACTATTGGACTAAATTTTTGTAATAAGAGACCGTATAGAAAGTATATCTACCTCATTAAATTTCATAACGATTACGTCGTTAGTTTTCTTAATATAACGTTTATAAATACTGTGGGCGGTGCCACGCCCTTGAGTGAGTTTTTTCAGTAGAGTTGCTGAGCTTGTATTGATGTGTGCTTTCAGCGGCATCATATCCAAAATTTTTATGGAAATCATTTGTACCAATTCTGAGATATACGGAATCAAAATTTTTAACAGTTGAAAAGTTCCACGCCCATTTTTTCGATTCCGCCCACTTTTGTCTCAATTTAAGATATATTTGATATGTATCCGTTTACCAAATTTCGTCGCAATATCTTGAACGGATTACAAGATATGGTAGTTTAATGATAAAATTTAGGCCTGTACGACCCTTTGGAAACTTGAAACCCAGCCCAATCCTAATTTGGTTCACATGTGCACCAAATCACCAAGTTTCATCAAAACCGCTGCAACTTTTTTCAAAATTGGCCTGGGTACATTTAGATAGAGTATGGGCGGTATGCGTGTCCGTCAACCGATTTCGTCCAAGATGCCTGCAAGAAGATGTGACCTGTGTGTGAAAGTTTCATTCAATTAGCTTTCTTGGTTTTCCCGTAAACCTGATTTCAACAGACGGACATTGCCAAACTGACTCAGGTGGTGACGCTGATCAAGAATATATATACTTTTCCATGCCTGTCACGCCCACTTCGATGTGTTACAAAAGGAGAGACAAAGTGAATATACCCTCGGTGTAGGGTATAAAAATAATAATTTTGGCGTAAAGTAAATTTTAGCCAAAATATGCAGGGTTGCATGTTGAATTCAGTTCCAAATTATCATTAATGAAGATGGCAGCTTGATATCTACGCCAAACTATAGAGCTCGAACAACTTAAATAGAATATATAGGGTTGCCTTGTAGCATCCTGTCCCTGCCACCCATTTAATAAAAATTGTCCCTAACAACGGGTGGCAACCTATTTTAAGACCGGATTCGACAAATAAGCCTATATATTCTATTTAGGCTCTTCGAGCTCTATCTTTTGGCACAAATTTCAAGCATTTATATATATTACTAGCATTACCCTGAGCGCCTCACCTCAACCGTGGTGTAGATTCGATGTGCGGTCTGCGTGAAAATTCTATTTAAAAAATACTTTTGTATGAGGACCACCCTTAGTATGCACCCAAAATAAAAATTTTTACAACGTCAACGTTTACACGAGGAAAGTCTTGCCGCAAGGTTTCCTTGTTTGTAGGCAAAAGGGGAAAAGTGAAAGGGACGAGGTAAAAAATTTGTCATATGTTGCAAACGCGAAACGAAAATCACATAAGAGAATGGACAAGAATTTGTCTCTCAGACTTTCCTCGTGTAAACGCCGACAACCTAAGCAGTGCCTCTTAATATAAAAACCAGGTGATGTAAATTTCATGAGAATCGATTAAGCGGTCTTCGAGAAAATGATGGTATTGAAAAATATTTTTGTGTGAGGGCCACCCTAAATAAAAGTTTTGTTGCCTAAGCTATGCCTTTTAACATAAGAACTACGTGGTGTAAATTCGGAGTGAATCGACAACCTGTCTTTGTGAAAATGATACTTAAAAATATTTTTGTGTGAGGGCCACCCTAAGTATGCACCCACTTAAATAAGAAATCATATGGAGCGTAACTAGCAAAACGTGCAAACATTTTTCGCAGTGATTGGTGCTTCTGTCATTTCTCTCTCATTTGAGAGTAAGAAAATATTTGATCTTTGCGCTCTGCCGACCACTGGTCTAAACAAAATTGGGACGTGCGATTTATCTTGTGTCAAATTGCACCAAAAAATAGAATTTTTTCTACTTCTCTGTGATTAATTTTCTAGTGTCAATTTTGTACTCAGTACAAACGTATAGGAAAAACAGAAGAAAAATCGTACGTCCCAATTCTGTTTAGACATTAACATTTTGGGTTAAATGTCAAAACAGACGAAACGAGTGCAAACGTTAGTTCAGTTCCTACCGTCTCATCACTTCTATTTTGGTTAAGGCTTAAGTGAACATAAGTTTCATAAGTCAACGTTTACACGAGCAAATTATTTCCGCAAAGTTTCCTTGTTTACATTCAAAAGGGGAAAAACGAAAGGGACGAGGTTAAAAATTTGTCATATGCAGTGTTCGAAAATAAACAGTACAATTCGTTGTGTACCGAGCCGAAGCACAAAACCTTATTTATTTTCTATAGTGTGCAATCCAATGAACAAAACAATATCAGCACAAAACAGAAATGTGTACATGAATCGTTCTGTGCATTTGTTGGCTTTTGTTTTGTTCTAGAAATAGAGTGTCGTGCTTTGGCTCGGTACAATTCGCAATTGTCGTTTATTTCACTCAACAGCGAATTGCACCAGTGATACCACCGGTTCAAAAAAAATTTAATTGTTTTTTTTTTTGTTCAATTTCAATATCAATCAATTTCTCGTAGCGTGCGGGTGTTTTTTCTTCCAAAAAAAAATAAAAAATATAATTTAAAATAATTTAAATAAATTTTTGCGATCATTTTTGTTGTCAATAGACCGTGCATGCGAGTAGTCTTGCAAACTCGATCAGTGCGTACATAGTCAAAACAAAATATAAACAATCGAACTAATTATTAAGTAAAAATCAATAACAACTAAATAGCGGGTGTGATTGACATTCAATCCACCTTCTGTGTACCAAATCAATGTCTGATTTAGGTTATATAAGTGATGACTGCGCTAACAATACTGATTCTAATTGGCAAAATGTTCCAAATAAACGTACGAATAAGCGTCCAGTAACTGAATCACCAAAAATTTACAATCATAAGAAACAAATTATTCAAAGCGAAAAAAACAACAATAAATATTCAATACTAGCTGAATTAGATGACAATAATGAAGATCAACAAGCAGAAAACTCAACTAATGAATCCATCATTCCTAAGCCTCCACCGATTATTATACCTGGTGTTTATGATATACAAAAATTGTTAAGTAGCTTAACAAATATTATAAGTAAAAATGATTTAAGTTATAAATCGCTTAGAAATGATGAAATTAGGATTATGATTAAAACAGTAGACTCATATAGGAAGGTAGTAAAATATTTAGAATCTGAAAAGAAAAATTTTCATACATACCAATTAAAACTTGAACGAGCCTATAGAATTGTGATAAAAGGTCTGCATTATTCAACTCCAACAGAAGAAATTAAAACTGAACTGTTAAGCTTAGGGCACAAGGTGCGTAACATTTTAAATATAAATAGCAAAATAACAAAAAAAACACTTTCAATGTTTTTTGTGGACTTGGAACCGTGTGCTACAAAGATATATATAATGTAAAACAAATCAATAATGGGATTGTTCACATTGAACATCCACGTCAAACATCCGACTTCGTCCAGTGTCATCGATGCCAAGAATTCGGGCACACGAAATCTTATTGTAAAAAGGCATTTAGATGCGTAAAATGTGGCCTGGACCACGCAACAAACGCATGTTCTAAGCCTGATAATACTCCTCCACGCTGCATAAACTGCCTGCAAGATCATGCAGCAAGCTACAAGGGCTGCAAAGTGTATCAGGATCTTATCCAAAAGAAGTTTTCAAATCGCAATAATGCACAAAGCCGTCTCCAATCGTCCTCATTTGTTATGAATCAACAACAATTTCCTCAACTAATTAAAAGCAACGCAAATAATACTGATTCTAATCAGGCTAATAATAATATGCTATATTCGAAAGTATTACAAAATAATAACTCAGAGAGCGAAGGGCAAAGCATAATGAAGAAGATAGAAACAATGTTAGCAAAACAAATCGAATTAACCAACAGTTTAATAAATATGATGTCTCTTTTAATGACCAAGCTATGCAACTAACTCAAAATCTGAATTTAAGATTAGCAATATGGAATGCCAATGGCCTACCAAATCACTATCATGAAGTTGACATGTTTCTAAAAACTAATTTCATTGACATATTCCTCATAGCAGAAACGCATTTTACAAATAAAACATATTTTAAGTTAAAAGGATTTGATTTAATTGCAACAAATCACCCCGACAATAGGGCTCATGCTGGAGCAGGTATTTTGATTAAGTCAAATATAAAATATGAAGTGTTAGAACCAGTACAAATTCCCTCTATCCAAGCAACTGGTATCAAAATTAAATGTGGTAACATGGAAACAAATATATTCGCTGTATATTTTCCACCAAGACATAATATCGCATACATAGACTATTGCGATTTTTTCAACAAACTCGGATCCAGTTTTATTGTAGGAGGTGATTTTAATGCTAAGCACCCATGGTGGGGATCAAGATTAATAAATCCTAAAGGTAGAGAACTGTTTAAGTGCATCACCAACAAGCACTATAATACCCTATCTACCGGCGAACCGACGTACTGGCCAAGTGACCCAAGAAAAGTACCTGACTTATTGGACTTTATAATTTACAATGGAGTGTGCAGTCATCTGTTAGATATAATAAGTAGTGAAGATTTAAGTTCTGATCATTCTCCTCTGATTGTGAACTACAACACCACTCCACAAATGATTCCTCAGAACCACAAAATATTGGGAAAAAAAACAAACATCACATCATTTCAAAACTGGCTAAATTCATATGTGAACCTCAATATACCAATTAAGTCTGGACCTGATTTAGATGATGCTGTGGAAAATTTTACAAATCTAATTCATGCAGCTGCATTTCACTCAACCCCTCCTGAATCTTCTAGTCAAACAGCACAAAATAGCGTTCACGTATCAGGTGAAATAAGAGCACTTCTAATGCTAAAACGAAGATTACGGAAAGTGTGGCAAGTGAGCAGAAATCCTGCTGATAAGATCAAAACGATGTCAGCCTGGAGATAAAGCGAAGACTAACTCTTGCTAATAGGTGTTACTATGGTCTCAGTAAGCAATTGAGTAGTAGAGACCTCTCTCGCCCGACAAAACTGACACTCTACAAGACGCTCATCTTACCCGTGCTACTTTACGGCGCAGAAGCATGGGTTGTGTCGCAGACTGATGCAGCCACGCTTGGGGTGTTTGAGAGAAAAATTCTTCGCAAAATCTTCGGTCCTGTTCACGTCGGCGACGACTACCGTATTCGAATGAACCACGAACTGTACGAGCTCTTCGCTGACATTGACATAGTCAAGCGCATCACTATTCAACGTCTGCGCTGGCTGGGACATGTTGTGCGTATGGACGAAGAAGCTCCGGCGAAAAAGGTGTTTGATGCGGAAGCCGCTGGGCGACGACGAAGAGGAAGACCATGCCTCCGATGGAAAGACCAAGCCGAGGAAACCCTATCCACGCTTGGTGTGAATGATTGGAGAAGGCGTGCGCAAAGCAGAGGCGCCTGGAGAGAGCTTTTGAGGTCGGCCGTAACCCGGTAACGGGTTGTTATGGCCACCCAAGTAAGTAAGTAAGTAAGACAATTTTAAACAAAGCAACAGCTGAACTGAAAGAAAAGATTAAATTATTCAAAAACAAATCTGTTGCAAGTTATATTAATAGTCTTAACTTTCAACAAAATAATGACCACCAACTTTGGAAAGCTGTAAAATACTTAAAAAGACCAACTCAAAGAAATACGCCTATCAAAAACTTGGACTCTACTTGGTGCAGAACAGACAAAAGTAAAGCAACGGCCTATGCAAATCATCTTGAAAATACATTTACGCCATATGTTTTTAGTAACACCGATGACACTGAAATTCTGCGGTTTCTTGACGTGGCTTGTCAAATGGAAAGGCCAATCAAACATATAACTCCAAAGGAAGTACTAAATGAAATAACAAAGTTAAGTAGCAAAACCTCGCCTGGGTACGACAACATTGATGCAAAAGTGGCAAAATCTTTGCCAAAAAAGTGTATAGTTTTTCTAACGTTAATATTCAATTCTATTTTAAGACTCAGTTACTTTCCTACACAGTGGAAATGCGCTGAAGTAATAATGATTCCCAAGCCGAATAAGCCAGAAAATGAAATACGCTCCTATAGACCTATCAGTTTATTATCAACATTCTCCAAATTATTTGAGAGAATATTTCTGAACAGAATGCAGATAATATTAGAAAAAGAAAAGATAATTCCTGACCATCAATTCGGATTTCGTCACAAACATGGCACGCCTGAACAATGTCATCGCATTGTTAAGTCTATTACAGATACCTTGGAGAGCAAAAAGTATTGCTCAGCAGTATTTCTTGACGTACGACAAGGTTTGGCACTCAGGTTTGCTATTTAAATTAAAAAAGCTGTTACCTACACCACTTTTTCTGGTATTAAGATCTTACTTGCATCAGCGTACGTTTTATGTTAAAATAAAACACGAAATATCCAGCATCCGTGAAATAAATGCAGGTGTGCCACAAGGAAGTGTTTTAGCACCAGTTCTCTTCACAGTATACACCTCTGATATGCCAGAAACTGAAGGTGTATTAATGGCCACATATGCTGACGACACCGCTCTGTTGGCTTGTCATGAGTCCTCAATTGAGGCTTCCAACCTTGTCCAAATAGAACTTGACAAAATTCAGAATTGGCTAAGGCGTTGGAAAATTAAAGTTAATACAGAAAAGTCTGCTCATGTCACTTTCACTTTAAAAAGGGGAGAATGTCCACCAGTGATGCTTGACGGGAATGAAATTCCAAAATTTAGATGTGTAAAATATCTTGGTATGCATCTCGATAGAAGATTAACGTGGAAAGAACATATAAATGCCAAACGACAACATTTGAATATAAAATTTAAAAAACTTTATTGGTTAATGGGACCAAATTCAGAACTAAGCCTTGAAAACAAACTTTTATTGTATAAAGTTTTGTTAAAACCAGTTTGGACATATGGGATTCAACTTTGGGGTACAACCTGTAATTCAAACTTAGAGATTTTACAGCGATTTCAGTCAAAAACTTTAAGATCAATAACTAATGCACCATGGTTTGTAACTAACAACTCAATACATAATGATCTTGACATTCCATTTATAAAAGAAGAAGTTAAAAAATTTAGTACAAAATATCTCGATAGACTAAGCAACCATGTGAACCCTTTAGCAATAACTCTTCTCGATGAAACAGACGAAATTAGAAGACTGAAAAGATTGCATGTTCTTGATCTCCCTTTTAGGCAATAATTACAGGCAGTATTAAGAAATATTTTGATATTTAAAAAAAATACGTATAAGTCAATTCAATGTATATAATTTGTATTGATTTCGTTGGAGATCAATAAATTAAGTTAAGATGAATATTGTTATTATATTTGCTTATTATTCATTGAATAGATTGCAAATAAAATGATTCTTTAAAAAAAAAAAAAAAAAAAAAAAAATTTTTTTTAATTCCAAAATTTAGAATAATCATGAAATATGTATTTAAGTCTGAGTTACGGTTTTTTATTGTTTTCTGAAAAAATTTAAAATACACTTTTTTTTGTTATTAAACTGTTTTTTTACATTTTCTTGTCGCATATGTCGAAAAATTCGGAAAGTATCGAAACATGTGGCCACATTTATGTAAACTTCTCACAGCAAGAAGAAGCAAGTCTGACATGTACCTTGTTTACACGCAGCGTCGACTTGTAACACCGACTCACAAGTTCGATCTTATTCAGGCATTTACACACAGATACGTCGACGTTCAAATGTCATTCTTTGATGACAAAACGAACAACTACAAAATAATTTGCTGCGACGTAGTCTAAGACTAAGAAGAAAAATCAATATTGATGGATGTTTTCTCTTATTTTTCTTTTGTTTTTGTTAAATTTTATGATTTATTTTAGCTTAATGCTGCTTTAAACATTTATTTTATTAACACATTAATATAAGCATTTTTGACATTCGAACGTCGACGCTCAAATCTCCATTTACACAGCAGCGAACTTGTGCATCGACTCACCACGTCGACGTAGAAATACCGAACTACCACTCCGACGTATGTCGCATTTACACAACAAAAAATTACTCCGAAGTCATACGTCGACTCTCAAATTCGATGTGTGTAAATAGCATAATGGTAACGAATTGGTTTTGTTTCGTTCTATTTCACAAAACATAATGAGGATAAAGTTATGTTCTGTGCTCAGAGACGTACAAAAGAAGATTGGTTGTGTGCACTCTTCGTTTATGAAAAGTATGTGTACGCGTTAGAGCTTCGGCACGCTATTTTTATAATGAAAACGTATTGTGTTTGCACAGTACAATACTGAATTGTGCGCACATATTAAAATCGTCACAAATCACGATTGAATTGTACCGTACTGTACATTTTCGAACACTGGTCATATGTCGCAAACGCACAACGAAAATTACAAAAGAGAATAGACAAAAGTTTGTCCCTCAGACTTTCCTCGTGTAAACGTCGATTAAGAAATGTGCGGGATTATGCAATTGTGTTTGGCAGCTTTCATAGACAACGTTTACTACGTCAAGGTTTACACGAGAAAAGTTTTTCGGCAAAGTTTCCTTGTTTGTCGGCAAGAAGGGAAAAGCGAAAGGGACGAGGTAAAAAATTTGACATATGTTGCAAACGCAAAACGAAAATCACAAAAATGAATGGACGAGAATTTGTCTCTCAGACTTTCCTCGTGTAAACGCCGACTTACGATTTTTATTTTTCATTTGACAGCTGGAGAAGCAAAATTAGCAATAAATTGAAAATATTTCCCGAAACTTTTCTAATTTCTTAAAGTTTTGATTGTTTACTAATCGGAAATCGTGTTATCACTGTAAGTAATTTTTTGTAATTTAACAAAAAAGGTATACCGACTCACCAACAAAGGCTTGCAGCATACGATCTCCTAGACAAACCGAGTACAAACAAAAATTTAATCTTAAATGGCACCAGCTCGCCCGCTTAGCGATACGCAATTAAGTAAAAAACTTTCATGGCTGCTACGTCATGGAGCACACAGAGAAGGACTACCTATTGGGGCCGATGGTTATATGCAAGTTACCGTAATATTAAATCATCCGAACTACGCACCAAGTTACACGCTTGAGACTATTAAACGTTTAGCAGAGAGTGATTCTAAACAGCGGTACTGCTTACAGCGCAGCGAAACGGGTGAATATCGTATTAAAGCAAATCAGGGTCATTCGATGCAAACTGTCGACGCTGAATTATGTCTTACTAAAATACAACATGCCACAGAAGTACCTTTGGCTGTGCATGGCACTTATTATCGGCATTGGGATAAAATATGTATTGAAGGTTTACGTTGCATGCAACGCAATCACATACATTTCGCTGTAAATGATAAAGTGAAATCGGGTATCAGTGGCTTCCGAAGTGATTGTCAAGTGCTCATATATGTTGATGTTGCTAAGGCGATGACACAAGGTGGAATGCGGTTTTACCGCTCACAAAATAATGTCATACTTAGTTCTGGAGTCGGGGGCAAGATACCAAAGGAGTATTTTGCCAAAGCACTGGACAGAAACACAATGTCTGCATTAAAATTTTAATATCGATCTATTACCTTTCTGAATAATTCTGAAGTGTGTATCTATGCTACGGAGACAACATTTGCTGCAGATCAACTATATTATTGCATCACAGAAGTAAACTACGTTTAAATCTTTCGCTCAATGGATTAACATCAGTAAAACTGTTGTGTTTATATTAAAATACACTTCTCTCTTGAACTGTTAATAATCGAATCTAAATAAAATTGAGAATAATTCCGATCATTAATCATCGTTCCAAAATACGATTCATGTAAATATTTATCCAAAGATGTTATTCAGATAAATTCAGAACAAATCCGATTCTTAGGTACAAGGATGAGGATAAAACATATTTTTGACATTGCAAAATTGTAAAACTATCAATTGTAGTCTCAAATACAAATACAGTGGAACCTCGATTATCCGTCTCCCGATCAATCGTCACTCCGATTAACCGTCACATTTTGTCAGCAAACTTTTTTTTCGTTTTGTTTCGATTCTGTTTATGTATGCACACAATGCGCGAAGCGATTCTGTCTGAAACAAAAGTGACGAATTTTTTCACCAAACATCTTGATTCGATTGTAAACTATCACATTGTTTTTTTATTCGATAATAAAATACGAAAATGACAAATCAACAATTTTTGTTACGTTTCCTTTTTTGTTTGCGTTTTTGTATGACAGTACATATGTATGTATGAATATTCAATACTTTGTATTCTAGCGTCACCATACAGAATCAAAACAAAATTCTGCCATATATTCGATTATCCGTCTATTCCGTCAGGCTGCTAGTCCCGTGCCTGACGGATAATCGAATATATGGCAGAATTTTGTTTTGATCCAGTATGGTGCTGGTTCCGTGCCTGACGGATAATCGAGGTTCCACTGTAGTCTTATTTCGTTTTTACTAAAGGTTATAATGATATATACATTAGGGTGATTCAAATTTTTTATTTTTTGTTTTTTTTAAGGTGCTGTTGCTTAAAAAGTAAGTTTATGATATGAAGAAAAAGTTCACGAAATTTCAGCTCTGTAACTCAATTTTATAAGGTGGCGCCGGAGCCTGTTAGTTTTACATGTAAATTGTATGGAAAAATTATTTTTTACAAAAAAGGTATCTAAATGAATAGGTGATTAGTGTTGTTGAGCTGAAAAGGATCGTTTTTCGATGTAATTTTTTAGGCTGAATCCGAATCTGGCCTCAGAATTGACCCATCATGTCGGAATCCTGAAATATTTGAGGCTAAGTACCTAAAACATGATGTTTTTTTGTCTACTTTCGAGGCCATGTATAGAATTCAAAGAAAGTTGTTCAGCTTATTTTTAACAAAAGCATCATTTAGTACCATCCTTGCCCTTTAAAATGAGATTTCAAGTGGTGATCTCTGATGTTTCCTTGCAAAGTTATAGCCATTTTAAAGTGACATGAATTGGATCCCCTACGAAAGGTTGCAACCCAACAATATTAACCAATGGGTCTCAAATTCATGTCACCTTGAAATGGCTGCAACTTTGCAAGGAAGCATCACAGATCACCACTTGAAAGCTCATTTTAAAGGGCAAGGATGGTACTAAATGATGCTTTTGTTAAAAATAAGCTGATCAACTTTCTTTGAATTCTATACATGGCCTCGAAAGTAGACAAAAAATATCATGTTTTAGGTACTTAGCCTCAAATATTTCAAGATTCCGACATGATGGGTCAATTCTGAGGCCAGATTCGGATTCAGCGTAAAAAAATACGTCGAAAAACGATCCTTTTCAGCTCAACAACACAAATCACCTATTCATTTAGATACCTTTTTTGTAAAAAATAATTTTTCCATACAATTTACATGTAAAACTAACAGGCTCCGGCGCCACCTTATAAAATTGAGTTACAGAGCTGAATTTTCGTGAACTTTTTCTTCATATAATAAACTTACTTTTTAAGCAACAGCACCTTAAAAAAAACAAAAAATAAAAAATTTGAATCACCCTAATATACATATGTACTCACTTCAAATGCAAAGTATTTTTTATGATCGTGTTTTTATTTTGTAAATAAATTAAATTCTGTTAATACATACAACTTTTCTTTTTATTTTAACGTTTTACCCTTCCATGTTGCAGATGGAAAGGAAAAAACTTAATACTACACGAGTATCACACGCTTTGATCAACGATTATCCATGTAAAATGTGCAGTCGTCAATTTCAAACATTGCAGGGATGTCTCAAGCATGAATTGCTTGATCACAGTCTGACTAAAAGTCGTTCCCATAAAACAATGCGCAATCAGTTGCAGGCTGTACTTGAATCTCTTAAAGATGACGAAAATGTAAATTTACACACACAACTGAAGCATGCACTTAACAATTGCGATTCCGGTGAAGAATTGAAGACCATTTTAAAATTTCATTGTGTTGATACAGAAAAATTGGAACAATCATATTTACGTATTTACACTTGCCTCAATAAAGAACTTGCGAAAATCGGTCGTTTTAAAATCCATCCATTTGGCTCAGTTGCTAGCGGATTGGCGCTTCAAAGTATGTACATACAATTTATTACACATATAATGTTTCTTTGAATAAATGCGCAATGTCTACAATTAGAGCAAAATACCCTACTTCCAAAACAAAAATGTTAGCTCATTAAATGACATCTGATGAAGCTTAAGTAACCTGCATTTATTAAAAGTATCATTTATATACATATTGCTTTTACTTAGTTCATACATTAATTTATTGAATTTGCTTACAGGTAGTGACATTGATCTCTATATTGAAAATGAATTGGATCACACACATAAAGAGTTTCGCATTACATTTAATAGGGTTAAGAGTTATATTTTTCGCAGCGACTGCTTCACAGATGTTATTCCCATTCGACAAGCGCGTGTGCCCATCATTAAGTGTAAACACATGCCATCTGGTTTTAGTATTGATATCAATATATCATGCCCAAGCAGTGTAAATAATACAAATTTTTTGCGGGACTTGATACGTGTGGACAGTCGACTGCACCAAGTCATGCTTTTCTTGAAAATTTGGTGTAAAAGTTTGCAAATTATAGGCCGAGGCAATATGAGTAGCTATTGCCTCATAACTCTAGTCATATTTTACTTGCAAAATACAGAAAATACAACTGGACTCCCATGGATAATACCATCGGTTCAACAATTACAAACAACGACTGTACCAGATATTGTACAAGGCGTAAATTATGCATATGACCTCCGGCATATTTACATGCTGGCTAATCACCATAGTGTGCGTAGCCTCATTGAAGGCTTCTTTCTGTTCTACAGTAAATTTGATTTTATGAGCAATATTATATCGCCCTTTTTAGCCAGAACTATATCGAGGCAACAGTTCATAACTGATCAGTTTAATTTCAAAGAATATAAGAATCAGTTACGCACATTATCAATATTAAAAGGTATTCCAACATTGCCACTCCAGGTTAGAAAACTGATTAAAATTTTAAATTTATAAAATTAGAATGCGCTAGGTAAAAATTGGTACTGTAATATTTATTTAAGTAGCCACTAATAAAGCTTCATTATAAAATATTATTTTATTCATGTATTTTGAGTGATAATAAAAAAAAATCGAGAAAATTTGTTTCATCGCTTACTTTCTAGGTTACATGACGCTTTGTTTAGTATAGGCATGTAATTGGAGGTAATCGAGTGGTGTAATGTAAGCCCTTCCAAGTAATGCATTTTTTACATTTTATAAAACTAAACAATTTTATAATGAAAGTTATTTTTAGTGTAGTAGTCGAATTTTTTTTTAACCATAAGTTAAAAATTTACCGGGTATACACAGTAATAATGAAATGGCATACAAAAGTGTTACATATGCTTACATTATTCATTACATAACGTGTGATTGGAAAAATAGTCTAATTATTTGAATCGCATTATATATTGCATTAAGTGTAATGTAAAAATAGATTATATATTTCTCTAGTAATGGGTTATGGACGGTTACCAAATGAGGCACTACGAAACTACAGAAAAGTTTTGCTAGGACGGTTTTATATGAATTTTTGCGCACTTAATAAAATTTATATTTTATGATTTAGCTGCTTCGGAATAATATGAAGTTGCTTTTAGAAAAATATTACAATGCCACATTGCGCTTTGTATTTTAATCGTTTATATTGCATTAAAATGATTTTACTTATCTATTTACTTACTTACTTAAACAAAATGTATATTTTTACAGACGCAACACTGCATGTGTGTTCAGGATCTCTTTTGTCTTAATCTAAATATTGCACGCGCAGTCGCACCACCAAATTTTGAATATTTAAGGCGCTGTTTGACATGCGCAGCTAGCATTTGTTCTGATACCACAATCATGTCTGATGCACTCTTTTATGAAAAACTACTTTATGACATCCTAGAGCAAATGTCTCAAATTGAAGAACCTGTTAAAAATACTGAACTGACAACTACAATAAGCAGTACAGCTCTCAGCTACAGTTTTACTCCCAGTCGCGTGGAATTGAGAGCGCTCGTAATGCAAACACCACAGTTAGAAAATGTCAACAACTCCATTCGCAGATTATGGGTTAAGTCTTATGTCGAAGTGATAGCTGAAATTTTAATTGATATTTATAATCTCGACATACAAACTGCTGCACCAACTCATTGCCTAAAAAATAAAAAAATAGAGATTTCAGAATTGGCTCTTACTTGGGTTCTTAATGGTTCGGTTGATATGTGGTCTGGACGTATGTTTCAGGGCAAAAGTTCAATGAACTTCATGGAGCAGCAAAAAGCTCTAACATTATCCTTTCAAAAGCAAAGGCGTCAAAATTCTACATACGCTGTTCAGCTTAACGCATTTTTGACGCTGAATATTCACAACGATTATTCAGCCATTGAGATTAAAGTGCAACCATTAGATATTTCTACGACAGATGTAGGAAAGAAGAATCCTTTGCGGAAATTTTTTGCTAATTTCAAAGCTGCAATGCAAAATTTTAATTTAAAGGAAAAATTGCAGAGCGTAACGACATCAACAGCAACACCTACAAATATAGTATATGCAAATGTTTTAGAAATGTTGGAAAAAGCTGAAACTGAAAAAGAAAGTAACAGCAAATCAACAAAATCTTCTCAATAAAAATGGCTAAAGATGGTGTTATTAATTGCATCTAAATTTTACATTATTAAGACGACGAAAATACTTTTAAAAGCGACGTATTACAATATTTTTTATGTTGCTTAGAATAAGCAATTATTTGTAGTAATGTTGAAAGAATAATAAAAGCATATTTTTCGTTTTTTTAAGGTAAAAAAAATCAATTATCATTGAAAGTCTATTTTCTGGAAATTCAGTTCAGAATCAGAATCGTTGCTTTAAAGCAGTGGTCGGCGGAGCGCGAATATCAAATATTTTCTTACGCTCAAAGTAGGGCTACCAGATGGCATACTTTAGTAGCAAAAGTGCTACTTTTGCAAGGCTTTGCTACTTTTCACTCGAAATGTACTACTTTTGGATGGTTTTGCTACTTTCGATGTTTGCGTTGGAAAATAAAAGTTATTTGAAATATTGTTTTAATTTGCTGGGGTTTTGTCGTACAAAAATTTTTGGTTACCATTACAAAATTGGAATTTTATTTTTGGTTTTCATTACAAAATTGGAATTTTTTGATATGTGCTACTTTTGTAGGCCGGCCATCTGGTAGCCCTAGCTCAAAGGAGGGAAATGACAAAGCTGCAAGCACTGACAAAAATGCTTGCTCATATCTTACATAATTAAGTGCAAAAATTCAAATCGGTCGATTAGTTTTAAAGGTAAAACAGAATTATAGAGTCTTAAACAAATCAAATTCTCAAAAATAAATAAGGAGAACTTGCCAATTTTTCAATAATAATAAAAAGTAGCTGGAAATTTCCAGAACTTTGAAAATATATATAGAAAATCATAGCACATGTGTAATAGTCCAAGAGCCGGCTGTAGAAAAGTCGAGTGTATAAGATTACACCATGGGACCTATGCCAAATGATAGAGCTCGATGAGCCTAAATAGAATATCTAGGGTTGCCTTGCCAAAGCCTGTCCCGATGGCCGAAAAAAACCCACTTTTGGCCGAATTTTTTCTTAATAAAAAGTGTATAAGATTACAGCATGAAATTGGTGTCAAATGATAGAGCTCGACTAGCCTAAATAGAATATCTAGGGTTGCCTTGCCAAAGCCTGTCCTATACTAGGGTTGCCTCGCGTTTTTTCGGCCAATTTTTTTTAATAAAAAGTGTATCAGATTACAGCATGAAATTTGTGTCAAATGATAGAGCTCGACGAGCCTAATTAGAATATCTAGGGTTGCCCGGGTGGTAACCCTGGCTTAGGACAGGATTCGACAAGGCAATCCTATATATTCTATTTAGGCTCATTGAGCTCTATCATTTGGCATACATTTATCAGAAAAAATTTTATGGTTAACGATTCCAGCTCCAAATGTATGCCAAATGATAGAGCTCAATGAGCCTAAATAGAATATATAGGATTGCCTTGTCGAATCCTGTCCTAAGCCAGGGTTACCACCCGGGCAACCCTAGATATTCTAATTAGGCTCGTCGAGCTCTATCATTTGACACACATTTCATGCTGTAATCTTATACACTTTTTATTAAAAAAAATTGGCCCAAAAAACGCGAGGCAACCCTAGTATAGGACAGGCTTTGGCAAGGCAACCCTAGATATTCTATTTAGGCTAGTCGAGCTCTATCATTTGACACAAATTTCATGCTGTAATCTTATACACTTTTTATTAAAAAAAATTGGCCCAAAAAACGGGTGGCAACCCTAGTTTAGGACAGGCTTTGGCAAGGCAACCCTATATTTTCTATTTCATTTCATGCTGTAATCTTATACAGTTTTTATTAAGAAAAAAGTCGGCCAAAAGTGGGTTTTTTTCGGCCATCGGGACAGGCTTTGGCAAGGCAACCCTATATATTCTTTTTAGGCTTTTCAATATCTATCATTTGGCACAAATTTCAAGCTATTATCTTCATTAATAAAAATTGACCCAAAAACCGGTGAAAACCCATGTTTGCGACAGGATTCAACAATGCAATCCAAGGTATTATATTTAGGCCTCTTCATGTTCTATCATTTGACATACATTTGGAGCTGTTATGTACTACAGCTTTAATTAGAATAGCAAAATTGGCTAAATTTCGGGCATTTTCGGCCATCGGGACAGGCTTTGGCAAGGCAACCGTATATATTCTATTTAGGCTCATCGAGCTCTATCATTTGACACCACTTTCATGCTGTAATCTTATACACTTTTTATTAAAAAAAATTGGCCCAAAAAACGGGTGGCAACCCTAGTTTAGGACAGGCTTTGGCAAAGCAACCCTATATTTTCTATTTAGGCTCATCGAGCTCTACCTTTTGACACCCATTTCATGCTGTAATCTTATACACTTTTCATTGAAAAAAATTGGCCCAAAAACCCGAGGCAACCCTAGTTTAGGACAGGCTTTGGCAAGGCAACTCTATATTTTATTTTTAGGCTCATCGAGCTCTATCATTTGACACCAATTTCATGCTGTAATCTTATACACTTTTTATTAAGAAAAAAGTCGGCCAAAAGTGGGTTTTTTTCGGCCATCGGGACAGGGTTTGGCAAGGCAACCCTAGATATTCTATTTAGGCTCATCGAGCTCTATCATTTGGCATAGGTCCCATGGTGTAATCTTATACACTCGACTTTTCTACAGCGGGCTCTCCGTCTATAAGCAAAACAGCTTAAAAAGAGCTATGGCAACAAAAAACATAAATCAGAAAGATAACAAGAAAAAATGGAACAAAGCGTGCGGAATGCAAAGAAATACGCACTTTGTACACATCAAGGTCACATACCCAATAGCTCAAGTGTTAGAGCGGACGTCGCAATTCAAAAATGCATACGGTCGGGTGTTCGAATCTCAGTACAACTTAACCAAAACTGGTCTGATGAGGCTATGTATATGCATATAAATATGTATATACGTGGTAATAGCCGAAACATATGTCACCAATTGCCAGGTTAAATTGATCCACTTGTTATCTTTGTCATGTTTGTTGAATAAAAATGACTAAAAAAGTTCAATATAAAATTGTTCAGAATTATAATAATCCACTTAAATAGTACAAATCGCACACATTTAGCTAAAGAGCACAACTCAAAATTTCCCATTTTCGAGTTTACTTGTTAAAACTGTTCATCATACACATATCTGTCAGCAAAAAAGAGATTAGCTCGTTTTTTGCTGTACTTTGGTGTTAAAAAACAGTTATGTCTTTCTTCATGTTGCAATAGAAATTAGGCTACAATATGCAAAAGTGTCCTATTTTTAGTGTCGGAGAGTTCAAGCTGTTGTGATTGCGACGTGGCTTCCAACCATATCCTCTTAGTACCTGCATCTAAATAATGCCTAATTTCCATGTGATCTATCTTGAACTTATCTTATCAAATATCAGGGAGGATATCACATGCTATAAAGATAGCAAATGTATGCTATTCACTCTCGCATTCTCAAAGCGCATTAGGTTCTGTTCGCATGCTTTTTCTTTCTTACAAAAATTTGATTTGATATCCCTGATATGGGATCAAGAAAGATAGCATGGAAATTAAGCCTAATTTCCATGTGATCTTTCTTGAACTTATTTTATCAAATATCAGGGAGGACATCACATGCTATACAGATAGAAAATGTATGCTATTCACTCTCGCATTCTCCAAGCGCATTAGGTTCTGTTCGCATGCTATTTCTTTCTAACAAAAATTTGATTTGATATCCCTGATATGGGATCAACAAAGACAGCATGGAAATTAGGCTTTAGGCTTAAAGCCCAATTTCCATGTGATCTTATCTTATCCCATATCAGGGATATCAAATCAAATTTTTGTAAGAAAGAAAAAGCATGCGAACAGAACCTAATGCGCTTGGAGAATGCGAGAGTGAATAGCATACATTTTCTATCTTTATAGCATGTGATGTCCTCCCTGATATTTGATAAGATAAGTTCAAGAAAGATCACATGGAAATTGGGCTTAATTCACACTTTATTTATAAAAAATAGTTCACAAGCTCAAAACAGTTTTTTGCGTTTTTTGAAAATTTTGAGCTGTGCCTCCCTCTTTAGCTAAATGTGTGCGAAATATAAATTGATTGACTATCTAATAAGCTATCAAATTAAAACGCAGAAGTTCCTATGAAGTACACCTGAGCTATTTACAACTGTCCATGGTCGAAGAATAAAATTCAAACTTGTGAATTTCTGATTGCAATTTATCATAATCTCACTTGTTACAATAGTTGTTATGAAATTTAAATTGTACTTTTCGCTTTTTAACAGTTTGAACTTTTGATTGTGATTTAATCAGAGGAAAACACTTTATTTTTTACAGTAATGTCGTTTATTTCAGTCTCCACATTTTTTTTTACTGTACCGATTTGAAACTCCAGAATGGCATAATTATACTTTTCGGAGAATCTAGGTGTCAATACTGTTTGTCCATTTGCAATGCGTTCGTTCTTATTCTTAACAAAAAAAATGTATGCGGTTCACGGGGCCTAATTTTTCCACGGAATGAATTTTTGAGATTGCTTAGCCTAAATTTATTATATCAACTATAAACCCAAAAATTACATGAGAAAAGTCGTTGCTGGACCAGATCTAACCGAGTTCTTTCATTTTCTAAATGTCTTGTAAAAACTGAATTTTTTTGTGAATTCAAACCACCATTTTTTATGTTTTTGTTGATTCAATCCAAACCTCCGTACAATTTGTTTGGACTTAGTCAAGTTCCCTTGAAATTATTGTTAAGATATTTTTATATTTTGTGTAAATAATGGGATTTAATATGAAGTTAAAAGCTCATTCAAATTTTATCGTTCGAAGTTCTATTGAACAATAACCAAAAAACTGCAATTTTGTTAACAAAAATTTACAAATTCACCACTAGCCAATTTATTAAAATAGTATCAACACCCCAATTTTTCACCGGAATCGGTTTATCTAAGAAATTCATAAGAAATATGCTTGAAATAGCCAAGCAATCTTTAAAATAAATAAATAAATTTTTTGGTAAGAACACGATTTGGTTTTGCGCAAACGGTCTGAGTCACAAATTTCATTGGCCATGTTATATTAGGTTCGTTCCTGAACTTTTTGGGTAAAATCCTGTGAAACTTCCAAACACGAGAGAATAAGAAAATTGCGCTCTGTGAAAGAGAAAAAATGTAAAAAGTGCAGGAATGGAAAAAACCATTTTTTTAGCACGAGAATAAACGTCAAAAATTGTTGAACCTTAGCGGATACCATTCCTGTTTTGAACTTCAGTTGAACTTCAATTATCCGGGATGGGCTCGGTCCTATCCTGGATAATGGAAGTACTATTTTATGTTATTCCTTATCAATTTTCAAAGTCGTAAATACATAATATGTATGCGCAAATATGTATGGATAATCATTCTCTTTCTCCATTTTACTGTGCGTGTCGTATGAAAAACACAGAGGATGAAGCAGTTAGACTTTTCTCATCACGGATAATAGAGTCAGTCACGGTTAATAGAAGCAAAATGAGTGACGTTAAAGTTTTTAAAACTTCCCGGATAATAGATGTTCCCGGATAATAGATGTACCCGTATAATAGAATTACGGATAATCGGAGTTCAACTGTATATCCCAGTTCACATTATCACACATGCTGTCCAACATGTGTGACAACATCAATGTTCGATAATGTGAACGGTAGGATGGACCGCTTGACACACATATTGGATGGATTTCAAAAATTTTTGATTTTTCTGCTAGCTTGTCGAACTATAGAACCTGTGTGAATTGACTGTCAAGCTTAGTGAACATTATTCATTTTAAATAAGATTTCAGGCAGTTTACTTCGATGTGGACGCTAATAAATTGTTCTGCAATTGATGGTTGATGGCATGCTCGATAATGTGAACGAAAAGCAATATTGACAGTCACACATGTTGTCAAGCAATCAAGTACAACATGTGTGATAATGTGAACCGCCCTTATGTCACCACCAAACAATGCATGACACAAGTGAATAAAGTTATATCACGGTGGCAACTCTGCAGCTTGCAAGTGCAGTTTGACGTTTGTGTGTGCAAGAATTCTTAGAATTTGAAAAGTTTGTTAAATTATAAAAGGCTTTTATTTTATAAATAATTAACAATAAAGTGTTACAACAATTTTGAACGTGATGATAAAGTGCTGATTGGTGGACCATTTGTCACATTCGACTCTTAGTAAGCCTTTAGCAGATACGCGCTTGTATCCCAAGCCAATATCAATCCACCGATAGCGATTGCGAACGGCGAATGGTATGAGAAAAGAAAAGAAAATACATAAACTGGTTGCCAAGGGCAGTAGCGCTTATGGCCCATGTTGGACGCTTAGAATGCATTTGAGTAAAGAACTAAGTCTTGAATTCTTAACGCACATGCAATTTTCTTAAACCCAGTTTTTCTAAAACTTTGGGCACAGGTTTACCGTGACTCCCATGCTCCAATCTTTTTTTTTTTTTTTTGTTGTTTTACCCCTTAAAATGGAAATAAAAATAGCAAAAAAAAAAATGTCGCTCGGATCTGGTTTCGGATATATAGCCATCGGAAGTTGCGGATATAGCTTTTGTAAAAATCCTTATAAGTTGGGAACCCCTGAATGGATATCAAAAATATGGGTGTCATAACATAGATAATTTAATGGCCTACAATAATGGTGAACAAATCTTCGAAATTTAACCCATAATTTTGGAAATATGACGATTTTTCTGAAATTTTGACAATTTTTTTTTTAAAAAACCGTTTTTTTCCAAAAATTATGTTATTGACCTGTAACTTTTTTAGCATGATCAGAAAGCTTAATTTATTACCTTTTAAATGGTGTATAATTTGTTGTAAATTTTTAAATATTTACCCCCTTTTTGACCGAAAAATAAAAAAATTATTCAATAAATTCCTATGGAAACTATGTTTTTATGGTCAAAAACAATGAAAAACAACAACAACAACTACTATTACACAACAACAATTATTATAAGACGATTTTCTATATAAAATGACAAGATTATTACATAAATAAATAATTTTATAAAAAGTAAGGTTATGTTGAAAAAAAGAGCGCCGCAGGCGAAAAATTTTTATTAAAAATCGCACGCGCGATTTTTAATAAAAATTTTTAAGTTTTCAATAAGAATCGTCTTCTAATAATTGTTGTTGTTGGAATAGTTATTGTTTTTGTTGTTTTTCATTGTTTTTGACCATAAAAACGTAGTTTCCATAGGAATTTATTGAATAATTTTTTTTATTTTTCGGTCAAAAACGGGATATATATTTAAAAATTTACAACAAGTTATACACCATTTTAAAGGGAATAAGTTCAGCTTTCTTACCATGCTAAAAAAGTTATAGGTTAATTACACATTTTTTGGAAAAAATAACGGTTTTTTAAAAAAAATTGATTAAAATTTCAGAAAAATCGTAATATCTCCAAAAATATGGGTTAGATTTCAAAGATTTACTCACCATTATTGTAGGCCATTAAATTATCTATATTATGACACCCTAATTTTTGATATTCATTCAGGTGTTCCAAACTTATAAGGATTTTCATAAAAGCTATATCCGTAACTTCCGATGGCTATATATCCGAAACCAGATCCGAGCGACTTTTTTTGATTACACATTTGTGCTTAGAATAAAAAAGCACATAAGAAAAGTTTAGTTTAATTCCCATTGGACAATGGGAGTCACGGTAAACTTAAGCCAATAAAAAATTTCAAAAAAAGTCGCTCGGATCTAATTTCGGAGATATAGACATCGGAAGTTGCAGATATAGCTTTTGGAAAAATGATTATAAGTTGGGAACCCCTGAATGGAAAATGGAAAATATGGGTGTCATAAGAAGGATAATTTAATGGCCGACAATAATAGTAAGCAAAGTTTTGAATTTTGACCCATATTTTTGGAGATATTACGATTTTTGGGAAATTTCGACCAATTTTTTTTTTTAAAATCTTATTTTTCCCAACAAATGTGTTAATGACCTATAATTATTTTAGCATATGAAAATAGTTTAATCTCTTCCCTTTAAAGTGATATATAGCTTGTTCTAAATTTTTACGTATTAACCCCCTTTTTTTGCCGGAAAATAAAAAAAATATTCAATAAATTCTTATGAAAAGTCTCTATTTATGGACAAAAACAATAAAAAACCAACAACAACAACAATTATTATAAGACCATTTTCATTGTAAAACTTAAAAATTAAAACAAAAAAAAAAAATTTTTTTTCATCTGCGGCGCTCCTTTCTTTCAACATAACCTCACATTTTAAAAAATTTATATGATAACCTTATTATCTATTATATAAAATTCATTTTTTGTCTGTCCGTCTGTCTGTCTGTCTCTTATGCACGCGGAAACTATCGAGCCGATTTTGATGAAATTTTTACAGTATATTAGTATCGATCAGGCGGGTGTCATAGGCTATAAAACTTTTATTTAGGGTACATATTTAGGGTGGCCCTCATACACAAATATTTTATAAATAGCGATTTCTCAAAGACAGGCAAACCGATTCTCATGAAATTTACACAGTATGGCTTTTATGTTAAGGAACACATGTTGGATGGTACAAATTTTATATCGGATGCATACTTAGGGTGGCCCTCATACAAATATATTTTTAAATATCATTTTCACGAAGACGAGTTAATCGATTTACGCCGAATTTACACTACGTATCTCTTATGTTAAGAAGCATGGCTTAGGATACAAACATTTTATTTAGAGTGGCCCTCACACAAAAATATTTGTTAAATATCATTTTCTCGAAGACCGCTGAATCGATTCTAATGAAATTTACACCATATGGCTTTTATGTGAAGAGACACAGATTAGATTGTAAACATTTTATTTAGGGTGCAAACTTAGGATGGCCCTCACACAAAAATATTTTTAAATATCATTTTCCAGGTAAGTCGATTCACACCAAATTTACACAACGTAGCTCTTATGTTAAGAGGCACAGTTAAGGATACACAACTTTTATTTAGGGTGGCCCTCAGACAAATATATTTTTAAAATATCATTTTCTCAAAGACTGCTTAGTCGATTCTCTTGGAATTTACACCACATGGTTTCTATATTAAGAGGCACAGATTAGTTTTAGATATTTTTATTTAGGGTGCATACTTAGGGTGACCCTCATACAAAAATATTTTTAAATATCATTTTCACGAAGACAGGTTAGTCGATTCACACCGAATTTACACCACGTAGCTCTTATGTTAATAGGCATAGCTTAGTCTACAAAACTTTTACTTAGGGTGGCCCTCACACAAAAATATTTTTAAATATAATTTTATCGAAGATCGCTTAATCGATTCTCATAGAATTTGCACCACGTGATTTTTATATTAAGAGGCACTGGTTAGGTTGTAAAAATTTTAATTTGGGCGCATACTAAGGGTTGTTCTCATAAAAAAGTAGTTTTTAAATAGAATTTTCACGCAGACTGCACATCGAATATACACCACGGTTGAGGTGAAGCGATGCGCACAGGGTAATGCTAGTTTTATAATGAAAATCGTTTTATAATAATAACTGTAGGTGTACTAATCGTTGTTGTTGCTGTTTTCCATTGTTTTTGTCCACAAAAACATAGTTTTCATAAGAATTCATTGAATACAAACATTTTTTTGTTTTTCTTTAAAAAGGATGTAAATTCGCAAAAATTTACAGCAAACTATATACCATTTTAAAGGGAATAAAGTAAGCTTTAACACATTTTTTGGAAAAAAAAAATGTTTTTCAAAAAAAAAAAATTGGTCAAACTTTCAGAAAATTCGTAATATCTCCAAAATTATAGGTCGAATTTCAAAACTTTACTTGCCATTATTGTAGGACGTTAAATTATCCTTCTTATGATATCCATATTTCCTATTTTACATTCAGGGGTTCCCAACTTATAACCATTTTTATAAAAGCTATATCCGGAACTTCCGATGTCTATATCTCCGATACTATATCCGAGCGACTTTTTTTGATAATTTAATTTTTTTTTGTTTTTAACCCCCTTTTACAAAAAAAAAAAAAAAAAATTAATAAAATTGGACAATGTCAGCTAAAGTAAACCTGTTCCTTTTTATTCTAACCACAAATATGTAATAAAAAAAAGTCGCTCGGATATGGTTTCGGATATATAGCCATCGGAAGTTGCGGATATAGTTTTATAGAAATCCTTATAAGTTGGGAACCCCTGAATGGATATCAAAAATATGGGTGTGGTAACATAGATAATTTAATGACCTACAATAACGGTAAGCAAAACTTTGAAATCTATCCCTTAATTTTGGAGATGACGATTTTTCTGAAATTTTGACCAATTTTTTTTTTAAAAACCGTTATTTTTTCCAAAAAATTCATTATAAGCCTATAACTTTTTTAGCATGTTAAGAAAGCTTAATTTATTACCTTTAAAACAGTGTATAGGTTGTTGTAAATTATTAAATATTCGCCCCCTTTTTGACCGAAAAATAAAAAAATTTATTCAATAAATTCCTATGGAAACTACGTTTTTATGGTCAAAAATAATGAAAAACAATTACTATTACAACAACAACAATTATTAGAAGACGATTCTCATTGAAAACTTAAAAATTTTTTGCTTGCGGCGCTCTTTTTCCCAACATGACCTTACTTTTTATAAAATTATTAATTTATTTATTTATTTTTAATACCTTACAATTTAATTTATTTAATAATCTTATCATTTTATAATGAGAATCGTCTTATAATTATTGTTGTTGTTGTAATAGTCATTGTTGTTGTTTTTCATCTGACCATAAAAACATAGTTTCCATAGGAATTTATTGAATAAATTTTTTTTATTTTTCGATCAAAAAATTTACAACAATCTATAAAAATAAAAATTTATAGGTTAATTACACATTTTTTGGAAAAAATAACGGTTTTTTAAAAAAAAATTGGTCAAAATTTCAAAAAAATCGTCATATCTCCAAAATTATGCGTTAGATTTCAAAAATTAACGCACCATTATTGTAGGCCATTAAATTATCTATCTTATGACACCCATATTTTTTATATCCATTCAGGGGTTTCCAACCTATAAGGATTTTCACAAAAGCTATATCCGCAACTTCCGATGGCTATATATCCGAAACCAGAACCGATCAACATTTTTTTTTTTGCTATTTTTATTTCCATTTTAGGGGGTAAATAACAAAAAAGGTTTGAGCATGGGAGCTAAAGAAAACCTGTTCCATTTTTAATTCCAAGGTAGAATATGTAGCAAAAAGCGTCGCTCGAATCTAGTTTTGGAGATTTAGCCATTGCGGACAAAGATTTTTTAAAAAGCGCTAGAAGCTTGAGCATAAGTTAAATTTGACGACAACTGCAATTGGTCGTTTGAGGGCAAATCGAATAACATTTTCTTGAATTCTTTTAATTTATCTACATACGTAGAGTGTGTTGGATATCCTTCTAACAGCGGATGGGCGACACCAAGGCGGATCAGAAAAAGTAATATCATGTTTAGTAAAAGTCTCACCGTTTTCGAGAAAATCAGCCTTTTTCATATCTTCGAAAAATGCCACCATTGGTAAGTCGCTTTGGCACCACAGCCACACATAAAAGTCTTAATTATTTTATTGATTAATATTTTTAAATATTTATACTATCAGATGTGATTTAAAATTAGTATCTATGTATCTACAGTGCTTTTTTATAAAATAGAGTAGCATTACCCTGTGCGCATCGCTTTACCTCAAACATGGTGTATATTCGATGTGCAGTCTGAGTGAAATTCTATTTAAAAAATACTTTTGTATGAGGACCACCCTTAGTATGCACCCAAATTAAAATTTTTACAACCTAAGCAGTGCCTCTTAATGTAAAAGCCATGTGGTGTACGTTCCAAGAGAATCGATTAAGCAGTCTTTGAGAAAATTATATTTAAAAAATATTTTTGTCTGAGGGCCACCCTAAATAAGAGTTTTGTATCCTTAATTATGCCTCTTAACATAAGATCTACGTGGTGTAAATTCGGTGTGAATCGACTTACCAGTCTTTGTGAAAATGATATTTAAAAATATTTTTGTATGAGGGCCACCCTAAGTATGCACCCTAAATAAAACTTTCACAATCTAATCTGTGTCTCTTCACATAAAAGCCATGTGTTGTAAATTACATGAGAATCGATTTAGCGGACTTCGAGAAAATGATGGTATTGAAAAATATTTTTGTGTGAGGGCCACCCTAAATAAAAGTTTTGTTGCCTAAGCTATGCTTCTTAACATAAGAGATACGTACTGTAAATTCGGTGTGAACCGATTTATTTGTCTTCGCGAAAATGATATTTAAAAAAAATTTGTATGAGGACCACCCTAAGTATGCACCCTAAATAAAATTTTTACCATCCAATCTGTGCCCCTTAACATAAAAGCCATACGGTGTAAATTTCATGAGAATCGATTTGCCAGTCTTTGAGAAATCGCTATTTATAAATTTGGTGGATGAGGGCCACCCTAAATTTGCACCCTAAATAAATAGCCTATGACACCCGCCTGATCGATACTAACATACTGTAAAAATTTCATCAAAATCGGCTGGATAGTTTCCGCGTGAGACAGATAGACAGACAGATAGACAGATAGACAGACAGATAGACAGACAGACATAGACAGACAAAAAATGAATTTTATATAATAGATGTTGAACTTAAAATTTTTGTCTTGCTCTATATTTTCTCTTAACTTTAAGCTGGTGTATACTCGCGAGGTGTGTAGTGTCTTCGAGACATCGTTGTAACCTTTCGCTTGAAAACGTTATTTTTGAATTGTGTAATCTATGACCATGACAATCAAATCATATCTGATAGCATAGTAACTATTTTAGAATATTATGCAAAAAAAAATATTGAAAAAGACCTTCAATTGTGGCTGTGGTGCCAAAGGGACTGACCAAGTGGCATTTTTCCGAAAATATGAAAAAGGTCGATTTTCTCGAAAACTTAGAGTTTTACTAAACATGACATTACTTTTTCTGACCCGCCTTGCGGTTGCTCATCCACCATTTATGGGACACCCTGTATGTATGTGTGTATTATAAGCATTAGTGCTTGCTTACACTAGGATATTTTGTGAAGTGATAATTGAGAAATGTTTCACTACCACTAAAATAGTTTAGTGATAATAGAAAAGATTAATGAAACCTTTTTCCTTTATCACCACTAAACTAATTTAGCAACATGGCCTCGCTGCCCTGCACCATTCCATATTTTATAAATTAATTTGTAAAATATGTTACAATAAATAAATAAATAATTTAGCCCTCTAGTTCCCAAATTTTTTTAACAAAAAAATTGTTTTCGACCAAGCATTTGGTTAAAAATAATTTTATTATTTTCGAAAAAATGTTCATATGTAAGGAACGGATTTTAATAGGTCGTATCGGTAGACCATATATAGACGGTCTTGGAAAAGCAAGCAAAACAATTAATGATACAATAAATTTCGTTTCTTTTTTTTTTGATGGGTGAAATATTATAGACTAAAAAAAAAAATAATAAATTATAAAAGAATATTTTCTATGTTTCATTGTAATATAGTTATGTATAAAGATTGTAAACAAAATATAGAATTACCCATGTAAAATTATTTATTTTTATCATTTGTGAAAAAAAACAGTCCTTCTGTTGGGAAAAACATAAATTTCAATTGCATTCTCGGCATATTATTTGTGTTTAAGAAGTTCAACCGGAAAAGGTAAACGTCTGTAGGTGATAGAAAAATATATACATATAGTAAGTATATTAATGTATTTTCAACTTTTTTTCTTGTAGAAAAGGAAGTAATATTTTTTTGAGTCGCATAGATATTCGTTTGTTGATTACTACTGATCGATCAATTGCTTCGTTTACTTCGTCGTTCAGCAGGAAGTCTGGATCGCAAACATCATCATTATTTTGCCATCGAAATCAATAATTTCAAACATAGTGCGGGTCTTTTCATCAATAAGCGATATTTTATGACTTTGTCGACGTTCCATTGCTAAGAATAACAAATGTAGGCAACTTTTAGCAAAAGTAATCAATACACTTGCCCTCGTTTACACTCACACAGAAAACTTGCAAATTCTTTATTCTAGCTAAAAAAAATCAAAACTAAAATATTTCACATTTTGATTAACGTGGGTAGTTATTTTTATACTGAGTTTTAAGCGAACAGTTTTGTGACGTAAACTAATGAAAAACATTTTAAATAATTTTTTATGTGGCCGTTTTTGACTCTATTGATGAGCAGTATTCTCTTAGGCATACTCGCTATCAATTTGTTTATTATTTGAGTACTGATCACGGACCACTGTCCACTGGTGACCTTCCAAAACTCGTCTAGGTATTTTTTAAAAAATATTCCACATAATTTCAATGGGGTTAATATCTGGGGACTGTGCTGGCCAATCCAAGCAGATAATATTTGAGTCTCGGAACCATTTCGTTGTTATCTTAGCCATATACTTCGGATCATTATCCTACAAAGAGATGTTATCGCCTGGTTCGTAAACAAATTTTCCTTGACTGGGGTGGTATAAGGCCACTTGAATATTAAAATAATTTATTGCTTCCATTATTCCATTGATTTTACGAAGAACTCCCTGTTTATTTCGATGAAAACAGCCCTATATCATCAAGGAGCCACCGCCAAACTTTAGGGCCTCCTTAATAATGCGTGCAGTAATGCCAACTTTTTTGCCATATCAACACCGCGCGCGTTCATCTGATTATTGTAACTAGCATCCACTGGTCAGATGCGTCCAAAATAAATCGTTTGAAATCAGATGGACACGTGGTATTGATATGATAAAACAGTTGACATTACTGCACGCATTATACAGGAGACTTTTTTAACAAAAAATAAAATACAACCTTAAAACTAGAAACATGTTTTTTTATGAACAGTTTTGTGGCTCACTGTATAACTCTGTTCATGTGAATATGTACATAAAGTCAATTTCAAAAGACAAAACAGTGTATATCATTGCATTGTTATAACTCTTTTTTTAACTTTATATAATTTCATATAAAAATGTTCAGTTTCGACTTACACGGTTTTCTGAAGAACTCATCTCCCGTGTAAATCGGGGGTTGATTGTACACTAAATGAGTGATAAACTTGCTCACCAAATTATTTTTCGCACCTTATCCCAAGACCGCCTCTAGACAGCCTATCTTCGGAGTTAGGCTAAAAGTTTGGAAAAACATCTTTTCTCAAACTAACACTATTTTCACAAACTAAACACTTCCAGCACCACAAAAATATTTTGTTTATACATTTACGGCCAAGTATTATTTGATATTTTGTTTTCACACAATTCGTAAACTAATTATTTTGACTATTTCGTACAAATTTTCTTATATGAACAACTATAACAGGTGATGCGCGCATCAGAACTTGCTACAAATAAAATCAATAGAAAGCCTAGGAAAGAAAGTACATGTAAACCCGAAAGATCATAACTAATTCAAAGTTGCAAAAAATTTTGTTTTTGGGCAATGATTCTAGAAGGTCTTGGAATAAATTTAAAATACATTCGTAATTCAATGTCTCAAAAACTGATCAAGCACTATTGAATATTACTCAAATTTTCATAAAATATTTTTAATAATACCATGTTTTTATGTTGTGACCTTCATATTCTGATTCGAGCAACTCTAACTGTAATCCTAAAATTAGAGCGTTGGGCGTTGAGTTTGATAGCGCTACGCTTTTTGGTTGAGCGCTAAACTTAAATAAGAGCGTAGCGACAAATGCCATGTAGTTTATTTGTTTACTGTTTGTGACAGAAAAAAATCAACACAAAGAAATTATTTTTCAATTTTTCAGCCAAACAATAACCCGAAATTTAATGAGAAAAACTATTCGCACGATACAGATTGCTAATATTCAGTACATGTGGCTCTAGAAATACTTAAAACCATTTAAAGCGTCTACCAAACTTGCGCAAGGAATTGAATTACATATATAAACGAAACCGATTGGATGTAGGACTCAGTTGAAAGGAATGTGACACAATAACGTCGATAATGTAAATGAATTAACTGACTACTCTGCACTTTTTTTATGTGGTTAATCACGTGTTTGTCCAAAACAAAATATGCTTTCTCTGCTAAAAAATCTTTGGGACTCTTTTGATGCAGAAAAACAAAGACGTCTGCGACAGGAGGCCTATGAAGAAGAACAAGTTTTCTTTGATTCAGCTATAGAAAATGAAGAAAAATCGGAAAATATTCAGTCTCCTATGAAACACGTGATTGGCTCAGCGACAAAAAAATCAAACGAAAACGATGATGAAATTAATGGTGTCAAAGAGAAAACTGCATGTTTTAAACGCACTGGTTTGTACCAAATATTTTATCCTTATTATATTCAGTTATAAATGTATTTAATTATAAATATTTTTCAGGAGTTATAACAATGTTAAAAAGCAATCACGGCACAATTGATCATGGCATATTTTTTGATATTAACGTTGCTTTGTCCATTTCTAACGAGTTAAAAGTTGGTTGCCGGGTTGAGTACTTAGCATATAAGAATGATAATAGCGATCATATAAAGGTGGTTAAAATTGAACAAATCATTGATCAATATTGGGACGAAGCACTTCCAACTGATAAAAAGGTACTGTATGTTTGTGATTCATATATTTTAAAAGATATTTTTTGCTGTCATTGACAGTATAATTTGTATTTTATAAGACACGCTGCAAGCCAAAACAGGAGATGTGAAAAAATCATTATTTTTTTTTTTTTCAATTTCAATTTTTATTTTTATTATATTATTTACATACATACATATTGGTAAACTTATTTCGTAAAGAGTTCAAGATTATATCTTTCTCAACTTAAATATACAATGGCTTAAATAATAGGTATACGAGTTCACAAAATATTATTGGAGGGAAAAATTTTTAAAAACCCTATACAAATTTATATAAAACTTACATCTAATTCTACCTAACCTACTATTAACTTGAGACTAGCTCATTAATATGAGAATATTCAGAGACTTGGCATCTGATAATAAAGTTTTCGGAATATCGGTTTAATTTGGCGACAACTAAATCTATGTTTGCAAGTGCATGTAGTCGTTCAGTAGAATAGAACCTAGGCTTATTGTATATAAGTTTGAGTAGCTTATTTTGAGCAATTTGCAGTTTCTTCAAGTGACAATTGGCGCTTGTTGACCATACCGGGGAAGCGTAAAAAATTACAGCGTGAAATATTGACTTCAGTATTAGCAATTTATTATGTAAATTGAGACCTGAGTTCCGGTTAATAAACGGATAAAGCAAACGAGTTAGAACGTTAACTTTGTTCTGGATGTAGGAAATGTGTTCTTTAAACTTCATTTTTGGATCAAGGATAATACCGAGGTATTTCACTTTCGATTCCCAATTTATTAAGTTGTTATCGAAGCTTAAGCAATTTTGGGGAATGAAACATGATTTCCGTTTTCTAGTAAAATAAATTGCTTGTGTTTTATGGGAGTTAATAAGAATTTTCCATTTAAAGAAGTAGGATTGTATGACTGCCAAGGCCCTCTGCAGATTTGAGGTTATTTCTGAAGCCATTAAAGCGGTGCAAAGTACCGCTGTGTCGTCAGCGAAAATTGATGTAGTGCAGTTATTTATTATCGGAAAATCGGCCGTGAATAGATTGTATAAAATAGGGGAAAGACAAGAGCCTTGGGGACAACCAGCCTTAACAGCTACGCTGACAGAGCTAGTATTGCCAATATAAACTTTGAAGGACCGAGCTAAGAGAAAACTTTGTACTATTTTTATAAGGTGAACTGGAAAGTTTAATTGAATCATTTTATAAATAAGCCCATCGTGCCACACGGAGTCAAAGGCGGCCTTAACATCTAACAGTACCATTCCTGTAGACAACTGATATCTAAAATTTGTATTGACTATGTTTCTTATTCTAATTAATGGATGTGTAGTGTTGTGCTCTCTTCGAAAGCCGAACTGTTGTGGAGGCAGAATATTATGAGTTTCAATAAACTCGTTTAGTTTCATTTTTATTAACTTTTCAAGAATTTTACTTACGGATGAAAGCAAGCTGATTGGACGGTATGAAGAGGGACAGTCCGAAGGTTTGTTTGGTTTCCTTATAGGGATTACTTTAGACTCTTTCCAAATCTGCGGGAAGTAGCATTGATACAGACAGGCGTTTATAATTAATGCGAGGTACTTAGTGCCTCTGTTTGGAAGAGCTTTTAAGCATTTGTTGCTAATGCCATCAACGCCAGGAGATTTGTTGCTTTTTAAATTTTTTATGAGGTTAGATATATCTGAAGTAGAAGCCATAGTTTGACTGTTAGAAATTGGGTCAGTTAAGCGCAACCATTCTAGAGTGTTGCTTACTTCAGCAATGGTAACAGCGTCACTAAGATTACTAGAAATTTCGTGATTCAAAGCAAAGGTTTGAGCCAGAATTTCGCATTTTTCTTCATTTGTAGAGTAGTGAGAGCTATTGTGCTTTAAAATTGGCATAATATTAGGCTTCTTCCTTAAAATTTTTGTTAGGTTCCAAAAAGGGGAAGAGCCTTTATCCAAAGAAGATAATAATGTATTCCAGGAATTATTTTTAAATTTGCTAATTTCATCTCTAATGAAAATATTTAGCCTCCTCACTTCATACTGGTCTTGGATGTTATTATAACGCTGCCAATGACGTCGATAGTTGTTTCTTAATCGAATCAAGCTTTTGATATGATCTGGTAGAGCCCTTCTCACAAAAGATGGTACTTTTTTTGGTACGCTTTGATCAATGGCCTCGTTCAACACATTGCTAAAGTTTTCTATCATTGTGTCAATATTCTCTTGACTTCTGATAGTGTTTTCGTCCCTAATCTGAAGTCTTCTTTGAATGATTCGGGAATACTGATTCCAATTGGCATTTCTCCAGTCATATTTAAAAAGTTCTGAAACATTAGTTTGACGAAATAGTGCAACTTCTACAGGCAGATGGTCGGAGCTTAAATCGTTTATAGCAAGGGCAGCCGAAACAATCTCTTTGACGTTTGTTAGGAAAAAATCTAAAGTAGAAGATTGTCTATTTGGATTGGATGGAATGTAGGTGTGATCATTGGGGAAAATGATATCGATGTTATAGGAATCTAATTTTTCAAGCAGCAGATTTCCCCAACAATTTGCTCTTGTACAACCCCAAGTTTGGTGCCGACAGTTAAAATCGCCGCCTAAAATGAATTTATTATGTCTAGACAACCTATGAATATCAGCTGCAAACCTACGTTTTTTATTGTTATCTCTTCCAGCTAATCCCCCCGGAAAGTAACATGAATAAATATGAATACAATCCCCAGTATTTGTAAATAATTGAATACCTACATTCTCGATTTCGCTAGTAGCCATAATTGGCAAAAGTTTGTGCCTTAGGTTCTTTTTAATAATTATCGCTACTCCTCCACCCCTAGAGGTGGTGCGGTCATTTCTATAAATGAAAAATTCTTTGTGACGTATAGAAATCTCGCTTTTAAGCCAAGTTTCATAGAGTAAACATATATGTATATTCCGATTAATTAAAAATTGAAATAATTCTTCGCTTTTGTTTCGAATACCTCTGGCGTTCCAAATAATTATATTTGTTGTACTATCAATTATGACAGGAACTTGCAAGCTAGATTTGTGATTACCTCAAACTGCTCAGCTTTTGTTTTGCAATTTTGCAAATTTGTTATGAGTTCAAACGTTAGAGATTTGACCTCTTGTAAGGAAAATAAGTTGCTTGTATTGGTGCTGTTGCTGTTGTTGAAATTAACGTTGGTTCTGTTTTGATTATGCCAGGTATTTGTCGGTAATGGGACATCTTGACGTAAGGTGTTTGGAAAGTTCATGTTGTAGTTAGAGTTTGTAACATTTCTATTCACGATGTTGGCACGAACAACAGATTGTCTTGGTGCAATCGGTTGATTGCGTTGTCGTATTTGCAAATAAATCTGCCTATTTGGACATTCAATTGAAGAAGCTTTATGTGAACCATTACAATTGGCACACTTAACATTTGAAGCGTTGCAATCTGAAGTTTTGTGAGATCCAGCGCAGTTTGCACAGAAAGTTTTAACTTGACAGCGACTTGATCCATGGCCGAACATTTGGCAGTTGTAGCATTGCGTAATACGGGAATTGTTTGCTTTTTGGTACTCCCACCTGACTTTGACATAGTCAAAAACTGAGTAATTTTGTCGGAGTTCTTTAACAGTTACCGATTTGCGTTGAAAGTATACAACATAGATTATGTGAACTGTATGGTTATAGCTGGATTTCTCCACCAATTTGACGTCGATGCAATTCAAACCCATATTAATTAGTCGGGACTTGACAATAGTTGGATCTAGCTTATCTAAACCAAATAATAAAGCCTTATAAGGTTTGTCATTCTTTGTAGCATAAGTAAAAAACTCAAATTTACTAGCAAGATTAGTGCAGATGGTGTCGAAATCCTCTTTTGAATTAGCGAACAGTTTTAAGCCGATTGAAATTTTCCTTATGGAGTAGTTATCAATATTAATTTTTTTACACAAACCGTGAATTTGTTCAATTTTACATTTCAGAATTGTAATAGGAGGAATGTGTACTTTCGCTGATTTTTCAACCACGATTTCATCATCAGAATTTTCGATATCATCTAATGTTTGCAGTGGCGAGTAATAGTTTCGTTTATTTACTGCACTTGCAGGTGCATTATTTGTTTTTGTTTTTTTCATAGTATTAACAGACCGCTGAGCGGTCAGATCATCATCACTAAGCGTTCGCAAAAAAAAAAAAAAAAAAAAAAAAAAAAAATCATTAACACAAAAAAAAAACTTATATATTTTTCTGAGCTTTTTTCTTTAGTACTTTTAGTGCAGAAACCACAAAAAAATTACAAGCGCAAAATTCATCAAAGGAACAAAAACTGGGCAACTCGCTGCTTATAATAGTTTCAATTACCGATACGTCATATCATCAGTAAGCTTTGTTAGCCGAACTTATTTAGAATGTATTTTATAGTCTCAGAGCTAGCAATGCAAAAAACTAATCATTTAAAATAAAAATTGTAAATTCCATTTTGTTGCATATTTTTCTGAAATCCCTAATGTCAAAGTACGGCTTACGAAACACGCTGTATTCCTTTGGAAGAACCTGATCTTGAACATCTGGGGAATATTATTATGTGCTTCATTTGAAATATGTATCTATTAAGGGGCTTCACCTTTCACTAAAAAACTAGCCTTAAGTTGTAAAAAAATGTGCTGCAGGTTCAAATATGATTGTATGGTACAATATTTTTGTTAATCTCTAGACCCTCTATTTCTAATTGTGCTAGACGTTGTACTAGCCGATGTTCTTAAATGTACTCTTACTGGGAGTCGTAGGAAACATCTGCTTAAGCCGACGATATCGCCCTGCTGTCATTAAGATGGTTCGATATACTAACCAACCTTACAAGGCTTAGCGATAAAGCATTAAAGCATATATTGAGATCTTGCGAAAAAAATTTTGTAAAGTTTAAAAAACAATGGGCAATTTACCAAAAAGTTAAAAGATTTTAAAAATTGCTGAAAAAGTCGAAAATATATAGAAAATAATAAAGAAAATTAAAAAGGTTGAAAAAATCGAAAAGTATGGAAAATGTTGGAAAAAGTGGAAAATGTTGAAAAAGTCGGAAAATTCTAAAAGATGTCAAAAAATTCGAAAAAATAGAAAATGTTGAAAGAAGTTGAAAAATATTTAAACAGTTAAAAAGGTTGAAAAAGTCGAAAAAATATGGGAAATATTAAAAGTGATTGAAAAATTAAAAGAGGATGAAATAATTTAAAATCGCTGAAAAAGACGAAAAAATATAAAAAATAATTACAAATTTGAATGAGGTTGATAAAATCGGAATAGTTTGACAAATATTGAAGCAGTTGAAGGCTTAATTATGACTCAAAAACTATAAATAAATTTATGTTATGAGTCAAATAAATGCTAAAATGTAAAAAATACACTACAATTCGATGGCACCTATGTTAAAAAAATGAATCCTATTCGGGATTAGCATTTGACTTTAATAGAAAAGTACTAAATCATTCTTTGTTACAAAAAATAAAAATGTTCATTCCAGATTGAAGAACAAATTGCTGAACTAAAAGATGAGGAACCAAAATATTTTAATACTCATCAACGAAGCATACTCGGACTAATAACTGAACGCATGCGTAACTCTATACTTATAGACACTGACTATAAAGTAATGAAGGTCAATTTGGATGACGTTGAAATTAATTTTGTACCAAAGGAAGGTGACCGCGTATTTGTCTGTTGTAACGTACAAAGCGATGAACATTTTGTCGACAAACAAGGTGAGATACTTCAAGAAGTAAGCGTGCATCCGACACGCCTTTCAAAAAATGAAAAATGTACTGTTAGCAAAGTACACGCGGATTGGGGTGTCCTCAATGATGACTGCTACTTTACCTTTGATGTTCTGCCCACCGCTTTCAAACTAAATGCAGGCGATATTGTTAATGCAGATTTAATCGAATGCGAAAGGGTATGTTGAGTTTATACTTTACACATTTTCTTTTGTTGAACTATTCATGATAAATGAATGTTAGAATTACATAAATAAAACTTAACTTAAATGCAAAAACCAGCTATAAATAGCTTTTATTTCAATTCGTATGGCTTGTCTTGATTGCTAATTCAATCCTTAGGAATCTTAACATTTAAAATCAGTTCTCATTTAAAAAGTCGCATGAAATATTGAAGCTTAAAAAAACTATAACTATAACTACATTTATTTTTTTATTTTAATATAAAAAATCTTTGATATAGGGCGACTATGTTTGGCGTTGCATTAAACTTAATTTAGTTGAGCATGTTTATGACACAGACCGGATTGTTTCGGTTGTTTCACCACCGAAACACAGTGAAAACCATGCAGTAACCATTACGGATGATATACGCTGCATTTTTATAGCAACTTTAGAAAATCAAGAAATCAAAGTGAACATAACTAACAACCGTCAGCAAAAACTGATTGTTCAAAGTATAGAATTTCCTGGTCGACGACGAGACTCTGTATTGCGTCTTATTGAACCACAGCCTGGCGAAACACTTCATGTATTGTCTGGTGAAACAAAAATCGTACGTCTTGAAGCGGAATCTAAATCATATGGAGAAACACGAGAAACTTTTGTTATTAACTTTGGCACGTTTCGTGTAAAACGTATGGTGAAAGTTTACGTTTTTGAGGATGAAGCTGCTGCTGCGGCGGCTCGTTTAGATCAGAATAAAGGAAATATGTACGCGGCACCACAATTCAGTGAACGAAACACAGCACAACGATCACGTTTCTATGCTAATCAGGTATGGTCTAATAGAGGTGAAGTCATACCAGGTGTTGGCTTTGGACAAAAGCGTCGTTTTGTTGCCCAACGCATCGGAATGTTTGAGGTGCCTGAACGGCTTCGTAATGCATATTTAATTTCTGAAAATCGTACTGAAATGTTGGATAATATTGAAAATATGTTTCCTTGCCTTAAGGATGAGTTGAGCTTTAAAAATTATGTATCGCGGTTTCAAGCACTTGTTCATCTAGAAGAGATTGAATATTTTGTAAACTTTCGTAATTATGATCGCGAACGTGCGCATTTTACTCGCGATGGTGAATTTCTGTCGTTAACGATTGAAAATTTATCTGAACGTCGGCCTTCACTTGTACTTGGCGACACAGTTCGTGCTATAAATCCATGGAGTACTTCTAATTCAAACGATAAACGCAGTTTCGATGGTGTTATACATAAAGTACTGTTTAATCGCGTACTATTAAAATTCAATGCTGGTTTTCAGTCAAAATATAATGGTGAGGACTATCGTCTGGAATTTTATTTTTCACGTTATGGCTTCCGTAAGCAACATTTTGCAATCAACCGAATTGTTAAGCATTTAGGCGAATCGTTTTTGTTTCCAACAAAAATACAGTTGCGTGAAACTTTACAACTACAAATCGAGTTGGATAATGATAATAATTTATGTTTAAACGATACTGTATGCCAATGGTATAATCCGCTGTTAAATGTTGTGCAAAAACGTGCCGTACGTAACATTTTACGTGGTGAAACAAAAAGTATGCCTTATGTGATATTTGGTCCACCTGGTACTGGTAAAACTATTACAATGGTGGAAACTATACTGCAGCTAGTCAAACATTTACCAAGCTCACGTTTGCTGGTTGGAACGCCATCTAATAGCTCAGCTGATTTGATAACTACTCGATTAATAGAAAGTGGAGTTTTACAACCAGGCGATTTTGTGCGCTTAGTGTCACAAAATCAAATTGAAAAGGATTTGATTCCCGAACATTTGCTGGCATATTGCGCTACTGCAGATATAGCTATCGAAGGAACTTGTAACGATGCTGTAAGAACAAACATTATATGATAATATAAATTTATATCATTTGTGGCTAAGTTAATCTCACTAAGTGCATCTGAAAAATAACAAAATAACAAAAATCTTATACAACTGATATTTTTCTTTAACCTTATGACTGCAAATGTAGGAGTACTCAGTGAGTTTAACTTGTCAACTAACGATATGTACACTATTACTTAGTTCAGCAATTCAAATTTTAGAACGAGAGCTTGTGAACGATTATAATGAGTAGACAAATGGCGGGTCTATACCAATACACTAAAGTCTAGTGACGACGAAAACTAACACCTGTTTTTAATTCCAGAGGAAAACCAGCACGTTTCAATATTATCAGGTGAAGGTGGTACGTTTTCATTTTAACAGACGTTAAAACGTGCTGGTGTTCGTTTGGAAAAATTGAAAAGATCTGGTCTTTGCCTGATAAAATTGAAACGTTCTCACAGATTAATTATTACCATATTAGACACTACGCATATTTTCAAGCCACCATGAATCTAATTGATTAGAAGTCGGCAGTATCTTATGAGAAGATCGCCAGAATTGAACCAAAACAATTATTTCGAAGTAGTGTGTGAAACTTAAAAGTTTTTAGGTGGATTTAAGCTTTTATCAAATATGATATGCTCAATGTCACTAAGCTTAATAAAATTTGCTTAAATCGTTATCTGAACATAGTGTCATAGACGATAAGTTTACCAGACTTTGAAATCTAAAAAAATTCATTCAGCGGAAACATCAGTCCTCATTCTCCGCCTTAATTGACATACGATTTTTGAGTGGAATTTGTGGGGTCTACTGTTTCCACTGAATAAAAATTATCGTGATCACACAGTCTCCCAATATTGCCTCTGATTTTGTTTCCTGAGATTACTCTTAACATATAGAAAGCACATTCAGCCACTCACAGTGTCTCTTCACATCTGCAATATTAAAGTTACTCAACATCATTTACTACCTCTTTCTATAAAAAAAAGTTTAAATACCACATATCTACATAATTTTTAAATCAAATTCATTTCAGATGATAACCACCGAATCAGGACTTAAGTTAAAATGCCAAATGAAATTTCTTGGCCGTCATCGCGTCACCATAAGCACATGCTCAACACTTGGTAATTTTTTGCAGATGGGTTTCCCTCCAGGGCACTTTACACATGTGCTAATTGATGAATCAGGTCAATGTACTGAACCAGACGTTATGGTTGCAATTTCACAGGTGTCACAATCACGAGGTCAAGTTGTGTTGACTGGCGATCCACATCAATTACCAGCAATAGTTATCAATAAGTATGCAAGTGAGCGTGGTTTCTCACTGTCGTTTTTGGAACGCATACTACAGCTTACACCATACTTTAAAGATGGTATACGTTTTCCAGACTCAAATGGATATAATCCAAGACTAGTAACAAAACTTATATACAATTATCGCGCCTTGCCTTCAATACTTAACGTTTACAACGAGTTGTTTTACGGTTCAGAGCTTATTCCTGAAGTAAACGAAAACGATTCAAGAGAAGCCACTTTGCTACGTCGATTAGATGTCATACTTCCCAATTCAGAAACACGATCAAAGACACATGGTGTCTTCTTCGCTGGTGTCCGAGGTGAAAATATGCAGGAGAAAGATTCACCATCCTGGTATAATCCTGTAGAGGCAAAAAATGTAATCAAATTTTTGTTAATGTATTTACTGTGATATTTTAAAGCTTCATCTTCTTTATTACAGGTTTTTCTTTTGACAATTCGACTATATCGTCAACATGTTATTCCAGAAAGCATTGGAATTATTACGCCGTATATGAAACAAGTCAAACACTTACGCAGTCTTTTTATAAAAGCGGATATAGCAATGCCAAAAATAGGTTCCGTTGAGGAATTCCAAGGACAGGTGTGTTAGCTATTTAACATCACTAAATTTTGAGTATCTTCTTATATACATTATATTTAAGGAACGTGACATCATTCTGATATCGACTGTACGTTCAGCAGAACGGCTAATCGCCAACGATTTACGTCATTCTTTAGGATTTGTTCAGTGCCCTAAACGGATGAATGTTGCTATATCTCGTGCCCGCTATTTAATTTATATTTTTGGCAATCCGCACTTGCTCAGTTTGGACAGCTGTTGGTCCACTTACATTAAGTATTGCGTTGATAACGACGCCTATTTGGGGTGCGATTTACCAAAAGAAATGAATGCGTTTGATAAGAAAATTGACTTGAAAGCTGAGACGTAATTTTATTAAAAAGAATTAGCTTGGAACTTGTCGCTGTCCTTGCTAGTTATGTATAAGTTAAGGGGGCTGTTTATATATTATGTAACACTCTTAAGGGGAGGGGAGCCGAAGTTAAAGATATGTGAATGTAAGTGACAGTGAGGTCTTTCAAAAGTGTAATGTAACGGTGTTTCTCGCTGTATATGTCTAATCAGAATTGGGACGTGCGATTTTTCTTCTGTTTTTTCTATATGTTTATAGTGAGTACAAAATTGACACTAGAAAATAGAAAAAAATTTATTTTTTGGTACGATTTGACACTGAAGATAAATCGCACGTCCCAATTCTGTTTAGACATTATCTTTGGTTTCTGTTTCCAGTTCGAAAAACTTTTTAATAAATGCCAACTTAATAGTTGCGTTCCCGTACAATAATGCATTAGTACAATTTGCAGATTTTTACAGGACTTAGCCCAAAAAGCGTTCGTGTATGAGAGAAGTAATTTATGTTCTCTCTTTGTAAGATTTTACAGATTAGCCCAATGAATTTTTGCGTGTTAACTCATTAGGTGTCAAACTATCAGTTCTGTGTTGTGCAAGTTAAATTCTGTGGCCACAAGGAATAACAGCTAATGTCGATCTGTGATAACAAGAAGAAACAGTATGAGTCGCATGCTTATACACAGAACCAATGTTGTTTTGTCTTGTGATCACAAACCGACTTCCTTGTGTCCACTGATAATGTTTTCTCTTTCACAGAGCGCCATTTTCTTATTCGACATATAAAGTTTTTGGCTGAAAGTTAAATATAACATTGTGACGTGGCAGGGTGGAAGAGGGTCCAAAGAAGTCGAAAAACAACGTTACGTCATATATGAACAGCCCTTTACTAAACCAAAAAAAAAAAAAACATCTAGATTTAAGTTACATTAAGAAAATAACATTTTTAACAATCTTATTTACTGTCTCATTTTGTACTTGGGTTTTGTGGAAATGTTCAAATGTTCTTTTTAGATGGGAACTATTTCTTCATAAACATCAAAACGAAAAATTAGCTTCTTAAAAAAAAAGAACAAAGTTTATTCCTGGTTTTTGCGCATATTTCAAATTTAATTTACTAAAACAAACAATAAACGTTAATTTTTAGAAATAGTCCACATTTACTAAAAACGTACTCAAAATGTTCAAAGAACATTTTTCTATAAATTCGCAAAATTTACCGAATGTACTAAAAACTTGGCGAATATACGGAAAAAAGTACAAATGTGTTAATTATTGATTAAAGGCGCGTTTTAGCAATGTAATCTAGAAATGTCGGTGTCTTATCTTAAAGAAGAAAAGGTTCCTTCAACATCAGCGAATGTGACTAGACAGAATTTAAAAAACTGAGTTCTGATGATGCAAGTTTAATTGAATGTGCGTCGATTTCCAACCTTTTAAATTAATGTCGTGATTTGGTGTTAAGTTTTTAAAATCTTACCCCCTTCATGGTTGGCTACTATATTGCCATTTTAGTCGCCGAGTAAGAATTGACTTTATAAACACGTTATAGTTGGTCAGCGCCATGTCACCTTTTGCAATTGCCTTACATTTTATTGATGATGAATATACCGCAGGCAAGGGAAAATGACCACCGACGGCGCGCAATAATCGTAAAAGTATATTTAATGATTCCATTGAAAAAGGAGCCGAATTAGTAAATAGTTAAATTGAGGCTGAACGAGCAAATGAAGTTGGATTAGTAGTAGTAGACGAACTACATTTTATTAGTGAAAAAGGACGTAAGTTTTTCAAATGGTAAATAATTATATTTTTACTCAAATCGGCATATTTTTTCATTATTTCTTTATCTGGTATAAGTGCTACAATTGGTAATTTGTCTGAACAACAACCTCCTTCCTCGTCAACTCCACCACCCCCTTCAGCTGGTCGTTGGGTTCCACCATCACTCAGACCTACCTCAACATGGATTAACACAGAGCGAGAAAAACGATGCTATCTTTAGAAAGGTACTGTTTTAATAAAAATTTACAAATCAATCCTTCAATCTCCATTATGTATAAGACGTGAATGTGATAAAACTTGCAGAACTACATCCACTAAAGATTTTTTTTCACAATGAATCCAGTCATATCAAAGACCCAGAAAACATTTTGATTCTGTGGTTGTTGCTATAAGTATATATCACGTCCCTGAGTCTTTACGCTAGGGTAGAGCTAGTAAGAGGTCGGACTTTGCGCACGGGTACTTGGTATGGCCCCTTGCAAAGTAGAGAAACATTATGTGGAGCGATGAGAGTAAGATCGTCTTTATGGTGGAAAAGGCGCTCGTCAATATGTAAGGCGCAAACACAGAATATGATCCCTGGAATTATCTTACTTTTATCTCTCCACTCCACGTTGCAAGCGGCCATACAAAGTAAATTTTATTTTTTGAATTGGCCTCGGTTGGCGGAACTAATCCATTTTCTAAGTAAGTTTTCTAAGCCAATGTTTCATTTTTTTTTTTTGCATAGGTCTGTTGAGAACCCAAGCAAAAACTGAAACAAAGCAAAAATTCTTTCTGTTTGTCACTCATTTGATATCACACATTTCTTGACGAGCGCTCCGTTGAAAGCTTTTCAGGCGATACGAACGAAGTTGCAAGTGCTACATGTAAATATCGGTGAACTCACCGAGAGTAATTTTTTCATTTTCATTTTCAATATTATGTTTTGTACTCTTAACACAGAGAAAAGCTTTCAACGGAGCCCTCGTCAAGAAATGTGTGATATCAAAGAGATTACAAAAGCAATTAAAGTTTGGCGCACATGGTTATATTTTTTGCTGTGATTCTTAAATGATCAACGCAAGAACTATAACATAGTATACTAGCATAGCAGACTTCTAAACGTCGGCTAACAAAGCTTACTGATGATATGACGTAGCGGTCATTGAAACTAGTATAAGCAGCTAGTTGCCCATTTTAATGCATTTTGCGCTTGTAATTTTTTTGTGGTTTTTTCCACTAAAAGTACTGAACAATAAGCTCTGCACAAAACACAATATTATTATGAAATTTTGTTCCAAAAACACAAATGAAAAAATTTAGGATACTATTTTTTCGATCAAGTGCTAGGCAAAAACTGTCTTTACTTTCTCGAGCTAAAAACTGCCTAGGTCAGCTAGAAATACCTAAATGATAAAACGATATTCCTCACAAACGTCGGAAACTTAAAATCGATTATGCCATTTCTTTTGTAAAACTAAAATTCTATTGCACTGCTTAATATTTTTTTAAAACTTACAGGTCGTGGTATTTCTTAACAAATTGACTTCAGAAAAATTCCAAGAACTAAGTGACGTTTTGCTAAAATTAGATTTGAATTCCATAGTGAATTTGAATGGAGTTATACTTTTAATATTTGATAAAGCTCTGGATGAGCCGAAATACTCGTCTATGTATGCACAGTTGTGCAAGCGTCTTTCAGAAGAAGCACCTTCATTTGAGGAAGATTCTAACAATTCTTGCACATTTTTGCGCTTGTTAATTGCTGTTTGCCGAGATAAGTTTAATAATCGTTTAAGGAAGGACGGCGCAGAAACTGATAATAATAATCAATTCAATAAAATTCATGAGCCCCAATCACAACAAACGAATACAGAAAATGATATGGATGATGAGGAACGTCGTCATTTCGCCAAGCAGAGAATGCTTGGAAATGTCATTGGTGAACTTAATAAACTTAATATGCTGTCCAAAACCGTACTTCATCAATGCATTCAGCAGTTGTTGGATAAGAAAAATAAACGCTCTGCAAGTCCACAGGAAATGTGTGAGGACATGGAATGCTTGTCACAACTGTTCAAAACTTGCGGAAAGAACCTGGACTCAGAACAGGGCAAAGAGTTGATGAATCAACACTTTGATACACTTGAAAGCCGATTAAAATCTACGGAATATCCTCCAAGAATTCGTTTCATGTTAAAGGACGTAATCGAGTTAAGGGAAAATAACTGGGTACCTCGAAAGGTGGCAACCACTGATGGGCCAGTACCAATTAAGCAGATACGCACTGATGACGATGCCATGATTCGGACACCATTCGCGAACAGAAATCGTGAAATGCGTAATAATGACAGAGACGAGGATAGCTGGATGAATAGATTTCATTTGAATTTACAACCTGATTTTAATGGCTTATTTGGAAGCCTAAGTGTAACCGGTTCATCGCCAATGATGTCTCCGTAAGTATGAAAATACTCACCCATTGCCCTAATCAAAATCAAAACCTAAATATTTGCATACATACATACTTTTAATTTAACAAATGTGGACATTATCTTCCTAGCTAGTAAAAATTTGTAATCCTGAAATTAAAAATAACACCTGCCACCCAGTGGCTCGTTTTGACTTTTCTCGTTGTAAAAATCATAACTTCTGAACGAAGAAAATGTGCCAAATTTTGTTTTGATAATTTTATATGGTGAGACGAAATTGTTGAAATATAACTTTCAGCATAGGGCTACCAGATGGCATACTTTAGTAGCAAAAATGCTACTTTTGGAAGGCTTTGCTACTTTTCACTCGAAATGTACTACTTTTGGATGGTTTTGCTACTTTCGATGTTTGCAAATGTTCTTTTAATTTGCTGCGGTTTTGTCGTACAAAGTGAGGACCTTTTTTTTTTTTTTTGCTCATCAAAAATATTTCTATGGAATTAAAAAAATTTTTGGTTTTCATTAGAAAATTGGAATTTTTTGATATGTGCTACTTTTGTAGGCAGGCCATATGGTAGCCCTATTTCCGCAGGAAGAACAAATAACATACCTAAATTTACAAAGTGCCGGTGTGAGTGTGTGTCAATTCTCTGACACAATGCTGACTATGTAAGGTGTTTACTTAGGACGGACTTACCATGTCAGTATATGGGAGTCACGCCAAAATTTTAGGAGTCGAGACGTGGCTCAAGGCTGTGGCCCCGCTTGGGCGCAGAGGAGGGTGGGTAGACGGACACGAATATGGACAAGACTTGACTTGGAACTTGGGACTGGACTTGAGGTAGTGTGAATGTGTTACTGATTTTTCTATTTCTTTTTTTTTGCTTTCTGTGTGAATGTGTGAGTGTTATGGTTGCTGGTGCTTGCGCTGTCGCTAGTATGTATGATTTTTGGTGATCGGCTTAGTAGGGTGTTGGATATCTAGGAGCTCTAGAAGTTTTTTTTTTGGTAGAGAGTATAGTTTTTTTCTCTTCTTTACTTCGATTTTTTTTGTTGGTTTTACATTCGGTACAAGGCATAGGGCATTTAGTTAGGGTTTAGTAGATGGAAGCATTTAATGGGGTTATAGGTAGATTTTCTATGGTTTAGGTAGTTTTTTTTGTTTGCGAGTTTACTTTTGTCTAGTTTCAGGTTTGTTTCTTATTTCTTTTGTTTTGGGCGGATGTGGTGAAAGTTAAGGGGAATTAATTTCTGATTAGGGCGAGGTGTGTATGGGGGTGTACAGCTACCCAGTAGGCAAGGGCAGGAGCTAACAGTGCTTCTAGAAGGCCTTCCTTGGTAAGTATAAGGCCTTCCACCCTCCTTTCAAACGTACTTTCTTTTTTATATGAAATGGCCGCAGAAAACAGGCCTTCCTAAGCAGGCTTTCTAAGACCGCTTACCGTAGAAGGACTCTCAGAAGTACTTGACAAAAATTTAATTTTAATAAATTTAAAGACTTCTAAATAGTAATTGTTTTTTTTTTTCTATCCGCGCCATCTCACTTGCGTTGATATTTTTTTAATGACTTTACAATTTGACAAAGAATACACAAAACTCTACCTCCTTAACATAACATGAAACAATAGAAGACTAGCCTGCGCACCTCTCTTAATTTCTAACCATGTGTATACTTTTCATGTCGTATATGTACAATGCATATGACAAAAAAGTTATGCCGAATCATAAAACATTGCAATACATGAAATAAAAAAGAAACAGAAAAGCGCTAAAGTAAATGGAGTCCTTCTTCTTTGCCTTCTAATATCAGGCCTGATAGCACGTCTGTTGTGGCAAGGCATATTATGTCTTCTGTGATTGTATTTTTATTTGCATAAAAATCTAGTTTTGAGAAGTCCTTATATAATAGCAGCAGTGCTAGCAGGCCTTCTCCGAGCAAGGCCTTGCTCATTTGCCTGCTGGGTAAAGTACCTGTGTGTATGTATGTGTATTTTCTTAACTTTTTCTATTTTTTTAATTTCTTCTTCCTTTATAATGAATTTAACATGGCATGATTCATTATGTTGTGTGTCAGTGGTGGGCACTACGTGGCAAGAACCACACTAACCAGCCGGCGAGCAGCACGGGCCAGCCACCATGCCATAGCCAACAAAGTGCACCACCCCATCAAGCTGGACACATAACAAGTTTTAAAATTGCTTAAAAAAATTACTTCTAAAAATAGAAACGAGCCTGTGAAGTCGTTAGGGAGAGGAAATTGAAGCCATTTTGAAAGCGCGTGAAAATCGATTTTCAAAATGGAACTATATGTTCACTTCAATGTGACTGAGAGCAAATTTTCTTATAATTTCATTATAGTTATGGTGTAATAATAACTCATGGTTTACACTAGGAAACTCTTGTCTATTCTCTTTTGTGATTTTTGTTTTGCGTTTGCGACGAATGACAAAATTCTGTACCTCGACGCTAATGTTTTTCCCCTCTTGCCAACAAACAAGAAGAATTTTCGGAAAGAGTTTCCAGTGTAAACTAGCGGTAAAGGTGAAGTAATTGGAGGGAGCCATGCGTTCTTAAATGGGAGCCATTTTAAGAGCTTGAGAGTAAATCGATTTTTAATCGGTTGTCATTCTATCTGCTTTAACTTTGAAATTTTGAAAATTTAAGAACTTTGATGAATTGCAGCGCAATTCAAACTATCCAAATGAAATTAAAGGATGTAAATAAATTTTATTTATTTGAAAATAAAAGGGAAAGGGAGAAGCACTTTTCCAAGTTAATAGTTTGCTGACTTGGTTGGAAATTGCCGAGTCTGAAGATGACCAAGATTAATTTAACGTTTAAATTACATGCTAATATTTTGAAAACCTATAAAGCCATCGCAAAAAACTATAAAGCAGCAGTCTCAATCCTTTCGATAAGTTTAATGCATACTTAAAGTGTGTCCATAGTTAAAATAATCAATCAACTTAAAGCCAAAAACATTTCTCAAGTTATCTAATTTGAGATTGGTATTTGGTTTTTAATGTTAATACGGAAAGTAAGATTATTATATTTAATTATTGGATTCAAAAATAATCAATTATAAAATAAATTTCTGATGCGATGGATGGTTACTAATTAAGTCGTTTTGGTATTCTCAATTTTTCAATGAAGATGAAAAAAAATGTTTGCGTACTATCATCGAATCCGGTCTGGAAATTGTTGCTACATATTTGAACGCGAGTAAAGACATCTGCTATCGACAACAGGTGATCCGTTCCACGTCTTGTAAATCGTGCCAACTGATTGCGGCGTGCTTATTGCAATGCAGATGATTTAAGTTCATTCGACTTTCAATATATAACTTCACTTGAACAAAAAAGTAATTATGAACTGCGAACGCTTTTCGGCGCAAATGCTTTTCGGCACAAGAACGTGTTATATATACAATACACACAGGCCGTGCGCATAGCGCAATCACATTAACTGCGTAACAATATGCTTATTAGTACTATGATGTTAGACAAAAATTTGCGTATTCATGTTGTAAACCTGAAAATGTGAATATTGCGCATAGTTTCTAGAATATGAATACCCTTAATAAAAAAAATGAGTCTTCAGTGTTTCATTTTCAGTCAGCTTGTGTCAATTTTTGAAGTGAAAACTTCTTATGTCGACGCTTACACGAGAAAAGTCTGAGGGACAAATTCTTGTCCATTCTCTGTCGTGATTTTCGTTTCGTGTTTGCAACATATGACAAATTTTTTACCTCGTCCCTTTCGCTTTTTCCCTCTTGCCCACAAACAAGGAAACTTTGCGGCAAGACTTTCCTCGTGTAAACGCCGACTTACCATTTTAAGCTCTTATATTGGGTTTCACCTTCCATCCACCTTTCCTTTGCTTTCCAACATAAAGTGAACACCGAAATCACCGTTCCACTTTTTCCATTTATGAACTCTCATGTCACTTTGACAATTTGACACACTCCAATTTTACTTACAAAACGAAAAAATTCAATTTTAATTTACTTAGAAAAATTGTGTTAAAAATTAGTGGGATTTACCTACCTATAAAATTGTAAAAAAGTTCCAGAACACGCAACGTTTTTCAGCTTTTGGTTACATACTTTTAATTGGAATTTTCTGGGACAAAATTGCAGAAAAAAATCTACAAAAAATTTCAGTCCAGTTGGAGTACAAAATTGTACCATACCCACACTATATTGTTTTTTGTCTTCAATATAAATAAATAAACGGAACAGGTTTATTTTAGCTGACATTGTCCAATTTTATTTATTTTTTTTTTTTGGTAAAAGGGGGTTAAAACCAAAAAAATATAAAATTATCAAAAAAAGTCGCTCGGATCTAGTATCGGAGATATAGACATCGGAAGTTCCGGATACAGCTTTTATAAAAATGGTTATAAGTTGGGAACCCCTGAATGGAAAATAAAAAATATGGGTATCATAAGAAGGATAATTTAACGGCCTACAATAATGGTAAGTAAAGTTTTGAAATTTGACCTACAATTTTGGAGATATTACATATTTTCTGAAATTTTGACCAATTTTTTTTTGAAAAACATTTTTTTTTTCCAAAAAATGTGTTAATGACCTAAAACTTTTTTAGCATGATAATAAAGCTTACTTTATTCCCATTAAAATGGTATATGGTTTGCTGTAAATTTTTGCGAGTTTAACCCCATTTTAAAGAAAAACAAAAAAAATTATTCAATGAATTCTTATGAAAACTATGATTTTGTGGACAAAAACAGTGGAAAACAACAACAACAACGATTAGTACACCTACAACTATTATTACTCAAACGATTCTCATAACAAAATAATATGGTTATCATGTAAATTAAAAATTTTTGGAAATGTGAGGTTATGTTGAAAGAAAAGAGCGCCGCAGGCGAAAAATTTTTAAGTTTTACAATGAAAATGGTCTTATAATAATTGTTGTTGTGGGTTTTTTATTGTTTTTGTCCATTAATAGAGAATTTTCATAAGAATTTATTGAATATTTTTTTTATTTTCTGGCAAAAAAGGGGGTAAATACGCAAACATTTAGAACAAGCTATATACCATTTTAAAGGGAATAAATTAAGCTATCTTAGTATGCTAAAATAATTATAGGTCATTAACACATTTTTTGGGAAAAAACAAGGTTTTTTTAAAAAAAATTGGTCGAAATTTCACAAAAATCGTAATATCTCCAAAAATATGGGTCAAAATTCAAAACTTTGCTTACCATTATAGTTGGCCATTAAATTATCCTTCTTATGACACCCATATTTTCCATTTCCCATTCAGGGGTTCCCAACTTATAATCATTTTTCCAAAAGCTATATCCGCAACTTCCGATGTCTATATCTCCGAAACTAGATCCGAGCGACTTTTTTTGAAATTTTTATATTTTTTTATTTTTCACCCTCTATTACACCTAAAAAAATAAATTGATTTGGAGAATGTCAGCTAAAGTAAACTTAAGCCAAATAAACGCGTCAAAAGTCGTGCGTTTTTGTGATAGAACACAATAAAACAATAAAAAAGTAACAAATAAATAAAATGAAAACTTTCATGCGACTGAACAATAAATTTAAATTGAATTTTCTTAAAGAAATAGTGAAATTGATTGGCCACAATTCTTAAAATTTAGTGCCAAATTCAATTGTTGCTCACTGAATGCCTAAACTTATTTAAAAAACAGAACCATGACATCCGCTCCGAAAAATTTCAGCATTGGCTTTCAAGGACACGTTGTGTTCCGGAATCAACCGTCATATAAATATTTCAACAAATCCTTCGATGATCCCTCGGATGCTCTCTTTCTTGGGCTAAACGAAATTCATCCGCATTTTCTACGTGAGGAGCAAAAGAAACAGGATTCCAAAGTTTTTGGAAGCCTAAAGTTGATTGATTCACGTAACAAGCAACCTGTCACCCAGTTCTGTATTGACACTAGGCGACAGCCCCCAAAAATTTTTAAGAATTGTCAGCAAATATCCAATCTTTCGAAGGAGCAGCATGTAGTATGTTTGCGGGTATTACAGGCGTTAAAAAATGGAGAGGAGGTTTCGGATGCAGATCTTATTCTCTACAGACAAACAGCAAAGATTCGAGAGAAAGAAAAACTGGAATTCTTTAAATTCGTCATGGAGTTCAGTCAATCGCAACATGAGCGCATATACGCTCCCGTTAATCGTTTGGTGCTACTATACAGTAACTGGTACCGTAGCAAAGTGAAACTGCTTATCAGTTTGAAGGAGAACAAGAGCTACAATACTCATACAGGATTACCGCACGTAAATGCATGCAACAATAGTGACCAGAATGTGGAGGTGGTCGATGTGGAGGTGTTGGAACGCAAAGGAATTTTGCCTGTGTGGAATAAAGAGGAAGCTGTGCTCGATATTTTGTCTAAAAATCTTGAGACTTTTTCGGGTTTCTGTGCCGAAACAGCAGGAAGGCAAGTAAAACAAATTAGTGCTGACAGTAGAGCGCTGGAAAATGTTAACGCATTTAATTTTGAAATACCTTTTGATGCTGTATTATTTTTGATGACTGCTGGTGATTATGTGGATTTGCCAACAGAATTGTTGCTAGATATTAAAAATGATGATGGACATGAAAGACTAATTTCATTCCATACGATTTTGCCAGCTAGAAATTGTGGTTGGCACACGAATATTCAAATTGTAGAGCAGGCATTTCGAGTTTATCAAAGTATGACACCCCGAAGAAAGTGTTTACATTTCGATCAGAACTGTGCAGCAATTTTTTTGCAATCAAAAGAAAGTGAAGAAATCGCTGCAGGGCTTGGTACCGCAGAACGCACATTTAAGCCACAGCTATTTGATGATTATCTTCAAAATCAACCTATTGCTTTGCAAGATTCGGAAAATAAGCTAAAGTTTTGTGAAACACTAGTGCAATGGAAACTCAGAGAAACGTGTAGCGCTGACGATATTAAAATTTGCACGGTTCTGCCGCAGCCGCCAGCCATTGATGACGCTGAAGAATTCTTAGGCGGACTTACAATCAAACTGGAATAATAACCACAGTTAGGATGTGAAGTTATGACAAAATATGAACTACTAAAGGAATGGCTTACGCTGCGCTTATTGGCCGCGCATAGAAGCGAGGCAGTAGTGCAACGACTGCGAGTGTCTGCCGAAAATTTAGAGACTTTGTTGATCGAGCGACTCGTGCGGTCTCAAATTGAACATGAACTTTCAACAGTTTACTCAGTCAGTCTGCCACGTTTGCTTAGCGGTCTATATAATTTTTTAAAAATATTACAACGCATTCCATCTGGCCAATACATGTTGCGTTTCAATCCAAAGTTCCGCGATAAACTTATGCTTTGCGCCCCATCACAGGAAATCACGCAAAACACAATTTTTTTTCACTCCATGTTGCAGGCAGAACCCAATAATTTGGCTTTTATGACAGAGCACAATTTTTTGCCCATCGAAAATGGTTTGTGTAGCGCCATGCATTTGCATCATAAGGTTTTGCCATGTGCTTTTAAGCCATTGCTTAAACCAATGACAGAATTTACTAAAAAAAAGTCTCGTTTACAATCGAAGTTTAAGCTACTAACCGACCGTGACTTTATTTTATCAAGATTACAAAAAAAATCTGATATTGTTAACGCAAAAATGAAGCAACATGAAAAAAAGCGCAAATGTTCACAGAAGGTAAGACGACGGAACCGTTTAAGAATTGTAAAAGAAATAGAACGAAAAAAACAGCAAGATGAAGAGGAATTGCAAAAAGAAATTGATTTAGATAAAATGTTCTTTGGCTTAATATAAACATTTTAAATATATGAGACTCGTGCGGTCTCAAATTGAACATGAACTTTCAACAGTTTACTCAGTCAGTCTGCCACGTTTGCTTAGCGGTCTATATAATTTTTTAAAAATATTACAACGCATTCCATCTGGCCAATACATGTTGCGTTTCAATCCAAAGTTCCGCGATAAACTTATGCTTTGCGCCCCATCACAGGAAATCACGCAAAACACAATTTTTTTTCACTCCATGTTGCAGGCAGAACCCAATAATTTGGCTTTTATGACAGAGCACAATTTTTTGCCCATCGAAAATGGTTTGTGTAGCGCCATGCATTTGCATCATAAGGTTTTGCCATGTGCTTTTAAGCCATTGCTTAAACCAATGACAGAATTTACTAAAAAAAAGTCTCGTTTACAATCGAAGTTTAAGCTACTAACCGACCGTGACTTTATTTTATCAAGATTACAAAAAAAAATCTGATATTGTTAACGCAAAAATGAAGCAACATGAAAAAAAGCGCAAATGTTCACAGAAGGTAAGACGACGGAACCGTTTAAGAATTGTAAAAGAAATAGAACGAAAAAAACAGCAAGATGAAGAGGAATTGCAAAAAGAAATTGATTTAGATAAAATGTTCTTTGGCTTAATATAAACATTTTAAATATATGTTAAAATATTTTTAATATAAATAGTACAAAACAAAAAAGAAATAGAACGAAAAAAACAGCAAGATGAAGAGGAATTGCAAAAAGAAATTGATTTAGATAAAATGTTCTTTGGCTTAATATAAACATTTTAAATATATGTTAAAATATTTTTAATATAAATAGTACAAAACAAAAATAAGTTTTTATATAATAAATACTATTAATTAAATTATATATTTATAATCATTCCCACAAGTGAACTTTGTAGAAAGAAATGCCACTCCAATATAAATTGCAGTTAGTGTTCTTCAAATCAAATCTTTCCTAAAGAGGCTTTAATATCGATCAATTTAAAATTTTTTTACTCGAAAAAAAAACCTGATCTTTTAAGCTTACGAAACATTTGGAAAAAGTTTGAGAAAAATATTAAGACTAGATATATAAATAAGCAAAAGGATGCCCTGAGTATGCGTTTTTATGAAAGATTCAGAAACTGTTTAAAAAACATTTACCTAATTAACATTTAATAAATCGAACTATCATTAAAAAGTTCTTGAAATTGGTCAATTTGGTACGTCATAATTTTTTTCGTCTAAAAAATGTCATTAAATTAAAAATTGTGCATTTTGACCAACTTTAAGAACTGTTTTAGTCTCAGGAACACTGAATCCAAAATCTGATATCAGATTTAAGCTCAGCAACCCCAAATTACCCTTAGTTGATGTCAGTCGATTTTTCTCCAAAATTTAGGTCTTATTTTTGCACTGTAATGAATAAATCGATTCGTTTAGTTTTGGGTCTAATAACATCAGTTTATTAAATAAGAGATATGCTTATGTCTTTATTCTAATAATTTTCTGTTGTTGTTGGTATTTTTTACTACTATACTTCCTATGAAATGCATTATTTTTTAATAATTTAATAATAATATTCCGTCGTTATTGGTATTTTTACTTTTATACTTCCTATGAAATACATTATTGAAAAGGTACTTGAATTCATTGTAATATAATCTAAAATTTTCTGTTATTTAGTTGCTAGTTTAACGTTAGTTCATAAGAGACCTTCTGCTTTGAACTTGTTAATACATATATTATTCTGAAATGTGTACATACAAGATATAGACTTCAATAAATAAAAAAATAAAAACAAAGTTTAACTTTATTTTGAATTACGTGTATGCCAAATATGTTAGTTTGAGTTTTATCGTTACTTTGTAGTTAATTGGGAATTTCCAGGAATTTACAAGATATAGACTTCAATAAATAAAAAAATAAAAACAAAGTTTAACTTTATTTTGAATTACGTGTATGCCAAATATGTTAGTTTGAGTTTTATCGTTACTTTGTAGTTAATTGGGAATTTCCAGGACTTGAAAATTTAATTGGCCAGCGCACTCAGGAATCCAATTATTGTACCAGAACAAATTCTACAAACTTATTTTCATAGCTTACTTTTTTATCTCAAACGTTCGACTACGTCAAAGTCAACTTTTTAAAGTCCTCTGCTGAAATCATTTCTACATCTTTATATGTGGGCATCTCTTTTTTTGTCCAAAAATCATGCGCCGATGGGGGCATTTCGCAAGTTGGAAAAACATGAACAGACAAATCGTTGAAAATGTTACGAGTTTTGTATTCATCCTCCAGTGGGAACTCTTTTACATATGGCAAAATATCTAAAACATAACCAGAGTCCTGACGCAGCAAACGCTCTGGTTTGCTGCTGGCCAAACTGCTAAAGCTGTTGTTGATAAGAACAGTGTTTTGTAACAGCTCTGGATGCCAGTTGCTCCACAGTAAATTGTTTGTAAGGCAATTAGGGCAATGGGGTAGGTAAAACAGTGTCACCACATCCGATGCATATTTGGCTTCACAGTTTTCACGCATGATTGTGCATTTTAACCGCTCTAGTACGGTTTTTTCAGAATCTCGAAAAATCGGATCAAAGTAAAGAGATTCTATCACTTTAATATGCGTTTGTGTTTCCAGTATAAAGGCCAGCTGATGTAGCGCCTGAAAATTGCGCGTGAATGGACCAATGCCAAAACATACAACGCGTGCCAGCCGCTCGTCGATGGGTAGAAGCTTCAAGCTCTGTTCGAGCGTTGTCATCGCTTGGGTGAAGTAGTCACTGTTTCTCATTTGTGTACAAAGGTGCTCCAATCGTCTGGGTTAATAATTAATATGCAAATTAAATTCGTAAGATAAAGAGAAAACTCACTCGAGAAACTTGTCCACATTAACATCAGGACAATCACTATCATAGCATTTTTCTGAAATTCGGCGTGGCCGCCGCTGCAGTCCGCGACGTGACATCCACTTCTTACGAGTGACCACACAAAATTCTGCCGTCATATTGAGCCTTTTCTTAAAATTTTAAGAACTAAAATTGATGTCCAAATTTTCTTGGATACGGATTGACGTTTTTTGTTTCGGCAAAAAAAAAAACAAAAAAGTACACAAAAAGAGTAGTCGAGTTGCGTAGTGAGGATGTGAACGACTCCAATGTCACTCGTGTATATGATAACCGTCTTAATAACAGTTGTAGTTGTACTAATCATTGTTGTTGTTGTTTTTCATTGTTTTTGTCCACAAAAACATAGTTTTCATAAGAATTCATTGAATAAATTTTTTTGTTTTTCTTCAAAAAGGGTGTAAATATAAAAAAATTTGCAGCAACCTGTATATCATTTTAAAGGAAATAAATTAAGCTTTCTTAAGATGCTGAAAATTTTAGGTCATTAACACATTTTTTGGAAAAATAAGGTTTTTTTAAAAAAAAGATTGGTCAAAATTTCAGAAAAGTCGTAATATCTCCAAAATTATTCAAAGCTTTGCTTACCATTATCGTAGGCCATTAAATTATCTTTCTTATGACACCCATATTTTTCATTTTCTATTCAGGGGTTCCCAACTTTTTTAGTAAGACTATATCCGCAACTTCTGATGTCTATATCTTCGATACTAGATCCGAGCGACTTTTTTTTTAATTTTATATTTTTTTGTTTTCAATCCCCTTTTACAACAAAAAAAAAATAAATAAAATTGGGCAATGTCAGCTAAAGTAAACCTGTTCCAAAATTTTGTACTAAAAGTTTTTGAATGTTTACGAAAATGCGAAAAAGTACATTTATATAAAAAAATTAAAAAAAGCTGATCTATCGAGTATTGAACTCAGCGCAAGTGATGACGTCATCGACCATTGCACTACCACGACCTCCATCTCGCTGTTCTGAAATCGCATCTGGACGTGGACGTCTTCAATGAACCGTGCGGTAGTTTAGAGTTCCGCACTGCAGTAGGCGGTATAGGGTCTTCACGTGGTCCTTCACCACTTACTATTGGCATTTCAGAAACAATACCATTAGCGGTGGCATTTCATGAAATAATTCATGCATATTTTAAGTATCCACCCACAAATCTAATCCCTTGTGCGAAGTATTCTTACTGTTAATAATTTTTTAATAGAGGCAGCGACGAATCAAGGTGTCAGGTAAAAGTTTCTGGCGACATGATGTTATCATTCCCTGCTGGCATTGCTGGCCTTCTAGCGAATAATCCAAATCCCTCCAAACTTGGGTGTCGCATTTAAAACTTGCAGAATTTGGAAAATGTTTTGCCAAACAGCAAAATAGTGCAGATGTAAAATAAATAAATACATGTATTATATATATTTACATTTGTTTCTTTCCAGTGATAAAAATCAATCAACCACATTTAGTACAATGCTAGAATTCAACATGCCTGCATTGACAGCTTTTCTCCGTCGACAGGCAGAGCATAATCCAACCGCATCGTATTTCAATGTTGATATATTAAAGTATCAAGTGCGTACTAAACCAGGCGCTTCATCATGTCCCTTCCAATTGGTGAGCTATTGGAAGTGTGAGCCAACATTTACAGCATTAAAAATCGATTATAAATACAATAATCACGCAATGACCAGTGCGTCACCGCTATTGAACGTAACAATATCTGTACCGGTTAATGGTTCAGTGCGTAATGTGCAATCGAAACCACATTCTGCATGGTATGTTAATAGTTTCATTTTTAAAATTATCCGTAAATATAAAAAACTATTGGAAAAAAATCGTTAGGACATAAAATTTCAAAAATTAGTTAAATTTTCGAAATCTTTTGTTTAGAATCTATTGAGATTCTAATGATAATTGTATCGCCAATCTTTTAAGTTTCATTGCCAAACAGCAAAATAGTGCAGATGTAAAATAAATAAATACATGTATTATATATATTTACATTTGTTTCTTTCCAGTGATAAAAATCAATCAACCACATTTAGTACAATGCTAGAATTCAACATGCCTGCATTGACAGCTTTTCTCCGTCGACAGGCAGAGCATAATCCAACCGCATCGTATTTCAATGTTGATATATTAAAGTATCAAGTGCGTACTAAACCAGGCGCTTCATCATGTCCCTTCCAATTGGTGAGCTATTGGAAGTGTGAGCCAACATTTACAGCATTAAAAATCGATTATAAATACAATAATCACGCAATGACCAGTGCGTCACCGCTATTGAACGTAACAATATCTGTACCGGTTAATGGTTCAGTGCGTAATGTGCAATCGAAACCACATTCTGCATGGTATGTTAATAGTTTCATTTTTAAAATTATCCGTAAATATAAAAAACTATTGGAAAAAAATCGTTAGGACATAAAATTTCAAAAATTAGTTAAATTTTCGAAATCTTTTGTTTAGAATCTATTGAGATTCTAATGATAATTGTATCGCCAATCTTTTAAGTTTCATTTGCGTTATTTATATTTATATACGTTAACTGATTCAGTCGGTAACTTTTAAAGCTGATCACTTAATCTGCAGCCTGTATGCGATTCCCGACTATATACGTATTTCTAATGAATTAATTCAGAGCAGACTGAACTGTTCGAAGGCTCGTGCGGTTGAGCGGATGGTTGGATTGCAAGCACCGCTCGCAGAAACAAAAAAAAGCAAAACATTTTTTTCATAAACAATTTATTTCTTTGGGTACCTGGAAAAGTTGTCGCCATACATCAAAGCCCTAAGGAGTCTTAACTTACGAGCCGAAATTAAGATGAAATTATGATGAAAACAATGTACGCGCGTGTAACTTGCTTATAAACAATTAGTTATAAAATTATGAAAAAATATATATTTTTTTTAAGTTTCCAAACAATAAATTAAAATCCAATTCATCCACTTTAATATGCCAAAGTTTCATTTAGATAAAAAATTTTCTTAAGTGGATTTTGCTGAAATATGCATAATAAATATCGAATGACTTTTTTTTGTAACTTTATGACAAAAAAAAGTATATTCGCCTTCGAAAAACTACATCCAACTCTCGATTCAGTACACTTAAACAAAACCGAATTACCATCACTGCTCCATCTAAACGGAATCACAAAGTGAATATGTATGTCCTTTATGTAGGATATAGAAAGTTAAGTGCTCAGTTACTCGCTATATTGGGTTAAAATAAAATTTTTTTGTGTCAAAATTTTCTTCTTTTTTAAAAAAAAAAAAACGTAGATATGTATACCAAACTAAAAATATACATATATACGTGAATGTACTGATTAAAAAAACTTGGAAAATAATGGACAGACTAATAATATAATGTCTTATTTTCATAACTAAATATATTTCGGAAAGTCAAACGATTTGGAATATACAATATAGTGAAAACTTTTCGCACTTATTGCAGTCAAAAAGCTTCAAAATTTGCGTGCAAACAAACATTTCAAAATACCTAAATTAATAAATTTTTGTTGTTTGCACGAAATACTATCTTCTTTTTTGTTATTAAAATAACATGAACTGAAAAAAATGTTTACAATGCAGCGGGAGTCCATTTTAAAGCTCCAAAAATCATTTTTTTGATAACTTCCAAACGTCCGGTATAAAAATGTCTATAATGATAGAAGCAATAAAGTGATTGTTGTAGTAAAGGATCGTGATTCCGTAAAGCTAATTTTTATAGCTTTTAAAAAAGCACCTGCAGTATTCGCTAGCAGAATATATAGGGTTGTCTCGTCTAATCCTCACCCAAACATGTGTTGCTTTGGGACAGGAGTCGGAAAGACAACCCTATATATTTAGTCTCTATCATTTGGCATACATTTGAAGATGTAATCTACCCTAAAACCGGTGACAACCCATTTTTGGAACATGATTCAATGCAATCTTATATATTCTATTTAGTCTCTCCAAATGCTATCATTTGGTATACATTTCAAGCTGTAATATTTTAATTTACATAACAAAATTGACTGGTGATTCCATTGTTGATTTATCATACAAGTCTGTTATTATACTTTTTATGTTAATATGCAATATCATTTGATTTAAAAACTTTATTTCAGGTTAGGAGAATCAAACAGACTCCTTTGGAACTTTACAGATATATCCCAAAATTCACAAGATGGCGGAGTTGGAACTTAACGTGCACGTTTAGAGATAAACGATGGACCGTCAACACCCGCTATGTTAATAATTCAATTTAATTGCGAAGGCACTACCTTGTCAGGCATAGAATTTGAACTTACGGGTGGTGGATACAGGCTATCGTTGGTAAAACGGCGTTTTGTTTCTGGTAAATATAAATTTTTAAAATGATTTTTTTTTTCTTATTAAGGTTTATTTTTATATCCGTAGGAAAATATGTTTGTGAAGGAGATGGCATTCGTAACGCTGCCACACCAACACCACCATCTGTGGACTCGTCGAGCCCGTTTTCAGCTAAATCGAATTGAAATGTATTTAAATAGATAATAATTTATATGAACATAAGCTAGGTATGTTCTTAATTATATAAATAACACGCCTTGTGCTTTAAATTGTGAACAAAAGTTGAACAAAACTAAATAACTAAACATATGTACGAAACAAAAACATAACTGACAGATATAATTTTTTCCAATTTAATTAAGGGTTCATTGGACACATGGACATTTATTTCTGAAAGTGCGTAAAACTGGCGTAGAAAACCCTAATGAGATATATGTATTGTTAGTATATAAAATGTTAATTTTATTTATATAATTATAAAACTACACACACATAAATTACATTATGTTTAATATCTCTACCCATGGGGAATAACATTTTAAGTCTACATTTCTTATGTTTAAAAGTAAGATGAGTTTTTTTTTTTTCATTTTGTGAAAATAAAAATGGCTTAAAATAATTTATAAAAAAAAAAACAGAAATTTGAGTTTGATTGTTTTTTTTTTTTTTTCTTTTTCAAGCACAGCAAATCGATTAACTTTACTACTCAAATTTTCTCATTTTTATGCGTCACTGCAATCTATCCATTTTTACTTTTGGTTTTTGTTCAAATTTGACATAAAATCGGATGAATATCACAAATGTCTAAATTTATTTTTCGTTCGCCATACGAATGTATAGAAGTTCAATTAGCCAAAGACATAACTTTCTGGAGAATATGTAGCTGTATCGCTAATGTATGGTACCTTGGAAAATAGCCGTAATGTAACTAGAATGTGAAATATATTTGTTGTTATAAAAAATTATAGACATTTTTGGTGTTGTTAATTAAGAAAACTTCCTGGTCTATGTCTATAACACCTACGTTCCAAGGAATGTAATTTGGAAGATCAAAAACACCGCAACCAGTATTAAGTACACTTTAGACATCTTTTAAAGTTTTATTTAGGATTAATTTTTGCAAAAAGCGATCCACAGCATATAAAAACTAGTGTCAGTTCCAAAAACTTCGAAGTAGTTTTGGGTGTCAGCTTTTCTAATCGCTTATCTATTAGTTTTTTTTTGTCCACACGCACCAAATAACATACAAAAGCATTTAAAAGCTATGCAATTTGAAAATGTAAAATAAAATAAAATGAAATTGTTACGCTCTAACAAAAAAAAATCTAATGACATTGGAAAAATGTCACTTTATTGTTCAAGCTTAGGGTCCGTACATACATGCAATAAAATAACTGTGCGACTGTTGGCCAAAACCATGTAGGCCAGCAATTCCTGTAAATATTTGAAAATTTGAACTCTACGAAGATATTTGTTACACTTGGCTTACTCAGAAAATCTAAATTACATTCTTTTTAAGGCGCGAACGTATCAAAAAAATAAAATTATACAAAAAACGCATTCACTGATTGGAGTTGATGGCCGACCACCAATCGACCAACTATTTATTGCTTGCATGTGGTGACCCTTCAGCACTGTCAATAAATATGGCATCCCTTTCTAAATAACATAAATTGACAGCTGACTGAGGAAGTTTTTAATTTATATCAATGCTAGCTATGTCTTGATAATAAGTAATGATGGTTGAGTGGTTAACTTAGTGGCTTATCATCCAAAAGGTATAAGGATCAAACCCCTGCTCGGTGAAATTAAAAAATTCTTTTTGCATCCGATCACGTTCCCCCTTGGCCATGTAAGGTTTGCCCAAATAATCAGCTCTTCACCCAAGTGAACTTCCGACCTATCCACCCACTGACCACCCAAAAGGCCGGAAATTCACTTGAGTGAAGAGATAAAAATTATAAGCAAACCCAAACAAAGACCAAGTGAGAACGTGATAATGGCTATGGAATGCAATCCGCATATATAACTACACATGAACAAAAGAGTTATTATGAACTACAGCGGACGGTAAAATGAATGAGAAATGCCAACTTCTTAATAGACAAACACAATGTCTGCGCAAATAGACCAAACAGACCGTCTGCGCAAACGCTTTTCGGCGCAAGAACGTGTTAAATATACAATACACACAGACCGTGCGCAAACACACGATTGCGACATTTGCGCAGACCAAAACAAGCCAAATAGAGCAACAGTGATCGTCTGCGCAGTTGGAGTTGGATGAATAGCTCACAACTCTAACTGTTCAACCTAAATTAGAGCGTTGACTTTGCCAGCGCTACGCTTTGGAGTTGAGCGCTGAACCTAAATAAGAGCGTAGCGTTAAATGTCATGTAGAGTTTATTTGTTTGTTACAGGAAATAAAAATTAACACAATAAAATAAAAAATTAGCTGCCAACGCTCTGTCAAAATCTGAAAATCGAATACGTTGGCGTTAGAGCGTTGCTTATTTCGGTTGGCTTCATATAAAATGTATGTCCATGAGAGAATTTTGACAGCTTAACGACGCTGGCGCTCTAAATTAGGTTGAACAGTAAGAGTTAAGTTTTTGTATTGTACCACTGTAAAAATTACAGCAAGATTTAAAAATTATTGCAAGGCTTTTGTCTTTTGATTAAGTTTCTATTTTCGTTACAATTAAGCCTGCATTTTATTGCGATTATACAATTTTACCTTAAACACGCGTAGTATATGAATACCCTTAATTGAAAAAAGAGTGTTCAGTGAGTGATCAGTGTTTCATTTCCAATCAGCTTGTGTCAATTTTTTTGTTTACATATGAAATGTCAATGAAAACAAAATGGCAGCTGAATTGTGTTTAAAGGCCTAAGCCCATAGAGTCCATCAAGCCCGTTGCGTCAAAGTATACAACTTTCCGCATCTTATTTTTTAAATCATTTCTGGGCATCACATATTATTGGGAACACGTTCGCATAATTGACCAGCTTTATTTCAGAACCAAGCAACCTTTGTAATTTGATTCTTTAAAATGTTGCGAGCAAATTTAAATTTTTAGACAGAGAACGTAGATCGAAACGATTATTTTCAAAATTTCTCCGAAACGGTAACACTTACGCAAAAACTTTATACCACATAATTGTAGCTGAAACAATAAACTATCGAACAATACCACATTCGATACCCTACAATGCCATTGTGAATTTTGATGAATTTTTGAACTTTCCACTAATTTTTTGTTTTTTTCAATTGGAATTTTGAACATTTTTTACAAGGCAAACGGCAACACTTATACAAAAACTTTATACTACATAATTGTAGATGAAACGATTACCTATCCAATGGTATCACATAAGATACCTTACAATGCCATTGTGAATTTTAATGAATTTTTGAACTTTAACATTGCACATTTTTGTGCATTTTCAATTGGTTGTCTCAAAATTTCTCCGAAACGGTAACACTTACGCAAAAACTTTTACCACATAATTGTAGCTGAAACAATAAATTATCGAACAATACCACATTCGATACCCTACAATGCCATTGTGAATTTTGATGAATTTTTGAACTTTCCCCTAATTTTTTGTTTTTTTCAATTGGAATTTTGAACATTTTTTACATGGCAAACGGCAACACTTATACAAAAAAACTTTATACTACATAATTGTAGATGAAACGATTACCTATCCAATGGTATCACATTCGATACCCTACAATGCCATTGTGAATTTTGATGAATTTTTGAACTTTCCCCTAATTTTTTGTTTTTTTCAATTGGAATTTTGAACATTTTTTACAAGGCAAACGGCAACACTTATACAAAAACTTTATACCACATAATTGTAGATGAAACAATTACCTATCCAATGGTATCACATTCGATACCCTACAATGCCATTGTGAATTTTAATGAATTTTTGAACTTTAACATTGCACATTTTTGTGCATTTTCAATTGGTTGTCTCAAAATTTCTCCGAAACGGTAACACTTACGCAAAAACTTTATACCACATAATTGTAGCTGAAACAATAAACTATCGAACAATACCACATTCGATACCCTACAATGCCATTGTGAATTTTGATGAATTTTTGAACTTTCCCCTAATTTTTTGTTTTTTTCAATTGGAATTTTGAACATTTTTTACATGGCAAACGGCAACACTTATACAAAAAAACTTTATACCACATAATTGTAGATGAAACGATTACCTATCCAATGGTATCACATTCGATACCCTACAATGCCATTGTGAATTTTGATGAATTTTTGAACTTTCCCCTAATTTTTTGTTTTTTTCAATTGGAATTTTGAACATTTTTTACAAGGCAAACGGCAACACTTATACAAAAACTTTATACTACATAATTGTAGATGAAACGATTACCTATCCAATGGTATCACATTAGATACCTTACAATGCCATTGTGAATTTTAATGAATTTTTGAACTTTAACATTGCACATTTTTGTGCATTTTCAATTGGTTGTCTCAAAATTTCTCCGAAACGGTAACACTTACGCAAAAACTTTATACCACATAATTGTAGCTGAAACAATAAACTATCGAACAATACCACATTCGATACCCTACAATGCCATTGTGAATTTTGATGAATTTTTGAACTTTCCACTAATTTTTTGTTTTTTTCAATTGGAATTTTGAACATTTTTTACAAGGCAAACGGCAACACTTATACAAAAACTTTATACTACATAATTGTAGATGAAACGATTACCTATCCAATGGTATCACATAAGATACCTTACAATGCCATTGTGAATTTTAATGAATTTTTGAACTTTAACATTGCACATTTTTGTGCATTTTCAATTGGTTTTCTCAAAATTTCTCCGAAACGGTAACACTTACGCAAAAACTTTATACCACATAATTGTAGCTGAAACAATAAATTATCGAACAATACCACATTCGATACCCTACAATGCCATTGTGAATTTTGATGAATTTTTGAACTTTCCCCTAATTTTTTGTTTTTTTCAATTGGAATTTTGAACATTTTTTACATGGCAAACGGCAACACTTATACAAAAAAACTTTATACTACATAATTGTAGATGAAACGATTACCTATCCAATGGTATCACATTCGATACCCTACAATGCCATTGTGAATTTTGATGAATTTTTGAACTTTCCCCTAATTTTTTGTTTTTTTCAATTGGAATTTTGAACATTTTTTACAAGGCAAACGGCAACACTTATACAAAAACTTTATACCACATAATTGTAGATGAAACAATTACCTATCCAATGGTATCACATTCGATACCCTACAATGCCATTGTGAATTTTAATGAATTTTTGAACTTTAACATTGCACATTTTTGTGCATTTTCAATTGGTTGTCTCAAAATTTCTCCGAAACGGTAACACTTACGCAAAAACTTTATACCACATAATTGTAGCTGAAACAATAAACTATCGAACAATACCACATTCGATACCCTACAATGCCATTGTGAATTTTGATGAATTTTTGAACTTTCCCCTAATTTTTTGTTTTTTTCAATTGGAATTTTGAACATTTTTTACATGGCAAACGGCAACACTTATACAAAAAAACTTTATACCACATAATTGTAGATGAAACGATTACCTATCCAATGGTATCACATTCGATACCCTACAATGCCATTGTGAATTTTGATGAATTTTTGAACTTTCCCCTAATTTTTTGTTTTTTTCAATTGGAATTTTGAACATTTTTTACAAGGCAAACGGCAACACTTATACAAAAACTTTATACTACATAATTGTAGATGAAACGATTACCTATCCAATGGTATCACATTAGATACCTTACAATGCCATTGTGAATTTTAATGAATTTTTGAACTTTAACATTGCACATTTTTGTGCATTTTCAATTGGTTGTCTCAAAATTTCTCCGAAACGGTAACACTTACGCAAAAACTTTATACCACATAATTGTAGCTGAAACAATAAACTATCGAACAATACCACATTCGATACCCTACAATGCCATTGTGAATTTTGATGAATTTTTGAACTTTCCACTAATTTTTTGTTTTTTTCAATTGGAATTTTGAACATTTTTTACAAGGCAAACGGCAACACTTATACAAAAACTTTATACTACATAATTGTAGATGAAACGATTACCTATCCAATGGTATCACATAAGATACCTTACAATGCCATTGTGAATTTTAATGAATTTTTGAACTTTAACATTGCACATTTTTGTGCATTTTCAATTGGTTTTCTCAAAATTTCTCCGAAACGGTAACACTTACGCAAAAACTTTATACCACATAATTGTAGCTGAAACAATAAATTATCGAACAATACCACATTCGATACCCTACAATGCCATTGTGAATTTTGATGAATTTTTGAACTTTCCCCTAATTTTTTGTTTTTTTCAATTGGAATTTTGAACATTTTTTACATGGCAAACGGCAACACTTATACAAAAAAACTTTATACTACATAATTGTAGATGAAACGATTACCTATCCAATGGTATCACATTCGATACCCTACAATGCCATTGTGAATTTTGATGAATTTTTGAACTTTCCCCTAATTTTTTGTTTTTTTCAATTGGAATTTTGAACATTTTTTACAAGGCAAACGGCAACACTTATACAAAAACTTTATACCACATAATTGTAGATGAAACAATTACCTATCCAATGGTATCACATTCGATACCCTACAATGCCATTGTGAATTTTAATGAATTTTTGAACTTTAACATTGCACATTTTTGTGCATTTTCAATTGGTTGTCTCAAAATTTCTCCGAAACGGTAAAACTTACGCAAAAACTTTATACCACATAATTGTAGCTGAAACAATAAACTATCGAACAATACCACATTTGATACCCTACAATGCCATTGTGAATTTTGATGAATTTTTGAACTTTCCCCTAATTTTTTGTTTTTTTCAATTGGAATTTTGAACATTTTTTACATGGCAAACGGCAACACTTATACAAAAAAACTTTATACCACATAATTGTAGATGAAACGATTACCTATCCAATGGTATCACATTCGATACCCTACAATGCCATTGTGAATTTTGATGAATTTTTGAACTTTCCCCTAATTTTTTGTTTTTTTCAATTGGAATTTTGAACATTTTTTACAAGGCAAACGGCAACACTTATACAAAAACTTTATACTACATAATTGTAGATGAAACGATTACCTATCCAATGGTATCACATTAGATACCTTACAATGCCATTGTGAATTTTAATGAATTTTTGAACTTTAACATTGCACATTTTTGTGCATTTTCAATTGGTTGTCTCAAAATTTCTCCGAAACGGTAACACTTACGCAAAAACTTTATACCACATAATTGTAGCTGAAACAATAAACTATCGAACAATACCACATTCGATACCCTACAATGCCATTGTGAATTTTGATGAATTTTTGAACTTTCCACTAATTTTTTGTTTTTTTCAATTGGAATTTTGAACATTTTTTACAAGGCAAACGGCAACACTTATACAAAAACTTTATACTACATAATTGTAGATGAAACGATTACCTATCCAATGGTATCACATAAGATACCTTACAATGCCATTGTGAATTTTAATGAATTTTTGAACTTTAACATTGCACATTTTTGTGCATTTTCAATTGGTTGTCTCAAAATTTCTCCGAAACGGTAACACTTACGCAAAAACTTTTACCACATAATTGTAGCTGAAACAATAAATTATCGAACAATACCACATTCGATACCCTACAATGCCATTGTGAATTTTGATGAATTTTTGAACTTTCCCCTAATTTTTTGTTTTTTTCAATTGGAATTTTGAACATTTTTTACAAGGCAAACGGCAACACTTATACAAAAACTTTATACCACATAATTGTAGATGAAACAATTACCTATCCAATGGTATCACATTCGATACCCTACAATGCCATTGTGAATTTTAATGAATTTTTGAACTTTAACATTGCACATTTTTGTGCATTTTCAATTGGTTGTCTCAAAATTTCTCCGAAACGGTAACACTTACGCAAAAACTTTATACCACATAATTGTAGCTGAAACAATAAACTATCGAACAATACCACATTCGATACCCTACAATGCCATTGTGAATTTTGATGAATTTTTGAACTTTCCCCTAATTTTTTGTTTTTTTCAATTGGAATTTTGAACATTTTTTACATGGCAAACGGCAACACTTATACAAAAAAACTTTATACCACATAATTGTAGATGAAACGATTACCTATCCAATGGTATCACATTCGATACCCTACAATGCCATTGTGAATTTTGATGAATTTTTGAACTTTCCCCTAATTTTTTGTTTTTTTCAATTGGAATTTTGAACATTTTTTACAAGGCAAACGGCAACACTTATACAAAAACTTTATACTACATAATTGTAGATGAAACGATTACCTATCCAATGGTATCACATTAGATACCTTACAATGCCATTGTGAATTTTAATGAATTTTTGAACTTTAACATTGCACATTTTTGTGCATTTTCAATTGGTTGTCTCAAAATTTCTCCGAAACGGTAACACTTACGCAAAAACTTTATACCACATAATTGTAGCTGAAACAATAAACTATCGAACAATACCACATTCGATACCCTACAATGCCATTGTGAATTTTGATGAATTTTTGAACTTTCCACTAATTTTTTGTTTTTTTCAATTGGAATTTTGAACATTTTTTACAAGGCAAACGGCAACACTTATACAAAAACTTTATACTACATAATTGTAGATGAAACGATTACCTATCCAATGGTATCACATAAGATACCTTACAATGCCATTGTGAATTTTAATGAATTTTTGAACTTTAACATTGCACATTTTTGTGCATTTTCAATTGGTTGTCTCAAAATTTCTCCGAAACGGTAACACTTACGCAAAAACTTTATACCACATAATTGTAGCTGAAACAATAAATTATCGAACAATACCACATTCGATACCCTACAATGCCATTGTGAATTTTGATGAATTTTTGAACTTTCCCCTAATTTTTTGTTTTTTTCAATTGGAATTTTGAACATTTTTTACATGGCAAACGGCAACACTTATACAAAAAAACTTTATACTACATAATTGTAGATGAAACGATTACCTATCCAATGGTATCACATTCGATACCCTACAATGCCATTGTGAATTTTGATGAATTTTTGAACTTTCCCCTAATTTTTTGTTTTTTTCAATTGGAATTTTGAACATTTTTTACAAGGCAAACGGCAACACTTATACAAAAACTTTATACCACATAATTGTAGATGAAACAATTACCTATCCAATGGTATCACATTCGATACCCTACAATGCCATTGTGAACTTTAATGAATTTTTGAACTTTAACATTGCACATTTTTGTGCATTTTCAATTGGTTGTCTCAAAATTTCTCCGAAACGGTAAAACTTACGCAAAAACTTTATACCACATAATTGTAGCTGAAACAATAAACTATCGAACAATACCACATTCGATACCCTACAATGCCATTGTGAATTTTGATGAATTTTTGAACTTTCCCCTAATTTTTTGTTTTTTTCAATTGGAATTTTGAACATTTTTTACATGGCAAACGGCAACACTTATACAAAAAAACTTTATACCACATAATTGTAGATGAAACGATTACCTATCCAATGGTATCACATTCGATACCCTACAATGCCATTGTGAATTTTGATGAATTTTTGAACTTTCCCCTAATTTTTTGTTTTTTTCAATTGGAATTTTGAACATTTTTTACAAGGCAAACGGCAACACTTATACAAAAACTTTATACTACATAATTGTAGATGAAACGATTACCTATCCAATGGTATCACATTAGATACCTTACAATGCCATTGTGAATTTTAATGAATTTTTGAACTTTAACATTGCACATTTTTGTGCATTTTCAATTGGTTGTCTCAAAATTTCTCCGAAACGGTAACACTTACGCAAAAACTTTATACCACATAATTGTAGCTGAAACAATAAACTATCGAACAATACCACATTCGATACCCTACAATGCCATTGTGAATTTTGATGAATTTTTGAACTTTCCACTAATTTTTTGTTTTTTTCAATTGGAATTTTGAACATTTTTTACAAGGCAAACGGCAACACTTATACAAAAACTTTATACTACATAATTGTAGATGAAACGATTACCTATCCAATGGTATCACATAAGATACCTTACAATGCCATTGTGAATTTTAATGAATTTTTGAACTTTAACATTGCACATTTTTGTGCATTTTCAATTGGTTTTCTCAAAATTTCTCCGAAACGGTAACACTTACGCAAAAACTTTATACCACATAATTGTAGCTGAAACAATAAATTATCGAACAATACCACATTCGATACCCTACAATGCCATTGTGAATTTTGATGAATTTTTGAACTTTCCCCTAATTTTTTGTTTTTTTCAATTGGAATTTTGAACATTTTTTACATGGCAAACGGCAACACTTATACAAAAAAACTTTATACTACATAATTGTAGATGAAACGATTACCTATCCAATGGTATCACATTCGATACCCTACAATGCCATTGTGAATTTTGATGAATTTTTGAACTTTCCCCTAATTTTTTGTTTTTTTCAATTGGAATTTTGAACATTTTTTACAAGGCAAACGGCAACACTTATACAAAAACTTTATACTACATAATTGTAGATGAAACGATTACCTATCCAATGGTATCACATTAGATACCTTACAATGCCATTGTGAATTTTAATGAATTTTTGAACTTTAACATTGCACATTTTTGTGCATTTTCAATTGGTTGTCTCAAAATTTCTCCGAAACGGTAACACTTACGCAAAAACTTTATACCACATAATTGTAGCTGAAACAATAAACTATCGAACAATACCACATTCGATACCCTACAATGCCATTGTGAATTTTGATGAATTTTTGAACTTTCCACTAATTTTTTGTTTTTTTCAATTGGAATTTTGAACATTTTTTACAAGGCAAACGGCAACACTTATACAAAAACTTTATACTACATAATTGTAGATGAAACGATTACCTATCCAATGGTATCACATAAGATACCTTACAATGCCATTGTGAATTTTAATGAATTTTTGAACTTTAACATTGCACATTTTTGTGCATTTTCAATTGGTTTTCTCAAAATTTCTCCGAAACGGTAACACTTACGCAAAAACTTTATACCACATAATTGTAGCTGAAACAATAAATTATCGAACAATACCACATTCGATACCCTACAATGCCATTGTGAATTTTGATGAATTTTTGAACTTTCCCCTAATTTTTTGTTTTTTTCAATTGGAATTTTGAACATTTTTTACATGGCAAACGGCAACACTTATACAAAAAAACTTTATACTACATAATTGTAGATGAAACGATTACCTATCCAATGGTATCACATTCGATACCCTACAATGCCATTGTGAATTTTGATGAATTTTTGAACTTTCCCCTAATTTTTTGTTTTTTTCAATTGGAATTTTGAACATTTTTTACATGGCAAACGGCAACACTTATACAAAAAAACTTTATACTACATAATTGTAGATGAAACGATTACCTATCCAATGGTATCACATTCGATACCCTACAATGCCATTGTGAATTTTGATGAATTTTTGAACTTTCCCCTAATTTTTTGTTTTTTTCAATTGGAATTTTGAACATTTTTTACAAGGCAAACGGCAACACTTATACAAAAACTTTATACCACATAATTGTAGATGAAACAATTACCTATCCAATGGTATCACATTCGATACCCTACAATGCCATTGTGAACTTTAATGAATTTTTGAACTTTAACATTGCACATTTTTGTGCATTTTCAATTGGTTGTCTCAAAATTTCTCCGAAACGGTAAAACTTACGCAAAAACTTTATACCACATAATTGTAGCTGAAACAATAAACTATCGAACAATACCACATTCGATACCCTACAATGCCATTGTGAATTTTGATGAATTTTTGAACTTTCCCCTAATTTTTTGTTTTTTTCAATTGGAATTTTGAACATTTTTTACATGGCAAACGGCAACACTTATACAAAAAAACTTTATACCACATAATTGTAGATGAAACGATTACCTATCCAATGGTATCACATTCGATACCCTACAATGCCATTGTGAATTTTGATGAATTTTTGAACTTTCCCCTAATTTTTTGTTTTTTTCAATTGGAATTTTGAACATTTTTTACAAGGCAAACGGCAACACTTATACAAAAACTTTATACTACATAATTGTAGATGAAACGATTACCTATCCAATGGTATCACATTAGATACCTTACAATGCCATTGTGAATTTTAATGAATTTTTGAACTTTAACATTGCACATTTTTGTGCATTTTCAATTGGTTGTCTCAAAATTTCTCCGAAACGGTAACACTTACGCAAAAACTTTATACCACATAATTGTAGCTGAAACAATAAACTATCGAACAATACCACATTCGATACCCTACAATGCCATTGTGAATTTTGATGAATTTTTGAACTTTCCACTAATTTTTTGTTTTTTTCAATTGGAATTTTGAACATTTTTTACAAGGCAAACGGCAACACTTATACAAAAACTTTATACTACATAATTGTAGATGAAACGATTACCTATCCAATGGTATCACATAAGATACCTTACAATGCCATTGTGAATTTTAATGAATTTTTGAACTTTAACATTGCACATTTTTGTGCATTTTCAATTGGTTTTCTCAAAATTTCTCCGAAACGGTAACACTTACGCAAAAACTTTATACCACATAATTGTAGCTGAAACAATAAATTATCGAACAATACCACATTCGATACCCTACAATGCCATTGTGAATTTTGATGAATTTTTGAACTTTCCCCTAATTTTTTGTTTTTTTCAATTGGAATTTTGAACATTTTTTACATGGCAAACGGCAACACTTATACAAAAAAACTTTATACTACATAATTGTAGATGAAACGATTACCTATCCAATGGTATCACATTCGATACCCTACAATGCCATTGTGAATTTTGATGAATTTTTGAACTTTCCCCTAATTTTTTGTTTTTTTCAATTGGAATTTTGAACATTTTTTACAAGGCAAACGGCAACACTTATACAAAAACTTTATACTACATAATTGTAGATGAAACGATTACCTATCCAATGGTATCACATTAGATACCTTACAATGCCATTGTGAATTTTAATGAATTTTTGAACTTTAACATTGCACATTTTTGTGCATTTTCAATTGGTTGTCTCAAAATTTCTCCGAAACGGTAACACTTACGCAAAAACTTTATACCACATAATTGTAGCTGAAACAATAAACTATCGAACAATACCACATTCGATACCCTACAATGCCATTGTGAATTTTGATGAATTTTTGAACTTTCCACTAATTTTTTGTTTTTTTCAATTGGAATTTTGAACATTTTTTACAAGGCAAACGGCAACACTTATACAAAAACTTTATACTACATAATTGTAGATGAAACGATTACCTATCCAATGGTATCACATAAGATACCTTACAATGCCATTGTGAATTTTAATGAATTTTTGAACTTTAACATTGCACATTTTTGTGCATTTTCAATTGGTTTTCTCAAAATTTCTCCGAAACGGTAACACTTACGCAAAAACTTTATACCACATAATTGTAGCTGAAACAATAAATTATCGAACAATACCACATTCGATACCCTACAATGCCATTGTGAATTTTGATGAATTTTTGAACTTTCCCCTAATTTTTTGTTTTTTTCAATTGGAATTTTGAACATTTTTTACATGGCAAACGGCAACACTTATACAAAAAAACTTTATACTACATAATTGTAGATGAAACGATTACCTATCCAATGGTATCACATTCGATACCCTACAATGCCATTGTGAATTTTGATGAATTTTTGAACTTTCCCCTAATTTTTTGTTTTTTTCAATTGGAATTTTGAACATTTTTTACAAGGCAAACGGCAACACTTATACAAAAACTTTATACCACATAATTGTAGATGAAACAATTACCTATCCAATGGTATCACATTCGATACCCTACAATGCCATTGTGAATTTTAATGAATTTTTGAACTTTAACATTGCACATTTTTGTGCATTTTCAATTGGTTGTCTCAAAATTTCTCCGAAACGGTAAAACTTACGCAAAAACTTTATACCACATAATTGTAGCTGAAACAATAAACTATCGAACAATACCACATTTGATACCCTACAATGCCATTGTGAATTTTGATGAATTTTTGAGCTTTCCCCTAATTTTTTGTTTTTTTCAATTGGAATTTTGAACATTTTTTACATGGCAAACGGCAACACTTATACAAAAAAACTTTATACCACATAATTGTAGATGAAACGATTACCTATCCAATGGTATCACATTCGATACCCTACAATGCCATTGTGAATTTTGATGAATTTTTGAACTTTCCCCTAATTTTTTGTTTTTTTCAATTGGAATTTTGAACATTTTTTACAAGGCAAACGGCAACACTTATACAAAAACTTTATACTACATAATTGTAGATGAAACGATTACCTATCCAATGGTATCACATTAGATACCTTACAATGCCATTGTGAATTTTAATGAATTTTTGAACTTTAACATTGCACATTTTTGTGCATTTTCAATTGGTTGTCTCAAAATTTCTCCGAAACGGTAACACTTACGCAAAAACTTTATACCACATAATTGTAGCTGAAACAATAAACTATCGAACAATACCACATTCGATACCCTACAATGCCATTGTGAATTTTGATGAATTTTTGAACTTTCCACTAATTTTTTGTTTTTTTCAATTGGAATTTTGAACATTTTTTACAAGGCAAACGGCAACACTTATACAAAAACTTTATACTACATAATTGTAGATGAAACGATTACCTATCCAATGGTATCACATAAGATACCTTACAATGCCATTGTGAATTTTAATGAATTTTTGAACTTTAACATTGCACATTTTTGTGCATTTTCAATTGGTTTTCTCAAAATTTCTCCGAAACGGTAACACTTACGCAAAAACTTTATACCACATAATTGTAGCTGAAACAATAAATTATCGAACAATACCACATTCGATACCCTACAATGCCATTGTGAATTTTGATGAATTTTTGAACTTTCCCCTAATTTTTTGTTTTTTTCAATTGGAATTTTGAACATTTTTTACATGGCAAACGGCAACACTTATACAAAAAAACTTTATACTACATAATTGTAGATGAAACGATTACCTATCCAATGGTATCACATTCGATACCCTACAATGCCATTGTGAATTTTGATGAATTTTTGAACTTTCCCCTAATTTTTTGTTTTTTTCAATTGGAATTTTGAACATTTTTTACAAGGCAAACGGCAACACTTATACAAAAACTTTATACCACATAATTGTAGATGAAACAATTACCTATCCAATGGTATCACATTCGATACCCTACAATGCCATTGTGAATTTTAATGAATTTTTGAACTTTAACATTGCACATTTTTGTGCATTTTCAATTGGTTGTCTCAAAATTTCTCCGAAACGGTAAAACTTACGCAAAAACTTTATACCACATAATTGTAGCTGAAACAATAAACTATCGAACAATACCACATTTGATACCCTACAATGCCATTGTGAATTTTGATGAATTTTTGAACTTTCCCCTAATTTTTTGTTTTTTTCAATTGGAATTTTGAACATTTTTTACATGGCAAACGGCAACACTTATACAAAAAAACTTTATACCACATAATTGTAGATGAAACGATTACCTATCCAATGGTATCACATTCGATACCCTACAATGCCATTGTGAATTTTGATGAATTTTTGAACTTTCCCCTAATTTTTTGTTTTTTTCAATTGGAATTTTGAACATTTTTTACAAGGCAAACGGCAACACTTATACAAAAACTTTATACTACATAATTGTAGATGAAACGATTACCTATCCAATGGTATCACATTAGATACCTTACAATGCCATTGTGAATTTTAATGAATTTTTGAACTTTAACATTGCACATTTTTGTGCATTTTCAATTGGTTGTCTCAAAATTTCTCCGAAACGGTAACACTTACGCAAAAACTTTATACCACATAATTGTAGCTGAAACAATAAACTATCGAACAATACCACATTCGATACCCTACAATGCCATTGTGAATTTTGATGAATTTTTGAACTTTCCACTAATTTTTTGTTTTTTTCAATTGGAATTTTGAACATTTTTTACAAGGCAAACGGCAACACTTATACAAAAACTTTATACTACATAATTGTAGATGAAACGATTACCTATCCAATGGTATCACATAAGATACCTTACAATGCCATTGTGAATTTTAATGAATTTTTGAACTTTAACATTGCACATTTTTGTGCATTTTCAATTGGTTGTCTCAAAATTTCTCCGAAACGGTAACACTTACGCAAAAACTTTTACCACATAATTGTAGCTGAAACAATAAATTATCGAACAATACCACATTCGATACCCTACAATGCCATTGTGAATTTTGATGAATTTTTGAACTTTCCCCTAATTTTTTGTTTTTTTCAATTGGAATTTTGAACATTTTTTACATGGCAAACGGCAACACTTATACAAAAAAACTTTATACTACATAATTGTAGATGAAACGATTACCTATCCAATGGTATCACATTCGATACCCTACAATGCCATTGTGAATTTTGATGAATTTTTGAACTTTCCCCTAATTTTTTGTTTTTTTCAATTGGAATTTTGAACATTTTTTACAAGGCAAACGGCAACACTTATACAAAAACTTTATACCACATAATTGTAGATGAAACAATTACCTATCCAATGGTATCACATTCGATACCCTACAATGCCATTGTGAATTTTAATGAATTTTTGAACTTTAACATTGCACATTTTTGTGCATTTTCAATTGGTTGTCTCAAAATTTCTCCGAAACGGTAACACTTACGCAAAAACTTTATACCACATAATTGTAGCTGAAACAATAAACTATCGAACAATACCACATTCGATACCCTACAATGCCATTGTGAATTTTGATGAATTTTTGAACTTTCCCCTAATTTTTTGTTTTTTTCAATTGGAATTTTGAACATTTTTTACATGGCAAACGGCAACACTTATACAAAAAAACTTTATACCACATAATTGTAGATGAAACGATTACCTATCCAATGGTATCACATTCGATACCCTACAATGCCATTGTGAATTTTGATGAATTTTTGAACTTTCCCCTAATTTTTTGTTTTTTTCAATTGGAATTTTGAACATTTTTTACAAGGCAAACGGCAACACTTATACAAAAACTTTATACTACATAATTGTAGATGAAACGATTACCTATCCAATGGTATCACATTAGATACCTTACAATGCCATTGTGAATTTTAATGAATTTTTGAACTTTAACATTGCACATTTTTGTGCATTTTCAATTGGTTGTCTCAAAATTTCTCCGAAACGGTAACACTTACGCAAAAACTTTATACCACATAATTGTAGCTGAAACAATAAACTATCGAACAATACCACATTCGATACCCTACAATGCCATTGTGAATTTTGATGAATTTTTGAACTTTCCACTAATTTTTTGTTTTTTTCAATTGGAATTTTGAACATTTTTTACAAGGCAAACGGCAACACTTATACAAAAACTTTATACTACATAATTGTAGATGAAACGATTACCTATCCAATGGTATCACATAAGATACCTTACAATGCCATTGTGAATTTTAATGAATTTTTGAACTTTAACATTGCACATTTTTGTGCATTTTCAATTGGTTTTCTCAAAATTTCTCCGAAACGGTAACACTTACGCAAAAACTTTATACCACATAATTGTAGCTGAAACAATAAATTATCGAACAATACCACATTCGATACCCTACAATGCCATTGTGAATTTTGATGAATTTTTGAACTTTCCCCTAATTTTTTGTTTTTTTCAATTGGAATTTTGAACATTTTTTACATGGCAAACGGCAACACTTATACAAAAAAACTTTATACTACATAATTGTAGATGAAACGATTACCTATCCAATGGTATCACATTCGATACCCTACAATGCCATTGTGAATTTTGATGAATTTTTGAACTTTCCCCTAATTTTTTGTTTTTTTCAATTGGAATTTTGAACATTTTTTACAAGGCAAACGGCAACACTTATACAAAAACTTTATACCACATAATTGTAGATGAAACAATTACCTATCCAATGGTATCACATTCGATACCCTACAATGCCATTGTGAATTTTAATGAATTTTTGAACTTTAACATTGCACATTTTTGTGCATTTTCAATTGGTTGTCTCAAAATTTCTCCGAAACGGTAAAACTTACGCAAAAACTTTATACCACATAATTGTAGCTGAAACAATAAACTATCGAACAATACCACATTTGATACCCTACAATGCCATTGTGAATTTTGATGAATTTTTGAACTTTCCCCTAATTTTTTGTTTTTTTCAATTGGAATTTTGAACATTTTTTACATGGCAAACGGCAACACTTATACAAAAAAACTTTATACCACATAATTGTAGATGAAACGATTACCTATCCAATGGTATCACATTCGATACCCTACAATGCCATTGTGAATTTTGATGAATTTTTGAACTTTCCCCTAATTTTTTGTTTTTTTCAATTGGAATTTTGAACATTTTTTACAAGGCAAACGGCAACACTTATACAAAAACTTTATACTACATAATTGTAGATGAAACGATTACCTATCCAATGGTATCACATTAGATACCTTACAATGCCATTGTGAATTTTAATGAATTTTTGAACTTTAACATTGCACATTTTTGTGCATTTTCAATTGGTTGTCTCAAAATTTCTCCGAAACGGTAACACTTACGCAAAAACTTTATACCACATAATTGTAGCTGAAACAATAAACTATCGAACAATACCACATTCGATACCCTACAATGCCATTGTGAATTTTGATGAATTTTTGAACTTTCCACTAATTTTTTGTTTTTTTCAATTGGAATTTTGAACATTTTTTACAAGGCAAACGGCAACACTTATACAAAAACTTTATACTACATAATTGTAGATGAAACGATTACCTATCCAATGGTATCACATAAGATACCTTACAATGCCATTGTGAATTTTAATGAATTTTTGAACTTTAACATTGCACATTTTTGTGCATTTTCAATTGGTTGTCTCAAAATTTCTCCGAAACGGTAACACTTACGCAAAAACTTTTACCACATAATTGTAGCTGAAACAATAAATTATCGAACAATACCACATTCGATACCCTACAATGCCATTGTGAATTTTGATGAATTTTTGAACTTTCCCCTAATTTTTTGTTTTTTTCAATTGGAATTTTGAACATTTTTTACAAGGCAAACGGCAACACTTATACAAAAACTTTATACCACATAATTGTAGATGAAACAATTACCTATCCAATGGTATCACATTCGATACCCTACAATGCCATTGTGAATTTTAATGAATTTTTGAACTTTAACATTGCACATTTTTGTGCATTTTCAATTGGTTGTCTCAAAATTTCTCCGAAACGGTAACACTTACGCAAAAACTTTATACCACATAATTGTAGCTGAAACAATAAACTATCGAACAATACCACATTCGATACCCTACAATGCCATTGTGAATTTTGATGAATTTTTGAACTTTCCCCTAATTTTTTGTTTTTTTCAATTGGAATTTTGAACATTTTTTACATGGCAAACGGCAACACTTATACAAAAAAACTTTATACCACATAATTGTAGATGAAACGATTACCTATCCAATGGTATCACATTCGATACCCTACAATGCCATTGTGAATTTTGATGAATTTTTGAACTTTCCCCTAATTTTTTGTTTTTTTCAATTGGAATTTTGAACATTTTTTACAAGGCAAACGGCAACACTTATACAAAAACTTTATACTACATAATTGTAGATGAAACGATTACCTATCCAATGGTATCACATTAGATACCTTACAATGCCATTGTGAATTTTAATGAATTTTTGAACTTTAACATTGCACATTTTTGTGCATTTTCAATTGGTTGTCTCAAAATTTCTCCGAAACGGTAACACTTACGCAAAAACTTTATACCACATAATTGTAGCTGAAACAATAAACTATCGAACAATACCACATTCGATACCCTACAATGCCATTGTGAATTTTGATGAATTTTTGAACTTTCCACTAATTTTTTGTTTTTTTCAATTGGAATTTTGAACATTTTTTACAAGGCAAACGGCAACACTTATACAAAAACTTTATACTACATAATTGTAGATGAAACGATTACCTATCCAATGGTATCACATAAGATACCTTACAATGCCATTGTGAATTTTAATGAATTTTTGAACTTTAACATTGCACATTTTTGTGCATTTTCAATTGGTTGTCTCAAAATTTCTCCGAAACGGTAACACTTACGCAAAAACTTTATACCACATAATTGTAGCTGAAACAATAAATTATCGAACAATACCACATTCGATACCCTACAATGCCATTGTGAATTTTGATGAATTTTTGAACTTTCCCCTAATTTTTTGTTTTTTTCAATTGGAATTTTGAACATTTTTTACATGGCAAACGGCAACACTTATACAAAAAAACTTTATACTACATAATTGTAGATGAAACGATTACCTATCCAATGGTATCACATTCGATACCCTACAATGCCATTGTGAATTTTGATGAATTTTTGAACTTTCCCCTAATTTTTTGTTTTTTTCAATTGGAATTTTGAACATTTTTTACAAGGCAAACGGCAACACTTATACAAAAACTTTATACCACATAATTGTAGATGAAACAATTACCTATCCAATGGTATCACATTCGATACCCTACAATGCCATTGTGAACTTTAATGAATTTTTGAACTTTAACATTGCACATTTTTGTGCATTTTCAATTGGTTGTCTCAAAATTTCTCCGAAACGGTAAAACTTACGCAAAAACTTTATACCACATAATTGTAGCTGAAACAATAAACTATCGAACAATACCACATTCGATACCCTACAATGCCATTGTGAATTTTGATGAATTTTTGAACTTTCCCCTAATTTTTTGTTTTTTTCAATTGGAATTTTGAACATTTTTTACATGGCAAACGGCAACACTTATACAAAAAAACTTTATACCACATAATTGTAGATGAAACGATTACCTATCCAATGGTATCACATTCGATACCCTACAATGCCATTGTGAATTTTGATGAATTTTTGAACTTTCCCCTAATTTTTTGTTTTTTTCAATTGGAATTTTGAACATTTTTTACAAGGCAAACGGCAACACTTATACAAAAACTTTATACTACATAATTGTAGATGAAACGATTACCTATCCAATGGTATCACATTAGATACCTTACAATGCCATTGTGAATTTTAATGAATTTTTGAACTTTAACATTGCACATTTTTGTGCATTTTCAATTGGTTGTCTCAAAATTTCTCCGAAACGGTAACACTTACGCAAAAACTTTATACCACATAATTGTAGCTGAAACAATAAACTATCGAACAATACCACATTCGATACCCTACAATGCCATTGTGAATTTTGATGAATTTTTGAACTTTCCACTAATTTTTTGTTTTTTTCAATTGGAATTTTGAACATTTTTTACAAGGCAAACGGCAACACTTATACAAAAACTTTATACTACATAATTGTAGATGAAACGATTACCTATCCAATGGTATCACATAAGATACCTTACAATGCCATTGTGAATTTTAATGAATTTTTGAACTTTAACATTGCACATTTTTGTGCATTTTCAATTGGTTTTCTCAAAATTTCTCCGAAACGGTAACACTTACGCAAAAACTTTATACCACATAATTGTAGCTGAAACAATAAATTATCGAACAATACCACATTCGATACCCTACAATGCCATTGTGAATTTTGATGAATTTTTGAACTTTCCCCTAATTTTTTGTTTTTTTCAATTGGAATTTTGAACATTTTTTACATGGCAAACGGCAACACTTATACAAAAAAACTTTATACTACATAATTGTAGATGAAACGATTACCTATCCAATGGTATCACATTCGATACCCTACAATGCCATTGTGAATTTTGATGAATTTTTGAACTTTCCCCTAATTTTTTGTTTTTTTCAATTGGAATTTTGAACATTTTTTACAAGGCAAACGGCAACACTTATACAAAAACTTTATACCACATAATTGTAGATGAAACAATTACCTATCCAATGGTATCACATTCGATACCCTACAATGCCATTGTGAATTTTAATGAATTTTTGAACTTTAACATTGCACATTTTTGTGCATTTTCAATTGGTTGTCTCAAAATTTCTCCGAAACGGTAACACTTACGCAAAAACTTTATACCACATAATTGTAGCTGAAACAATAAACTATCGAACAATACCACATTCGATACCCTACAATGCCATTGTGAATTTTGATGAATTTTTGAACTTTCCCCTAATTTTTTGTTTTTTTCAATTGGAATTTTGAACATTTTTTACATGGCAAACGGCAACACTTATACAAAAAAACTTTATACCACATAATTGTAGATGAAACGATTACCTATCCAATGGTATCACATTCGATACCCTACAATGCCATTGTGAATTTTGATGAATTTTTGAACTTTCCCCTAATTTTTTGTTTTTTTCAATTGGAATTTTGAACATTTTTTACAAGGCAAACGGCAACACTTATACAAAAACTTTATACTACATAATTGTAGATGAAACGATTACCTATCCAATGGTATCACATTAGATACCTTACAATGCCATTGTGAATTTTAATGAATTTTTGAACTTTAACATTGCACATTTTTGTGCATTTTCAATTGGTTGTCTCAAAATTTCTCCGAAACGGTAACACTTACGCAAAAACTTTATACCACATAATTGTAGCTGAAACAATAAACTATCGAACAATACCACATTCGATACCCTACAATGCCATTGTGAATTTTGATGAATTTTTGAACTTTCCACTAATTTTTTGTTTTTTTCAATTGGAATTTTGAACATTTTTTACAAGGCAAACGGCAACACTTATACAAAAACTTTATACTACATAATTGTAGATGAAACGATTACCTATCCAATGGTATCACATAAGATACCTTACAATGCCATTGTGAATTTTAATGAATTTTTGAACTTTAACATTGCACATTTTTGTGCATTTTCAATTGGTTTTCTCAAAATTTCTCCGAAACGGTAACACTTACGCAAAAACTTTATACCACATAATTGTAGCTGAAACAATAAATTATCGAACAATACCACATTCGATACCCTACAATGCCATTGTGAATTTTGATGAATTTTTGAACTTTCCCCTAATTTTTTGTTTTTTTCAATTGGAATTTTGAACATTTTTTACATGGCAAACGGCAACACTTATACAAAAAAACTTTATACTACATAATTGTAGATGAAACGATTACCTATCCAATGGTATCACATTCGATACCCTACAATGCCATTGTGAATTTTGATGAATTTTTGAACTTTCCCCTAATTTTTTGTTTTTTTCAATTGGAATTTTGAACATTTTTTACAAGGCAAACGGCAACACTTATACAAAAACTTTATACCACATAATTGTAGATGAAACAATTACCTATCCAATGGTATCACATTCGATACCCTACAATGCCATTGTGAATTTTAATGAATTTTTGAACTTTAACATTGCACATTTTTGTGCATTTTCAATTGGTTGTCTCAAAATTTCTCCGAAACGGTAAAACTTACGCAAAAACTTTATACCACATAATTGTAGCTGAAACAATAAACTATCGAACAATACCACATTTGATACCCTACAATGCCATTGTGAATTTTGATGAATTTTTGAACTTTCCCCTAATTTTTTGTTTTTTTCAATTGGAATTTTGAACATTTTTTACATGGCAAACGGCAACACTTATACAAAAAAACTTTATACCACATAATTGTAGATGAAACGATTACCTATCCAATGGTATCACATTCGATACCCTACAATGCCATTGTGAATTTTGATGAATTTTTGAACTTTCCCCTAATTTTTTGTTTTTTTCAATTGGAATTTTGAACATTTTTTACAAGGCAAACGGCAACACTTATACAAAAACTTTATACTACATAATTGTAGATGAAACGATTACCTATCCAATGGTATCACATTAGATACCTTACAATGCCATTGTGAATTTTAATGAATTTTTGAACTTTAACATTGCACATTTTTGTGCATTTTCAATTGGTTGTCTCAAAATTTCTCCGAAACGGTAACACTTACGCAAAAACTTTATACCACATAATTGTAGCTGAAACAATAAACTATCGAACAATACCACATTCGATACCCTACAATGCCATTGTGAATTTTGATGAATTTTTGAACTTTCCACTAATTTTTTGTTTTTTTCAATTGGAATTTTGAACATTTTTTACAAGGCAAACGGCAACACTTATACAAAAACTTTATACTACATAATTGTAGATGAAACGATTACCTATCCAATGGTATCACATAAGATACCTTACAATGCCATTGTGAATTTTAATGAATTTTTGAACTTTAACATTGCACATTTTTGTGCATTTTCAATTGGTTTTCTCAAAATTTCTCCGAAACGGTAACACTTACGCAAAAACTTTATACCACATAATTGTAGCTGAAACAATAAATTATCGAACAATACCACATTCGATACCCTACAATGCCATTGTGAATTTTGATGAATTTTTGAACTTTCCCCTAATTTTTTGTTTTTTTCAATTGGAATTTTGAACATTTTTTACATGGCAAACGGCAACACTTATACAAAAAAACTTTATACTACATAATTGTAGATGAAACGATTACCTATCCAATGGTATCACATTCGATACCCTACAATGCCATTGTGAATTTTGATGAATTTTTGAACTTTCCCCTAATTTTTTGTTTTTTTCAATTGGAATTTTGAACATTTTTTACAAGGCAAACGGCAACACTTATACAAAAACTTTATACCACATAATTGTAGATGAAACAATTACCTATCCAATGGTATCACATTCGATACCCTACAATGCCATTGTGAATTTTAATGAATTTTTGAACTTTAACATTGCACATTTTTGTGCATTTTCAATTGGTTGTCTCAAAATTTCTCCGAAACGGTAACACTTACGCAAAAACTTTATACCACATAATTGTAGCTGAAACAATAAACTATCGAACAATACCACATTCGATACCCTACAATGCCATTGTGAATTTTGATGAATTTTTGAACTTTCCCCTAATTTTTTGTTTTTTTCAATTGGAATTTTGAACATTTTTTACATGGCAAACGGCAACACTTATACAAAAAAACTTTATACCACATAATTGTAGATGAAACGATTACCTATCCAATGGTATCACATTCGATACCCTACAATGCCATTGTGAATTTTGATGAATTTTTGAACTTTCCCCTAATTTTTTGTTTTTTTCAATTGGAATTTTGAACATTTTTTACAAGGCAAACGGCAACACTTATACAAAAACTTTATACTACATAATTGTAGATGAAACGATTACCTATCCAATGGTATCACATTAGATACCTTACAATGCCATTGTGAATTTTAATGAATTTTTGAACTTTAACATTGCACATTTTTGTGCATTTTCAATTGGTTGTCTCAAAATTTCTCCGAAACGGTAACACTTACGCAAAAACTTTATACCACATAATTGTAGCTGAAACAATAAACTATCGAACAATACCACATTCGATACCCTACAATGCCATTGTGAATTTTGATGAATTTTTGAACTTTCCACTAATTTTTTGTTTTTTTCAATTGGAATTTTGAACATTTTTTACAAGGCAAACGGCAACACTTATACAAAAACTTTATACTACATAATTGTAGATGAAACGATTACCTATCCAATGGTATCACATAAGATACCTTACAATGCCATTGTGAATTTTAATGAATTTTTGAACTTTAACATTGCACATTTTTGTGCATTTTCAATTGGTTTTCTCAAAATTTCTCCGAAACGGTAACACTTACGCAAAAACTTTATACCACATAATTGTAGCTGAAACAATAAATTATCGAACAATACCACATTCGATACCCTACAATGCCATTGTGAATTTTGATGAATTTTTGAACTTTCCCCTAATTTTTTGTTTTTTTCAATTGGAATTTTGAACATTTTTTACATGGCAAACGGCAACACTTATACAAAAAAACTTTATACTACATAATTGTAGATGAAACGATTACCTATCCAATGGTATCACATTCGATACCCTACAATGCCATTGTGAATTTTGATGAATTTTTGAACTTTCCCCTAATTTTTTGTTTTTTTCAATTGGAATTTTGAACATTTTTTACAAGGCAAACGGCAACACTTATACAAAAACTTTATACCACATAATTGTAGATGAAACAATTACCTATCCAATGGTATCACATTCGATACCCTACAATGCCATTGTGAATTTTAATGAATTTTTGAACTTTAACATTGCACATTTTTGTGCATTTTCAATTGGTTGTCTCAAAATTTCTCCGAAACGGTAAAACTTACGCAAAAACTTTATACCACATAATTGTAGCTGAAACAATAAACTATCGAACAATACCACATTTGATACCCTACAATGCCATTGTGAATTTTGATGAATTTTTGAACTTTCCCCTAATTTTTTGTTTTTTTCAATTGGAATTTTGAACATTTTTTACATGGCAAACGGCAACACTTATACAAAAAAACTTTATACCACATAATTGTAGATGAAACGATTACCTATCCAATGGTATCACATTCGATACCCTACAATGCCATTGTGAATTTTGATGAATTTTTGAACTTTCCCCTAATTTTTTGTTTTTTTCAATTGGAATTTTGAACATTTTTTACAAGGCAAACGGCAACACTTATACAAAAACTTTATACTACATAATTGTAGATGAAACGATTACCTATCCAATGGTATCACATTAGATACCTTACAATGCCATTGTGAATTTTAATGAATTTTTGAACTTTAACATTGCACATTTTTGTGCATTTTCAATTGGTTGTCTCAAAATTTCTCCGAAACGGTAACACTTACGCAAAAACTTTATACCACATAATTGTAGCTGAAACAATAAACTATCGAACAATACCACATTCGATACCCTACAATGCCATTGTGAATTTTGATGAATTTTTGAACTTTCCACTAATTTTTTGTTTTTTTCAATTGGAATTTTGAACATTTTTTACAAGGCAAACGGCAACACTTATACAAAAACTTTATACTACATAATTGTAGATGAAACGATTACCTATCCAATGGTATCACATAAGATACCTTACAATGCCATTGTGAATTTTAATGAATTTTTGAACTTTAACATTGCACATTTTTGTGCATTTTCAATTGGTTGTCTCAAAATTTCTCCGAAACGGTAACACTTACGCAAAAACTTTTACCACATAATTGTAGCTGAAACAATAAATTATCGAACAATACCACATTCGATACCCTACAATGCCATTGTGAATTTTGATGAATTTTTGAACTTTCCCCTAATTTTTTGTTTTTTTCAATTGGAATTTTGAACATTTTTTACAAGGCAAACGGCAACACTTATACAAAAACTTTATACCACATAATTGTAGATGAAACAATTACCTATCCAATGGTATCACATTCGATACCCTACAATGCCATTGTGAATTTTAATGAATTTTTGAACTTTAACATTGCACATTTTTGTGCATTTTCAATTGGTTGTCTCAAAATTTCTCCGAAACGGTAACACTTACGCAAAAACTTTATACCACATAATTGTAGCTGAAACAATAAACTATCGAACAATACCACATTCGATACCCTACAATGCCATTGTGAATTTTGATGAATTTTTGAACTTTCCCCTAATTTTTTGTTTTTTTCAATTGGAATTTTGAACATTTTTTACATGGCAAACGGCAACACTTATACAAAAAAACTTTATACCACATAATTGTAGATGAAACGATTACCTATCCAATGGTATCACATTCGATACCCTACAATGCCATTGTGAATTTTGATGAATTTTTGAACTTTCCCCTAATTTTTTGTTTTTTTCAATTGGAATTTTGAACATTTTTTACAAGGCAAACGGCAACACTTATACAAAAACTTTATACTACATAATTGTAGATGAAACGATTACCTATCCAATGGTATCACATTAGATACCTTACAATGCCATTGTGAATTTTAATGAATTTTTGAACTTTAACATTGCACATTTTTGTGCATTTTCAATTGGTTGTCTCAAAATTTCTCCGAAACGGTAACACTTACGCAAAAACTTTATACCACATAATTGTAGCTGAAACAATAAACTATCGAACAATACCACATTCGATACCCTACAATGCCATTGTGAATTTTGATGAATTTTTGAACTTTCCACTAATTTTTTGTTTTTTTCAATTGGAATTTTGAACATTTTTTACAAGGCAAACGGCAACACTTATACAAAAACTTTATACTACATAATTGTAGATGAAACGATTACCTATCCAATGGTATCACATAAGATACCTTACAATGCCATTGTGAATTTTAATGAATTTTTGAACTTTAACATTGCACATTTTTGTGCATTTTCAATTGGTTGTCTCAAAATTTCTCCGAAACGGTAACACTTACGCAAAAACTTTATACCACATAATTGTAGCTGAAACAATAAATTATCGAACAATACCACATTCGATACCCTACAATGCCATTGTGAATTTTGATGAATTTTTGAACTTTCCCCTAATTTTTTGTTTTTTTCAATTGGAATTTTGAACATTTTTTACATGGCAAACGGCAACACTTATACAAAAAAACTTTATACTACATAATTGTAGATGAAACGATTACCTATCCAATGGTATCACATTCGATACCCTACAATGCCATTGTGAATTTTGATGAATTTTTGAACTTTCCCCTAATTTTTTGTTTTTTTCAATTGGAATTTTGAACATTTTTTACAAGGCAAACGGCAACACTTATACAAAAACTTTATACCACATAATTGTAGATGAAACAATTACCTATCCAATGGTATCACATTCGATACCCTACAATGCCATTGTGAACTTTAATGAATTTTTGAACTTTAACATTGCACATTTTTGTGCATTTTCAATTGGTTGTCTCAAAATTTCTCCGAAACGGTAAAACTTACGCAAAAACTTTATACCACATAATTGTAGCTGAAACAATAAACTATCGAACAATACCACATTCGATACCCTACAATGCCATTGTGAATTTTGATGAATTTTTGAACTTTCCCCTAATTTTTTGTTTTTTTCAATTGGAATTTTGAACATTTTTTACATGGCAAACGGCAACACTTATACAAAAAAACTTTATACCACATAATTGTAGATGAAACGATTACCTATCCAATGGTATCACATTCGATACCCTACAATGCCATTGTGAATTTTGATGAATTTTTGAACTTTCCCCTAATTTTTTGTTTTTTTCAATTGGAATTTTGAACATTTTTTACAAGGCAAACGGCAACACTTATACAAAAACTTTATACTACATAATTGTAGATGAAACGATTACCTATCCAATGGTATCACATTAGATACCTTACAATGCCATTGTGAATTTTAATGAATTTTTGAACTTTAACATTGCACATTTTTGTGCATTTTCAATTGGTTGTCTCAAAATTTCTCCGAAACGGTAACACTTACGCAAAAACTTTATACCACATAATTGTAGCTGAAACAATAAACTATCGAACAATACCACATTCGATACCCTACAATGCCATTGTGAATTTTGATGAATTTTTGAACTTTCCACTAATTTTTTGTTTTTTTCAATTGGAATTTTGAACATTTTTTACAAGGCAAACGGCAACACTTATACAAAAACTTTATACTACATAATTGTAGATGAAACGATTACCTATCCAATGGTATCACATAAGATACCTTACAATGCCATTGTGAATTTTAATGAATTTTTGAACTTTAACATTGCACATTTTTGTGCATTTTCAATTGGTTTTCTCAAAATTTCTCCGAAACGGTAACACTTACGCAAAAACTTTATACCACATAATTGTAGCTGAAACAATAAATTATCGAACAATACCACATTCGATACCCTACAATGCCATTGTGAATTTTGATGAATTTTTGAACTTTCCCCTAATTTTTTGTTTTTTTCAATTGGAATTTTGAACATTTTTTACATGGCAAACGGCAACACTTATACAAAAAAACTTTATACTACATAATTGTAGATGAAACGATTACCTATCCAATGGTATCACATTCGATACCCTACAATGCCATTGTGAATTTTGATGAATTTTTGAACTTTCCCCTAATTTTTTGTTTTTTTCAATTGGAATTTTGAACATTTTTTACAAGGCAAACGGCAACACTTATACAAAAACTTTATACTACATAATTGTAGATGAAACGATTACCTATCCAATGGTATCACATTAGATACCTTACAATGCCATTGTGAATTTTAATGAATTTTTGAACTTTAACATTGCACATTTTTGTGCATTTTCAATTGGTTGTCTCAAAATTTCTCCGAAACGGTAACACTTACGCAAAAACTTTATACCACATAATTGTAGCTGAAACAATAAACTATCGAACAATACCACATTCGATACCCTACAATGCCATTGTGAATTTTGATGAATTTTTGAACTTTCCACTAATTTTTTGTTTTTTTCAATTGGAATTTTGAACATTTTTTACAAGGCAAACGGCAACACTTATACAAAAACTTTATACTACATAATTGTAGATGAAACGATTACCTATCCAATGGTATCACATAAGATACCTTACAATGCCATTGTGAATTTTAATGAATTTTTGAACTTTAACATTGCACATTTTTGTGCATTTTCAATTGGTTTTCTCAAAATTTCTCCGAAACGGTAACACTTACGCAAAAACTTTATACCACATAATTGTAGCTGAAACAATAAATTATCGAACAATACCACATTCGATACCCTACAATGCCATTGTGAATTTTGATGAATTTTTGAACTTTCCCCTAATTTTTTGTTTTTTTCAATTGGAATTTTGAACATTTTTTACATGGCAAACGGCAACACTTATACAAAAAAACTTTATACTACATAATTGTAGATGAAACGATTACCTATCCAATGGTATCACATTCGATACCCTACAATGCCATTGTGAATTTTGATGAATTTTTGAACTTTCCCCTAATTTTTTGTTTTTTTCAATTGGAATTTTGAACATTTTTTACATGGCAAACGGCAACACTTATACAAAAAAACTTTATACTACATAATTGTAGATGAAACGATTACCTATCCAATGGTATCACATTCGATACCCTACAATGCCATTGTGAATTTTGATGAATTTTTGAACTTTCCCCTAATTTTTTGTTTTTTTCAATTGGAATTTTGAACATTTTTTACAAGGCAAACGGCAACACTTATACAAAAACTTTATACCACATAATTGTAGATGAAACAATTACCTATCCAATGGTATCACATTCGATACCCTACAATGCCATTGTGAACTTTAATGAATTTTTGAACTTTAACATTGCACATTTTTGTGCATTTTCAATTGGTTGTCTCAAAATTTCTCCGAAACGGTAAAACTTACGCAAAAACTTTATACCACATAATTGTAGCTGAAACAATAAACTATCGAACAATACCACATTCGATACCCTACAATGCCATTGTGAATTTTGATGAATTTTTGAACTTTCCCCTAATTTTTTGTTTTTTTCAATTGGAATTTTGAACATTTTTTACATGGCAAACGGCAACACTTATACAAAAAAACTTTATACCACATAATTGTAGATGAAACGATTACCTATCCAATGGTATCACATTCGATACCCTACAATGCCATTGTGAATTTTGATGAATTTTTGAACTTTCCCCTAATTTTTTGTTTTTTTCAATTGGAATTTTGAACATTTTTTACAAGGCAAACGGCAACACTTATACAAAAACTTTATACTACATAATTGTAGATGAAACGATTACCTATCCAATGGTATCACATTAGATACCTTACAATGCCATTGTGAATTTTAATGAATTTTTGAACTTTAACATTGCACATTTTTGTGCATTTTCAATTGGTTGTCTCAAAATTTCTCCGAAACGGTAACACTTACGCAAAAACTTTATACCACATAATTGTAGCTGAAACAATAAACTATCGAACAATACCACATTCGATACCCTACAATGCCATTGTGAATTTTGATGAATTTTTGAACTTTCCACTAATTTTTTGTTTTTTTCAATTGGAATTTTGAACATTTTTTACAAGGCAAACGGCAACACTTATACAAAAACTTTATACTACATAATTGTAGATGAAACGATTACCTATCCAATGGTATCACATAAGATACCTTACAATGCCATTGTGAATTTTAATGAATTTTTGAACTTTAACATTGCACATTTTTGTGCATTTTCAATTGGTTTTCTCAAAATTTCTCCGAAACGGTAACACTTACGCAAAAACTTTATACCACATAATTGTAGCTGAAACAATAAATTATCGAACAATACCACATTCGATACCCTACAATGCCATTGTGAATTTTGATGAATTTTTGAACTTTCCCCTAATTTTTTGTTTTTTTCAATTGGAATTTTGAACATTTTTTACATGGCAAACGGCAACACTTATACAAAAAAACTTTATACTACATAATTGTAGATGAAACGATTACCTATCCAATGGTATCACATTCGATACCCTACAATGCCATTGTGAATTTTGATGAATTTTTGAACTTTCCCCTAATTTTTTGTTTTTTTCAATTGGAATTTTGAACATTTTTTACAAGGCAAACGGCAACACTTATACAAAAACTTTATACTACATAATTGTAGATGAAACGATTACCTATCCAATGGTATCACATTAGATACCTTACAATGCCATTGTGAATTTTAATGAATTTTTGAACTTTAACATTGCACATTTTTGTGCATTTTCAATTGGTTGTCTCAAAATTTCTCCGAAACGGTAACACTTACGCAAAAACTTTATACCACATAATTGTAGCTGAAACAATAAACTATCGAACAATACCACATTCGATACCCTACAATGCCATTGTGAATTTTGATGAATTTTTGAACTTTCCACTAATTTTTTGTTTTTTTCAATTGGAATTTTGAACATTTTTTACAAGGCAAACGGCAACACTTATACAAAAACTTTATACTACATAATTGTAGATGAAACGATTACCTATCCAATGGTATCACATAAGATACCTTACAATGCCATTGTGAATTTTAATGAATTTTTGAACTTTAACATTGCACATTTTTGTGCATTTTCAATTGGTTTTCTCAAAATTTCTCCGAAACGGTAACACTTACGCAAAAACTTTATACCACATAATTGTAGCTGAAACAATAAATTATCGAACAATACCACATTCGATACCCTACAATGCCATTGTGAATTTTGATGAATTTTTGAACTTTCCCCTAATTTTTTGTTTTTTTCAATTGGAATTTTGAACATTTTTTACATGGCAAACGGCAACACTTATACAAAAAAACTTTATACTACATAATTGTAGATGAAACGATTACCTATCCAATGGTATCACATTCGATACCCTACAATGCCATTGTGAATTTTGATGAATTTTTGAACTTTCCCCTAATTTTTTGTTTTTTTCAATTGGAATTTTGAACATTTTTTACAAGGCAAACGGCAACACTTATACAAAAACTTTATACCACATAATTGTAGATGAAACAATTACCTATCCAATGGTATCACATTCGATACCCTACAATGCCATTGTGAATTTTAATGAATTTTTGAACTTTAACATTGCACATTTTTGTGCATTTTCAATTGGTTGTCTCAAAATTTCTCCGAAACGGTAAAACTTACGCAAAAACTTTATACCACATAATTGTAGCTGAAACAATAAACTATCGAACAATACCACATTTGATACCCTACAATGCCATTGTGAATTTTGATGAATTTTTGAGCTTTCCCCTAATTTTTTGTTTTTTTCAATTGGAATTTTGAACATTTTTTACATGGCAAACGGCAACACTTATACAAAAAAACTTTATACCACATAATTGTAGATGAAACGATTACCTATCCAATGGTATCACATTCGATACCCTACAATGCCATTGTGAATTTTGATGAATTTTTGAACTTTCCCCTAATTTTTTGTTTTTTTCAATTGGAATTTTGAACATTTTTTACAAGGCAAACGGCAACACTTATACAAAAACTTTATACTACATAATTGTAGATGAAACGATTACCTATCCAATGGTATCACATTAGATACCTTACAATGCCATTGTGAATTTTAATGAATTTTTGAACTTTAACATTGCACATTTTTGTGCATTTTCAATTGGTTGTCTCAAAATTTCTCCGAAACGGTAACACTTACGCAAAAACTTTATACCACATAATTGTAGCTGAAACAATAAACTATCGAACAATACCACATTCGATACCCTACAATGCCATTGTGAATTTTGATGAATTTTTGAACTTTCCACTAATTTTTTGTTTTTTTCAATTGGAATTTTGAACATTTTTTACAAGGCAAACGGCAACACTTATACAAAAACTTTATACTACATAATTGTAGATGAAACGATTACCTATCCAATGGTATCACATAAGATACCTTACAATGCCATTGTGAATTTTAATGAATTTTTGAACTTTAACATTGCACATTTTTGTGCATTTTCAATTGGTTTTCTCAAAATTTCTCCGAAACGGTAACACTTACGCAAAAACTTTATACCACATAATTGTAGCTGAAACAATAAATTATCGAACAATACCACATTCGATACCCTACAATGCCATTGTGAATTTTGATGAATTTTTGAACTTTCCCCTAATTTTTTGTTTTTTTCAATTGGAATTTTGAACATTTTTTACATGGCAAACGGCAACACTTATACAAAAAAACTTTATACTACATAATTGTAGATGAAACGATTACCTATCCAATGGTATCACATTCGATACCCTACAATGCCATTGTGAATTTTGATGAATTTTTGAACTTTCCCCTAATTTTTTGTTTTTTTCAATTGGAATTTTGAACATTTTTTACAAGGCAAACGGCAACACTTATACAAAAACTTTATACCACATAATTGTAGATGAAACAATTACCTATCCAATGGTATCACATTCGATACCCTACAATGCCATTGTGAATTTTAATGAATTTTTGAACTTTAACATTGCACATTTTTGTGCATTTTCAATTGGTTGTCTCAAAATTTCTCCGAAACGGTAAAACTTACGCAAAAACTTTATACCACATAATTGTAGCTGAAACAATAAACTATCGAACAATACCACATTTGATACCCTACAATGCCATTGTGAATTTTGATGAATTTTTGAACTTTCCCCTAATTTTTTGTTTTTTTCAATTGGAATTTTGAACATTTTTTACATGGCAAACGGCAACACTTATACAAAAAAACTTTATACCACATAATTGTAGATGAAACGATTACCTATCCAATGGTATCACATTCGATACCCTACAATGCCATTGTGAATTTTGATGAATTTTTGAACTTTCCCCTAATTTTTTGTTTTTTTCAATTGGAATTTTGAACATTTTTTACAAGGCAAACGGCAACACTTATACAAAAACTTTATACTACATAATTGTAGATGAAACGATTACCTATCCAATGGTATCACATTAGATACCTTACAATGCCATTGTGAATTTTAATGAATTTTTGAACTTTAACATTGCACATTTTTGTGCATTTTCAATTGGTTGTCTCAAAATTTCTCCGAAACGGTAACACTTACGCAAAAACTTTATACCACATAATTGTAGCTGAAACAATAAACTATCGAACAATACCACATTCGATACCCTACAATGCCATTGTGAATTTTGATGAATTTTTGAACTTTCCACTAATTTTTTGTTTTTTTCAATTGGAATTTTGAACATTTTTTACAAGGCAAACGGCAACACTTATACAAAAACTTTATACTACATAATTGTAGATGAAACGATTACCTATCCAATGGTATCACATAAGATACCTTACAATGCCATTGTGAATTTTAATGAATTTTTGAACTTTAACATTGCACATTTTTGTGCATTTTCAATTGGTTGTCTCAAAATTTCTCCGAAACGGTAACACTTACGCAAAAACTTTTACCACATAATTGTAGCTGAAACAATAAATTATCGAACAATACCACATTCGATACCCTACAATGCCATTGTGAATTTTGATGAATTTTTGAACTTTCCCCTAATTTTTTGTTTTTTTCAATTGGAATTTTGAACATTTTTTACATGGCAAACGGCAACACTTATACAAAAAAACTTTATACTACATAATTGTAGATGAAACGATTACCTATCCAATGGTATCACATTCGATACCCTACAATGCCATTGTGAATTTTGATGAATTTTTGAACTTTCCCCTAATTTTTTGTTTTTTTCAATTGGAATTTTGAACATTTTTTACAAGGCAAACGGCAACACTTATACAAAAACTTTATACCACATAATTGTAGATGAAACAATTACCTATCCAATGGTATCACATTCGATACCCTACAATGCCATTGTGAATTTTAATGAATTTTTGAACTTTAACATTGCACATTTTTGTGCATTTTCAATTGGTTGTCTCAAAATTTCTCCGAAACGGTAACACTTACGCAAAAACTTTATACCACATAATTGTAGCTGAAACAATAAACTATCGAACAATACCACATTCGATACCCTACAATGCCATTGTGAATTTTGATGAATTTTTGAACTTTCCCCTAATTTTTTGTTTTTTTCAATTGGAATTTTGAACATTTTTTACATGGCAAACGGCAACACTTATACAAAAAAACTTTATACCACATAATTGTAGATGAAACGATTACCTATCCAATGGTATCACATTCGATACCCTACAATGCCATTGTGAATTTTGATGAATTTTTGAACTTTCCCCTAATTTTTTGTTTTTTTCAATTGGAATTTTGAACATTTTTTACAAGGCAAACGGCAACACTTATACAAAAACTTTATACTACATAATTGTAGATGAAACGATTACCTATCCAATGGTATCACATTAGATACCTTACAATGCCATTGTGAATTTTAATGAATTTTTGAACTTTAACATTGCACATTTTTGTGCATTTTCAATTGGTTGTCTCAAAATTTCTCCGAAACGGTAACACTTACGCAAAAACTTTATACCACATAATTGTAGCTGAAACAATAAACTATCGAACAATACCACATTCGATACCCTACAATGCCATTGTGAATTTTGATGAATTTTTGAACTTTCCACTAATTTTTTGTTTTTTTCAATTGGAATTTTGAACATTTTTTACAAGGCAAACGGCAACACTTATACAAAAACTTTATACTACATAATTGTAGATGAAACGATTACCTATCCAATGGTATCACATAAGATACCTTACAATGCCATTGTGAATTTTAATGAATTTTTGAACTTTAACATTGCACATTTTTGTGCATTTTCAATTGGTTTTCTCAAAATTTCTCCGAAACGGTAACACTTACGCAAAAACTTTATACCACATAATTGTAGCTGAAACAATAAATTATCGAACAATACCACATTCGATACCCTACAATGCCATTGTGAATTTTGATGAATTTTTGAACTTTCCCCTAATTTTTTGTTTTTTTCAATTGGAATTTTGAACATTTTTTACATGGCAAACGGCAACACTTATACAAAAAAACTTTATACTACATAATTGTAGATGAAACGATTACCTATCCAATGGTATCACATTCGATACCCTACAATGCCATTGTGAATTTTGATGAATTTTTGAACTTTCCCCTAATTTTTTGTTTTTTTCAATTGGAATTTTGAACATTTTTTACAAGGCAAACGGCAACACTTATACAAAAACTTTATACCACATAATTGTAGATGAAACAATTACCTATCCAATGGTATCACATTCGATACCCTACAATGCCATTGTGAATTTTAATGAATTTTTGAACTTTAACATTGCACATTTTTGTGCATTTTCAATTGGTTGTCTCAAAATTTCTCCGAAACGGTAAAACTTACGCAAAAACTTTATACCACATAATTGTAGCTGAAACAATAAACTATCGAACAATACCACATTTGATACCCTACAATGCCATTGTGAATTTTGATGAATTTTTGAACTTTCCCCTAATTTTTTGTTTTTTTCAATTGGAATTTTGAACATTTTTTACATGGCAAACGGCAACACTTATACAAAAAAACTTTATACCACATAATTGTAGATGAAACGATTACCTATCCAATGGTATCACATTCGATACCCTACAATGCCATTGTGAATTTTGATGAATTTTTGAACTTTCCCCTAATTTTTTGTTTTTTTCAATTGGAATTTTGAACATTTTTTACAAGGCAAACGGCAACACTTATACAAAAACTTTATACTACATAATTGTAGATGAAACGATTACCTATCCAATGGTATCACATTAGATACCTTACAATGCCATTGTGAATTTTAATGAATTTTTGAACTTTAACATTGCACATTTTTGTGCATTTTCAATTGGTTGTCTCAAAATTTCTCCGAAACGGTAACACTTACGCAAAAACTTTATACCACATAATTGTAGCTGAAACAATAAACTATCGAACAATACCACATTCGATACCCTACAATGCCATTGTGAATTTTGATGAATTTTTGAACTTTCCACTAATTTTTTGTTTTTTTCAATTGGAATTTTGAACATTTTTTACAAGGCAAACGGCAACACTTATACAAAAACTTTATACTACATAATTGTAGATGAAACGATTACCTATCCAATGGTATCACATAAGATACCTTACAATGCCATTGTGAATTTTAATGAATTTTTGAACTTTAACATTGCACATTTTTGTGCATTTTCAATTGGTTGTCTCAAAATTTCTCCGAAACGGTAACACTTACGCAAAAACTTTTACCACATAATTGTAGCTGAAACAATAAATTATCGAACAATACCACATTCGATACCCTACAATGCCATTGTGAATTTTGATGAATTTTTGAACTTTCCCCTAATTTTTTGTTTTTTTCAATTGGAATTTTGAACATTTTTTACAAGGCAAACGGCAACACTTATACAAAAACTTTATACCACATAATTGTAGATGAAACAATTACCTATCCAATGGTATCACATTCGATACCCTACAATGCCATTGTGAATTTTAATGAATTTTTGAACTTTAACATTGCACATTTTTGTGCATTTTCAATTGGTTGTCTCAAAATTTCTCCGAAACGGTAACACTTACGCAAAAACTTTATACCACATAATTGTAGCTGAAACAATAAACTATCGAACAATACCACATTCGATACCCTACAATGCCATTGTGAATTTTGATGAATTTTTGAACTTTCCCCTAATTTTTTGTTTTTTTCAATTGGAATTTTGAACATTTTTTACATGGCAAACGGCAACACTTATACAAAAAAACTTTATACCACATAATTGTAGATGAAACGATTACCTATCCAATGGTATCACATTCGATACCCTACAATGCCATTGTGAATTTTGATGAATTTTTGAACTTTCCCCTAATTTTTTGTTTTTTTCAATTGGAATTTTGAACATTTTTTACAAGGCAAACGGCAACACTTATACAAAAACTTTATACTACATAATTGTAGATGAAACGATTACCTATCCAATGGTATCACATTAGATACCTTACAATGCCATTGTGAATTTTAATGAATTTTTGAACTTTAACATTGCACATTTTTGTGCATTTTCAATTGGTTGTCTCAAAATTTCTCCGAAACGGTAACACTTACGCAAAAACTTTATACCACATAATTGTAGCTGAAACAATAAACTATCGAACAATACCACATTCGATACCCTACAATGCCATTGTGAATTTTGATGAATTTTTGAACTTTCCACTAATTTTTTGTTTTTTTCAATTGGAATTTTGAACATTTTTTACAAGGCAAACGGCAACACTTATACAAAAACTTTATACTACATAATTGTAGATGAAACGATTACCTATCCAATGGTATCACATAAGATACCTTACAATGCCATTGTGAATTTTAATGAATTTTTGAACTTTAACATTGCACATTTTTGTGCATTTTCAATTGGTTGTCTCAAAATTTCTCCGAAACGGTAACACTTACGCAAAAACTTTATACCACATAATTGTAGCTGAAACAATAAATTATCGAACAATACCACATTCGATACCCTACAATGCCATTGTGAATTTTGATGAATTTTTGAACTTTCCCCTAATTTTTTGTTTTTTTCAATTGGAATTTTGAACATTTTTTACATGGCAAACGGCAACACTTATACAAAAAAACTTTATACTACATAATTGTAGATGAAACGATTACCTATCCAATGGTATCACATTCGATACCCTACAATGCCATTGTGAATTTTGATGAATTTTTGAACTTTCCCCTAATTTTTTGTTTTTTTCAATTGGAATTTTGAACATTTTTTACAAGGCAAACGGCAACACTTATACAAAAACTTTATACCACATAATTGTAGATGAAACAATTACCTATCCAATGGTATCACATTCGATACCCTACAATGCCATTGTGAACTTTAATGAATTTTTGAACTTTAACATTGCACATTTTTGTGCATTTTCAATTGGTTGTCTCAAAATTTCTCCGAAACGGTAAAACTTACGCAAAAACTTTATACCACATAATTGTAGCTGAAACAATAAACTATCGAACAATACCACATTCGATACCCTACAATGCCATTGTGAATTTTGATGAATTTTTGAACTTTCCCCTAATTTTTTGTTTTTTTCAATTGGAATTTTGAACATTTTTTACATGGCAAACGGCAACACTTATACAAAAAAACTTTATACCACATAATTGTAGATGAAACGATTACCTATCCAATGGTATCACATTCGATACCCTACAATGCCATTGTGAATTTTGATGAATTTTTGAACTTTCCCCTAATTTTTTGTTTTTTTCAATTGGAATTTTGAACATTTTTTACAAGGCAAACGGCAACACTTATACAAAAACTTTATACTACATAATTGTAGATGAAACGATTACCTATCCAATGGTATCACATTAGATACCTTACAATGCCATTGTGAATTTTAATGAATTTTTGAACTTTAACATTGCACATTTTTGTGCATTTTCAATTGGTTGTCTCAAAATTTCTCCGAAACGGTAACACTTACGCAAAAACTTTATACCACATAATTGTAGCTGAAACAATAAACTATCGAACAATACCACATTCGATACCCTACAATGCCATTGTGAATTTTGATGAATTTTTGAACTTTCCACTAATTTTTTGTTTTTTTCAATTGGAATTTTGAACATTTTTTACAAGGCAAACGGCAACACTTATACAAAAACTTTATACTACATAATTGTAGATGAAACGATTACCTATCCAATGGTATCACATAAGATACCTTACAATGCCATTGTGAATTTTAATGAATTTTTGAACTTTAACATTGCACATTTTTGTGCATTTTCAATTGGTTTTCTCAAAATTTCTCCGAAACGGTAACACTTACGCAAAAACTTTATACCACATAATTGTAGCTGAAACAATAAATTATCGAACAATACCACATTCGATACCCTACAATGCCATTGTGAATTTTGATGAATTTTTGAACTTTCCCCTAATTTTTTGTTTTTTTCAATTGGAATTTTGAACATTTTTTACATGGCAAACGGCAACACTTATACAAAAAAACTTTATACTACATAATTGTAGATGAAACGATTACCTATCCAATGGTATCACATTCGATACCCTACAATGCCATTGTGAATTTTGATGAATTTTTGAACTTTCCCCTAATTTTTTGTTTTTTTCAATTGGAATTTTGAACATTTTTTACAAGGCAAACGGCAACACTTATACAAAAACTTTATACCACATAATTGTAGATGAAACAATTACCTATCCAATGGTATCACATTCGATACCCTACAATGCCATTGTGAATTTTAATGAATTTTTGAACTTTAACATTGCACATTTTTGTGCATTTTCAATTGGTTGTCTCAAAATTTCTCCGAAACGGTAACACTTACGCAAAAACTTTATACCACATAATTGTAGCTGAAACAATAAACTATCGAACAATACCACATTCGATACCCTACAATGCCATTGTGAATTTTGATGAATTTTTGAACTTTCCCCTAATTTTTTGTTTTTTTCAATTGGAATTTTGAACATTTTTTACATGGCAAACGGCAACACTTATACAAAAAAACTTTATACCACATAATTGTAGATGAAACGATTACCTATCCAATGGTATCACATTCGATACCCTACAATGCCATTGTGAATTTTGATGAATTTTTGAACTTTCCCCTAATTTTTTGTTTTTTTCAATTGGAATTTTGAACATTTTTTACAAGGCAAACGGCAACACTTATACAAAAACTTTATACTACATAATTGTAGATGAAACGATTACCTATCCAATGGTATCACATTAGATACCTTACAATGCCATTGTGAATTTTAATGAATTTTTGAACTTTAACATTGCACATTTTTGTGCATTTTCAATTGGTTGTCTCAAAATTTCTCCGAAACGGTAACACTTACGCAAAAACTTTATACCACATAATTGTAGCTGAAACAATAAACTATCGAACAATACCACATTCGATACCCTACAATGCCATTGTGAATTTTGATGAATTTTTGAACTTTCCACTAATTTTTTGTTTTTTTCAATTGGAATTTTGAACATTTTTTACAAGGCAAACGGCAACACTTATACAAAAACTTTATACTACATAATTGTAGATGAAACGATTACCTATCCAATGGTATCACATAAGATACCTTACAATGCCATTGTGAATTTTAATGAATTTTTGAACTTTAACATTGCACATTTTTGTGCATTTTCAATTGGTTTTCTCAAAATTTCTCCGAAACGGTAACACTTACGCAAAAACTTTATACCACATAATTGTAGCTGAAACAATAAATTATCGAACAATACCACATTCGATACCCTACAATGCCATTGTGAATTTTGATGAATTTTTGAACTTTCCCCTAATTTTTTGTTTTTTTCAATTGGAATTTTGAACATTTTTTACATGGCAAACGGCAACACTTATACAAAAAAACTTTATACTACATAATTGTAGATGAAACGATTACCTATCCAATGGTATCACATTCGATACCCTACAATGCCATTGTGAATTTTGATGAATTTTTGAACTTTCCCCTAATTTTTTGTTTTTTTCAATTGGAATTTTGAACATTTTTTACAAGGCAAACGGCAACACTTATACAAAAACTTTATACCACATAATTGTAGATGAAACAATTACCTATCCAATGGTATCACATTCGATACCCTACAATGCCATTGTGAATTTTAATGAATTTTTGAACTTTAACATTGCACATTTTTGTGCATTTTCAATTGGTTGTCTCAAAATTTCTCCGAAACGGTAAAACTTACGCAAAAACTTTATACCACATAATTGTAGCTGAAACAATAAACTATCGAACAATACCACATTTGATACCCTACAATGCCATTGTGAATTTTGATGAATTTTTGAACTTTCCCCTAATTTTTTGTTTTTTTCAATTGGAATTTTGAACATTTTTTACATGGCAAACGGCAACACTTATACAAAAAAACTTTATACCACATAATTGTAGATGAAACGATTACCTATCCAATGGTATCACATTCGATACCCTACAATGCCATTGTGAATTTTGATGAATTTTTGAACTTTCCCCTAATTTTTTGTTTTTTTCAATTGGAATTTTGAACATTTTTTACAAGGCAAACGGCAACACTTATACAAAAACTTTATACTACATAATTGTAGATGAAACGATTACCTATCCAATGGTATCACATTAGATACCTTACAATGCCATTGTGAATTTTAATGAATTTTTGAACTTTAACATTGCACATTTTTGTGCATTTTCAATTGGTTGTCTCAAAATTTCTCCGAAACGGTAACACTTACGCAAAAACTTTATACCACATAATTGTAGCTGAAACAATAAACTATCGAACAATACCACATTCGATACCCTACAATGCCATTGTGAATTTTGATGAATTTTTGAACTTTCCACTAATTTTTTGTTTTTTTCAATTGGAATTTTGAACATTTTTTACAAGGCAAACGGCAACACTTATACAAAAACTTTATACTACATAATTGTAGATGAAACGATTACCTATCCAATGGTATCACATAAGATACCTTACAATGCCATTGTGAATTTTAATGAATTTTTGAACTTTAACATTGCACATTTTTGTGCATTTTCAATTGGTTGTCTCAAAATTTCTCCGAAACGGTAACACTTACGCAAAAACTTTTACCACATAATTGTAGCTGAAACAATAAATTATCGAACAATACCACATTCGATACCCTACAATGCCATTGTGAATTTTGATGAATTTTTGAACTTTCCCCTAATTTTTTGTTTTTTTCAATTGGAATTTTGAACATTTTTTACAAGGCAAACGGCAACACTTATACAAAAACTTTATACCACATAATTGTAGATGAAACAATTACCTATCCAATGGTATCACATTCGATACCCTACAATGCCATTGTGAATTTTAATGAATTTTTGAACTTTAACATTGCACATTTTTGTGCATTTTCAATTGGTTGTCTCAAAATTTCTCCGAAACGGTAACACTTACGCAAAAACTTTATACCACATAATTGTAGCTGAAACAATAAACTATCGAACAATACCACATTCGATACCCTACAATGCCATTGTGAATTTTGATGAATTTTTGAACTTTCCCCTAATTTTTTGTTTTTTTCAATTGGAATTTTGAACATTTTTTACATGGCAAACGGCAACACTTATACAAAAAAACTTTATACCACATAATTGTAGATGAAACGATTACCTATCCAATGGTATCACATTCGATACCCTACAATGCCATTGTGAATTTTGATGAATTTTTGAACTTTCCCCTAATTTTTTGTTTTTTTCAATTGGAATTTTGAACATTTTTTACAAGGCAAACGGCAACACTTATACAAAAACTTTATACTACATAATTGTAGATGAAACGATTACCTATCCAATGGTATCACATTAGATACCTTACAATGCCATTGTGAATTTTAATGAATTTTTGAACTTTAACATTGCACATTTTTGTGCATTTTCAATTGGTTGTCTCAAAATTTCTCCGAAACGGTAACACTTACGCAAAAACTTTATACCACATAATTGTAGCTGAAACAATAAACTATCGAACAATACCACATTCGATACCCTACAATGCCATTGTGAATTTTGATGAATTTTTGAACTTTCCACTAATTTTTTGTTTTTTTCAATTGGAATTTTGAACATTTTTTACAAGGCAAACGGCAACACTTATACAAAAACTTTATACTACATAATTGTAGATGAAACGATTACCTATCCAATGGTATCACATAAGATACCTTACAATGCCATTGTGAATTTTAATGAATTTTTGAACTTTAACATTGCACATTTTTGTGCATTTTCAATTGGTTGTCTCAAAATTTCTCCGAAACGGTAACACTTACGCAAAAACTTTATACCACATAATTGTAGCTGAAACAATAAATTATCGAACAATACCACATTCGATACCCTACAATGCCATTGTGAATTTTGATGAATTTTTGAACTTTCCCCTAATTTTTTGTTTTTTTCAATTGGAATTTTGAACATTTTTTACATGGCAAACGGCAACACTTATACAAAAAAACTTTATACTACATAATTGTAGATGAAACGATTACCTATCCAATGGTATCACATTCGATACCCTACAATGCCATTGTGAATTTTGATGAATTTTTGAACTTTCCCCTAATTTTTTGTTTTTTTCAATTGGAATTTTGAACATTTTTTACAAGGCAAACGGCAACACTTATACAAAAACTTTATACCACATAATTGTAGATGAAACAATTACCTATCCAATGGTATCACATTCGATACCCTACAATGCCATTGTGAACTTTAATGAATTTTTGAACTTTAACATTGCACATTTTTGTGCATTTTCAATTGGTTGTCTCAAAATTTCTCCGAAACGGTAAAACTTACGCAAAAACTTTATACCACATAATTGTAGCTGAAACAATAAACTATCGAACAATACCACATTCGATACCCTACAATGCCATTGTGAATTTTGATGAATTTTTGAACTTTCCCCTAATTTTTTGTTTTTTTCAATTGGAATTTTGAACATTTTTTACATGGCAAACGGCAACACTTATACAAAAAAACTTTATACCACATAATTGTAGATGAAACGATTACCTATCCAATGGTATCACATTCGATACCCTACAATGCCATTGTGAATTTTGATGAATTTTTGAACTTTCCCCTAATTTTTTGTTTTTTTCAATTGGAATTTTGAACATTTTTTACAAGGCAAACGGCAACACTTATACAAAAACTTTATACTACATAATTGTAGATGAAACGATTACCTATCCAATGGTATCACATTAGATACCTTACAATGCCATTGTGAATTTTAATGAATTTTTGAACTTTAACATTGCACATTTTTGTGCATTTTCAATTGGTTGTCTCAAAATTTCTCCGAAACGGTAACACTTACGCAAAAACTTTATACCACATAATTGTAGCTGAAACAATAAACTATCGAACAATACCACATTCGATACCCTACAATGCCATTGTGAATTTTGATGAATTTTTGAACTTTCCACTAATTTTTTGTTTTTTTCAATTGGAATTTTGAACATTTTTTACAAGGCAAACGGCAACACTTATACAAAAACTTTATACTACATAATTGTAGATGAAACGATTACCTATCCAATGGTATCACATAAGATACCTTACAATGCCATTGTGAATTTTAATGAATTTTTGAACTTTAACATTGCACATTTTTGTGCATTTTCAATTGGTTTTCTCAAAATTTCTCCGAAACGGTAACACTTACGCAAAAACTTTATACCACATAATTGTAGCTGAAACAATAAATTATCGAACAATACCACATTCGATACCCTACAATGCCATTGTGAATTTTGATGAATTTTTGAACTTTCCCCTAATTTTTTGTTTTTTTCAATTGGAATTTTGAACATTTTTTACATGGCAAACGGCAACACTTATACAAAAAAACTTTATACTACATAATTGTAGATGAAACGATTACCTATCCAATGGTATCACATTCGATACCCTACAATGCCATTGTGAATTTTGATGAATTTTTGAACTTTCCCCTAATTTTTTGTTTTTTTCAATTGGAATTTTGAACATTTTTTACAAGGCAAACGGCAACACTTATACAAAAACTTTATACTACATAATTGTAGATGAAACGATTACCTATCCAATGGTATCACATTAGATACCTTACAATGCCATTGTGAATTTTAATGAATTTTTGAACTTTAACATTGCACATTTTTGTGCATTTTCAATTGGTTGTCTCAAAATTTCTCCGAAACGGTAACACTTACGCAAAAACTTTATACCACATAATTGTAGCTGAAACAATAAACTATCGAACAATACCACATTCGATACCCTACAATGCCATTGTGAATTTTGATGAATTTTTGAACTTTCCACTAATTTTTTGTTTTTTTCAATTGGAATTTTGAACATTTTTTACAAGGCAAACGGCAACACTTATACAAAAACTTTATACTACATAATTGTAGATGAAACGATTACCTATCCAATGGTATCACATAAGATACCTTACAATGCCATTGTGAATTTTAATGAATTTTTGAACTTTAACATTGCACATTTTTGTGCATTTTCAATTGGTTTTCTCAAAATTTCTCCGAAACGGTAACACTTACGCAAAAACTTTATACCACATAATTGTAGCTGAAACAATAAATTATCGAACAATACCACATTCGATACCCTACAATGCCATTGTGAATTTTGATGAATTTTTGAACTTTCCCCTAATTTTTTGTTTTTTTCAATTGGAATTTTGAACATTTTTTACATGGCAAACGGCAACACTTATACAAAAAAACTTTATACTACATAATTGTAGATGAAACGATTACCTATCCAATGGTATCACATTCGATACCCTACAATGCCATTGTGAATTTTGATGAATTTTTGAACTTTCCCCTAATTTTTTGTTTTTTTCAATTGGAATTTTGAACATTTTTTACAAGGCAAACGGCAACACTTATACAAAAACTTTATACCACATAATTGTAGATGAAACAATTACCTATCCAATGGTATCACATTCGATACCCTACAATGCCATTGTGAATTTTAATGAATTTTTGAACTTTAACATTGCACATTTTTGTGCATTTTCAATTGGTTGTCTCAAAATTTCTCCGAAACGGTAAAACTTACGCAAAAACTTTATACCACATAATTGTAGCTGAAACAATAAACTATCGAACAATACCACATTTGATACCCTACAATGCCATTGTGAATTTTGATGAATTTTTGAGCTTTCCCCTAATTTTTTGTTTTTTTCAATTGGAATTTTGAACATTTTTTACATGGCAAACGGCAACACTTATACAAAAAAACTTTATACCACATAATTGTAGATGAAACGATTACCTATCCAATGGTATCACATTCGATACCCTACAATGCCATTGTGAATTTTGATGAATTTTTGAACTTTCCCCTAATTTTTTGTTTTTTTCAATTGGAATTTTGAACATTTTTTACAAGGCAAACGGCAACACTTATACAAAAACTTTATACTACATAATTGTAGATGAAACGATTACCTATCCAATGGTATCACATTAGATACCTTACAATGCCATTGTGAATTTTAATGAATTTTTGAACTTTAACATTGCACATTTTTGTGCATTTTCAATTGGTTGTCTCAAAATTTCTCCGAAACGGTAACACTTACGCAAAAACTTTATACCACATAATTGTAGCTGAAACAATAAACTATCGAACAATACCACATTCGATACCCTACAATGCCATTGTGAATTTTGATGAATTTTTGAACTTTCCACTAATTTTTTGTTTTTTTCAATTGGAATTTTGAACATTTTTTACAAGGCAAACGGCAACACTTATACAAAAACTTTATACTACATAATTGTAGATGAAACGATTACCTATCCAATGGTATCACATAAGATACCTTACAATGCCATTGTGAATTTTAATGAATTTTTGAACTTTAACATTGCACATTTTTGTGCATTTTCAATTGGTTTTCTCAAAATTTCTCCGAAACGGTAACACTTACGCAAAAACTTTATACCACATAATTGTAGCTGAAACAATAAATTATCGAACAATACCACATTCGATACCCTACAATGCCATTGTGAATTTTGATGAATTTTTGAACTTTCCCCTAATTTTTTGTTTTTTTCAATTGGAATTTTGAACATTTTTTACATGGCAAACGGCAACACTTATACAAAAAAACTTTATACTACATAATTGTAGATGAAACGATTACCTATCCAATGGTATCACATTCGATACCCTACAATGCCATTGTGAATTTTGATGAATTTTTGAACTTTCCCCTAATTTTTTGTTTTTTTCAATTGGAATTTTGAACATTTTTTACAAGGCAAACGGCAACACTTATACAAAAACTTTATACTACATAATTGTAGATGAAACGATTACCTATCCAATGGTATCACATTAGATACCTTACAATGCCATTGTGAATTTTAATGAATTTTTGAACTTTAACATTGCACATTTTTGTGCATTTTCAATTGGTTGTCTCAAAATTTCTCCGAAACGGTAACACTTACGCAAAAACTTTATACCACATAATTGTAGCTGAAACAATAAACTATCGAACAATACCACATTCGATACCCTACAATGCCATTGTGAATTTTGATGAATTTTTGAACTTTCCACTAATTTTTTGTTTTTTTCAATTGGAATTTTGAACATTTTTTACAAGGCAAACGGCAACACTTATACAAAAACTTTATACTACATAATTGTAGATGAAACGATTACCTATCCAATGGTATCACATAAGATACCTTACAATGCCATTGTGAATTTTAATGAATTTTTGAACTTTAACATTGCACATTTTTGTGCATTTTCAATTGGTTTTCTCAAAATTTCTCCGAAACGGTAACACTTACGCAAAAACTTTATACCACATAATTGTAGCTGAAACAATAAATTATCGAACAATACCACATTCGATACCCTACAATGCCATTGTGAATTTTGATGAATTTTTGAACTTTCCCCTAATTTTTTGTTTTTTTCAATTGGAATTTTGAACATTTTTTACATGGCAAACGGCAACACTTATACAAAAAAACTTTATACTACATAATTGTAGATGAAACGATTACCTATCCAATGGTATCACATTCGATACCCTACAATGCCATTGTGAATTTTGATGAATTTTTGAACTTTCCCCTAATTTTTTGTTTTTTTCAATTGGAATTTTGAACATTTTTTACAAGGCAAACGGCAACACTTATACAAAAACTTTATACCACATAATTGTAGATGAAACAATTACCTATCCAATGGTATCACATTCGATACCCTACAATGCCATTGTGAATTTTAATGAATTTTTGAACTTTAACATTGCACATTTTTGTGCATTTTCAATTGGTTGTCTCAAAATTTCTCCGAAACGGTAAAACTTACGCAAAAACTTTATACCACATAATTGTAGCTGAAACAATAAACTATCGAACAATACCACATTTGATACCCTACAATGCCATTGTGAATTTTGATGAATTTTTGAGCTTTCCCCTAATTTTTTGTTTTTTTCAATTGGAATTTTGAACATTTTTTACATGGCAAACGGCAACACTTATACAAAAAAACTTTATACCACATAATTGTAGATGAAACGATTACCTATCCAATGGTATCACATTCGATACCCTACAATGCCATTGTGAATTTTGATGAATTTTTGAACTTTCCCCTAATTTTTTGTTTTTTTCAATTGGAATTTTGAACATTTTTTACAAGGCAAACGGCAACACTTATACAAAAACTTTATACTACATAATTGTAGATGAAACGATTACCTATCCAATGGTATCACATTAGATACCTTACAATGCCATTGTGAATTTTAATGAATTTTTGAACTTTAACATTGCACATTTTTGTGCATTTTCAATTGGTTGTCTCAAAATTTCTCCGAAACGGTAACACTTACGCAAAAACTTTATACCACATAATTGTAGCTGAAACAATAAACTATCGAACAATACCACATTCGATACCCTACAATGCCATTGTGAATTTTGATGAATTTTTGAACTTTCCACTAATTTTTTGTTTTTTTCAATTGGAATTTTGAACATTTTTTACAAGGCAAACGGCAACACTTATACAAAAACTTTATACTACATAATTGTAGATGAAACGATTACCTATCCAATGGTATCACATAAGATACCTTACAATGCCATTGTGAATTTTAATGAATTTTTGAACTTTAACATTGCACATTTTTGTGCATTTTCAATTGGTTTTCTCAAAATTTCTCCGAAACGGTAACACTTACGCAAAAACTTTATACCACATAATTGTAGCTGAAACAATAAATTATCGAACAATACCACATTCGATACCCTACAATGCCATTGTGAATTTTGATGAATTTTTGAACTTTCCCCTAATTTTTTGTTTTTTTCAATTGGAATTTTGAACATTTTTTACATGGCAAACGGCAACACTTATACAAAAAAACTTTATACTACATAATTGTAGATGAAACGATTACCTATCCAATGGTATCACATTCGATACCCTACAATGCCATTGTGAATTTTGATGAATTTTTGAACTTTCCCCTAATTTTTTGTTTTTTTCAATTGGAATTTTGAACATTTTTTACAAGGCAAACGGCAACACTTATACAAAAACTTTATACCACATAATTGTAGATGAAACAATTACCTATCCAATGGTATCACATTCGATACCCTACAATGCCATTGTGAATTTTAATGAATTTTTGAACTTTAACATTGCACATTTTTGTGCATTTTCAATTGGTTGTCTCAAAATTTCTCCGAAACGGTAAAACTTACGCAAAAACTTTATACCACATAATTGTAGCTGAAACAATAAACTATCGAACAATACCACATTTGATACCCTACAATGCCATTGTGAATTTTGATGAATTTTTGAACTTTCCCCTAATTTTTTGTTTTTTTCAATTGGAATTTTGAACATTTTTTACATGGCAAACGGCAACACTTATACAAAAAAACTTTATACCACATAATTGTAGATGAAACGATTACCTATCCAATGGTATCACATTCGATACCCTACAATGCCATTGTGAATTTTGATGAATTTTTGAACTTTCCCCTAATTTTTTGTTTTTTTCAATTGGAATTTTGAACATTTTTTACAAGGCAAACGGCAACACTTATACAAAAACTTTATACTACATAATTGTAGATGAAACGATTACCTATCCAATGGTATCACATTAGATACCTTACAATGCCATTGTGAATTTTAATGAATTTTTGAACTTTAACATTGCACATTTTTGTGCATTTTCAATTGGTTGTCTCAAAATTTCTCCGAAACGGTAACACTTACGCAAAAACTTTATACCACATAATTGTAGCTGAAACAATAAACTATCGAACAATACCACATTCGATACCCTACAATGCCATTGTGAATTTTGATGAATTTTTGAACTTTCCACTAATTTTTTGTTTTTTTCAATTGGAATTTTGAACATTTTTTACAAGGCAAACGGCAACACTTATACAAAAACTTTATACTACATAATTGTAGATGAAACGATTACCTATCCAATGGTATCACATAAGATACCTTACAATGCCATTGTGAATTTTAATGAATTTTTGAACTTTAACATTGCACATTTTTGTGCATTTTCAATTGGTTGTCTCAAAATTTCTCCGAAACGGTAACACTTACGCAAAAACTTTTACCACATAATTGTAGCTGAAACAATAAATTATCGAACAATACCACATTCGATACCCTACAATGCCATTGTGAATTTTGATGAATTTTTGAACTTTCCCCTAATTTTTTGTTTTTTTCAATTGGAATTTTGAACATTTTTTACAAGGCAAACGGCAACACTTATACAAAAATTTTATACCACATAATTGTAGATGAAACAATTACCTATCCAATGGTATCACATTCGATACCCTACAATGCCATTGTGAATTTTAATGAATTTTTGAACTTTAACATTGCACATTTTTGTGCATTTTCAATTGGTTGTCTCAAAATTTCTCCGAAACGGTAACACTTACGCAAAAACTTTATACCACATAATTGTAGCTGAAACAATAAACTATCGAACAATACCACATTCGATACCCTACAATGCCATTGTGAATTTTGATGAATTTTTGAACTTTCCCCTAATTTTTTGTTTTTTTCAATTGGAATTTTGAACATTTTTTACATGGCAAACGGCAACACTTATACAAAAAAACTTTATACCACATAATTGTAGATGAAACGATTACCTATCCAATGGTATCACATTCGATACCCTACAATGCCATTGTGAATTTTGATGAATTTTTGAACTTTCCCCTAATTTTTTGTTTTTTTCAATTGGAATTTTGAACATTTTTTACAAGGCAAACGGCAACACTTATACAAAAACTTTATACTACATAATTGTAGATGAAACGATTACCTATCCAATGGTATCACATTAGATACCTTACAATGCCATTGTGAATTTTAATGAATTTTTGAACTTTAACATTGCACATTTTTGTGCATTTTCAATTGGTTGTCTCAAAATTTCTCCGAAACGGTAACACTTACGCAAAAACTTTATACCACATAATTGTAGCTGAAACAATAAACTATCGAACAATACCACATTCGATACCCTACAATGCCATTGTGAATTTTGATGAATTTTTGAACTTTCCACTAATTTTTTGTTTTTTTCAATTGGAATTTTGAACATTTTTTACAAGGCAAACGGCAACACTTATACAAAAACTTTATACTACATAATTGTAGATGAAACGATTACCTATCCAATGGTATCACATAAGATACCTTACAATGCCATTGTGAATTTTAATGAATTTTTGAACTTTAACATTGCACATTTTTGTGCATTTTCAATTGGTTGTCTCAAAATTTCTCCGAAACGGTAACACTTACGCAAAAACTTTATACCACATAATTGTAGCTGAAACAATAAATTATCGAACAATACCACATTCGATACCCTACAATGCCATTGTGAATTTTGATGAATTTTTGAACTTTCCCCTAATTTTTTGTTTTTTTCAATTGGAATTTTGAACATTTTTTACATGGCAAACGGCAACACTTATACAAAAAAACTTTATACTACATAATTGTAGATGAAACGATTACCTATCCAATGGTATCACATTCGATACCCTACAATGCCATTGTGAATTTTGATGAATTTTTGAACTTTCCCCTAATTTTTTGTTTTTTTCAATTGGAATTTTGAACATTTTTTACAAGGCAAACGGCAACACTTATACAAAAACTTTATACCACATAATTGTAGATGAAACAATTACCTATCCAATGGTATCACATTCGATACCCTACAATGCCATTGTGAACTTTAATGAATTTTTGAACTTTAACATTGCACATTTTTGTGCATTTTCAATTGGTTGTCTCAAAATTTCTCCGAAACGGTAAAACTTACGCAAAAACTTTATACCACATAATTGTAGCTGAAACAATAAACTATCGAACAATACCACATTCGATACCCTACAATGCCATTGTGAATTTTGATGAATTTTTGAACTTTCCCCTAATTTTTTGTTTTTTTCAATTGGAATTTTGAACATTTTTTACATGGCAAACGGCAACACTTATACAAAAAAACTTTATACCACATAATTGTAGATGAAACGATTACCTATCCAATGGTATCACATTCGATACCCTACAATGCCATTGTGAATTTTGATGAATTTTTGAACTTTCCCCTAATTTTTTGTTTTTTTCAATTGGAATTTTGAACATTTTTTACAAGGCAAACGGCAACACTTATACAAAAACTTTATACTACATAATTGTAGATGAAACGATTACCTATCCAATGGTATCACATTAGATACCTTACAATGCCATTGTGAATTTTAATGAATTTTTGAACTTTAACATTGCACATTTTTGTGCATTTTCAATTGGTTGTCTCAAAATTTCTCCGAAACGGTAACACTTACGCAAAAACTTTATACCACATAATTGTAGCTGAAACAATAAACTATCGAACAATACCACATTCGATACCCTACAATGCCATTGTGAATTTTGATGAATTTTTGAACTTTCCACTAATTTTTTGTTTTTTTCAATTGGAATTTTGAACATTTTTTACAAGGCAAACGGCAACACTTATACAAAAACTTTATACTACATAATTGTAGATGAAACGATTACCTATCCAATGGTATCACATAAGATACCTTACAATGCCATTGTGAATTTTAATGAATTTTTGAACTTTAACATTGCACATTTTTGTGCATTTTCAATTGGTTTTCTCAAAATTTCTCCGAAACGGTAACACTTACGCAAAAACTTTATACCACATAATTGTAGCTGAAACAATAAATTATCGAACAATACCACATTCGATACCCTACAATGCCATTGTGAATTTTGATGAATTTTTGAACTTTCCCCTAATTTTTTGTTTTTTTCAATTGGAATTTTGAACATTTTTTACATGGCAAACGGCAACACTTATACAAAAAAACTTTATACTACATAATTGTAGATGAAACGATTACCTATCCAATGGTATCACATTCGATACCCTACAATGCCATTGTGAATTTTGATGAATTTTTGAACTTTCCCCTAATTTTTTGTTTTTTTCAATTGGAATTTTGAACATTTTTTACAAGGCAAACGGCAACACTTATACAAAAACTTTATACCACATAATTGTAGATGAAACAATTACCTATCCAATGGTATCACATTCGATACCCTACAATGCCATTGTGAATTTTAATGAATTTTTGAACTTTAACATTGCACATTTTTGTGCATTTTCAATTGGTTGTCTCAAAATTTCTCCGAAACGGTAAAACTTACGCAAAAACTTTATACCACATAATTGTAGCTGAAACAATAAACTATCGAACAATACCACATTTGATACCCTACAATGCCATTGTGAATTTTGATGAATTTTTGAACTTTCCCCTAATTTTTTGTTTTTTTCAATTGGAATTTTGAACATTTTTTACATGGCAAACGGCAACACTTATACAAAAAAACTTTATACCACATAATTGTAGATGAAACGATTACCTATCCAATGGTATCACATTCGATACCCTACAATGCCATTGTGAATTTTGATGAATTTTTGAACTTTCCCCTAATTTTTTGTTTTTTTCAATTGGAATTTTGAACATTTTTTACAAGGCAAACGGCAACACTTATACAAAAACTTTATACTACATAATTGTAGATGAAACGATTACCTATCCAATGGTATCACATTAGATACCTTACAATGCCATTGTGAATTTTAATGAATTTTTGAACTTTAACATTGCACATTTTTGTGCATTTTCAATTGGTTGTCTCAAAATTTCTCCGAAACGGTAACACTTACGCAAAAACTTTATACCACATAATTGTAGCTGAAACAATAAACTATCGAACAATACCACATTCGATACCCTACAATGCCATTGTGAATTTTGATGAATTTTTGAACTTTCCACTAATTTTTTGTTTTTTTCAATTGGAATTTTGAACATTTTTTACAAGGCAAACGGCAACACTTATACAAAAACTTTATACTACATAATTGTAGATGAAACGATTACCTATCCAATGGTATCACATAAGATACCTTACAATGCCATTGTGAATTTTAATGAATTTTTGAACTTTAACATTGCACATTTTTGTGCATTTTCAATTGGTTGTCTCAAAATTTCTCCGAAACGGTAACACTTACGCAAAAACTTTTACCACATAATTGTAGCTGAAACAATAAATTATCGAACAATACCACATTCGATACCCTACAATGCCATTGTGAATTTTGATGAATTTTTGAACTTTCCCCTAATTTTTTGTTTTTTTCAATTGGAATTTTGAACATTTTTTACATGGCAAACGGCAACACTTATACAAAAAAACTTTATACTACATAATTGTAGATGAAACGATTACCTATCCAATGGTATCACATTCGATACCCTACAATGCCATTGTGAATTTTGATGAATTTTTGAACTTTCCCCTAATTTTTTGTTTTTTTCAATTGGAATTTTGAACATTTTTTACAAGGCAAACGGCAACACTTATACAAAAACTTTATACCACATAATTGTAGATGAAACAATTACCTATCCAATGGTATCACATTCGATACCCTACAATGCCATTGTGAATTTTAATGAATTTTTGAACTTTAACATTGCACATTTTTGTGCATTTTCAATTGGTTGTCTCAAAATTTCTCCGAAACGGTAACACTTACGCAAAAACTTTATACCACATAATTGTAGCTGAAACAATAAACTATCGAACAATACCACATTCGATACCCTACAATGCCATTGTGAATTTTGATGAATTTTTGAACTTTCCCCTAATTTTTTGTTTTTTTCAATTGGAATTTTGAACATTTTTTACATGGCAAACGGCAACACTTATACAAAAAAACTTTATACCACATAATTGTAGATGAAACGATTACCTATCCAATGGTATCACATTCGATACCCTACAATGCCATTGTGAATTTTGATGAATTTTTGAACTTTCCCCTAATTTTTTGTTTTTTTCAATTGGAATTTTGAACATTTTTTACAAGGCAAACGGCAACACTTATACAAAAACTTTATACTACATAATTGTAGATGAAACGATTACCTATCCAATGGTATCACATTAGATACCTTACAATGCCATTGTGAATTTTAATGAATTTTTGAACTTTAACATTGCACATTTTTGTGCATTTTCAATTGGTTGTCTCAAAATTTCTCCGAAACGGTAACACTTACGCAAAAACTTTATACCACATAATTGTAGCTGAAACAATAAACTATCGAACAATACCACATTCGATACCCTACAATGCCATTGTGAATTTTGATGAATTTTTGAACTTTCCACTAATTTTTTGTTTTTTTCAATTGGAATTTTGAACATTTTTTACAAGGCAAACGGCAACACTTATACAAAAACTTTATACTACATAATTGTAGATGAAACGATTACCTATCCAATGGTATCACATAAGATACCTTACAATGCCATTGTGAATTTTAATGAATTTTTGAACTTTAACATTGCACATTTTTGTGCATTTTCAATTGGTTTTCTCAAAATTTCTCCGAAACGGTAACACTTACGCAAAAACTTTATACCACATAATTGTAGCTGAAACAATAAATTATCGAACAATACCACATTCGATACCCTACAATGCCATTGTGAATTTTGATGAATTTTTGAACTTTCCCCTAATTTTTTGTTTTTTTCAATTGGAATTTTGAACATTTTTTACATGGCAAACGGCAACACTTATACAAAAAAACTTTATACTACATAATTGTAGATGAAACGATTACCTATCCAATGGTATCACATTCGATACCCTACAATGCCATTGTGAATTTTGATGAATTTTTGAACTTTCCCCTAATTTTTTGTTTTTTTCAATTGGAATTTTGAACATTTTTTACAAGGCAAACGGCAACACTTATACAAAAACTTTATACCACATAATTGTAGATGAAACAATTACCTATCCAATGGTATCACATTCGATACCCTACAATGCCATTGTGAATTTTAATGAATTTTTGAACTTTAACATTGCACATTTTTGTGCATTTTCAATTGGTTGTCTCAAAATTTCTCCGAAACGGTAAAACTTACGCAAAAACTTTATACCACATAATTGTAGCTGAAACAATAAACTATCGAACAATACCACATTTGATACCCTACAATGCCATTGTGAATTTTGATGAATTTTTGAGCTTTCCCCTAATTTTTTGTTTTTTTCAATTGGAATTTTGAACATTTTTTACATGGCAAACGGCAACACTTATACAAAAAAACTTTATACCACATAATTGTAGATGAAACGATTACCTATCCAATGGTATCACATTCGATACCCTACAATGCCATTGTGAATTTTGATGAATTTTTGAACTTTCCCCTAATTTTTTGTTTTTTTCAATTGGAATTTTGAACATTTTTTACAAGGCAAACGGCAACACTTATACAAAAACTTTATACTACATAATTGTAGATGAAACGATTACCTATCCAATGGTATCACATTAGATACCTTACAATGCCATTGTGAATTTTAATGAATTTTTGAACTTTAACATTGCACATTTTTGTGCATTTTCAATTGGTTGTCTCAAAATTTCTCCGAAACGGTAACACTTACGCAAAAACTTTATACCACATAATTGTAGCTGAAACAATAAACTATCGAACAATACCACATTCGATACCCTACAATGCCATTGTGAATTTTGATGAATTTTTGAACTTTCCACTAATTTTTTGTTTTTTTCAATTGGAATTTTGAACATTTTTTACAAGGCAAACGGCAACACTTATACAAAAACTTTATACTACATAATTGTAGATGAAACGATTACCTATCCAATGGTATCACATAAGATACCTTACAATGCCATTGTGAATTTTAATGAATTTTTGAACTTTAACATTGCACATTTTTGTGCATTTTCAATTGGTTTTCTCAAAATTTCTCCGAAACGGTAACACTTACGCAAAAACTTTATACCACATAATTGTAGCTGAAACAATAAATTATCGAACAATACCACATTCGATACCCTACAATGCCATTGTGAATTTTGATGAATTTTTGAACTTTCCCCTAATTTTTTGTTTTTTTCAATTGGAATTTTGAACATTTTTTACATGGCAAACGGCAACACTTATACAAAAAAACTTTATACTACATAATTGTAGATGAAACGATTACCTATCCAATGGTATCACATTCGATACCCTACAATGCCATTGTGAATTTTGATGAATTTTTGAACTTTCCCCTAATTTTTTGTTTTTTTCAATTGGAATTTTGAACATTTTTTACAAGGCAAACGGCAACACTTATACAAAAACTTTATACCACATAATTGTAGATGAAACAATTACCTATCCAATGGTATCACATTCGATACCCTACAATGCCATTGTGAATTTTAATGAATTTTTGAACTTTAACATTGCACATTTTTGTGCATTTTCAATTGGTTGTCTCAAAATTTCTCCGAAACGGTAAAACTTACGCAAAAACTTTATACCACATAATTGTAGCTGAAACAATAAACTATCGAACAATACCACATTTGATACCCTACAATGCCATTGTGAATTTTGATGAATTTTTGAACTTTCCCCTAATTTTTTGTTTTTTTCAATTGGAATTTTGAACATTTTTTACATGGCAAACGGCAACACTTATACAAAAAAACTTTATACCACATAATTGTAGATGAAACGATTACCTATCCAATGGTATCACATTCGATACCCTACAATGCCATTGTGAATTTTGATGAATTTTTGAACTTTCCCCTAATTTTTTGTTTTTTTCAATTGGAATTTTGAACATTTTTTACAAGGCAAACGGCAACACTTATACAAAAACTTTATACTACATAATTGTAGATGAAACGATTACCTATCCAATGGTATCACATTAGATACCTTACAATGCCATTGTGAATTTTAATGAATTTTTGAACTTTAACATTGCACATTTTTGTGCATTTTCAATTGGTTGTCTCAAAATTTCTCCGAAACGGTAACACTTACGCAAAAACTTTATACCACATAATTGTAGCTGAAACAATAAACTATCGAACAATACCACATTCGATACCCTACAATGCCATTGTGAATTTTGATGAATTTTTGAACTTTCCACTAATTTTTTGTTTTTTTCAATTGGAATTTTGAACATTTTTTACAAGGCAAACGGCAACACTTATACAAAAACTTTATACTACATAATTGTAGATGAAACGATTACCTATCCAATGGTATCACATAAGATACCTTACAATGCCATTGTGAATTTTAATGAATTTTTGAACTTTAACATTGCACATTTTTGTGCATTTTCAATTGGTTGTCTCAAAATTTCTCCGAAACGGTAACACTTACGCAAAAACTTTTACCACATAATTGTAGCTGAAACAATAAATTATCGAACAATACCACATTCGATACCCTACAATGCCATTGTGAATTTTGATGAATTTTTGAACTTTCCCCTAATTTTTTGTTTTTTTCAATTGGAATTTTGAACATTTTTTACATGGCAAACGGCAACACTTATACAAAAAAACTTTATACTACATAATTGTAGATGAAACGATTACCTATCCAATGGTATCACATTCGATACCCTACAATGCCATTGTGAATTTTGATGAATTTTTGAACTTTCCCCTAATTTTTTGTTTTTTTCAATTGGAATTTTGAACATTTTTTACAAGGCAAACGGCAACACTTATACAAAAACTTTATACCACATAATTGTAGATGAAACAATTACCTATCCAATGGTATCACATTCGATACCCTACAATGCCATTGTGAATTTTAATGAATTTTTGAACTTTAACATTGCACATTTTTGTGCATTTTCAATTGGTTGTCTCAAAATTTCTCCGAAACGGTAACACTTACGCAAAAACTTTATACCACATAATTGTAGCTGAAACAATAAACTATCGAACAATACCACATTCGATACCCTACAATGCCATTGTGAATTTTGATGAATTTTTGAACTTTCCCCTAATTTTTTGTTTTTTTCAATTGGAATTTTGAACATTTTTTACATGGCAAACGGCAACACTTATACAAAAAAACTTTATACCACATAATTGTAGATGAAACGATTACCTATCCAATGGTATCACATTCGATACCCTACAATGCCATTGTGAATTTTGATGAATTTTTGAACTTTCCCCTAATTTTTTGTTTTTTTCAATTGGAATTTTGAACATTTTTTACAAGGCAAACGGCAACACTTATACAAAAACTTTATACTACATAATTGTAGATGAAACGATTACCTATCCAATGGTATCACATTAGATACCTTACAATGCCATTGTGAATTTTAATGAATTTTTGAACTTTAACATTGCACATTTTTGTGCATTTTCAATTGGTTGTCTCAAAATTTCTCCGAAACGGTAACACTTACGCAAAAACTTTATACCACATAATTGTAGCTGAAACAATAAACTATCGAACAATACCACATTCGATACCCTACAATGCCATTGTGAATTTTGATGAATTTTTGAACTTTCCACTAATTTTTTGTTTTTTTCAATTGGAATTTTGAACATTTTTTACAAGGCAAACGGCAACACTTATACAAAAACTTTATACTACATAATTGTAGATGAAACGATTACCTATCCAATGGTATCACATAAGATACCTTACAATGCCATTGTGAATTTTAATGAATTTTTGAACTTTAACATTGCACATTTTTGTGCATTTTCAATTGGTTTTCTCAAAATTTCTCCGAAACGGTAACACTTACGCAAAAACTTTATACCACATAATTGTAGCTGAAACAATAAATTATCGAACAATACCACATTCGATACCCTACAATGCCATTGTGAATTTTGATGAATTTTTGAACTTTCCCCTAATTTTTTGTTTTTTTCAATTGGAATTTTGAACATTTTTTACATGGCAAACGGCAACACTTATACAAAAAAACTTTATACTACATAATTGTAGATGAAACGATTACCTATCCAATGGTATCACATTCGATACCCTACAATGCCATTGTGAATTTTGATGAATTTTTGAACTTTCCCCTAATTTTTTGTTTTTTTCAATTGGAATTTTGAACATTTTTTACAAGGCAAACGGCAACACTTATACAAAAACTTTATACCACATAATTGTAGATGAAACAATTACCTATCCAATGGTATCACATTCGATACCCTACAATGCCATTGTGAATTTTAATGAATTTTTGAACTTTAACATTGCACATTTTTGTGCATTTTCAATTGGTTGTCTCAAAATTTCTCCGAAACGGTAAAACTTACGCAAAAACTTTATACCACATAATTGTAGCTGAAACAATAAACTATCGAACAATACCACATTTGATACCCTACAATGCCATTGTGAATTTTGATGAATTTTTGAACTTTCCCCTAATTTTTTGTTTTTTTCAATTGGAATTTTGAACATTTTTTACATGGCAAACGGCAACACTTATACAAAAAAACTTTATACCACATAATTGTAGATGAAACGATTACCTATCCAATGGTATCACATTCGATACCCTACAATGCCATTGTGAATTTTGATGAATTTTTGAACTTTCCCCTAATTTTTTGTTTTTTTCAATTGGAATTTTGAACATTTTTTACAAGGCAAACGGCAACACTTATACAAAAACTTTATACTACATAATTGTAGATGAAACGATTACCTATCCAATGGTATCACATTAGATACCTTACAATGCCATTGTGAATTTTAATGAATTTTTGAACTTTAACATTGCACATTTTTGTGCATTTTCAATTGGTTGTCTCAAAATTTCTCCGAAACGGTAACACTTACGCAAAAACTTTATACCACATAATTGTAGCTGAAACAATAAACTATCGAACAATACCACATTCGATACCCTACAATGCCATTGTGAATTTTGATGAATTTTTGAACTTTCCACTAATTTTTTGTTTTTTTCAATTGGAATTTTGAACATTTTTTACAAGGCAAACGGCAACACTTATACAAAAACTTTATACTACATAATTGTAGATGAAACGATTACCTATCCAATGGTATCACATAAGATACCTTACAATGCCATTGTGAATTTTAATGAATTTTTGAACTTTAACATTGCACATTTTTGTGCATTTTCAATTGGTTTTCTCAAAATTTCTCCGAAACGGTAACACTTACGCAAAAACTTTATACCACATAATTGTAGCTGAAACAATAAATTATCGAACAATACCACATTCGATACCCTACAATGCCATTGTGAATTTTGATGAATTTTTGAACTTTCCCCTAATTTTTTGTTTTTTTCAATTGGAATTTTGAACATTTTTTACATGGCAAACGGCAACACTTATACAAAAAAACTTTATACTACATAATTGTAGATGAAACGATTACCTATCCAATGGTATCACATTCGATACCCTACAATGCCATTGTGAATTTTGATGAATTTTTGAACTTTCCCCTAATTTTTTGTTTTTTTCAATTGGAATTTTGAACATTTTTTACAAGGCAAACGGCAACACTTATACAAAAACTTTATACTACATAATTGTAGATGAAACGATTACCTATCCAATGGTATCACATTAGATACCTTACAATGCCATTGTGAATTTTAATGAATTTTTGAACTTTAACATTGCACATTTTTGTGCATTTTCAATTGGTTGTCTCAAAATTTCTCCGAAACGGTAACACTTACGCAAAAACTTTATACCACATAATTGTAGCTGAAACAATAAACTATCGAACAATACCACATTCGATACCCTACAATGCCATTGTGAATTTTGATGAATTTTTGAACTTTCCACTAATTTTTTGTTTTTTTCAATTGGAATTTTGAACATTTTTTACAAGGCAAACGGCAACACTTATACAAAAACTTTATACTACATAATTGTAGATGAAACGATTACCTATCCAATGGTATCACATAAGATACCTTACAATGCCATTGTGAATTTTAATGAATTTTTGAACTTTAACATTGCACATTTTTGTGCATTTTCAATTGGTTTTCTCAAAATTTCTCCGAAACGGTAACACTTACGCAAAAACTTTATACCACATAATTGTAGCTGAAACAATAAATTATCGAACAATACCACATTCGATACCCTACAATGCCATTGTGAATTTTGATGAATTTTTGAACTTTCCCCTAATTTTTTGTTTTTTTCAATTGGAATTTTGAACATTTTTTACATGGCAAACGGCAACACTTATACAAAAAAACTTTATACTACATAATTGTAGATGAAACGATTACCTATCCAATGGTATCACATTCGATACCCTACAATGCCATTGTGAATTTTGATGAATTTTTGAACTTTCCCCTAATTTTTTGTTTTTTTCAATTGGAATTTTGAACATTTTTTACAAGGCAAACGGCAACACTTATACAAAAACTTTATACCACATAATTGTAGATGAAACAATTACCTATCCAATGGTATCACATTCGATACCCTACAATGCCATTGTGAATTTTAATGAATTTTTGAACTTTAACATTGCACATTTTTGTGCATTTTCAATTGGTTGTCTCAAAATTTCTCCGAAACGGTAAAACTTACGCAAAAACTTTATACCACATAATTGTAGCTGAAACAATAAACTATCGAACAATACCACATTTGATACCCTACAATGCCATTGTGAATTTTGATGAATTTTTGAGCTTTCCCCTAATTTTTTGTTTTTTTCAATTGGAATTTTGAACATTTTTTACATGGCAAACGGCAACACTTATACAAAAAAACTTTATACCACATAATTGTAGATGAAACGATTACCTATCCAATGGTATCACATTCGATACCCTACAATGCCATTGTGAATTTTGATGAATTTTTGAACTTTCCCCTAATTTTTTGTTTTTTTCAATTGGAATTTTGAACATTTTTTACAAGGCAAACGGCAACACTTATACAAAAACTTTATACTACATAATTGTAGATGAAACGATTACCTATCCAATGGTATCACATTAGATACCTTACAATGCCATTGTGAATTTTAATGAATTTTTGAACTTTAACATTGCACATTTTTGTGCATTTTCAATTGGTTGTCTCAAAATTTCTCCGAAACGGTAACACTTACGCAAAAACTTTATACCACATAATTGTAGCTGAAACAATAAACTATCGAACAATACCACATTCGATACCCTACAATGCCATTGTGAATTTTGATGAATTTTTGAACTTTCCACTAATTTTTTGTTTTTTTCAATTGGAATTTTGAACATTTTTTACAAGGCAAACGGCAACACTTATACAAAAACTTTATACTACATAATTGTAGATGAAACGATTACCTATCCAATGGTATCACATAAGATACCTTACAATGCCATTGTGAATTTTAATGAATTTTTGAACTTTAACATTGCACATTTTTGTGCATTTTCAATTGGTTTTCTCAAAATTTCTCCGAAACGGTAACACTTACGCAAAAACTTTATACCACATAATTGTAGCTGAAACAATAAATTATCGAACAATACCACATTCGATACCCTACAATGCCATTGTGAATTTTGATGAATTTTTGAACTTTCCCCTAATTTTTTGTTTTTTTCAATTGGAATTTTGAACATTTTTTACATGGCAAACGGCAACACTTATACAAAAAAACTTTATACTACATAATTGTAGATGAAACGATTACCTATCCAATGGTATCACATTCGATACCCTACAATGCCATTGTGAATTTTGATGAATTTTTGAACTTTCCCCTAATTTTTTGTTTTTTTCAATTGGAATTTTGAACATTTTTTACAAGGCAAACGGCAACACTTATACAAAAACTTTATACTACATAATTGTAGATGAAACAATTACCTATCCAATGGTATCACATTCGATACCCTACAATGCCATTGTGAATTTTAATGAATTTTTGAACTTTAACATTGCACATTTTTGTGCATTTTCAATTGGTTGTCTCAAAATTTCTCCGAAACGGTAAAACTTACGCAAAAACTTTATACCACATAATTGTAGCTGAAACAATAAACTATCGAACAATACCACATTTGATACCCTACAATGCCATTGTGAATTTTGATGAATTTTTGAACTTTCCCCTAATTTTTTGTTTTTTTCAATTGGAATTTTGAACATTTTTTACATGGCAAACGGCAACACTTATACAAAAAAACTTTATACCACATAATTGTAGATGAAACGATTACCTATCCAATGGTATCACATTCGATACCCTACAATGCCATTGTGAATTTTGATGAATTTTTGAACTTTCCCCTAATTTTTTGTTTTTTTCAATTGGAATTTTGAACATTTTTTACAAGGCAAACGGCAACACTTATACAAAAACTTTATACTACATAATTGTAGATGAAACGATTACCTATCCAATGGTATCACATTAGATACCTTACAATGCCATTGTGAATTTTAATGAATTTTTGAACTTTAACATTGCACATTTTTGTGCATTTTCAATTGGTTGTCTCAAAATTTCTCCGAAACGGTAACACTTACGCAAAAACTTTATACCACATAATTGTAGCTGAAACAATAAACTATCGAACAATACCACATTCGATACCCTACAATGCCATTGTGAATTTTGATGAATTTTTGAACTTTCCACTAATTTTTTGTTTTTTTCAATTGGAATTTTGAACATTTTTTACAAGGCAAACGGCAACACTTATACAAAAACTTTATACTACATAATTGTAGATGAAACGATTACCTATCCAATGGTATCACATAAGATACCTTACAATGCCATTGTGAATTTTAATGAATTTTTGAACTTTAACATTGCACATTTTTGTGCATTTTCAATTGGTTGTCTCAAAATTTCTCCGAAACGGTAACACTTACGCAAAAACTTTTACCACATAATTGTAGCTGAAACAATAAATTATCGAACAATACCACATTCGATACCCTACAATGCCATTGTGAATTTTGATGAATTTTTGAACTTTCCCCTAATTTTTTGTTTTTTTCAATTGGAATTTTGAACATTTTTTACATGGCAAACGGCAACACTTATACAAAAAAACTTTATACTACATAATTGTAGATGAAACGATTACCTATCCAATGGTATCACATTCGATACCCTACAATGCCATTGTGAATTTTGATGAATTTTTGAACTTTCCCCTAATTTTTTGTTTTTTTCAATTGGAATTTTGAACATTTTTTACAAGGCAAACGGCAACACTTATACAAAAACTTTATACCACATAATTGTAGATGAAACAATTACCTATCCAATGGTATCACATTCGATACCCTACAATGCCATTGTGAATTTTAATGAATTTTTGAACTTTAACATTGCACATTTTTGTGCATTTTCAATTGGTTGTCTCAAAATTTCTCCGAAACGGTAACACTTACGCAAAAACTTTATACCACATAATTGTAGCTGAAACAATAAACTATCGAACAATACCACATTCGATACCCTACAATGCCATTGTGAATTTTGATGAATTTTTGAACTTTCCCCTAATTTTTTGTTTTTTTCAATTGGAATTTTGAACATTTTTTACATGGCAAACGGCAACACTTATACAAAAAAACTTTATACCACATAATTGTAGATGAAACGATTACCTATCCAATGGTATCACATTCGATACCCTACAATGCCATTGTGAATTTTGATGAATTTTTGAACTTTCCCCTAATTTTTTGTTTTTTTCAATTGGAATTTTGAACATTTTTTACAAGGCAAACGGCAACACTTATACAAAAACTTTATACTACATAATTGTAGATGAAACGATTACCTATCCAATGGTATCACATTAGATACCTTACAATGCCATTGTGAATTTTAATGAATTTTTGAACTTTAACATTGCACATTTTTGTGCATTTTCAATTGGTTGTCTCAAAATTTCTCCGAAACGGTAACACTTACGCAAAAACTTTATACCACATAATTGTAGCTGAAACAATAAACTATCGAACAATACCACATTCGATACCCTACAATGCCATTGTGAATTTTGATGAATTTTTGAACTTTCCACTAATTTTTTGTTTTTTTCAATTGGAATTTTGAACATTTTTTACAAGGCAAACGGCAACACTTATACAAAAACTTTATACTACATAATTGTAGATGAAACGATTACCTATCCAATGGTATCACATAAGATACCTTACAATGCCATTGTGAATTTTAATGAATTTTTGAACTTTAACATTGCACATTTTTGTGCATTTTCAATTGGTTTTCTCAAAATTTCTCCGAAACGGTAACACTTACGCAAAAACTTTATACCACATAATTGTAGCTGAAACAATAAATTATCGAACAATACCACATTCGATACCCTACAATGCCATTGTGAATTTTGATGAATTTTTGAACTTTCCCCTAATTTTTTGTTTTTTTCAATTGGAATTTTGAACATTTTTTACATGGCAAACGGCAACACTTATACAAAAAAACTTTATACTACATAATTGTAGATGAAACGATTACCTATCCAATGGTATCACATTCGATACCCTACAATGCCATTGTGAATTTTGATGAATTTTTGAACTTTCCCCTAATTTTTTGTTTTTTTCAATTGGAATTTTGAACATTTTTTACAAGGCAAACGGCAACACTTATACAAAAACTTTATACCACATAATTGTAGATGAAACAATTACCTATCCAATGGTATCACATTCGATACCCTACAATGCCATTGTGAATTTTAATGAATTTTTGAACTTTAACATTGCACATTTTTGTGCATTTTCAATTGGTTGTCTCAAAATTTCTCCGAAACGGTAAAACTTACGCAAAAACTTTATACCACATAATTGTAGCTGAAACAATAAACTATCGAACAATACCACATTTGATACCCTACAATGCCATTGTGAATTTTGATGAATTTTTGAACTTTCCCCTAATTTTTTGTTTTTTTCAATTGGAATTTTGAACATTTTTTACATGGCAAACGGCAACACTTATACAAAAAAACTTTATACCACATAATTGTAGATGAAACGATTACCTATCCAATGGTATCACATTCGATACCCTACAATGCCATTGTGAATTTTGATGAATTTTTGAACTTTCCCCTAATTTTTTGTTTTTTTCAATTGGAATTTTGAACATTTTTTACAAGGCAAACGGCAACACTTATACAAAAACTTTATACTACATAATTGTAGATGAAACGATTACCTATCCAATGGTATCACATTAGATACCTTACAATGCCATTGTGAATTTTAATGAATTTTTGAACTTTAACATTGCACATTTTTGTGCATTTTCAATTGGTTGTCTCAAAATTTCTCCGAAACGGTAACACTTACGCAAAAACTTTATACCACATAATTGTAGCTGAAACAATAAACTATCGAACAATACCACATTCGATACCCTACAATGCCATTGTGAATTTTGATGAATTTTTGAACTTTCCACTAATTTTTTGTTTTTTTCAATTGGAATTTTGAACATTTTTTACAAGGCAAACGGCAACACTTATACAAAAACTTTATACTACATAATTGTAGATGAAACGATTACCTATCCAATGGTATCACATAAGATACCTTACAATGCCATTGTGAATTTTAATGAATTTTTGAACTTTAACATTGCACATTTTTGTGCATTTTCAATTGGTTTTCTCAAAATTTCTCCGAAACGGTAACACTTACGCAAAAACTTTATACCACATAATTGTAGCTGAAACAATAAATTATCGAACAATACCACATTCGATACCCTACAATGCCATTGTGAATTTTGATGAATTTTTGAACTTTCCCCTAATTTTTTGTTTTTTTCAATTGGAATTTTGAACATTTTTTACATGGCAAACGGCAACACTTATACAAAAAAACTTTATACTACATAATTGTAGATGAAACGATTACCTATCCAATGGTATCACATTCGATACCCTACAATGCCATTGTGAATTTTGATGAATTTTTGAACTTTCCCCTAATTTTTTGTTTTTTTCAATTGGAATTTTGAACATTTTTTACAAGGCAAACGGCAACACTTATACAAAAACTTTATACCACATAATTGTAGATGAAACAATTACCTATCCAATGGTATCACATTCGATACCCTACAATGCCATTGTGAATTTTAATGAATTTTTGAACTTTAACATTGCACATTTTTGTGCATTTTCAATTGGTTGTCTCAAAATTTCTCCGAAACGGTAAAACTTACGCAAAAACTTTATACCACATAATTGTAGCTGAAACAATAAACTATCGAACAATACCACATTTGATACCCTACAATGCCATTGTGAATTTTGATGAATTTTTGAACTTTCCCCTAATTTTTTGTTTTTTTCAATTGGAATTTTGAACATTTTTTACATGGCAAACGGCAACACTTATACAAAAAAACTTTATACCACATAATTGTAGATGAAACGATTACCTATCCAATGGTATCACATTCGATACCCTACAATGCCATTGTGAATTTTGATGAATTTTTGAACTTTCCCCTAATTTTTTGTTTTTTTCAATTGGAATTTTGAACATTTTTTACAAGGCAAACGGCAACACTTATACAAAAACTTTATACTACATAATTGTAGATGAAACGATTACCTATCCAATGGTATCACATTAGATACCTTACAATGCCATTGTGAATTTTAATGAATTTTTGAACTTTAACATTGCACATTTTTGTGCATTTTCAATTGGTTGTCTCAAAATTTCTCCGAAACGGTAACACTTACGCAAAAACTTTATACCACATAATTGTAGCTGAAACAATAAACTATCGAACAATACCACATTCGATACCCTACAATGCCATTGTGAATTTTGATGAATTTTTGAACTTTCCACTAATTTTTTGTTTTTTTCAATTGGAATTTTGAACATTTTTTACAAGGCAAACGGCAACACTTATACAAAAACTTTATACTACATAATTGTAGATGAAACGATTACCTATCCAATGGTATCACATAAGATACCTTACAATGCCATTGTGAATTTTAATGAATTTTTGAACTTTAACATTGCACATTTTTGTGCATTTTCAATTGGTTGTCTCAAAATTTCTCCGAAACGGTAACACTTACGCAAAAACTTTATACCACATAATTGTAGCTGAAACAATAAACTATCGAACAATACCACATTCGATACCCTACAATGCCATTGTGAATTTTGATGAATTTTTGAACTTTCCCCTAATTTTTTGTTTTTTCAATTGGAATTTTGAACATTTTTTACATGGCAAACGGCAACACTTATACAAAAAAACTTTATACCACATAATTGTAGATGAAACGATTACCTATCCAATGGTATCACAAACGATACCCTACAATGCCATTGTGAATTTTGATGAATTTTTGAACTTTCCCCTAATTTTTTGTTTTTTTCAATTGGAATTTTGAACATTTTTTACATGGCAAACGGCAACACTTATACAAAAAAACTTTATACTACATAATTGTAGATGAAACGATTACCTATCCAATGGTATCACATTCGATACCCTACAATGCCATTGTGAATTTTGATGAATTTTTGAACTTTCCCCTAATTTTTTGTTTTTTTCAATTGGAATTTTGAACATTTTTTACAAGGCAAACGGCAACACTTATACAAAAACTTTATACTACATAATTGTAGATGAAACGATTACCTATCCAATGGTATCACATTAGATACCTTACAATGCCATTGTGAATTTTAATGAATTTTTGAACTTTAACATTGCACATTTTTGTGCATTTTCAATTGGTTGTCTCAAAATTTCTCCGAAACGGTAACACTTACGCAAAAACTTTATACCACATAATTGTAGCTGAAACAATAAATTATCGAACAATACCACATTCGATACCCTACAATGCCATTGTGAATTTTGATGAATTTTTGAACTTTCCCCTAATTTTTTGTTTTTTTCAATTGGAATTTTGAACATTTTTTACATGGCAAACGGCAACACTTATACAAAAAAACTTTATACTACATAATTGTAGATGAAACGATTACCTATCCAATGGTATCACATTCGATACCCTACAATGCCATTGTGAATTTTGATGAATTTTTGAACTTTCCCCTAATTTTTTGTTTTTTTCAATTGGAATTTTGAACATTTTTTACAAGGCAAACGGCAACACTTATACAAAAACTTTATACTACATAATTGTAGATGAAACGATTACCTATCCAATGGTATCACATTAGATACCTTACAATGCCATTGTGAATTTTAATGAATTTTTGAACTTTAACATTGCACATTTTTGTGCATTTTCAATTGGTTGTCTCAAAATTTCTCCGAAACGGTAACACTTACGCAAAAACTTTATACCACATAATTGTAGCTGAAACAATAAACTATCGAACAATACCACATTCGATACCCTACAATGCCATTGTGAATTTTGATGAATTTTTGAACTTTCCACTAATTTTTTGTTTTTTTCAATTGGAATTTTGAACATTTTTTACAAGGCAAACGGCAACACTTATACAAAAACTTTATACTACATAATTGTAGATGAAACGATTACCTATCCAATGGTATCACATAAGATACCTTACAATGCCATTGTGAATTTTAATGAATTTTTGAACTTTAACATTGCACATTTTTGTGCATTTTCAATTGGTTGTCTCAAAATTTCTCCGAAACGGTAACACTTACGCAAAAACTTTTACCACATAATTGTAGCTGAAACAATAAATTATCGAACAATACCACATTCGATACCCTACAATGCCATTGTGAATTTTGATGAATTTTTGAACTTTCCCCTAATTTTTTGTTTTTTTCAATTGGAATTTTGAACATTTTTTACATGGCAAACGGCAACACTTATACAAAAAAACTTTATACTACATAATTGTAGATGAAACGATTACCTATCCAATGGTATCACATTCGATACCCTACAATGCCATTGTGAATTTTGATGAATTTTTGAACTTTCCACTAATTTTTTGTTTTTTTCAATTGGAATTTTGAACATTTTTTACAAGGCAAACGGCAACACTTATACAAAAACTTTATACTACATAATTGTAGATGAAACGATTACCTATCCAATGGTATCACATAAGATACCTTACAATGCCATTGTGAATTTTAATGAATTTTTGAACTTTAACATTGCACATTTTTGTGCATTTTCAATTGGTTTTCTCAAAATTTCTCCGAAACGGTAACACTTACGCAAAAACTTTATACCACATAATTGTAGCTGAAACAATAAATTATCGAACAATACCACATTCGATACCCTACAATGCCATTGTGAATTTTGATGAATTTTTGAACTTTCCCCTAATTTTTTGTTTTTTTCAATTGGAATTTTGAACATTTTTTACATGGCAAACGGCAACACTTATACAAAAAAACTTTATACTACATAATTGTAGATGAAACGATTACCTATCCAATGGTATCACATTCGATACCCTACAATGCCATTGTGAATTTTGATGAATTTTTGAACTTTCCCCTAATTTTTTGTTTTTTTCAATTGGAATTTTGAACATTTTTTACAAGGCAAACGGCAACACTTATACAAAAACTTTATACTACATAATTGTAGATGAAACGATTACCTATCCAATGGTATCACATTAGATACCTTACAATGCCATTGTGAATTTTAATGAATTTTTGAACTTTAACATTGCACATTTTTGTGCATTTTCAATTGGTTGTCTCAAAATTTCTCCGAAACGGTAACACTTACGCAAAAACTTTATACCACATAATTGTAGCTGAAACAATAAACTATCGAACAATACCACATTCGATACCCTACAATGCCATTGTGAATTTTGATGAATTTTTGAACTTTCCACTAATTTTTTGTTTTTTTCAATTGGAATTTTGAACATTTTTTACAAGGCAAACGGCAACACTTATACAAAAACTTTATACTACATAATTGTAGATGAAACGATTACCTATCCAATGGTATCACATAAGATACCTTACAATGCCATTGTGAATTTTAATGAATTTTTGAACTTTAACATTGCACATTTTTGTGCATTTTCAATTGGTTTTCTCAAAATTTCTCCGAAACGGTAACACTTACGCAAAAACTTTATACCACATAATTGTAGCTGAAACAATAAATTATCGAACAATACCACATTCGATACCCTACAATGCCATTGTGAATTTTGATGAATTTTTGAACTTTCCCCTAATTTTTTGTTTTTTTCAATTGGAATTTTGAACATTTTTTACATGGCAAACGGCAACACTTATACAAAAAAACTTTATACTACATAATTGTAGATGAAACGATTACCTATCCAATGGTATCACATTCGATACCCTACAATGCCATTGTGAATTTTGATGAATTTTTGAACTTTCCCCTAATTTTTTGTTTTTTTCAATTGGAATTTTGAACATTTTTTACAAGGCAAACGGCAACACTTATACAAAAACTTTATACCACATAATTGTAGATGAAACAATTACCTATCCAATGGTATCACATTCGATACCCTACAATGCCATTGTGAATTTTAATGAATTTTTGAACTTTAACATTGCACATTTTTGTGCATTTTCAATTGGTTGTCTCAAAATTTCTCCGAAACGGTAAAACTTACGCAAAAACTTTATACCACATAATTGTAGCTGAAACAATAAACTATCGAACAATACCACATTTGATACCCTACAATGCCATTGTGAATTTTGATGAATTTTTGAACTTTCCCCTAATTTTTTGTTTTTTTCAATTGGAATTTTGAACATTTTTTACATGGCAAACGGCAACACTTATACAAAAAAACTTTATACCACATAATTGTAGATGAAACGATTACCTATCCAATGGTATCACATTCGATACCCTACAATGCCATTGTGAATTTTGATGAATTTTTGAACTTTCCCCTAATTTTTTGTTTTTTTCAATTGGAATTTTGAACATTTTTTACAAGGCAAACGGCAACACTTATACAAAAACTTTATACTACATAATTGTAGATGAAACGATTACCTATCCAATGGTATCACATTAGATACCTTACAATGCCATTGTGAATTTTAATGAATTTTTGAACTTTAACATTGCACATTTTTGTGCATTTTCAATTGGTTGTCTCAAAATTTCTCCGAAACGGTAACACTTACGCAAAAACTTTATACCACATAATTGTAGCTGAAACAATAAACTATCGAACAATACCACATTCGATACCCTACAATGCCATTGTGAATTTTGATGAATTTTTGAACTTTCCACTAATTTTTTGTTTTTTTCAATTGGAATTTTGAACATTTTTTACAAGGCAAACGGCAACACTTATACAAAAACTTTATACTACATAATTGTAGATGAAACGATTACCTATCCAATGGTATCACATAAGATACCTTACAATGCCATTGTGAATTTTAATGAATTTTTGAACTTTAACATTGCACATTTTTGTGCATTTTCAATTGGTTGTCTCAAAATTTCTCCGAAACGGTAACACTTACGCAAAAACTTTTACCACATAATTGTAGCTGAAACAATAAATTATCGAACAATACCACATTCGATACCCTACAATGCCATTGTGAATTTTGATGAATTTTTGAACTTTCCCCTAATTTTTTGTTTTTTTCAATTGGAATTTTGAACATTTTTTACAAGGCAAACGGCAACACTTATACAAAAACTTTATACCACATAATTGTAGATGAAACAATTACCTATCCAATGGTATCACATTCGATACCCTACAATGCCATTGTGAATTTTAATGAATTTTTGAACTTTAACATTGCACATTTTTGTGCATTTTCAATTGGTTGTCTCAAAATTTCTCCGAAACGGTAAAACTTACGCAAAAACTTTATACCACATAATTGTAGCTGAAACAATAAACTATCGAACAATACCACATTTGATACCCTACAATGCCATTGTGAATTTTGATGAATTTTTGAACTTTCCCCTAATTTTTTGTTTTTTTCAATTGGAATTTTGAACATTTTTTACATGGCAAACGGCAACACTTATACAAAAAAACTTTATACCACATAATTGTAGATGAAACGATTACCTATCCAATGGTATCACATTCGATACCCTACAATGCCATTGTGAATTTTGATGAATTTTTGAACTTTCCCCTAATTTTTTGTTTTTTTCAATTGGAATTTTGAACATTTTTTACAAGGCAAACGGCAACACTTATACAAAAACTTTATACTACATAATTGTAGATGAAACGATTACCTATCCAATGGTATCACATTAGATACCTTACAATGCCATTGTGAATTTTAATGAATTTTTGAACTTTAACATTGCACATTTTTGTGCATTTTCAATTGGTTGTCTCAAAATTTCTCCGAAACGGTAACACTTACGCAAAAACTTTATACCACATAATTGTAGCTGAAACAATAAACTATCGAACAATACCACATTCGATACCCTACAATGCCATTGTGAATTTTGATGAATTTTTGAACTTTCCACTAATTTTTTGTTTTTTTCAATTGGAATTTTGAACATTTTTTACAAGGCAAACGGCAACACTTATACAAAAACTTTATACTACATAATTGTAGATGAAACGATTACCTATCCAATGGTATCACATAAGATACCTTACAATGCCATTGTGAATTTTAATGAATTTTTGAACTTTAACATTGCACATTTTTGTGCATTTTCAATTGGTTTTCTCAAAATTTCTCCGAAACGGTAACACTTACGCAAAAACTTTATACCACATAATTGTAGCTGAAACAATAAATTATCGAACAATACCACATTCGATACCCTACAATGCCATTGTGAATTTTGATGAATTTTTGAACTTTCCCCTAATTTTTTGTTTTTTTCAATTGGAATTTTGAACATTTTTTACATGGCAAACGGCAACACTTATACAAAAAAACTTTATACTACATAATTGTAGATGAAACGATTACCTATCCAATGGTATCACATTCGATACCCTACAATGCCATTGTGAATTTTGATGAATTTTTGAACTTTCCACTAATTTTTTGTTTTTTTCAATTGGAATTTTGAACATTTTTTACAAGGCAAACGGCAACACTTATACAAAAACTTTATACTACATAATTGTAGATGAAACGATTACCTATCCAATGGTATCACATAAGATACCTTACAATGCCATTGTGAATTTTAATGAATTTTTGAACTTTAACATTGCACATTTTTGTGCATTTTCAATTGGTTGTCTCAAAATTTCTCCGAAACGGTAACACTTACGCAAAAACTTTATACCACATAATTGTAGCTGAAACAATAAACTATCGAACAATACCACATTCGATACCCTACAATGCCATTGTGAATTTTGATGAATTTTTGAACTTTCCCCTAATTTTTTGTTTTTTTCAATTGGAATTTTGAACATTTTTTACATGGCAAACGGCAACACTTATACAAAAAAACTTTATACCACATAATTGTAGATGAAACGATTACCTATCCAATGGTATCACATTCGATACCCTACAATGCCATTGTGAATTTTGATGAATTTTTGAACTTTCCCCTAATTTTTTGTTTTTTTCAATTGGAATTTTGAACATTTTTTACAAGGCAAACGGCAACACTTATACAAAAACTTTATACTACATAATTGTAGATGAAACGATTACCTATCCAATGGTATCACATTAGATACCTTACAATGCCATTGTGAATTTTAATGAATTTTTGAACTTTAACATTGCACATTTTTGTGCATTTTCAATTGGTTGTCTCAAAATTTCTCCGAAACGGTAACACTTACGCAAAAACTTTATACCACATAATTGTAGCTGAAACAATAAACTATCGAACAATACCACATTCGATACCCTACAATGCCATTGTGAATTTTGATGAATTTTTGAACTTTCCACTAATTTTTTGTTTTTTTCAATTGGAATTTTGAACATTTTTTACAAGGCAAACGGCAACACTTATACAAAAACTTTATACTACATAATTGTAGATGAAACGATTACCTATCCAATGGTATCACATAAGATACCTTACAATGCCATTGTGAATTTTAATGAATTTTTGAACTTTAACATTGCACATTTTTGTGCATTTTCAATTGGTTTTCTCAAAATTTCTCCGAAACGGTAACACTTACGCAAAAACTTTATACCACATAATTGTAGCTGAAACAATAAATTATCGAACAATACCACATTCGATACCCTACAATGCTATTGTGAATTTTGATGAATTTTTGAACTTTCCCCTAATTTTTTGTTTTTTTCAATTGGAATTTTGAACATTTTTTACATGGCAAACGGCAACACTTATACAAAAAAACTTTATACTACATAATTGTAGATGAAACGATTACCTATCCAATGGTATCACATTCGATACCCTACAATGCCATTGTGAATTTTGATGAATTTTTGAACTTTCCCCTAATTTTTTGTTTTTTTCAATTGGAATTTTGAACATTTTTTACAAGGCAAACGGCAACACTTATACAAAAACTTTATACTACATAATTGTAGATGAAACGATTACCTATCCAATGGTATCACATTAGATACCTTACAATGCCATTGTGAATTTTAATGAATTTTTGAACTTTAACATTGCACATTTTTGTGCATTTTCAATTGGTTGTCTCAAAATTTCTCCGAAACGGTAACACTTACGCAAAAACTTTATACCACATAATTGTAGCTGAAACAATAAACTATCGAACAATACCACATTCGATACCCTACAATGCCATTGTGAATTTTGATGAATTTTTGAACTTTCCACTAATTTTTTGTTTTTTTCAATTGGAATTTTGAACATTTTTTACATGGCAAACGGCAACACTTATACAAAAAAACTTTATACCACATAATTGTAGATGAAACGATTACCTATCCAATGGTATCACATTCGATACCCTACAATGCCATTGTGAATTTTGATGAATTTTTGAACTTTCCCCTAATTTTTTGTTTTTTTCAATTGGAATTTTGAACATTTTTTACAAGGCAAACGGCAACACTTATACAAAAACTTTATACTACATAATTGTAGATGAAACGATTACCTATCCAATGGTATCACATTAGATACCTTACAATGCCATTGTGAATTTTAATGAATTTTTGAACTTTAACATTGCACATTTTTGTGCATTTTCAATTGGTTGTCTCAAAATTTCTCCGAAACGGTAACACTTACGCAAAAACTTTATACCACATAATTGTAGCTGAAACAATAAACTATCGAACAATACCACATTCGATACCCTACAATGCCATTGTGAATTTTGATGAATTTTTGAACTTTCCACTAATTTTTTGTTTTTTTCAATTGGAATTTTGAACATTTTTTACAAGGCAAACGGCAACACTTATACAAAAACTTTATACTACATAATTGTAGATGAAACGATTACCTATCCAATGGTATCACATAAGATACCTTACAATGCCATTGTGAATTTTAATGAATTTTTGAACTTTAACATTGCACATTTTTGTGCATTTTCAATTGGTTTTCTCAAAATTTCTCCGAAACGGTAACACTTACGCAAAAACTTTATACCACATAATTGTAGCTGAAACAATAAATTATCGAACAATACCACATTCGATACCCTACAATGCCATTGTGAATTTTGATGAATTTTTGAACTTTCCCCTAATTTTTTGTTTTTTTCAATTGGAATTTTGAACATTTTTTACATGGCAAACGGCAACACTTATACAAAAAAACTTTATACTACATAATTGTAGATGAAACGATTACCTATCCAATGGTATCACATTCGATACCCTACAATGCCATTGTGAATTTTGATGAATTTTTGAACTTTCCCCTAATTTTTTGTTTTTTTCAATTGGAATTTTGAACATTTTTTACAAGGCAAACGGCAACACTTATACAAAAACTTTATACCACATAATTGTAGATGAAACAATTACCTATCCAATGGTATCACATTCGATACCCTACAATGCCATTGTGAACTTTAATGAATTTTTGAACTTTAACATTGCACATTTTTGTGCATTTTCAATTGGTTGTCTCAAAATTTCTCCGAAACGGTAAAACTTACGCAAAAACTTTATACCACATAATTGTAGCTGAAACAATAAACTATCGAACAATACCACATTCGATACCCTACAATGCCATTGTGAATTTTGATGAATTTTTGAACTTTCCCCTAATTTTTTGTTTTTTTCAATTGGAATTTTGAACATTTTTTACATGGCAAACGGCAACACTTATACAAAAAAACTTTATACCACATAATTGTAGATGAAACGATTACCTATCCAATGGTATCACATTCGATACCCTACAATGCCATTGTGAATTTTGATGAATTTTTGAACTTTCCCCTAATTTTTTGTTTTTTTCAATTGGAATTTTGAACATTTTTTACAAGGCAAACGGCAACACTTATACAAAAACTTTATACTACATAATTGTAGATGAAACGATTACCTATCCAATGGTATCACATTAGATACCTTACAATGCCATTGTGAATTTTAATGAATTTTTGAACTTTAACATTGCACATTTTTGTGCATTTTCAATTGGTTGTCTCAAAATTTCTCCGAAACGGTAACACTTACGCAAAAACTTTATACCACATAATTGTAGCTGAAACAATAAACTATCGAACAATACCACATTCGATACCCTACAATGCCATTGTGAATTTTGATGAATTTTTGAACTTTCCACTAATTTTTTGTTTTTTTCAATTGGAATTTTGAACATTTTTTACAAGGCAAACGGCAACACTTATACAAAAACTTTATACTACATAATTGTAGATGAAACGATTACCTATCCAATGGTATCACATAAGATACCTTACAATGCCATTGTGAATTTTAATGAATTTTTGAACTTTAACATTGCACATTTTTGTGCATTTTCAATTGGTTTTCTCAAAATTTCTCCGAAACGGTAACACTTACGCAAAAACTTTATACCACATAATTGTAGCTGAAACAATAAATTATCGAACAATACCACATTCGATACCCTACAATGCCATTGTGAATTTTGATGAATTTTTGAACTTTCCCCTAATTTTTTGTTTTTTTCAATTGGAATTTTGAACATTTTTTACATGGCAAACGGCAACACTTATACAAAAAAACTTTATACTACATAATTGTAGATGAAACGATTACCTATCCAATGGTATCACATTCGATACCCTACAATGCCATTGTGAATTTTGATGAATTTTTGAACTTTCCCCTAATTTTTTGTTTTTTTCAATTGGAATTTTGAACATTTTTTACAAGGCAAACGGCAACACTTATACAAAAACTTTATACCACATAATTGTAGATGAAACAATTACCTATCCAATGGTATCACATTCGATACCCTACAATGCCATTGTGAATTTTAATGAATTTTTGAACTTTAACATTGCACATTTTTGTGCATTTTCAATTGGTTGTCTCAAAATTTCTCCGAAACGGTAAAACTTACGCAAAAACTTTATACCACATAATTGTAGCTGAAACAATAAACTATCGAACAATACCACATTTGATACCCTACAATGCCATTGTGAATTTTGATGAATTTTTGAACTTTCCCCTAATTTTTTGTTTTTTTCAATTGGAATTTTGAACATTTTTTACATGGCAAACGGCAACACTTATACAAAAAAACTTTATACCACATAATTGTAGATGAAACGATTACCTATCCAATGGTATCACATTCGATACCCTACAATGCCATTGTGAATTTTGATGAATTTTTGAACTTTCCCCTAATTTTTTGTTTTTTTCAATTGGAATTTTGAACATTTTTTACAAGGCAAACGGCAACACTTATACAAAAACTTTATACTACATAATTGTAGATGAAACGATTACCTATCCAATGGTATCACATTAGATACCTTACAATGCCATTGTGAATTTTAATGAATTTTTGAACTTTAACATTGCACATTTTTGTGCATTTTCAATTGGTTGTCTCAAAATTTCTCCGAAACGGTAACACTTACGCAAAAACTTTATACCACATAATTGTAGCTGAAACAATAAACTATCGAACAATACCACATTCGATACCCTACAATGCCATTGTGAATTTTGATGAATTTTTGAACTTTCCACTAATTTTTTGTTTTTTTCAATTGGAATTTTGAACATTTTTTACAAGGCAAACGGCAACACTTATACAAAAACTTTATACTACATAATTGTAGATGAAACGATTACCTATCCAATGGTATCACATAAGATACCTTACAATGCCATTGTGAATTTTAATGAATTTTTGAACTTTAACATTGCACATTTTTGTGCATTTTCAATTGGTTTTCTCAAAATTTCTCCGAAACGGTAACACTTACGCAAAAACTTTATACCACATAATTGTAGCTGAAACAATAAATTATCGAACAATACCACATTCGATACCCTACAATGCCATTGTGAATTTTGATGAATTTTTGAACTTTCCCCTAATTTTTTGTTTTTTTCAATTGGAATTTTGAACATTTTTTACATGGCAAACGGCAACACTTATACAAAAAAACTTTATACTACATAATTGTAGATGAAACGATTACCTATCCAATGGTATCACATTCGATACCCTACAATGCCATTGTGAATTTTGATGAATTTTTGAACTTTCCCCTAATTTTTTGTTTTTTTCAATTGGAATTTTGAACATTTTTTACAAGGCAAACGGCAACACTTATACAAAAACTTTATACCACATAATTGTAGATGAAACAATTACCTATCCAATGGTATCACATTCGATACCCTACAATGCCATTGTGAATTTAATGAATTTTTGAACTTTAACATTGCACATTTTTGTGCATTTTCAATTGGTTGTCTCAAAATTTCTCCGAAACGGTAAAACTTACGCAAAAACTTTATACCACATAATTGTAGCTGAAACAATAAACTATCGAACAATACCACATTTGATACCCTACAATGCCATTGTGAATTTTGATGAATTTTTGAACTTTCCCCTAATTTTTTGTTTTTTTCAATGGAATTTTGAACATTTTTTACATGGCAAACGGCAACACTTATACAAAAAAACTTTATACCACATAATTGTAGATGAAACGATTACCTATCCAATGGTATCACATTCGATACCCTACAATGCCATTGTGAATTTTGATGAATTTTTGAACTTTCCCCTAATTTTTTGTTTTTTTTCAATTGGAATTTTGAACATTTTTTACAAGGCAAACGGCAACACTTATACAAAAACTTTATACTACATAATTGTAGATGAAACGATTACCTATCCAATGGTATCACATTAGATACCTTACAATGCCATTGTGAATTTTAATGAATTTTTGAACTTTAACATTGCACATTTTTGTGCATTTTCAATTGGTTGTCTCAAAATTTCTCCGAAACGGTAACACTTACGCAAAAACTTTATACCACATAATTGTAGCTGAAACAATAAACTATCGAACAATACCACATTCGATACCCTACAATGCCATTGTGAATTTTGATGAATTTTTGAACTTTCCACTAATTTTTTGTTTTTTTCAATTGGAATTTTGAACATTTTATACAAGGCAAACGGCAACACTTATACAAAAACTTTATACTACATAATTGTAGATGAAACGATTACCTATCCAATGGTATCACATAAGATACCTTACAATGCCATTGTGAATTTTAATGAATTTTTGAACTTTAACATTGCACATTTTTGTGCATTTTCAATTGGTTGTCTCAAAATTTCTCCGAAACGGTAACACTTACGCAAAAACTTTTACCACATAATTGTAGCTGAAACAATAAATTATCGAACAATGACCACATTCGATACCCTACAATGCCATTGTGAATTTTGATGAATTTTTGAACTTTCCCCTAATTTTTTTGTTTTTTTCAATTGGAATTTTGAACATTTTTTACATGGCAAACGGCAACACTTATACAAAAAAACTTTATACTACATAATTGTAGATGAAACGATTACCTATCCAATGGTATCACATTCGATACCCTACAATGCCATTGTGAATTTTGATGAATTTTTGAACTTTCCCCTAATTTTTTGTTTTTTTCAATTGGAATTTTGAACATTTTTTACAAGGCAAACGGCAACACTTATACAAAAACTTTATACCACATAATTGTAGATGAAAACAATTACCTATCCAATGGTATCACATTCGATACCCTACAATGCCATTGTGAATTTTAATGAATTTTTGAACTTTAACATTGCACATTTTTGTGCATTTTCAATTGGTTGTCTCAAAATTTCTCCGAAACGGTAACACTTACGCAAAAACTTTATACCACATAATTGTAGCTGAAACAATAAACTATCGAACAATACCACATTCGATACCCTACAATGCCATTGTGAATTTTGATGAATTTTTGAACTTTCCCCTAATTTTTTGTTTTTTTCAATTGGAATTTTGAACATTTTTTACATGGCAAACGGCAACACTTATACAAAAAAACTTTATACCAATAATTGTAGATGAAACGATTACCTATCCAATGGTATCACATTCGATACCCTACAATGCCATTGTGAATTTTGATGAATTTTTGAACTTTCCCCTAATTTTTTGTTTTTTTCAATTGGAATTTTGAACATTTTTTACAAGGCAAACGGCAACACTTATACAAAAACTTTATACTACATAATTGTAGATGAAACGATTACCTATCCAATGGTATCACATTAGATACCTTACAATGCCATTGTGAATTTTAATGAATTTTTGAACTTTAACATTGCACATTTTTGTGCATTTTCAATTGGTTGTCTCAAAATTTCTCCGAAACGGTAACACTTACGCAAAAACTTTATACACATAATTGTAGCTGAAACAATAAACTATCGAACAATACCACATTCGATACCCCTACAATGCCATTGTGAATTTTGATGAATTTTTGAACTTTCCACTAATTTTTTGTTTTTTTCAATTGGAATTTTGAACATTTTTTACAAGGCAAACGGCAACACTTATACAAAAACTTTATACTACATAATTGTAGATGAAACGATTACCTATCCAATGGTATCACATAAGATACCTTACAATGCCATTGTGAATTTTAATGAATTTTTGAACTTTAACATTGCACATTTTTGTGCATTTTCAATTGGTTTTCTCAAAATTTCTCCGAAACGGTAACACTTACGCAAAAACTTTATACCACATAATTGTAGCTGAAACAATAAATTATCGAACAATACCACATTCGATACCCTACAATGCCATTGTGAATTTTGATGAATTTTTGAACTTTCCCCTAATTTTTTTGTTTTTTTCAATTGGAATTTTGAACATTTTTTACATGGCAAACGGCAACACTTATACAAAAAAACTTTATACTACATAATTGTAGATGAAACGATTACCTATCCAATGGTATCACATTCGATACCCTACAATGCCATTGTGAATTTTGATGAATTTTTGAACTTTCCCCTAATTTTTTGTTTTTTTCAATTGGAATTTTTGAACATTTTTTACAAGGCAAACGGCAACACTTATACAAAACTTTATACTACATAATTGTAGATGAAACGATTACCTATCCAATGGTATCACATTAGATACCTTACAATGCATTGTGAATTTTAATGAATTTTTGAACTTTAACATTGCACATTTTTGTGCATTTTCAATTGGTTGTCTCAAAATTTCTCCGAAACGGTAACACTTACGCAAAAACTTTATACCACATAATTGTAGCTGAAACAATAACTATCGAACAATACCACATTCGATACCCTACAATGCCATTGTGAATTTTGATGAATTTTGAACTTTCCACTAATTTTTTGTTTTTTTCAATTGGAATTTTGAACATTTTTTACAAGGCAAACGGCAACACTTATACAAAAACTTTATACTACATAATTGTAGATGAAACGATTACCTATCCAATGGTATCACATAAGATACCTTACAATGCCATTGTGAATTTTAATGAATTTTTGAACTTTAACATTGCACATTTTTGTGCATTTTCAATTGGTTGTCTCAAAATTTCTCCGAAACGGTAACACTTACGCAAAAACTTTATACCACATAATTGTAGCTGAAACAATAAATTATCGAACAATACCACATTCGATACCCTACAATGCCATTGTGAATTTTGATGAATTTTTGAACTTTCCCCTAATTTTTTTGTTTTTTTCAATTGGAATTTTGAACATTTTTTACATGGCAAACGGCAACACTTATACAAAAAAACTTTATACTACATAATTGTAGATGAAACGATTACCTATCCAATGGTATCACATTCGATACCCTACAATGCCATTGTGAATTTGATGAATTTTTGAACTTTCCCCTAATTTTTTGTTTTTTTCAATTGGAATTTTGAACATTTTTTACAAGGCAAACGGCAACACTTATACAAAAACTTTATACCACATAATTGTAGATGAAACAATTACCTATCCAATGGTATCACATTCGATACCCTACAATGCCATTGTGAACTTTAATGAATTTTTGAACTTTAACATTGCACATTTTTGTGCATTTTCAATTGGTTGTCTCAAAATTTCTCCGAAACGGTAAAACTTACGCAAAAACTTTATACCACATAATTGTAGCTGAAACAATAAACTATCGAACAATACCACATTCGATACCCTACAATGCCATTGTGAATTTTGATGAATTTTTGAACTTTCCCCTAATTTTTTGTTTTTTTCAATTGGAATTTTGAACATTTTTTTACATGGCAAACGGCAACACTTATACAAAAAAACTTTATACCACATAATTGTAGATGAAACGATTACCTATCCAATGGTATCACATTCGATACCCTACAATGCCATTGTGAATTTTGATGAATTTTTGAACTTTCCCCTAATTTTTTGTTTTTTTCAATTGGAATTTTGAACATTTTTACAAGGCAAACGGCAACACTTATACAAAAACTTTATACTACATAATTGTAGATGAAACGATTACCTATCCAATGGTATCACATTAGATACCTTACAATGCCATTGTGAATTTTAATGAATTTTTGAACTTTAACATTGCACATTTTTGTGCATTTTCAATTGGTTGTCTCAAAATTTCTCCGAAACGGTAACACTTACGCAAAAACTTTATACCACATAATTGTAGCTGAAACAATAAACTATCGAACAATACCACATTCGATACCCTACAATGCCATTGTGAATTTTGATGAATTTTTGAACTTTCCACTAATTTTTTGTTTTTTTCAATTGGAATTTTTGAACATTTTTTACAAGGCAAACGGCAACACTTATACAAAAACTTTATACTACATAATTGTAGATGAAACGATTACCTATCCAATGGTATCACATAAGATACCTTACAATGCCATTGTGAATTTTAATGAATTTTTGAACTTTAACATTGCACATTTTTGTGCATTTTCAATTGGTTTTCTCAAAATTTCTCCGAAACGGTAACACTTACGCAAAAACTTTATACCACATAATTGTAGCTGAAACAATAAATTATCGAACAATACCACATTCGATACCCTACAATGCCATTGTGAATTTTGATGAATTTTTGAACTTTCCCCTAATTTTTTGTTTTTTTCAATTGGAATTTTGAACATTTTTTACATGGCAAACGGCAACACTTATACAAAAAAACTTTATACTACATAATTGTAGATGAAACGATTACCTATCCAATGGTATCACATTCGATACCCTACAATGCCATTGTGAATTTTGATGAATTTTTGAACTTTCCCCTAATTTTTTGTTTTTTTCAATTGGAATTTTGAACATTTTTTACAAGGCAAACGGCAACACTTATACAAAAACTTTATACTACATAATTGTAGATGAAACGATTACCTATCCAATGGTATCACATTAGATACCTTACAATGCCATTGTGAATTTTAATGAATTTTTGAACTTTAACATTGCACATTTTTGTGCATTTTCAATTGGTTGTCTCAAAATTTCTCCGAAACGGTAACACTTACGCAAAAACTTTATACCACATAATTGTAGCTGAAACAATAAACTATCGAACAATACCACATTCGATACCCTACAATGCCATTGTGAATTTTGATGAATTTTTGAACTTTCCACTAATTTTTTGTTTTTTTTCAATTGGAATTTTGAACATTTTTTACAAGGCAAACGGCAACACTTATACAAAAACTTTATACTACATAATTGTAGATGAAACGATTACCTATCCAATGGTATCACATAAGATACCTTACAATGCCATTGTGAATTTTAATGAATTTTTGAACTTTAACATTGCACATTTTTGTGCATTTTCAATTGGTTGTCTCAAAATTTCTCCGAAACGGTAACACTTACGCAAAAACTTTATACCACATAATTGTAGCTGAAACAATAAATTATCGAACAATACCACATTCGATACCCTACAATGCCATTGTGAATTTTGATGAATTTTTTGAACTTTCCCCTAATTTTTTGTTTTTTTCAATTGGAATTTTGAACATTTTTTACATGGCAAACGGCAACACTTATACAAAAAAACTTTATACTACATAATTGTAGATGAAACGATTACCTATCCAATGGTATCACATTCGATACCCTACAATGCCATTGTGAATTTTGATGAATTTTTGAACTTTCCCCTAATTTTTTGTTTTTTTCAATTGGAATTTTGAACATTTTTTACAAGGCAAACGGCAACACTTATACAAAAACTTTATACCACATAATTGTAGATGAAACAATTACCTATCCAATGGTATCACATTCGATACCCTACAATGCCATTGTGAACTTTAATGAATTTTTGAACTTTAACATTGCACATTTTTGTGCATTTTCAATTGGTTGTCTCAAAATTTCTCCGAAACGGTAAAACTTACGCAAAAACTTTATACCACATAATTGTAGCTGAAACAATAAACTATCGAACAATACCACATTCGATACCCTACAATGCCATTGTGAATTTTGATGAATTTTTGAACTTTCCCCTAATTTTTTGTTTTTTTCAATTGGAATTTTGAACATTTTTTACATGGCAAACGGCAACACTTATACAAAAAAACTTTATACCACATAATTGTAGATGAAACGATTACCTATCCAATGGTATCACATTCGATACCCTACAATGCCATTGTGAATTTTGATGAATTTTTGAACTTTCCCCTAATTTTTTGTTTTTTTCAATTGGAATTTTGAACATTTTTTTACAAGGCAAACGGCAACACTTATACAAAAACTTTATACTACATAATTGTAGATGAAACGATTACCTATCCAATGGTATCACATTAGATACCTTACAATGCCATTGTGAATTTTAATGAATTTTTGAACTTTAACATTGCACATTTTTGTGCATTTTCAATTGGTTGTCTCAAAATTTCTCCGAAACGGTAACACTTACGCAAAAACTTTATACCACATAATTGTAGCTGAAACAATAAACTATCGAACAATACCACATTCGATACCCTACAATGCCATTGTGAATTTTGATGAATTTTTGAACTTTCCACTAATTTTTTGTTTTTTTCAATTGGAATTTTGAACATTTTTTACAAGGCAAACGGCAACACTTATACAAAAACTTTATACTACATAATTGTAGATGAAACGATTACCTATCCAATGGTATCACATAAGATACCTTACAATGCCATTGTGAATTTTAATGAATTTTTGAACTTTAACATTGCACATTTTTGTGCATTTTCAATTGGTTGTCTCAAAATTTCTCCGAAACGGTAACACTTACGCAAAAACTTTTACCACATAATTGTAGCTGAAACAATAAATTATCGAACAATACCACATTCGATACCCTACAATGCCATTGTGAATTTTGATGAATTTTTGAACTTTCCCCTAATTTTTTTGTTTTTTTTCAATTGGAATTTTGAACATTTTTTACATGGCAAACGGCAACACTTATACAAAAAAACTTTATACTACATAATTGTAGATGAAACGATTACCTATCCAATGGTATCACATTCGATACCCTACAATGCCATTGTGAATTTTGATGAATTTTTGAACTTTCCCCTAATTTTTTGTTTTTTTCAATTGGAATTTTGAACATTTTTTACAAGGCAAACGGCAACACTTATACAAAAACTTTATACCACATAATTGTAGATGAAACAATTACCTATCCAATGGTATCACATTCGATACCCTACAATGCCATTGTGAATTTTAATGAATTTTTGAACTTTAACATTGCACATTTTTGTGCATTTTCAATTGGTTGTCTCAAAATTTCTCCGAAACGGTAACACTTACGCAAAAACTTTATACCACATAATTGTAGCTGAAACAATAAACTATCGAACAATACCACATTCGATACCCTACAATGCCATTGTGAATTTTGATGATATTTTTGAACTTTCCCCTAATTTTTTTGTTTTTTTTCAATTGGAATTTTGAACATTTTTTACATGGCAAACGGCAACACTTATACAAAAAAACTTTATACCACACATAATTGTAGATGAAACGATTACCTATCCAATGGTATCACATTCGATACCCTACAATGCCATTGTGAATTTTGATGAATTTTTGAACTTTCCCCTAATTTTTTTGTTTTTTTCAATTGGAATTTTGAACATTTTTTACAAGGCAAACGGCAACACTTATACAAAAACTTTATACTACATAATTGTAGATGAAACGATTACCTATCCAATGGTATCACATTAGATACCTTACAATGCCATTGTGAATTTTAATGAATTTTTGAACTTTAACATTGCACATTTTTGTGCATTTTCAATTGGTTGTCTCAAAATTTCTCCGAAACGGTAACACTTACGCAAAAAACTTTTATACCACATAATTGTAGCTGAAACAATAAACTATCGAACAATACCACATTCGATACCCTACAATGCCATTGTGAATTTTGATGAATTTTTGAACTTTCCACTAATTTTTTGTTTTTTTCAATTGGAATTTTGAACATTTTTTACAAGGCAAACGGCAACACTTATACAAAAACTTTATACTACATAATTGTAGATGAAACGATTACCTATCCAATGGTATCACATAAGATACCTTACAATGCCATTGTGAATTTTAATGAATTTTTGAACTTTAACATTGCACATTTTTGTGCATTTTCAATTGGTTTTCTCAAAATTTCTCCGAAACGGTAACACTTACGCAAAAACTTTATACCACATAATTGTAGCTGAAACAATAAATTATCGAACAATACCACATTCGATACCCTACAATGCCATTGTGAATTTTGATGAATTTTTGAACTTTCCCCTAATTTTTTTGTTTTTTTCAATTGGAATTTTGAACATTTTTTACATGGCAAACGGCAACACTTATACAAAAAAACTTTATACTACATAATTGTAGATGAAACGATTACCTATCCAATGGTATCACATTCGATACCCTACAATGCCATTGTGAATTTTGATGAATTTTTTGAACTTTCCCCTAATTTTTTGTTTTTTTCAATTGGAATTTTGAACATTTTTTACAAGGCAAACGGCAACACTTATACAAAAACTTTATACTTACATAATTGTAGATGAAACGATTACCTATCCAATGGTATCACATTAGATACCTTACAATGCATTGTGAATTTTAATGAATTTTTGAACTTTAACATTGCACATTTTGTGCATTTTCAATTGGTTGTCTCAAAATTTCTCCGAAACGGTAACACTTACGCAAAAACTTTATACCACATAATTGTAGCTGAAACAATAAACTATCGAACAATACCACATTCGATACCCTACAATGCCATTGTGAATTTGATGAATTTTTGAACTTTCCACTAATTTTTTGTTTTTTTCAATTGGAATTCTTGAACATTTTTTACAAGGCAAACGGCAACACTTATACAAAAACTTTATACTACATAATTGTAGATGAAACGATTACCTATCCAATGGTATCACATAAGATACCTTACAATGCCATTGTGAATTTTAATGAATTTTTGAACTTTAACATTGCACATTTTTGTGCATTTTCAATTGGTTGTCTCAAAATTTCTCCGAACGGTAACACTTACGCAAAAACTTTATACCACATAATTGTAGCTGAAACAATAAATTATCGAACAATACCACATTCGATACCCTACAATGCCATTGTGAATTTTGATGAATTTTTGAACTTTCCCCTAATTTTTTGTTT